>CM070641.1:26521891-27721891 GCA_036346575.1 Dendrocalamus sinicus
CGCTAATCTCCTCGATCGTCTTTCCGCGTGATAGAACATGAGATTCTTTAGTAATTCGGCTAAGCTCCAGCGATATACATTGTATTGCCTTCCTTGGCAGCTCGAGATCTCAGTGATGAAGCCTTCTACGATCACGCGGTGATCTTGGCGATCGCATTCACCGTGGTGAACACCCGTACGACGTTCACTTCCTTCAGCGTGGTCGATGGCCGACCACGTTAGGTCTTCGGTGTGTAGCGGCTCGTTCGACCACCCGACTCCTTAAGCGTAATGCGTAAAATCAGCGTTCCTTTCGCGGTAATTGCGTAACTCCTCGATCCGCTTGCGGTGATCGTGAGTCCTTTCGACCATCTTACGAAACACCACGACAAAATAATGCTCGTGTTTCTCCCTCCTTTGGTCTTTTCTCAATTGCTTGATACAATGAATACATGGCTCTAAGCCTCTTTTTATACTGGTTGTCCTACTTTAACCGGGTTCTCAACACCTTTCTCGACTCAAGTCTTGCTCGACGACTGATTCGACTTCATCTAGGACTGGTTTTGACTTACGATTTCTTACTCGTTTTGGATTCGATTACTTCCAAAACTTGTATGCGACTTCTAAACAAGATTATTTAACATTCTCTCCTAATCTTGTTTCTGGCTTCAATCATGCAGATCTTTCTCCTCATCTCGAGAACTTTATCATGCGACTTTGTCAATATATGCGCTACATTCTTCGATTACGATATAGTTGATAGCGATCTTCCTCTTGACACAATATCGATATAATGATATCTTGTGTCTATGTGTTTGCTTCTATCATGTAGAATCTGGATTCTTGCTCGGTGAAATAGCCGATTTGTTATCAACCTAGCTGCTACCTTCCAATTTCTCTCATCCGATAATCCACTCAACAAGAGGCGAGCTGCACTCCTTGGCAAGATCGCTACGCTTGCTGCTGATACTTCCGGCTTACACGAAGATAATGCAAACTACTTTTTTGCTTCGAGATTGCCACTGATCGGATTCTCCCCAAGCATAAACATTATGCTCGCTGTGGCTCTTTCGATCGCCGACATCTCCCGCCATGTCGCTATGCATCAGACCGCCACCGCAACGATTTTCCACCTCCTTTCTTGTATCAATCCCAAGATCTCAAAGTACCTTTGATGTATCTCAGGATGTGCTTCCACGGCATTCATATGCTCACTGTCGGTTTCTCCATGAAACGACTTCATTTATCCGATCGCATAAGCGAGATATCCGCTGGTGCACCAGACACCGACTTCCAGACAATGCTCCTATAAGTCGTGGCATCAGCGTCGTGATCCCGGCCCGCCTTGCTCAACTTTGATGATTCTCCATTGGGGTTTGACATGGATTGCACTCTTCCATACCCGACTTCTCCGTAATCCTTCGAGCATATCCCGATCGACAAAGTGTTATGCCGTTGTCGCTTTGATTTACTTCAATGCCGAGGGTAGTAGCACGGAAGTCCCAATCGGTCATTTTGAATAAATCTTCTATCTCTTTCTTTAAACTCCATAATCTTCTTCGAACTTCGATCCAAGAATGATCAAGTGCGCCCACGTAAACGCCACGATCACCGTTTCTTCGTGATCTCCCTGGTATACCGTGATGTTCGAGTTGCTTCTTCCGAACCCGAGTGCCGTAGACTTTTGTCAAGCTTCAAATTCCATGCTCGTGGTGCTTGCTTAAGTCCGTAGAGAGCTTTGTTCAGCTTCAAGACTTTCTCGGCTTGTTTTTGGATTGAAAACCTTGAGCTGTTGAAACATAAACTTCCTCCTCAATGTCTCCGCTCAAGACGCGTTTTCACATCCATGTGGTGAATCTCCCATCCACCGCTTGTCGCTAATGCAAGAAGTAGTCGTATAGTCTCCATCACGAGCTCTCGGGCAAAACTTCTTCGTAGTCGACGCCTTGTTTTTGAACATACCCTTCGCATACAAGTCGTGCTTTGTGTTTTACGACTTCTCCCTTGAATCCTTCTTTACCTTGAAGACCCACTTTAACCCGATCGCTCGATGACCTTTTGGCAAATCGGCAGTTCCCAAGTGTTGTTGTCTTCAACAGATTTTAGCTCTCCTGCACCAGCGCTTCTCCACGCTCATCTCCCGTCGCTTCTTCATAGCTTCTGTGTTCTTCACCTGTTGTCTGAGAATGTACTCATTCATCTCCATGGGCTCGGCTTGAGCATAGATCTCATCGATGCTCTCTCATCTCTATGACCGCGTCTTCTTCATCTTCAGATCGGTGAGGCTTCCGATCATTTGCATCAATCGTGTCCAGAGCTTTGAGGTGTGATCGTAGCTCCTTCCTCCATTGTCGTATTGTCTGTTTCCACCTCTTCGACATCGTAAAGTTATCCACTTTGACTTATCTTTCTCAATGTCTTGATGTTCTTCCCACTCCCAATGTTTGTCTTCTTGGAAGACCACATCGCTGCTCACATGTAGCTTGTTTTCGATTGGATTATAGCACCTATATGCCTTGGTACTTGATTCGAGCCGAGGTAGATCATCCTTTTGCTCCGATCGCCTAGCCTCCTCAGGATAAGTCGATGATCTCACATGTGCCAAAAACCAGAAGACTTTTAAGCGATCGACGTCGTTTTCTCCCCACCACAACTGCGTATGGAGTAACTCCATTTAACGACCAGCGTGGTTGCACGATTTAGCAAATAGACAAAGATGTCTTACTGGCTTACGCCCAAAACCTCCGGGCTGTATCGACTCTTCGTAAGACTTCGTGCGGTTTCAACTACGGTTCGGTTTGCTTTCTTTCTACGACTCCGCTTTGTTGAGGCTTAGCACGGAGCCGTGAAGAATCTTGCAATGCCCTTCTCTTCACAAATTGAGTCAAACTCTTTTGCGAAAATTCTCCTCCCGATCGCACTGATCGCTTTTACCCTCTTGTCGACTTCGCTTCCTGCAAGAGCAATAAACTTCAAAGTTCGACTTTGCCTCATCTTTGCTCTTCCGCATGTACACCCACATGGCTCTAGAGTAGTCATCCACGATCAACATGAAGTATTGATTCCCGGCATCCGCACGTAGGGGTGATTGGTCCGCATGCATCCACGTGGAACCGCTCCGAGTGGTTGCGAAGTTCTGAAACTACGTCTCGCTTGTGGAAAACGCGCTACGAGTTTGTTTCGCCGACTTATGCAGACTTCGCAGATGTTCGGTGGTCGATTCGTAATCCGACCACCATCTCTTTCTCGCCATTGCTCGAGACTTTGGAAATTTATATGACCAATCTCTCTCATGCCCGCACCGAGTGGGATCTTCAATTGTGGTCTTCAAACACTTCGCTTGCATGTTTCGATCTTGATCTTGTACAAACGGTTCCACGATCCGTTGTACCTTCATCAACGCAGACGCTCGTGGTCAAACACCTTCGATAGTTGCCTTTGAGCTCAATTCGACAATCTTCTTCACTAATTGTCCAAGGCTTATGATGTTGTTTCAGATCTGCATGTAATATACATCCGATAATCTTCTCTCGCTACCATCCTTGCCTTTGCATCGGATCGCGCCTCTTCCTTTATCTCGAACGCCGAGCCATCTCCGAATTGTACTTTTCCGAGCACACTTTCGCTTAAGTCGTGAAACATCGAGCGTATGCCCGCCATGTGGTTACCGGCTCCGCTGTCAGATACCACTCTCCGCTCCGCTCCATCGAGATTGGAAATACCTTCTCCTCGCTTAATGTAACCATTGACGGTTCGTCTCGTTTACGCAGTGACAATAAAGAAGGTTGGTTCTTTGTGCTCGAGGCGCTTGAGCCAAATTGACCTCCTCTCCCTTCTTTTTGCTCCGCACCGCAGCACATAGTGGCATATTTCTTGCGCTTATGGCATCGATGTGGCTCCGGCATCGGCCGCGTAGTGCCCAAACTTCTCGCACGCAGTAGCACCGACATCGACTTGTTTGCCCGACGGCCGCGCTACTCTACTCACCTCCTCGACCACTTCGCCCACGACCTGCGTGGTCGAGCCTCCTTCTCGCCCATGAGATGCACCGCGGCCGGCCGATGCCACGACCACGACCGACCACCGCAGCCCTCGATGACCAGTCTCCCCTGCCTTCGTGATCTTCTCTACGAGCAAAGACTTGCCGACCGCTGTCTTCTTGATAACTCTTTAGGAGCCGCTTCGTGTGCTGAGGCGCCCGCTTACCTCCTCAATCTTCATCTTCGAGAGGTCTTGCGAGTACATAAGCGTGAATTACGACCGAAGGAACTTCTCTGGTAGCACTCTCAAATACTTCTTCACCGCCACCATCTTTTAAGTAAATGCGTCGCAGAGATTTGATCTCGCTCACGACTTTGTTGAATCGACTGTAGAACTCTTCCACTCGCCGACTCTTCCCCATCTTCATGGCTTCAAACTCACTTCTTAAGGTTTGAAGTCGAACTTCCTTCACTCGATCTACTCCTTCATGCATAGTTCGCAGAGTAGTCCGCACTCGCTTCGCCTCCCTTGCCGACTAACCGCCGCATCATTGAGTTTCGCACGCCTGATAGATCGCTGCCATTGCCATCTTGTCGAGACGATCATCGAGGACCTTGTCCTTCTCCTTTGGTTCGACCGCACTTGCACGCCTTGGCGCGATCATGTTGACCTTCATCTTCATCGCCCGGCACGGATAGTTGTCCGAATCGAGGATCGCATCGCTGGCGACATGCTCGCTTCGCCAGTGTCAGACCATGTTTAACCACGGCTCTGATACCAATCGTTGTAAAGGGTCTTACGACATCCCGTGATCTTTTACGATCGGTTGAGTCGCTTTAACCCGGTGATAATCAAATACGATCGTCTGCAGTACTTACGACCAATTCCGAACGCCAATCTCTCCGATCGTCTTTCAACGCGGGTCGAAATTTATCAGTAGTACTTACGACGCCTCCATGACGATATCGCCACGCCTTCCTTGGCCGCTCAAGATACCGCGGATCGAAGCCTTCTACGATCACAGCAGCGATGTCGGGCGATCACGCTCACCGTGGTCGAACACCCGCATTTACCACGCTCACTTCCTTCAACGTGGTGAGTCGCCAGACCACGCTACGGTCTCCCGTGTAGTAAACGTGAGCTCGTTACGACCACCTTCGACTTCTTAGCCGTAGTCGTAAAATCATCGTTTTGCCGTGGTCGTAACTCCTCCCGATCACGCATGCGGTGATCGTGAGTCCTTTCGACCACGCCTACGCAAACACACCGACAAAACAATGCTCGCGTTTCTCCCTCCTTTGGTCTTTTCTCAATTGCTTGGTACAACTAATACATGGCTCTCTAAGCCTCTTTATACCCGGTTGTCCTACTTTAACACGGTTCTCAACACCTACTCCGACTTCAGTCTTATACGACTTGACGACTGCTATTCGACTTCATCTAGGACTCGGTTTTAGACTTACGATTTCTTACTCGCTTTGGATTCGATTACTTCCAAAACTTGTGTACGACTTCTAAACAAGATTATTTACAACATCTTGTGCGCGTTACGTGCTCCGCGCTACCCGAAGTTGGCGAACTCGCGGCGCAAGATTCGCACTCGACCGTCGGCTTCGCCGGCGGGCGTACGCCGGTGGCACTCGCTGCCGCCACGTCAGAGCCGAAGATCCTCGTGGCGACGACGGGCTAGGCGTCGGCTTGGGCTGGTCGATTGTGTGTCCGCCATGGACGAGCTAGCTAGCACTTCTCGATGGTGTTTGGGTTGTCGTCGTCGTTGTTGAAGTGTTGGTGTCTTGGTAATGCATGGTGAAGTGATGAGTATATGTAGCGCGTGCGGAGCGGAGCGAAGTCATACCCGCATGGAGAAAACGGGGGCACGGATGGGAAGAATCGAGGGTTTGCATATCTAGCAAGACTGGAGGTAAAGCATTGAGCAAAATGTTCACACGCAAGCATCCAAATTCCAACCCAATTGGTCGTTCCAGAAATGGATTATGACAATCGTGCAAGTACATCTACTTGTACGCTTATGGCTCAGTTTCTTTTTACTTTTTGGCTTGTGACTTATAATTTATATTATAGTAACTAGCTTTTAAATGACGTGTTTTTCAAAGCAAGGTCAATAAAAGATTGTAGTAAAAAGTGTATTGAATTCAACTATACCGGTTAAAATCGTATGCGACTATTTTTCTTTACGTACTGTCTCTCACGAACAGTCAAAATTAAAAAAAATTAGTTACAGTCTAAAAGAACCCACCCATATGTAAAGTGTTAGTGTCATGTTGTCATTTGTGAGTTGTGATATAATTAAGGACCAATATGGCAATCAGAAGGGAGTGATTGATGCTTTCAAATTTAACCTCCCAAAAGTATTTTAAAACTCTCACTCCACTAGCTACTGAAAGCTCAGAAGATTAATTTAAGCTACCAACAAAGAACTCACACAACCATGAAAGCAAATAGAGTTCAACTCCTCAGGGCCAGTCTGACGGTTGTGGAGAGGCTGATCTGACCGAAGTCCGGATGTACCACAGGCCTGGGCGGTCTGACCGCACCCCTAATTTTAGAGCAAGAAATTAGTCCGAGTCAAAATACAAAAAAGTGTAATCACCAAAATACATCTCCTAATGATATGGAACTTTGTAAACACCTTGCTGAGTATCTTAGAAATCTAATCCATCTAAGGATCATATGGATCTTTGCCAAAATTTCAACCTTCCCTCAAGACAAGCAACTTTGCAACAAATCTAGGAAAAACTCAAGAACATGAGATATGACTTGCTCGTGGGTTAAGGATAATCAAGATCGCTGTAGATGAGTTCTCACATGTCACAGTAAGCATAAGCACCCAAAGATTCAAGGCTAAAACACTAGGATCAAGATATCACTAGAAGGGCTTCAAATCGAACCAAATTGGACAATGTTGTAGGGTGGCCCCACCTAAGCCCAATGAGGCCTCGTTGAGGAATGTAAGGCCCAAATGGGACATATGTAATGACATGAGTGCCCCGAGGTGAACATTCGATGTAAGGGAATAATTGTAAAAGCACTCCCATATGGATATATATATACAACACAGGCCATGGGGAAACTCCTAAGCCATTGGTCACCTAACTCTCACTACCATACTCTTTCTCTCGCTTGGTTTGTAAATCACACAGCTTGGCGCCATCCGTGGGGAGGACGAGCAAGCCCAAGATCCGAGAAGGATGGCACCGAAAAAGCTTCGCCATCGACGGCGGCGGGAAGACGACAGCGAGGGGGCATCGTGTCAACACCCGGTCTCGGGTCGGCACACGAGCATTGACGCTCACGGCGCGCAACCGATCCCGCCACCATCGCGTGACGGCCGCCCCACGCCCACCGCCGCGACGCGATCCGCGACCATCGCCGCGACGGCCGACCACGCGCACATCACCATGACGACCGACCGCGAACATCGCCGCGACGGCCGACCTCACAACCATCGCCGCGACGCACCCACCCCGCCACCATCGCCCGCGACGCATCGCCGAGATCACGCCACGCGCGGCAAACCCCACCACTGGCACGACGACGCCCTCCACTCAGCAGCAGAACAATGAGTGGCTCGACGGCAACGCTGGCCCTCGCCACCTCCGAGTCCTCACGCCGGGCCAGCTGGCGGCCCGAGCGCCGCCGTGGTTGCCATCGCCCGCCACACCGCCGAAAGTGCGCCGATGGTCCCACCCGCCAACGGTGGAGAATGCCCCCGGCGGCCCCTGCCGCCCAACGGAGCTAACGGATCTCCGCAGGGCCGCGGCGGGACATGCAAGAGGCTAGGAGCCAACAAACCCTACCGGTGGTCGCGTTGAGCCCACGAGAGGGCGGATAGCCGCGACGCCTCACATTCAGCCCACGGAGTTCGTGGGCGCAGATATGAGACCGCCACGAGATGACACCAAGAAGGCAAAGGACTCTCGCAGCAGGGGTGGCGCTCTCTTGGTTCTTCACCATCGAGCCACAGTCCATCTACGCGTGGGAACAGATCCGCGACCGACTCTATAACAACTTACAGGAAAACTACGTTGAGCGCATCGATGCGGATCAACTCTTCGCAGTCAAGCAAAAACCTTTGGAGAGGCTCCGGGATTACTTCAAGCGTTTCGTGAAGGTACGCTGCTAGGTCAAGGACGTCAATGAAACAACCGTCATCAACGCAGCAATACAAGGCCTCCTCCCAGGACCGATGGCCGAATACAACGCGCGGAAACCAATCAAGACGGTAGCGAAGCTCTTCGACAAGATGGAAGAATATGCTAGGGCGGAAGAGGACGCGCGACACCGACATGGCGACGACTCCGACACCAATCAGGCGGAGGGCTCAAGAAAAACGATGGCTCGCCAAAGGAGGGCTCCTCAAGGGCAAGCGCAAGCAAGAGCCATCGACGACGCCCGAGCGCATGGATACCCAGCACAAAGACCCGCCGGGTGACAAGCCCAAACGCGATTAACGCAAATCTCGAAGCCCCGCCACGCCTTCGACATCGAGGTGGCTCGAGGATAGCGCCCACCGTCGTGGCGCAGAGGGCGCCGTGGTCGAGGACGGGGCCGCCAAGACGTAACCCGCGAGAGTACAACGACCAACACCAAGGGCAAGGGTGCGTCCATGGTCGGGCAGCTACGCACGCGCGCAGCACCACCATTGCGCGTTCTTGTAACGCCGCCAGAGAAAGAAATTCCGAGGCGCGCCCGCCGCTGGCGGCTCATGTCCAACATCCCCGATCAAGGAACGCAACCCGTGAAGGCCCACTACGAATTCAGGCCCATGTGCAAGCAACGCCGGATGGCCTCTTGCAACTTCAAGCCCGGAGGGGCCCAGCCGCAGGTCATAAACATTATCTCCGTGGGCTCGCTCGTTGAGTTCGCCGCGGCAAATGAAGGCCTATGTGAGGAGGCTGCACCACGCCGCGCGCACTCAGCACAAGCAGCACCGCCGAGTGGGCGCAATACGAAATCACATTCATGCCCGCAGACGCCGGCGTGGAATTTCACCAAGATCCCTTGGTCGCCCGTGTCGCCATCGCGGATGTGACGCCGACGCGCCCCGGTCGATGGGGAGCTCCGCAAACATCTTGTTCGCAACGGCCTTCGATCGATGGGGATCCCCGGTCGGCTGGCCTCTGAATCCCGCCGCAGGCTTCGAGGTCGCACGCGGCGCCCGGGCCAAATATGCCTCAAGTCTCCTTCGCCAAGACAAAGAATGTGAGGAGTGGGGACGCCACCTTCGACGCCGCCGACATCTCGCACTTACAACGCTATATTGGGATGGCCAATCTTAAACTCTCTCGGGCGCCCCACACTATGGCTTCTCGTGCATGAAGCTCCCGACCGCGGCCATCATCACCGCCCACGGCGACCAAGATATGGCTCGGCGCACGAGCTCGGCACCAGGGTCCGCGCCACGGCTCGGCTGCAACACCCAGGCCAAGTGTGCAAGTGCGAAGATCCTAGGTGGCCCCGAGAGCATCTCGCCGCCCTCGTGTGAGTCGCCCCAGCAGAGAAGCTCCTGCATGACTGCCCCTCACATAGGCAACAATGCAGAGCCTATTTCCGCTTTGCTGTCGCTGGTCGCACTTCATTTCTTGTAATCGCCACCCGCAAGAATTTAATAAAGTTCACCGCTTGCAAGAAAGTTATTTTGTTTCCCACAAAAGCGCACGAAAGGTTCCTCCGCGCACTCCTTAGAGTATAAACAAAGACACGCTGCGCGACGCGCACTGTGGAAGAACACGGTATGAGTATAAACAAAGACACGCTTCGCGCGCGCACTCTCCATGAAAAACACAGGTATGAGTATAAACAAAGACACACGCTCGCCGCACTCTCCGTGAAACACGGGTATGAGTATAAACAAAGACACGCGTCATGCGCGCACTCTCCGTGAAAAACACGGTATGAGTATAAACAAAGACACGCTGCTCGCGCGCACTCTTTGTGCAAAAACACGGTATGAGTATAAACAAAGACACGCTGCTCGCACGCACTCTCCGTGAAACACACGCATGAGTATAAACAAAACACGTGGGGACACCTCGCGCCGCCCACGGACTCTAAATAAGACGTAGCGTTGAGGTCCGCCTCCGCACGTAGTTTCACTGCCCGCAATGCACGGAGGCTTGCTCGCACGCACTCCACTGAGTATAAATAAGACGAGCGCTCGTGTTCGCCTCGCACGCACTCCACGGAGTATAAATAAGACGAGCGCTCAGGTTCGCCCCGCACGCAACTTCACGCCGCAACGCGCGGAGGCTTGCCTCCGCGCGCAGTCTACGGACTCTAAATAAGACGTAGAGCCGATGTCCATCTCCGCACGCACTCCATGGAGTATAAATAAGTCGCAGATGTTGTCCTCGCACTCTCATCGAGTATAAACAAGACGCGATGCCGCCACGCACGATAGGCGTTATCCCTACGCTGCACTTCCGAGTATAAATAAGACGTGGTCGATAATCCCACGCACTACACGGGTACGAAACGACGCGGTGGATGATACGCCCACACACCGTGAGTCTCCGTAGAAGCGCGCTAGAGGCGGCCTCCGTGCACACCCCGCAGGCTTGCATCGATGGGGCGCCGCGCCTCACTCGACTAAGGCGCCATCTCACCGCCACCACTTTGAAGGGTAGGGGACGGAGCGCCTGCGGCGTCTACTCTCGACCAAGGCGCCACCCACCGCCACCACTGGAAGGGTAGGGGACAGAGCGCCGCGCTGCCTACCTCGACCAAGGTGCCACCGCGCCGCTACCACTCAAGGGTAGGGACGAGCGCGCGCGCCTACTTCGACTAGGTGCACCCGCCGCCACCACTCGGCGGTAGGGATGGAGCGCTCAGGCGCTCACTCGACTAAGGCGCCAGCCCGCCGCCACCACTCAAGGGTAGGGGACGGAGCGCCGCAGATCTACCTCGACTTAGGCGCCACCGCCACCGCTCAAGGGTAGGGGACGAGCGCCGCGGTCTACCTTGACTAAGGCGCCACCCACCGCCACCACTTCGAGGGGTAGGGGACAGAGCACTCGCGACGACACCTCAACGCCGCAAGCAACGATGAAGACGCGAGATCTTTTCACCAAACCCCTTCCCTATTATATCCATCGATGCATGTTTACAAGCCACGCAACACACATCCACAAATAGCCTCGGGGCTCGAAGTTCGCTACTCGATCGGCCTCCTTAACGCCAAGACTCGCAGATAGCTTCACGCCGAAGAAGCCCGCTTGCCCGTGGTCCAACGACTCGGCCTCTCGCCACCGTCGAGACGCCGCCGATCACACGGCCGAAACTAGTAGCCGCCGGCCGTAGCTACTCGAGACATGCGAGCACACAAGTCAGACGCAAGGCAACTAGCACTTTATTCATAAGACGACGGGCTTGTCTTACAACACACACCAACGCTACGGAGACCGTGCCGTCACACTCGAGGGTTTGCGTCGCCGCCGGACTGCGAATCCATCCGCGCGGCGTGGGACTTCATCCAACCACCGGCCGAGGTTCTCCTCGTTGTATAGGCTGTTCCGCAACTCCACCCTTGCCGCAGCCTCCCCGACGTACTCCCAAATCCTATCATGAAAAAATCGCACGGGCGCGGTAACAGTACGCAGACGCATCGGACATCACCCCGGCCCCGGTCGGCAACTCCAAACGAGGATCAGCTAGCTCGCTGATGTGTTGGCAACCCCGGTGTCGCAAGAGCACGCATATCAGGCATGAGGTCATGTAGGAGCAGTGGTCACTGAAGGTCGCCGCGAGTCGCGGGCAATGTTGGCCGATCCCCGATCCGCCAAGCATCCGCGACAGTCCTCGGGACCGGGAGCGGGTGGTACTTCGCGATGAGACCTTCAAGGGTGACCTGTGGGCACGCATGGCGCCCCACGCGCCACCGGCCTCGCCTGGTCCGGTCTCGCTCCGCTAGGGAAGCAATGAGCTTGTTCTTCTCCTTCTCCAGCCGTAGCAATTTGTCGGAGCAAGTCATCCCGCCTTCCGCAACCTCTCGCCGCGCGCTCGGCCGATGACTCGCCCCGCCACGAGCGCCTCGCGACGACTCGCCCGCGCACTCGCCTTCTAAGTGGCGAATGCGATCGCCCATGGCGGAGTGCGCCCCTCGCTACATGCGGGCCTCTTGGCGCCCGCAACCGCCTCTCTAGCGCCCTTCGCGGGCGTGAGCCGCTGCGCCGCCTGGTCAAGACAAGAGTCCGCACGGCAAACAAGTCGGCCGAGTGGCTACGTGGACCGGTATCGCTACAAGGTCGACACTCACCTCACTCCAGATACCTGTATGGCGCCCCAAGGTGCCCCGCCCCATAGGCTAACAATGATGCCGATCAACGCTGCGCAACGCGCCGATTTATCCCACGCCATGCCCCCAATGCTCCGGAGGAGGGACGAAGTCCACTGGGTCGCGGAGCGGGTTCGAATGGGCAATTTCTGCAGACGGGACAGAATCGCCTCCTCGTGGATGAGTTCTCGCTACAAGAAGACGTACTCACTCAAGCCTAAGAGAACACAAAGCAAAGCTACGACAGTATGGCAAGGCAGATACCTTCTGGTGGCGGTGGATGGGGAGTCTCCGATCGTGGCCTAACGCCGCACCGCCCCTGGCCGCACGGCTCACGACGGGCTTCCGCGTGAGTCGGAATCCCACAGCTCCCAATGCGAGTCGCCACGGCAAACCCCTCGGCGTGTGATGGAGAGGAGATCGCAGCGGGCCGCTTGCTCGGGAGGAGAAGGTGAAGGTACCGCCTCGGTGGCCGCCGTAGAAGGCTCCATGGCGAGCGCGCCGCGGGCGGGGTCCTCCCTAGTGACCTCCACGAGGGCACCTCCGCCTCGGCCGCCATTGGGGGCAGACCTGCTCCATCGGCCTCCGAGAGGGCAGCTCGGACGCTGCCCCACCGCAGCGGCGATGTCGCCCCGGCCAAGCAGCAGACGATGGCTCCATTTTCGCGCGGCCGCGAGCAGCGGGACTTCCTCCCCGCCGCCCGTGGCACACTCGATCCTCGCCCCGCCGAGACCTCCACTCGCCGGCCGCACATGACTCCACCTGTGTCCGAGTCGCGCGATTCGCCGACCGACTCGGCGCCCGCCGCCGGCGGGGCAGCGGCACCCAGCCGCCGCGTGAGGTCGAGGCCGCGATAGCCCGACTCTTCCCGTGAGACGGCGCCTCTTTTTCTTGCGCACCATCGCCTTGACGCCGTGATTGGCTTGGGACCGTGGCGCGCGCCCGCACGCGATGCCCGTGGCCTCGCAAGCGCGGTTTATTCGCCTAGCCCCCGCTCCGCACCAGATGTCGCCGGCTCCCGGCCGTATATGGCCCAAGGAACATGATGGCCGTGCGCTGCGCGCCCTTCGTGCACATGCCTAGGTGACACAAGCAACACGATTAAGCGTGGCGCAGTTGACCATAAATGGAAAGAAGCACATGATCAAAGCTTACGAAGGCCAGAGGGCGCTGGTAGCGAGCAAACGGACGGACGTTGTCATCCCGGAGTTTCCCGGCAGCGAGGCGCCACTCATGGCCAAGTGGCGCCACACCGTACATAATGTACTCCTCGGTGAGATCGCGCATGTTAAAGCGGGCGAAGATCCCCACGAGTCTTCGCACCCTTCGCTTATCCTCGGTTGAGCGTGATGCTAGGCGTGGTGTTGAACGCCATCGGCCGCCCGCACTCGAGGTCGCCGCCGCTTCTCCACGCCGGTGGTAGAACCACCGCTTCGCCCAGCCTAGACTCCCACTTCGCCCGTGTTGAGTTCACGGGAAGAGCTTCGCGCACGGCGATCGCAGAATAAAGTGACGCCACCGGGTTCGCCGCCCCATCCTTCCGCTTCCTTCGTTGGCACCTAACGCCGTGCGATAGGCGTAACATCGACGCACTGGGCCAACATGCCTCTGCGCAAGGCCCACCAGTACACGCGAGGCGAGCAACCGATTCGAGTCGCGGCGCTTAGCCGCACTGAAGGTCCGCAAAGACGCCGCTAACGATCATCGCGTCGGATGCGGTCCCGGCTCAGCACGCAACGAAACGATCGCCTCCGACTTTCGTGCCGCGCTCTACCTCATCTTCGGCGGTAGCCGCATCGCCGGGTGGTCCGATAGATTCTCCCGCAGCAGCCAGCACGACCGCCTCCTCCGCTATGAGCATCACACCCAAGACGCTAGAGTACAGCCCTCCGCCCTCTTCGCCGCTACCCACCACTTGTCCGCCGCCGCGTCGCGCCGAGTGTGTACTTCACTTCGCGGCGAGGGCCGCGCGCGATGGCGAACCGCCGCGCCGTGGGAGCACGCCATCGCTGCTCACCATCGTTATCCGCACCGGACGGCGATGGAAGGGAAGCGCGTGGCAAGAAAAGCAAAGCGATGCAAGGAACAACACGAACGATCAAAACACATGCGAGTAGGCGCAGTTCGCACACGGGGTATTTAAAGACCTCGCCTCCCGCACCACCGTGAGCGAATCGACGGCGATTTAAATGCTCGCCTCCCCACGATCGGCCGGAGTCGCGACCGCCACGAGTTGGGCGAATCGCGATCGCACAGAGACCGCCACCGCGACACGCACCAATAGCGCCCCGCCGCGGTCGCCCCACCAGAGGCGAAATGTGGGTCATGTGACATGGTGCAGCTCCGGCGCTGCTGTCGCCGCAACTCGAGACCAATCAATCGCAATCATTTCGACGGCTCGCGCCCCAGCAGAGAAGGCCCCGCTTCGCTTTGGCTTGGTCTCCACGAAGGGCCATCTCCTCGCGACGTTATGACGAAGTTGGAGTACACCGCGCCTCGCGTCCGCACAACCTCCAGCCTCCGCAAGCGGCGGGCCAACCCCGCATCCTCATGATCATGAGGCGCAAGTGCTGCCCCGCGACAAGCTCCGATATCCTCTCAAGCAAGAAAAGCCGCGCAAGCGGTGCGCAGCCCCGCACTGGAACGCACGTAGCCGGGCAACGGCACACGCACGCCCACGCATCCCGCCACGCGCCCCAGCCTTCTCGGGAAGGGGCAATGACCGTGGTCGCGCGACCGCCATAGCCCGCGGCGCGCCAATCGTGGCCCACCGTGTACACCTCGGTGGAAAAGCACGCCCGCCGCAGCAGCCGCCCCGCCACCCTGCAGGCTGCCGCGATTCCAGGAACCATTAAAGCGCACTACCGAACCACGGAGCCACAACAACCCCGAACTCTGGGACATGAGATGCCCCCTGCACCGCCTCACCTCAACGCAGCGGACCTGCACAACAAGGCCAAAGCTCACCCCGCCTCCGTGCATCTCGCGAGCACCCAATTTTGCCTACGCTTAACCCGCGCCTGGTCCCCGTAGTTCGGAAATGCGAACGCTGATTTGCGGAAGGTTTTGACTGGTTCTCACAGACAGATACGCTTCAGTGCATCAACATTCCATGATGTAGCACCGGCTGGCACAATCAGAGGCCGTAGACGAACTCAAGCATATCGAGGTTGCCTGAGCGGCCTTGCCGCCGCATGAGCGCCAGTGACCACGGACCGGCCGCGCGCCCGATGATAAGTGGTCGCCGCCCGCCTACCAAGGCCTCGTTGGCACGGCGCGGGATTTGGGGCTTTGTGGTCGCATCGCGCGCGACATTCCTCCTTCTCGGGGGCCCGTGGACAACGGTTCACCGACCCGCCCGGCGCCATACCTTCGCGACAGGGCAAATACTACATCAAGCAGTAAGGCTCCCATGGCAACCGCTTGCAACTGGGGGCGCGCGCGGGTAGGTGGGCCGACGGCGCACGATGCGCCCATGGCATCCCGCCACATGTCCCGCCCTTCTAGGGAAGGGTGTGAACGGCCGCGGTCGTGCGAACGCTGACAACCCACGACCCGCCAATCATTGTCTGCCGCGTGTGCACCCTAAGTGGGAAAGCACGTACGGCTGCAGCAGCCTGCTCCTGCCATCCTAAGGGTTGGCGCGATTCCAGGAGCCATTAAACGCGCACCACCGGACTGCGGAGTTGCACCCACTCCGCGCCACCGAAAAGCCATAGGCGCGAGGCCCGCCTCCGCCCGACTCGCTTTGAAGCTCAAAAGCCCGCGGCCGAGGGCAGCCGGCAACCACCGACCCTCCAAACCGAGGTGGCTCGATCCCGATTCTCGACCCGACTTCGACCGACTCACGCCGGCCGCCCCGATCTCGGCCGATTCGACTTCGACCTTCGGTCCGACAGAACCTCGACCCCACCATCGCAGGCCCGGAACAACAAAGTTCGCAGCCGCCAGCCACGCGGCTCGCAGCAGACGAGCACTACGCTGCACAATAAGGCTCGCCAAGCGCCGACAAGGCTCACAGCCGCAGGACTGAGGGGGCCAAAGGGCTCGATAACATGGCTTCGCCCATGAAGCCCTTCACCATGAGAGGCTCCTGTAGGGGTGGCCCCCACCTAAGCCCAAAGAGTTCGTTGGAGGAATGTAAGGCCCAAAATGAGACGTGTAATGACATGAGTGCCCTCGAGGTGAACATTCGGATGTAAGGGTATAATTGTAAAAGCACTCCCATATGGATATATATACAACACAGTGCCATGGGGAAAACCCTAAGCCATTGCTCACCTAACTCTCCACTACCATACTCTTTCTCTGCTTGGTCTCAGAACCACAACAGAGACCCTTCATTCTAATATAAATATGTAACAATGCATTTTATATCGTTGTAAAAGATAAAGTTCAATACAAGAACCATTAGACAGTATGTCACAAAATATAAAGTACTTATTGGCAATATTAGGCTTAGTACATTACAAAATGCAAAGTACTCATTGTCGACAATCCACTGGCACGTTAATATTATTAATAAGTCTTAGAAAACTATAATATGCTACTAAGGATAAAACAATTTAGGAGAGACCATTCAACCTTTCATATGATATTGATGACTTCAAATAATTTTTCCAATCTGTCTCTCTTAGATCTAATGGACATCTATATATAAAAAAGAAACTAATGTTAAAAAAAGTCAAAGATTTTTGTTCTAGATAGTGTAGATATTGTGTTGAGACTTAGAGTGGTATTTAATAGATAATCAAAGAACAAAAATTCATAAAACGCACTATATATGCAACGGCTATATGAGGATATTTCAAGTAGAATCATACAAAATGAAAAAATCGAAGGCAAATTGGTTGAAAATCAATGAAATCAGGCTCTCCTCTATTAATGATGGCACTTGTTTTGGGGGAAGAGAAGACTGAAAGAGGAGTGGAGAGGTCAAGAGGCACAAGCGGTGTGCATGGTGGATTGGATCTGGTGGATGACTTACTTGATGCGTTCTCTCTCTATAAATGTTCATGCTTGGATATTTAGGGAGCGCTTAGTGCTGGATGCACAACATAGACCAAATGAGCCATTACTTGATTTTGGCAGTTAACTCAACTAATCATTAATCAATTATATCCAATATTCAATACATAGGCTATATCATGCATGTATACATACTAACATACATGGGCTAGGGCCCCAAGTTTTCATGGGCCCTAGACGGTCGCCCCTGCTGCCCAGGCCCAGGGTCGGCCTTGGAAAGAAAACATCCGAGTGATGTTTATCAACACCCTTTCATTAATGAAAATTGGGGAACCATCAATCAAGGTTTTTCAGAACAACTTCGTTGCAAAAGTTTGCATCCATGCATAAAGCTGTCGGTCTTATATTAATCATGCACACCGAAACCTTCTAGATTTGAGCTCGAGACTACTCCATCTCGGCAGTTCGCACCAAGTTTGAACTAAGCATTTTCTTTCTCTTTTCTTGAGAACCTATGTTTAACAAACCCTTGGAAAATGGTTTTGACCTTACGTACATGCGCATATAGTTCTTGTTTGCTTCTTTTCCTCCTTCTAGCTAGCTTTCTTTGTCCACAAGACAAAATAAATGAAGTGGGCTTGGAACAGGGCGGATTTGGGCCCCGCAAGGTGGGCTTCAGCCGGGCGTGAGAAAATTTGTAATGTATAGCCTGTGTCACCGAGGTGTTATTATTAGTATTCACCTGTAACCCATATATATTTCACACTGCAAAACCTAGCGGCCCACCGGTCTCCGTCACGCGCTGCCCACCGCTTACACGCAATCACGCGCCCCGCAACCTCCAGCGTGATTGCCGCCCCGCCGCCGCCGTCAGCCTCGGGCAGATTTCAGATCGAGAAAACCCTAGCTCGGTAGCTTGTCCAGCGCCGCCCGCAACCGATCCAGCAGCCCGCCTCGGCCTCCGCCTCGCCGCCCCCCGCCCCGGCCGCCCGCCCCGCTTCCCGAGTCCCGACCCATCTCGGCGCTGCCCGACCTCCCGACCCGTCTCAGCGCGACGGCGCGTCGGCGCCCCTCCTCGGCTCGACCGCTCGACGGCTCCTCGCCTCCTCCTGGTTGCATACTTGATAAAGTGATACTTGCATTGCATCGGCTGACCGCAGAGGCGCAGACCGCTGATTCAGTGATTTGGGATTTGGGATTTGGCCATTTGGGAATATCCTGAGCCCCTGAGGCCTGAGGTACAGTTTGCTATAGAGCCTAATATTGCTATTTGCTAGATATGAATTGAAATTGAAATTGAAATGTGAAATCAGTAGCTATTCATTGTTCTTGTATTAAAATGTGACGCATGATTAGCACTTTAGCAGGATTGTGTTAATGTTGAATTGAAATGTCCTGATGTCCATTGTCAATTCAGTAGCAGTTCTTGTATTAAAATGTGATTTCACTGTGACAGGATTGTTTATGTTTCTGCTGATATACTAAAATGTGGTTTTATGTGTTTTATGTCTTAAAAAATGAAGTTAGGAGTTATTTTAGTCAATACAAAATGAAGCGGGCGAAGACATTGTCATCGTATTTTTCAACGGAAACACAATCCAATGAAACACCAGAAACAGGAGCTGGTAATACGCATCAAAATAATCCTCGTATTGTACTCAGTCCAGATGATATTGTTGCTGATCCTGGTCTTTGGAAACCAATTGAGGATTTGGATGTGGATATCAGAGATGCTGCTAGAAGAGAGTATTTGCAAATAGGCTCATGCCAACCAATTGGTTATAAATTTCCACGTAAGGAATATGGGAAGCAGAAGAGGAGCTTTCAACAATCATGGTTCGCAAGGTATAATTGGTTGGAATATAGTATTGCTAAAGATGCAGCATTTTGTTTTTATTGTTTCCTCTTTAAGCAGCCTAGAGTTGAGAATTATGGTATTGAATCATTCACAAGGGTAGGGTTTTCTAATTGGAAGAATGCAATTAAAAGTTTTGATGAACATGTTGGTAAAGTCTGTAGTTATCACAACAAATCAAGAAAGCATTGCGAGGCTTTCAAAAATCAAAGACAGGGTGTAGATTATATGATGGCCATTGCCACAAAAAAGGATGAGGAAGAATATAGATCACGTCTTACTATTATGTTAGGAATTGCAAGATTTCTTTTATTGCAAGCTCTTGCTTTTCGTGGACATGATGAGTCCCCTAGCTCAAACAATAGGGGGAATTTTCTAGAAATGGTGAAATGGTATAAAGGGAAGGATAAGAAGGTTGCAGAATTACTTGACAACGCTCCTACTAACCATTTATTGACTTCACCACAAATACAAAAACAGTTGTGCAAAGCTTGTGCAGAGGAAACCACTAAAGTCATTATTGATGATATTGGGGATAGTCAGTTTGCCATACTTGTTGATGAGGCCCGCGATGCATCTATCAAAGAGCAAATGGCTGTGGTTTTGAGGTTAGTTTGTTAGTATCTTTATATCTTAGTAAGTCTAATTTATATTAACTATGTTTTCTTACCTTATGCAGGTATGTCAATAACAAAGGCCAAGTGATAGAGCGGTTTCTTGGGGTTGAGCATGTTTCTGACACGACATCGTCTTCTTTAAAGACAACATTGGATGGTATGTTACAGCTTCATGGTTTATCAATCTCTAGATTGCGAGGGCAAGGATATGATGGAGCCTCAAACATGAGAGGACAATTTCATGGTTTGCAAAGACGCATATTGGATGAAAATCCGTATGCGTTTTACGTGCATTGTTTTGCTCACCAGTTGCAGTTAGTGGTTGTTTCAGTTGCCAAGTGTTGTTCTTCAGTTTTAGATTTCTTTAATTACACCACCATGATTGTCAACACTGTTAATGCTTCTTGCATCAGAAGAGATCAATTGGCCCAAGATCACCATGATAAAATTGTGAACAAATTAGAGTCCGGTGAAATTTTTCAAGGAAGAGGAAAACACCAACAAGCTAATCTTGCAAGGGCCGGCGATACTCGTTGGGGCTCACACCATAAAACCTTATGCCGTTTTCTTCTCATGTGGGATTCGGTACTAGAGGTATTAGAGAATTTGAGTGATGATGCTACTAGTACAACACAGAAAACCACAGCTTCTGGTTTATTGGAAAAAAAATGGAGAGCTTTGAATTTGTACTTATATTGCATCTTATGATCAGACTCTTGGGCAAGACTAATGATCTATCACAATGCTTGCAAAAGAAATATCAAAACATTGTTCGTGCAGTAGGGCTCATTAAGACCACATTGAAGACAATTGAGGTAATAAGAAATGATGGTTGGGATGAGCTTTTCGCCGAGACAAATGCCTTTTGCCTCCAACATAAGATCATTGTGCCAAATATGAATGATACAATGCCGCTTAGGGGCGATCAAGGGGTCGTGGGGGCCAAATGGTAATTTACTATGACCATTTTTATTGTGATATATTTATTGTGGTGCATGATCAAATTATTGTTGAGATGAATAATCGCTACTGAAAGATCGACCCAGTTATTGATGTGCATTGCTTGTCTTGATCCAAAGAATTCTTTTGCCAACTTTGATGAAGACAAATTAATTGAACTTGCAAGGATGTATTGTGATGACTTCACCGAATATGATTGTCTAGTTCTTAAGGATCAGTTTGGTTCATTTATTAGTGATGTGAGAGGTGATCTACATTTTGCAAGTTGTACTGACTTAGGAAATCTTGCTGTGAAGATGGTTCAGACTGATAGACACACAGTTTTTCCATTGGTATATCATCTCATTGAATTGGCTTTGATTTTACCGGTGGCAACAGCAACTGTAGAAAGAGCCTTTTCGGCTATGAAGATTATTAAGACTGATTTACGGAATAAGATGAATGATGAGTGGATGAATCATACTATGATATGCTATATTGAACGAGATATATTTGCAAATATTAATGATGATAAGATTTTAGAGCGTTTTCAAGGGATGAGGTCACGTAAGAAACAATTATCTCGTGCTAGTGGTAAGTTAGCTTCTTATAAATATAGACTTCGTGTTGTTCATATTTATTCATACACATATTTGATTTACTCTCATATGTTGTCTTTACTGAGTTCTGTTCATGTCCAACTATCAATGAAGAAATGACAGGATAGGATAGAGAGCAATTCATCGTAATTTAGGTACTCAAATTGTATCTCTATTATGTTACATTTTTGTACTTTGAGATCATGCCATGTTCTTCGTATTATGCTTTATGTTTGGTTGTTTAGTATTGAACTCAAGTTTTATATCAGTAATACAATTAGCCAATTATGATATATTTTTGTTATATCGTGGTATGGGTACAAATTGGCGTTAGTTTTAGGTGGTTAGAGTTCAGTCCGGGGCGTAGCCAAATCCTGGTTCCGCCACTGGCTTGGAAACTGTTAGAACTGGCAGGAACCTCAAACCAAGCAAAGGCTTCCATTTCTGCTACGACTCGCGAGAAAAATGGCATCGTGATATCAGCTACCGTGCTGTGCTCCATCAACAGTACACTGGAGCAATCACCGGAATGTCACGGCATCACCTGCACCACCGGCGTCTGTTCATCGTCCGACAAAAGGGCTGGACGCCCGGCCGGCAAAAGACTCGGGTCTGTTCTTTTTGGCTGCGGCTTATGGTTTTTGGCTGCGGCTTGTAGTTTTAGGTCGGCTTGTGGTTTTTGAGATGTTTGTATGAGAGATTATAGAGTAATAGAAACTCACGTGCAGTTTTTACTGATATAAATGAAGTCAGTAAAGTATGTACTGTATTAACTAATAGACCCTATCTTGAAAAAAAATACTCTGTTTAAAAGCTAGTTACTGTAGAAAAACCAAAAAACAACTTTTAGAAGCTGAAAAGATCAGAGCTCAGAAGGCCCAGCTGTAAGCTAACAGGAGGAGAATGGGTCTTGTGAATAGGCTCAGGCTACGTGTGACTTCCAGGTGGGGACCACATGTCATGTCACCGAGAGGAAGGCTACTTAGGGATAGCAAGTGTGTGTCCACGGGCATCGATCCTTGAAGTTGTTCCGTCGTATCATTTAGATCCTTAAAGTCTAATCTTTGTTTTGGCAGATCCTTAAACACACTTTAACAAGCCACGGTATAGGAGCTCCTAGGCTTGGTTAATTATGACACTTTGGTCTCTGCCACGAAGTAATTTCCTGTAACTAACAAATGAAACCAACTGCCACTGTTCGTTTCAGCTTTAGCTTCTGATTTCTGACTTATTTTTTTACTATTTATAAATTTCGTCTTTTTTTGAACTTTTAGTTTTTTTGAGCTTTTTTACCGGTTCTTTTTCCTGTATTCGTTTGCGTTGTCCGTGATGAGCTAGCATATTTTTTATTTTTTAAAAAATTTAATTACGCTAAATAAGTCACTTTCAGCTACAGTCAAATTTCAGTCATAAGTCACAGCTTTTCAGTCCAACCGAGCGGGGCCAAAATTTATTTTTAAGGATCTAATTTAACACAAATAGGACATATTGAAGCTGTCAGGTGTTCTAGCCAGTGGCTAGAGTCGATTTCCCACCAACTGCACGTTGATAGGTTATTTGTTGATTTTTTTGGGACTTGATTTATGTTATCCCTCTTGTGCTGGCCGGGAAAGTTAAGGACATGTTCTTTTTGACTGAAGTTTATAGCTTTTGGTTACGGTTTGTGATTTTTGTGCTGCTCGTGCGAGAGACTACAGAGTAACAGAAACTCACGTGTAGTTTTTGCCAATATAAACAGTATGTACTATAATTAATTAGTAGATTCTATCTTAAAAAAGATACTTCATTTAAAAACTAATTACTGTAGAAAACCAAAAAGTAGTTTTTAGAAATTGAAAAGGACATACCCTAAGATGAATATGAGCAGCAGTTGATTCCCAACATCTCAAATCTACATGCGCCCTGTGCAAACCTTGGCAATAGGCGCCCGCGCCGCCGTCTGCTCTCGCGCGTGTCCTTGCTCCCAGCTGTTGGATTCAATCAGCGTAGGTGCATTGCCTTCCCCTTCTCAGCGACGCTTCTCTCTCTCTCACGCTGTCATGTGACACTTCGCGGTTTCTCCATCTTGAACGCGCTGTCTCGCATCCAAAAACGTAACAACCCCGCCACCGTCCTGCGCTCTGCAGTCTTGCTGAATAGCCGGTGTTTCTTATGTAGTGCTTAGTTTAACGATAACTTATAATTTTTTCACCGTAGCTGATTTATTTTTTACTATAGCTAATGATGACTTATTTGGTATAATTAAATTTTAAAAATTTTAAAAATAAAACAAGTTAGTCCATCACGGACAATGCGAAAGAATACAGAAAAAGACAAAAAGCTAAAAAAATCAAAAGGCCAGAAAAACAAAATAAAGGAATAATGAATTAAAAGTCGAAGCCGGAAAAAACGAGCAGGCCAAGCCAAAACAAAAATAAAAGAGGTACTCTTGGATCAAGTTAACATAAGACAAACGCACTAAAGATACATCTAATGATCGTGTGCAATCTGAATTCACACGTAAATAAGAAAACAAAGTGAAAATGTAAAGTACAATAAATATAATACCTCGCTAATGGATAGTACACCCAAAATAATCATAAATATGTATCACTACAAAGTGAAAATGTAAAGTACAATAAATATAATACCTTGCTAATGGATAGTGCGTCCAAAATAGTCATAAATATGTATCACTATCCACCACCTGTGCTAGGGGTCCAAAGGGTCGTCTGGCCGAAACCTGTGCTCGAGCCCGACCCCCGATGGTGGCTATGCCCCTTTTCTTTACCCGCTAACGGGGGCAGAGCTACCTAGTGGGTTTCATGAGGCTTCAGTCCATCCTCCGACCCGCCCCCAAAGACACCCCTCAAGTTGGGTTGGCTCACCCCAGGGCCTAGGCCAGCAGACCGCGCACGCAACAAGAGACACTTGCCATGGAGCCACCACGGTCCATCCACGGCAGCATGCACATGCAGAGACCACATTCCAGATGCACATAGGCCATGGCACACCACACGCACAGGAGATAGGGAGAGCCGAAGAGACGAGGTGCTGCGCACGACCTAGGCCCTTGCGGCGGCGGTGTGTGGCTGGTGGCAAATTTCCAATACTGAAAAGCCAAGCCTACTATTCTTTTTACCGGCGCGGTGGAGAGAAGACACGGTGGAGAGCAAAGCCCGATGCCGACCGAGCAAACCGGGTGGCACCACGGATCAAGGTGGGCGCGGCCGAGGAGGAGCCAATAGCCGAGGCCGAGACGTCGAGTTCAGCCGGCGGTGGCGGCCAGGAGCTAAGGCCGATGGCCAGATTCGGGAGGGCGGGTGGCGGTCGAGGTCGAGGAGCTGGGCTCAAGAGCCACTGGGGCTAGGCCACTGGGGAGTAGCCGAGCAGGGGAGGCATCACGTTGGTTGGTCAGCATCTTGTTTGAGGATTGAGATCCATGAGCTACTGAGCTGAGGAAGTGGGGATTGGCGAATGGCCGAGACTAAGGAGCCGAGTGGCACGTGGCTCTGCCCTTGTGGAGGATTGATATTTTGAATCAGTCAATCGGGCATTCGGTTCAGCCACTCGGGAGTGATACAGGCACACGATGACACCAGAGTGACCAAGAAGGCCAGAGCCACAGCCCACATGGCACACTGCTATACTGATAGGGTAAAACTTTCTATTACTCTTTAATCTCTATAATTTGTACAATTGTACTGAGTTATTGATATTGAGCGACCTAAATTCTTACAGCTAGAGAATAGAGATTATATGCATGTTGTATCATACTACTATTGCTATTGACAAACTTGAATTACTAGAGTCAGAGATTAAAAGTAAAATTATGATTTATGTGTTTCGATTAGAATTGATGTGTCACATTTTGTTAGTAGATTTGCTATAATTGATGCGCTTTCTATTACTGATGTACTTTTGTTGTATTTCTCACTTTTACCTTTGTTTCTCTTGTATTCATGAATGAATTGCATTGAATAAGAGTTTGTTGCTGGCTTCGTCACTGCCCGCTATAAATTTACTATTTTTAGTCAAAAGATGATTTTTGAATTTTAAGTTGAACTTTTTGGTGAAGGTTCAGAATCCTGAGTTGAAGGTTGATCTCTCGTGATCGAAAGTTGGAATGGTTAGCTGCATGGCAGGCGCTCCCATCGCTTCCAGTCTAACTGGACATATATTTAAGAACCTCCTGTGCAAAGTTGAGAGAGCATGTCAAATACCCCTTAACCATAGTAAAGTACTAATATCAGTGCAGCTGCCCAGGAAACTCGGGGCCACCAGAGAATCAGGCCGGTGAGCTGCTGGAAAAAAAAGGCTGCTTTCTTCCGAGCAAGTTCTCTCTCTTACAACCACTGATCGACTGTGTTAGTTCGATTACAATTGGGCAAAACAAAACAAGTTTTATTCAATTCACCTCTTCTAGAGCGCGTGTGCTTTTAGAATCTTCGTTAGGTCACTTTAAGTAGGATAGAACGATTTCAAAAGTGCCAAGAATAGCCAAGGCAACAAAGCAGCTCCCAGTTCTAAGTTAACTACTACTCAGGATTTAGGATATCAAAACCGGACCCGGGGCCGGTTTCCTGTTTTCAGGCGAAAATCAGCCGGTAAAAAAAACTCGCCGATTTTCATTTTTGAATTATTATTTAATTTCTTTTTGTTTGAAATTTGAAGTTTGGGATATAAACTAAACGCAGCTATAAGCCTGTTGGTTTATAATTTGAATTTAAAAGAGGGCCTTAGGGGATGGTCAACCAGATGAACCGAAACTTGGGTACCGAAAAAGGAGCCTGGTATTTCGAATCCTGGACGGCCTTGATCGGTTTGGCTTGAGCTTCTGGCTTATTTTTCACTATTCATAAATTTCGTCTTTTTCTGAATTTTTGGCTTTTTGTTGAGATTTTTTACCGGTTCTTTTTTTCCGTATTCGTTTGTATTATATATATTGGGCTAACATATTTTTTATATTTTTAAATTTAATTATGCTAAATAAGCCTCTGTCAGCTATAGTGTTTTTTTCAGCCAGCTACAGTGTTTTCAGCCATAAGCCATGGGCTTTTAAGCCCAACTGTCAACTAGATGTCAATGCAACTGGCACTTTGAGAGGACGGAGAGTTATTGCATCAAGGAGTTTGCTGAGGCACTTGACGTCACCCCTTACACAATGGCTGAGAATGCAGGGCTCACTCCAATCTCCATTGTCAAGAGTTGAGGAATCGTCATGTCAAGGGTGAGAAGAATGCTAGCATCAATGTGAGGAAGCTTAGTTTAAAAGCTAATTAATATAAAAAACTGAAAATAGCTTTTATAAACTGAAAAGAAAAGTCCCATCTCAATGTCCTTAATCACTCCACGAACTGATGTGTAACACGGCCTAAAATCCACTCAATGCCTAGCCTCTCGTAGGGCGGATCTGCCACTGGACTCGTGAACCGGAGAAACACGATAGTTCTGAGTTCTGACAAAATCAGTGCAGTGTGGCACCAGCCTCTCGACTTTGGCAACAATTACTCTACCTAACATGATCAGCTACGCTGCAAAAAGCAGAGGCATCAGATGAAAATTTTGTTGCCGAACAAATTTTATATTTCCAAATACAGCAGTTCATGAGATGAGTCTCGTGATGCGGGTGCATCTAAATGAATGGCAATGTCGTAACCTATTTTACCAATTGATCAACTCCTTTTCTGATTCTTTTTATCTGCAGTGCTCATGGCCATTAGATAAAGAGTTCATTCTCCATTAGATAAAGAGTTCATTCTCATGGAAATTATTCATAGCTAGAAGAAACTAGTTGTATGTAAGTCAATTTCCATGTAAAAAGTGAAACTTAAACAAATAGAATTTGAAGAAAGTAATTTTTACGGGCAGTAGCGATGAAGCAATGAGAACTCGGTCCTGAAAGCGGTGACAACTGCACAAGTGCACAACGCCAACGTTACTGCGTTATTCACAGCGAAGGCTTCTGGGAGTAACTGCGCAGGCTTGCCATAGTCACAACTTCAAATCCTCTCCAAGAAAAAGAACACTTCCACAAAAAACCATTATATATTGTTTTTGAGAACACACACAATAAAAACATTAACAGTAACCACACTACATACAAAAGCTAAGTATCAGGAAAACAAATCAGTATAGCATGTGGCAAACGGCAGTTGAATAACGCAGTCCAAATAAAAAAAAAATCCTCAGATTTCATAATAGTCCTGACCAGTGGCAGCATGTCAAAATGAAAACAGATCAATAAACCTATACGAAGCACCATAAAAGCAAAAAAAAAAAGCCAACAAGGAGAAACTATAGGAAGACAAAAGACAAGGTCAGTTGGATCAGAAAATAATGGATAAGTATGTCATCAGACATCTGGACCAACAAAAAGTCTGAGCATGGAAGACTGCAGACCAGATTGAAGCTAAATTTCAAATATTTCTGAAACGTAAGGATGATGCACATCATACTACTTGGGACATAATAAAATTTATTTCAGAACAACATAGCAGCAGACATAACATACATTACATATCAAGAGGTTCGAATTGTAGCACTGAAAATTGTAGCCTGAGTTCAAGACAAATGGGGAAATGATTTTGTATTCAACCAATCATCCATCACTGAGCAGTTCAACACAAATGGGGAAATGATTCTGATGCACATACTTCTACTGTGGAATATAAGGCTAAAACTTTATGCAATAAGTGGGGATGAAATTAAGGCCATATCGAATTCATTCTAGTTTGGGACATGAAGCTTGTTTGGTTTCTCAGTTCATAATTGCAATCTGAACATCTTGTAAAGAACATGTCGTTTCAGCTCACTCATTCATGCCAGAGTTCCATGGAAACCAGGAAATCAGCAATTTGTGCACAGAACTAGCATTCTAAATAGCAGCCAGCTAGCCACTATAGCCACATATGTGCCCGCTAAAGTGTTCAAGGTAGCACAAACACTGCATATCAACAATTCTAATCCACATATCAAGGCCACTAACCTGTATAAGTGTTTAAAGGTGGGTGACCACTCACTAACCGCTATTTGGAACATTGCTTCATACTGAATTACCGAGGCCTCTAACCCCCAAAAGCTCTGAAAGTTGGGTGACCAGTCAGCAGTCGCTAACTATTTGGAACATCTTAATCTTATCTTAATATGCAAAAACAACTAGTGATATTAGAGGCACCATGTTAACCTGAGGAGAAAAATTCTAGAAATCCCCTCATTAGTTAGAAAAAAACTAGAAAACCCTACATTAACCGGAAAAAAGAAAAGTGTGAAAGGATGTGATCTACATGGACTCTAATAAGCAAACATAATAGAATGCTTTCCTGATTGATCCAAACATTTCACGTCCACCTATTTACATATATACTAGAACAAGTCGTGTAATTACACAGGAAACTCTAATAGTTGCATAGAAACATACATAAAATTATTCCAAAGGTAACAAATGAGTAGTTTTAGCTAGAGGACCCAACAATGGTTACTGAAAGGAAATATATCTTACATTTGATATTTTGATGAATATACATTGATCACACATGGATGTGAAACACTTCAATAACTGCAATAGTAGTTAGAAGGCAAAAAAAATAAAGTAATAGTAACTTTAGCTTTATGAAGTGAAAATAAGCAAATACCATGCCTAGCAAAGAAATCTGTAATTCGATTTATATATTAGACAAGCATCTCCCTCTATATATGTCTACCAAGGAGCGATCTCTCATAATTTCTTAGTTTTTATATCCTGCAATGTTTTCTGCTTTAAAATTTCAATAGCTTTTAAAAAGCAAATTAAACTTTAATGCCTGCCATGTTTCTAGTGTGCAATCATTAAGCATCTTGTGCCAAAATTTTACGTCACTGTTATGAACCATGGTCCATAAAAGGGTTAAACACTGTAGAAAGAGGGTACGAAGGCAACAGCTTAAAGTAGAATGGCACTTTGAGGAGAGAGAGCACAGTTGGGGTATGGGAGAACTCGGCTACAGAGAGAGAGAGAGAGAGGAACTTGAGGGCCTTGAGAACAAATTCATCTTCTTTGCTTGAAAAAAATCCAATCTGCCTTTGAAAAAAATCCAATCTGCCTTCCCTCTTATATGGAGAAGGCCCTAAGCCCCTAACAATTTAATCTAAGGGGGATAAGATGCCATCTAATGCAACTAATATAATCTGGGCTAAACACACATGATCTCTAATGCAACTACTACTGACTTATCTCAACAAACTAGGAGATAACAACCAAATCTGCTGCACTACATTTACTCGCAGTGGGTCCACGCCCATGAAAGTCACTAATTAAAATATTTCTCCATTTTAATTGAGGAATTCGAGTGCCTTACTTAAAACATTTTTTTCATTTTAATTTCAGGTCATCTTACTTAGCAGCTGCAGAAAACGCTTGCATTTTTCAATGTAGATTGTACATAAATGACTGAACATATGTTCCCTGGCGGTAAGTACATGCGTATCAGAAGTTCTCATGGCCTTTTAGTATTGGTGCATAATTAATTTGCAAGATTTCAACATTTTTTTACATCAGTCGATAAAATATTGAGTCTGGCTTTGTACAATATGAACCAATATATTGCAATGGAGCTATTCAAGAACATCAAGTTTTATGCCAAAGAAGATATACATGATACAACAGTGATAATTAAAACACCATCACTGATCAACCAATTAAACAACACCACAGAATAAAAGAGAAATGAAAATGCAAAAAATGTGAAGGAACAAAAATCAACATGTATTTGGTAATAGAAATGCACCAAACAAGAAAATCTTTCGGCAGCTACAGAAGGAAATCTTGGATTACTGGGGCTTGAGGTACAACATCACTTTCTCTATGCTTATGTTTTCCTTGACGATGCCCACTCCTGCCAGAGCTTCTGTGCTTTCTCGATTCTTTCCTATCACTTTCAGGAGGTTTCGTGCTCTTCTCTTTATCATGATTTCGTTGCTTACTTGTCCCAGAACTCCAAGTAGGGTGGCCTACTAAATCAGCATCTATGTTCTCTATCCACGGAGAACTAGATTCACCGGTGTCCCTTTTGTTTAGCATTCCTTCAGAGGTCCTATCTGAAGCCTTTTGTGAAGATGATGGCTTGGCATCTCTACCCAAGAGCACACCACGTACAGCACCAGACAAGGCATCTTCTTTTGGAACATTTGCACTAGCCATCATAGAACTTAGGAAATCCTCACCATCCAGTTTCACTACTTTTGGTCTGGACCTCGTGGCCTTTGGCTTTTTCCCAGCAGATACAGGCTCGACAGTCTTCAATTTATCATCCATAGCACTTTCATTGCTAGCAGACAGCAGAGGATCATTGGCATGAGGGTAATCGTTTGGCTCATCCTCAACTTTTCCTGTTGGGAGATAGTAGAGCCCATGCCGCTTACGGTGCTCAGAAAGAAGAGCAGATGAACCAACTGACACTGCAGACTCATCTCTAGTCTCTACAGAACAACGGCTGCGAGGGTAGAAGATGATTGAAGTTGAGGGAGTAGTGTCATCTTCACTTACAATGTCAGCAAGTTCGGCAAGATTTTCATTCAGGACAAGATCATCTGGTGGAGACACCTTCTTCTGTGCATTCGCAGAAACAGGGCCTAGTTCTTGAGAGAATACTGTTTGGATATTCTTAACATAATCCTTGACCCGGCTATGCTTGTCATCATCACCAACATTCCTTTCCTTCAGCTCTTGAATTTCTTTTAGCAATTGGACCAAATTGATCAGGTTACGTGCCCTCTCCAGGACCTCAACTTCATGGCACTCAACAAGTGGGCCAACTGTTGTTTCAATCAAGTTAATCATGTAAACTATTGATTTGTGCGAAAAAGGGTCCTTTTCAACTGTGCTTGGCATAACAATTTGTTCTTCCCCAATTGCAGTGTCGCTTACCCTGCTAACAGTTTGATCGGTAGCAATCCCACCCAACACTACATCCACTTCCTTGTTTGAATCATTCAACCTCTTGACATACAAAGTGCAACAGAACGTGATCACTTTAAGTACTGCCTGGATGTAGACTGCTCTTACTGACATTGGCAGGAGGCTAGTCCTTGGCTGCAAGAGTGCCTCGACAAGCTCAACAGGGTCCTTGCAGAAGTTAACATACTCACCAGAGACCCATGCAGCAGCAGAAAGAACAGGGCAGAGGAGGTGGTTCCCAAGCAAAGCAGGGTCAATTAGGAGAGTTCGAGCTGAATAGACAAGCTCTCGCCGTGCATCCTGCACCCTCAGTCCCACATCAACAAGCTGCCGAGCAATCTCATCCCCCTGGGCACAATGCAGGCTCCTTGCCATATCTGCGAGGAGTGAGACATACCAATCGAAGTCTGACACCAGCTCATACACGTTGCGCCCACATGCTGCTAGAACAGCCCCAAGAATGTCATTTGCAAACTCTGGGTCTGACTTTGCGGCATGACTGACCAGCATGCCAGCAATGTCCATGACATTGTTGTCACCGACCATCCCCATCATAAGATGCAATGCCTCCCGCGGATGTTCGAGTCAGCATCACCCAGTGACTGCGCAATCACATCACGGTATTCATGCACAGTCGATGCATATGCCGGGCCAAGCATACCAAGCGCCAGGAGCCCAAGGTACCGCAGGTTGGGATCATCATCAGCAGCAAGGAACTCCTTAGTTTTCCCAACAGCAAGGCGCACAGCGGCATCATGCGCTGCCAGAGCAGTTAGCACCATGCGGATGCACTCAAACGTCAGGGACATGGCTGTGGAGCGGGCGAGGAGCTGGCAGACTGGGTCAACAATTCGTGCAGCTAGACGCGATTCCAGAGGAGCCAGCCGGGCAAACACCTTGAGCACCTTGATGATAGCCCAGTTGGAGCGGGACGTGGTGAGCAGATTGTAGAGGTCGGGCGCGAGCGGCAGGAAAGGAGACGCGTCAGCTGGCGGCGCCGAGAGCTCACAGAAGGCAGACGCAGCGGCAGTCGACGCCCGCGGGTCAGGCGACGCGAGGCACGCGGCCAGCGGCTTGAAGAGGACCGGCACGGCCGCGGACGGCGAGGCGGCTATGACGCGCGCGGCGGCCGCGATAGCGCGGGGGCTGCCGCGGGAGAGGTGGGGCACGAGATCGTGCGCGAGGTGGATGGCGAGGTCGGGCGCGGAGGCCGCGGCGGGGGAGGCGAGGAGCTGGAGAGCGAGGGCGGAGACATGGTGGGAGGCGACGGCGGAGGCGGAGGGGGAGAGGTCCTTGTGGAGCTGGTGTGTGGCGAGCGGAAGTAGGGAGAGCGAGGCCGGGTGCAGCGAGAGCGAGGCGGCGAGGTACGCGAGGCGCTTGTGGGGAGGTGCGGCGAGGCGAGGAGCTCGATGGCGGGAAGGCGAGTGGGTGGGAGGCGACGGGGCGAAGTGGAGGAGGAGAGGTAGGTCAGCTTCTGGAGCGCGGCGGCCTTGGTGGCCGCGTCGGTGGCGCGGATCTCGCGGTGGATCTCGGAGAGCGCGCGGGCGACGGCAGCGGACTCGCCGGCGGCGGACGGGTCGGAGCGGAGGGACTTGACGAGGTCGTCAAGGGAGCGCTGGAAGAGGGTGTCCACCAGCGACGGCGCCGGCGCCGGGGCCGGCGTGGCGGAAGCCATCGGAGGTGGGAGGCGGTGGATCGGTGTGGTTTTGGGGACTGGTTCGGATTCGGGGGGCGTGCCGGCGCGCCCGAGATGGATGGCTCGTGCGGCAGTAGAGTGGGTTAGGGCATCTGTAGTGTATGAAAAGAGGAGGTCTTAAGTCACCTTAAGGTCAACTTTATACATTATAGGGGTGACCTTAAGCAGACCCTAAGCAAAAAAAGGTTAAGGCTGGTCCTCAAGCTAAAGACCTGGTCACAAGCATTAAAATATAATTTTTCTTTATCTGCCAAGTGGGACCGTCTTAAGACCCCTTGGGTTATATACACTATGGAGTTGGTCTTAAGGTTTAGATAGAACCCACCTTAAGACCCTTTGGGTTATATACACTATAGATGCCCAGGGCTGGACGACGACCGGGCGGGCCGACATTTTCATTTTAGCTTTTTAATGGGTTAAGGCTAAAAATGGGAAAATTACTATAGGTTTCTTTTTCGCGAAGGAAATACGCCCCAAGAGCCCAACCCTGTTTCATTATAGAAACAGTACAAGTCCCAGATATTATATAGAAGAATGAGAAATTAACAAAATTATAACCATATCTTTCTTCCATGGCATAGTATATAACTTCACTAGTTAGTAAAGAATGTTGGAGAACATCGCCGAAGTTATTGTAGCAAGATGGCAACAACCTTGAATCCACCTCTTTCTTTGGTGATACAGAAAGTGATTGGCTTGAACCTTCTCTTGTGATTGCCGGTGGTAAAGTATGTGCCTGGTAAGGGACCTAACCTGAAACCACCGGAGATACTAGGGATGGCCGACGTGAACCAAATGACGAAGAGGAGTAGGAGGCATAGCTCACTCAGAGACCGCCGTACACCTACTCAATGGCACATGCCTCCTCTGCTACACCGAGTGCCTGAGGAGGTAAAGATCGCTAGAAAAAGGGTTTTAGGAATTAAGTCATGGATTGAGTTGTGATGACCTAGGTCAATGGATAAAGGTTGCATGATACATGTCTTGACTAATGTAGATTAAGTTGTGAAGAACTTGTGAGAGTAAAACCCACGTGTGTGAAGTTAAGGGTTTCTCCTATTGCAATAGTGGATAAGATCCATTAAGGGATATAGATGGTTAGTTGTCCACCTATAAAATGGGGGTTGGGATAGAGACATATAAGGTTAACCATCCAATCCATCTCATGTGCTCTCATCTCTAGGGTTAGGATTTGAGAGTGAGTGTCTTGTGTGCTATTTATCCTTCAAAGTAGAGTGGTTATAAAACATACCTTCTTAAGTAAGCAATACATCAATCGTTTTGCATATCTTGTGTCTCTCTTGTTTTTGATTAATGTGCTTGACTTTTGGTTGATTTTGATCTCTCTTCTTTGCCTCTCGTGATCTTGTTGTGCTAAGAACGTTGTGAACTCTCAAAATTATGACTTGGGTATTGAGCTCATTATTCTCCTCTATAAGGTTGGTCTCACAATGCATAGAGGAAGTAGAAGTATCTATTCGTTAGCAACAAGATATATCAATTAAATCCTCACAAGATGTGGATACACTAACTTTAGATGTTATGCAAGGATTAGAATCTATACATGGCATATATCTATTAAATTAGGCTAAGTAGTTAAGGTTCTTAATTGTGACCAATAATTTATTTCGGTTTACCATTTGTATGAATTTTTAGATATAGCAAATTAGCTCAAAACATTACAAAAAATTTTGTGGAGCCTCCCGACTGACTGTGTAATTATTTCATAACTTTATCCATTCTGAATTTTACTCAAAAAATTATTTAAGTGTATTGTTTGTAGGAATTTTTTAGTATTGAAAATGAGCACCAAAAATTATAAATCTTTTTGAAGGATCCTCACACAGTGGACTTGATTTTATAATTTTTCTAGAATTTTTTGTGGAGCCTTCAGTTTTCGATCTAGCTCACCCTTGGATGGCTACTTTTCTGCGGAAAGGGTGGGCTGGGCATGGGACCCACGGCCAGGCATGAGGGTGTTAGATTAAGGAGACCAACTAGAGGGGGTGAATAGATGATCTAAAATTTTTTTCTCTAATTAATTATCAATTTCTATTTGGCTAAACCAAGCAAATAATACGAAAGCTTAACACAAAAAGGTTTAGCACAAATAACGCCTAAAACAACTAGGTTCACCTAAGTGCACCAATAAGATAAGCCTATGTCATGGTTTATAATCCTAGGATGATAAGCAACTAATTTAATTCTATGAATATAAATTGTTTGAATGTAAATTGAGCACAAAAAACAAATCACAATTAACACGGTTGCTTTTACCGTGGTGTTCGAAGACTTACCGGTCTCCCTAATCCATGTTGAGATTAGCCCAAACAAATTGGATCGGCTCCATGAATTAAGCCAAACACCTCAATCCACTAGTTGTAGTTCTTTCTCACTTCGGGTTGGTAAGCTCCAATCTTCGTAACTTTGCCGAGTCTTCTCACAACCTTCTTTGAGAAGATCCTCGCTCACGATGCTTCCAACGTCGTTTAGGAGTCGACAAACCGCAAGAGTAATAAGTCAAGCCCTTGCTTGACTCTCACCATATGCAACGAATGCACACCGCTCAAATGGATATACAATCCACCTCTAGATGCAACACATGCAATCTAGAGCCTTCTTCCTTGCTCACAAGGTGCAACACATGCACAATTGAGAGGAGGACCTCACACTAGCTCAAGAGAATGAAATAGAGTGAAGCATTACCTTCTCCAACCAGCCACAAGGTATATATACCCTGCACCTCGAAACTAACCATTGAGACAGAAAATCAAGATTTCGAAAGAACCGCAGCAAACGATTGGTACTTAGTAATACCGATCATCGTATACGCCTCACTCATGCGGAACTATCGATTTTCTCAGAGACGAAGACACCACATAGGTGTCTCTCTGAAATAACGTACCACTACATAAGCCGGACGTTCCACAAATCGAAGTACTACTCACACAGAGCTAGTAGTATCGCCGCAGATCGCATCGCTCACAGAGCGATTGGACCGCCACACGAGTAGATTGGACCTCTCACATAGAGCTGGTCGAAAGTACCGATCATCGACTACACTGGTACCTAACTACATCAGATTATTCAACCACTCAGGTCTCCGACCACGTTGTCAACACATAATGAGACCGAAGCTGCTAGACGTGACCCCTCTTAATAGTACGACAACCTATACTAGCAACCTGGTCTTCTAACCAAACACCAAGACCGATAAAAGACTAGGAACACATTCTTAGCCCAAGCTAGCCAAACCTTTGTCTTAAGTCATATTCTTGACATACATCAACGCATGATGCATCCTTTACTTCAACTCCATCAACACATGATGGATCTTTACTTGACTTGATGATCAACAAATGATCATTTCCTCTTGAATATGTATCAACTCATGATGCATCTTGTTCTTGACTTGATGATTTTCAACATATGAAGTTATCCCAAGTCTTCCTCATTTTTGCAACCTAACATATTTATCCAACTCATAGAAGATGTTAGTACACAAAATAATTGTCATCATTTAGCAAACTTTACCGTTAACACATAATAGAGGGACTAGATTCAACAATCTTCTCTTTTTTGTTATTCATGACAACCTCAACAAATAATGAGATAAAAATTGCACTGCGAGTATACAACATGTACACAACACTTGTATACTCTAAGGTAAGCATTTAAAGCAAAGTTTACTTATCTAGTTGTCATTAATCAACCAACCATTAATATATAATAGAAAAACTAGATGACAACCTGATTATGAGTATATATGAACTACACAAGCTACATAAAGCATATGTACATATTCAAGTTTGACTTATTTGGTGAAATTCATTCTATATTTCGGATCCGAGGAATGCAATAGATAAGAATGTGATATTGAATGCATACCACTTATGTTTTTCACTTTTTCATCATAATGAGACTAAGCAATATCATAATCAATAAACATATTAGTCTCACAATTGTATTTACAATCACCAAAACCAACTTAATAGAACTTGAACTTATAAAGGGGTGGCGGCTTTGCACGCTATCGAGGTGCAAAAACCAGCTTTCCGAGCTACCAGAGTGTAGAAACTGGCTTTCTGCGCAACCAGGGGCTAGGAAGTACCTGGCTACTTGCACGATGCCCGTGCGTGTGAACTTGCCACCACCCGCACTCCCCGACCACACGAAGTGGGTGGCCACACCCACGCATGAAGATTCAGCACACCTCCAACTACATTAAGTAGAAATCCCGCTTTCCTAGCCACTCGCATGAAATGACACCCACGCGTATGAAATGATGAGTGTTTTTGGCTGAGGCCCACGCGTTGTGCACTTGAGGCCACATATGTTCGAACCCACAAGAGGCAGTCTAAGAGACCGAGAGAGTGACCAAAGGGAGGTTGTCCAGTTTGCGTTATTTATTCTAAGGTTTCCAAGATGTTGAGATGAGCCAAGCGAGAGCCTCTTCATCAGCACGCGCAGAGTTTTGCCCAAAATGCAACACGCTAGTGAAAACAGAAGATCTTAGGGACGGTCAAGAATCCTGGACTCCACTACTACAAGTGCCACTTTTACTCGATGAGCTAGTTTGGGTTGGGTTGCTTTCAACTGTTCTCCAGATGTTAGAAAACTTTTTTGTTGATTCAATTGCAAGATGGCCCAAGCGGTTGCCAATTCTGAGTATGGGAAGATAAAATGAGCACTAGACATGGCATTATTCTGGAGAAGGAAGTTGTGATACGGGGTAGGGGAATGGTGGAGATGAGGCATTGTGTTCGCAGATTGGAGAGCAAGATGAACTTAATGTTGCGTATTATTTGTTTCTTGTGTTGGTCGTTATCTGGAAGGTGTAGTGTTGTGAGTGTTGTTGTGATTCGCGGGTTGGAATGCAATGTAGTAGGGTTTTATGATTTCATATAACTTGGATTGCAGTAAGTTTAGCACAACATGGCTACTCTATGTAAGAGGCACCCATGAAGGGTTTAGGCCACCTGGACTCCCTCCTCCGCATATTTGTCGCCCATCACTTCGGCATCCTTTGAGTTAGAGTTTCAGGGTTTGTTGCACGTGATGCGGGCAACCGTTTGAGTTAGGGTTTTAGGGTTTGTTGCACGTGATGCGGTCAGGGGGCTTAAGGTGGTCGGGAGTATGCCGAATCTTCGCGTGTGGCCAGACCGCATTAAGCAAGAATCCCACGTGTGCATGAAATGACACCCATGCACATGAAATGACCAAGATTTTTGGTCGAGACACATGAAATGACAGCGCTTTTGGCGGTACATTATATGAATCTTTCAAGTTTTATCAACCTCGCTAGTACTATAGTACAGAGTGACGAAGAATCCGCACCACGCACGAACACATGCTTTTAGGAGAAACGAAAATATGGCGGCTCGATTAGGCGCTACTACGGAATTGCCCAATCCATCGCATGGACTGGGCCATTTGCCCTTTCTTTCGAGTTTGGCATAGTCCTCGCCGCCGCCAGGCCTTGCCACCCTTCGCGCTTTCTCTCATGCTCCCCGTGCCTACAGTGCCTCCAACTAAGCTTGCATATCCCATCGGATACGATCGTTGTGCTCTTCGTTGTGCCGCCATTCTCCTCCTCTCACGGTTTGTCTCAAAGATCCCACTCTCAGACAAGATGCCACCGGTCGTGTGGGTTGATCTATTGGTCGATCTATTTGTGGAACACACATAGTGGATCCGGAGACTACGAGTAGATTAGAGAGGTAGTTATGCATGCTTTCAAAGAGAAATGCAAGGAGAATATACTATAACCGATCCTTACCGGCTGGCGGTACCGCCCCGTGAAGTGGCTAGGTACTTCCTGCCCCCTGGTAGTGCGAAAAGCTGGTTCCTATGCCCCAGTAGCATAGAAAGCCGGTTCCTGCGCCTCGGTAGCATGGGAAAGCTGCCACCCCCACACCCAGTCGGCCCCTTTCACAGAAAAGTAGCCATCCAAGGGTGAGCTGGTCCAAAAACCAAAGGCTCCACAAAAAAATTTGGAAAAATTACAAAATCAATTCTACTGTGTGTTGATCTTTCAAAAAATCATAATTTTTCGAACTCATTCTCAATATTAAAAATTCTTACGATCAGTACATTTAAATGAATTTTTGAGTAAAATTCAGAATTGATAAAATTGTGAAAAAATTACACAATGAAGTACGCTGTGTTAGAAGGCTCTACAAAAAAATTCATAATTTTTAGAACTCATTTGCTATATCTAAGAATTCGTACAAGCGGTAAACCGAAATAAATTCGCTAATCGTAATTAAGAACCTTAATTACCCTGGACTAATTGACCACTGCACGTTGACCGTGCGGGCATGTAGGCCACCGCATGATGGCCATGCGGTGAGGGAGGGCCGCACGACATGCCACCCGCATGTTGCTACCGTACAGGGTTTGTACAGTGAAAGCGTCAAATCTGCCATTTCCGCACGAGCCTGAACTTTGGTCAAATTTAGCTCTGTTTGTCACGTAAATACCAAATTTAGCCTCCGAATCACCATAATTCCATTTGTAGCCCCCTCCCCGAGCGTGGGACTACGCGAGTGCGACACGTCTGCAGTGGTATAGTCGGGGAGCACATGACTCAAACCGTGTATTGGTCGTGAGCGTGGTCGTATAAGCCGTGGTCGTGGTCGTAAAGCATGGTCATAATCGTATGGTGTGGTCATAGTTGTAAAGCGTGATCGTGATCGTAAGCTGTGTTCACGAGCGTGATCGTAAGCCTTGGTCGGATAATCTATGGTCGTGGTCGTAAGGCATGGTCGTAAGCCATGGTTTATAACCACACTCACGACCACGGTTTGAGTTATGCACTCCCCAACTGCACATGTGTCACACTCGCGTAGTCCCACACTAAGGAGAGGGCTACAAATAAAATTTCGATAATTCAGAGACTAAATTTGATATTTATGTGATAAACAGTGTTAAATATGACCACCGCTCCATGAGCCATACTCTTCTTGCAAAAATACAACAAAAACTGCCGATGCAGCCAAAAACTCCTCTTGTGCGATGCGTACCCGCACAACAAAAAAGTACTTCCTGTCCCTAATGTAGTAATGTGTAGTACAGTATGTTAGGCCTGACAGATTTTCAGCTCCAGTTTTCAGAACTGACAAGATTCCATCCCCGTCCCACTATCTACGCTCCAGCCTAGCTGCGAGGGCCTATGGAATCTGACGAATACCAGACATGATAGAAATTACCAAATTGGAGAAATACGGTGTGTGAGACAAGCTACATCTCAAACGCCTAGGCCATCTGAATGGTACAGATTGGCGCACCACCTGCAACGCGTTATATCTCATTGCCGGTTCTCAACTCACTCCAGAAGCATTGCACGCAACACAATGCAATCAGGTAATAACTCGTGACCGATTTTTATTTTTTACGACTTAACATGTAGCATTTGCAAAGTACGTTCCACCACAGGGATAATTACCGTTGAAAATAATGCAATAAATAAATTAATAATTATATGGGGAATTGGCAAACCAATACTCAAGGTCCGACTTCCAACACCAGTTCCTATTACTATTGCAATTTTCCGACGGTAATGAGGGTAGAAAACTGTTGAGGGTGATGGGGTTGTGGAGGAAGGATAATACATGACTTGAAAGTGGTATACCCAAAACTGCTATGCTACAAAAATCCAAAGAATTGGTAACCGTACGACTCACAAGGCACAAATACAATAGGGCTTCTGAAATGTACAACACAATGGAAGTGCAGCTGCTGGCTTTGATGAAAGAGAGATCACTCAGGCTTTTTTGTCAGATCTATTTAGATTAAACCATTTCTTTTTACCCGATTTGTCTTTGCCATCTATGTTACCGTTCTCGGGGGACTCAGTTCTGCTCTGCTCAGTGGGATATCTACTGCTGCTGCTACCAGCTCCAACCGAGTTCACGATAGTTCGTTCGGTCGTGAATGAAGAATGGATGTCATCCCTCTCCCTCAACATATCATCAACCTGCAGACATTACAGCTCTTTAGGAATTTGTTTAACAAATGTGCATATTAAATGCCATAGAGAACATATTACAATCATCAAGGTTCAACAGTGAGACAAATTATGATTTTAAAAAACTTTAGGATTAGGTATAATGCATATGCACGACTCTCTTAGATGGACCTCTTGTGTGAGGAATACATTGACGCCATCCCCACTGTCTACAGTTTTGCAAGCTAAAGTACTACATATTCTGTGCCGATGAATAGCTACCGTATTGTGAAGTTAGTGAACAGTTCAACAGTAAATGTACGTCAAATTCTAAAATGATTTAACAAGCCAATTCTTAAGGATGATATTTCAATTTTATTGTGCTCCATTCAAGTAAGCGCATTCTTCATACACACATTCACTAAGCATGCCTCATTTTAAATTATTTCAAATGTGGGCAAGAACGTTTCATATAATCCAAATCCAACATTAGTGCTGGCGATCAAATATTAGCTGCAACTGGTTGGCATTTGAACACAGCATGGAACCAAGCACTTGCGAATACAACAATGAAAATGAGAACGGTAGATATGGAATCACACAGTTTATTGTCAACATTTAAATGGCTAAACTCATAAAACATGACAAGAGATAATGCAACAAAAAAAAATAACACATGAATGTTGAAAACGCTATGAGTTATAAACACCTTTCTGTAGCAAAATGTGCCTTTTTGTAGAGTACTACAATGCAGTGACAGATTTTGAAAGTCCCTTGTACTGTTACACAGGCCTGTTTGAAATCATGTGCTATTTTGACTTGTTTCCTAGGTAAGCAAAGGAAGCCTGGTGCAAGTAGAAGACCTAGAAAATAGGGACGTCTGGGAATTTAGATAGCTGTTCCTACATAAATTGTTTGAAAGCTAGCCTGACGCCTCTCTACCTAAAAAGAAGCATGCTAAATCTGCTTTCGTGAATATGTTACTGCATCTACAAAGATGTAGGTAAGAACTAGCAATTCTATACCCTACATGTCTGCTGCGACCCAGATTACAGGGCAGTACTGCACGATTTGAGTGCAACAATAGGATGTCTCTTTCTTGTCACCACAATATTCATGTCAATTTGAGAGTACATATCTACAGGAAGAAAAGATGTGCATACCGCTTCTTTTCTTGCGTATATCTGTTTGTCACTTCTTGAAACCGTGCCAAAGCCTGCATAACCATTTTACTTGGTCAATGCTTTCTCCAGATGGGAAAAATCACTTAATACTACATTAGTTGATATATAACAAAATATGGTCACTGACTTTTCTGTACTCAGTTTCAATTGGCGCAAATCATTTCTCTTCTCTAGAATTTTAGACTCTATTTCCTTTAGCCTCCCTGTTGTGTCTTCATAACTCTTTGCACACATTGCTTCAATTGTATAGCTAGCTGACTTGAAAAAATTGTCACCTGAACATTTCAATTAGGATGGGTCAGAGCAGAGGAATGGCATCAATATAAAGAGAGACGGTAAGTATGCAGACCATATACAGCAAATATATGAGTTCCAGGTTTAAGAGTCGACACTTCGCAAGGTTGGAGACCTTCCAATCTTTTAAAGAATGCAGCCTCAGGATCTTTGGCCATAGCCAGCTGTAGTAGTAAGCAACAAATCCTCACATCAGTTCCGATGAGAATAAAAACTAAAGCCACAAAATAGAATACACGTACCGCATTCACTGTTGAGTCCATACGGTAAACTTGAAAATGCAAAAAATACATGCCTGCAGATGTCACCTTGCCAGTCTTCTGACTATCTTCCTGGAGGTAAGAGGGCAAACTGGAGATAATATTAAACTAGACCTCTAAATTTTTTATCTCATCTAAATTCTTATCTGAGAATTATTACAGGTTAAATTAAATGATGATGACCATGTTCACAGCCACTTACCAAACAAGTCCCAGTTATTCAATTATCCATTTATACTATATAAATTTACACTGATACTAGAAATATGGATGCAAAATTATAAACAGAACTAGAAAAAGACAGTCCTTATAAAATAGATTGTGCTATCGAGCATGTATTTCTCACTATCGGTAGCAATAATGTACAAGATACATTTGAAAAGATCCCCCAAAAGGCTAAGAATGTCATTTTATATAGTGAAAACTTATTATAATAGTGAAAAATATGTTTAATCAATTTCAAATATAAATGGATATATTGTTATGAACGAAAATTGTTCATTAACTTTCAGTTAATTGGTCGCATAACAATTAAACATTCGAAGTATTCTTCTGTCCGATGAGCATATATTTTTTGCAAGGTTAAGTTATAAACCATAAGATGCAGTTAAGCCAAGGGATCAAATAGAAGACACTGGGAAGCCCCTGTTGTAATACACTACAATTAGCTGTGCTCTACATAGCCAACAGGATTCGACTTCTTGGAAAATGTTTTTCCATATTTCAGAAACTTGGAAATTAAGTCAAAGTGGGTACCACAGATAGCAGTTTATTCAGTCACTTTCCCAGTGAGAAATGAAATATTGTACAATTCCTCCTCTTTAGCTAAGTTTCTCCATTTCTACAATTGGATAAAGGATTACATTAATTATGGTCTAAAACAGGTGTCAAACTACTATATTTGTAATAGTGTTCAAAAAGGTTGACATAATACGGTAATACACTTTGGACATAGTTTTAAAAGCTAGACAGGTGAGTTCACCGGCTGACCCATCGGTTCACTGGCTGGACCATCGGTTTACAAAATAGTAATATTTTAACAATTTAGGATTATTAAAATTCCAAAAATGATAATGTGAATACTTGTAAAAAATTAGCCTGTGCATGCAATTGGATGTTAGGCACACAACAAAGGAAAGATGATATAAATTATCATTTTTACTCAATTGTACAAGAGGATGAGAAAATCAAGACCACACACGAACACATGTAACTCAAAGAAGCCGAAAAGATCCATGAGAAATGAAGACAAATCGCTCTCAACCAATTAAGAATGCAAATCACAAGATGCCAATAGCTGCCACCGCTCCCATCCAACTATCCAAGACTTGCTCGTTGTGGATCTAGCCTCCAGGCTCTGAAGCAATGGAGCTACAGCCATCACGACACAGCCACCACCTGCTGCTGCTTTCGCGGAGCCGCACGTCGTCGAGATCCTATTGTCATCGCCACCTTGAGCCTCATGGCGTCACAGAAAGAGCTCCCACACTGTGGCTCATCGGATTCGAGTGTGAGGGTGAGAGAGAGAGGGTGGCAGCTGTAGGGAAGCTTTTCTTTGGGAGGCTTTAGGGGTGCTAATGCTCCACTCTTTAGTCTGAATATGCAGGGGCAGGTTGTTTGGGCTGGGCCAGCCCAAGTTGCAGCACTCCTCCTTTCTTTGTTGGTCTGGAAAGCTGTAAGGGAGACCACTTGGTTCTTTTAAAACAGTCCGGCTAGCCGGTTTCTAGGAAAACCACCTGTTCATCCGGTTTTTTGGGTCTGATTGCATGGACAGTCTTTGAAGCAAACCAAGCCGACGAGGTCACCAGTTCCCTTTTTTTCTGGTTTAACCGCCGGTCCGGTCTGATTTTTTCAACTATGGCTTTGGGTCTCGTTGGAAATTCAATGATGGGATTAATTACTTTGGAGATGACAGGTTATTGTTAGCACTTGCTTCAACCCATCTACATGTTCAAAAATTACACTGGTGTCTGGTGATGATGGTAGCGGTCAAGTTCTCTAAAGCTTTGTTTCAAATTACTTCCACATTCATACACAGAAGTCATAAAATGACGATTATGGGCCATTGGATATAATTCGTGGCATACAATTGACAAATAATGAAGCCTATAAACCATGCAAAGATATAAAGCAGAAATTACCTGCAGAGCTAATCCATAACCTCCATTAACTTCTTGTTCAAAGAAAAGAAGCTGTACACAAATATTGTACAAGTAAAAAAGTGAATAATGTTTCAAATTCAAAAGAAACCCAACACAGTAAAGCTTCATTTCCAGAGAAAAGGAAGAAAGAATAATTAACTTCAGTACCTTAAATTTACTTTGTGTAGCTGAGGTGACTCTGACTACTATTCCTGACTGAGCTTGCTCTTCACTTATTGTTACACCAAAAAAATGGGCACATTGCTTGTCAACCTAGAAATAAACAAGACATATGACAGCCATCCCATTATAAATAGTACCATAAGAATGGCAGTGGCAGAACCTTTCCCACAGCTGATGTTCCAATGGGGAGTGGTCTCACTGTAACTGTTCCATTCATAGCGTCTTCAAGAACAGTAGGAGATATTGTTGTCTTGATTGGAACTCCGAGCTTGCTTAAAGTAGTAATATGTATAAGAATATCAGTAGGCAATTAATAATCTTCAATTGTTTCTACAAATAATTCTCACTTATTCTACAATTACCTAAAAAGTGCAGCAAACATTGTGTTGACAGTTCCAAGATTGGACAAATCAATCTCCATGTCCATTCCTTCATTTTCTAACGCCTGACCAAAAATATTACAAGGTTATAACTCATATCAACTTATTTTTTCGTTTTCAACAAGAGACTCGTTCCACTGCTGAACGCCTGAAATTTAGAGAACACATCTTAAATTTACTTGCCATCAAAATAATAAGCATCAATTTCAATTTTCATGTGTGCAATCCACCATCAAGGTGCCAAAACATAATTCAATTTAATAATGTTGCCCTGGATTTCTACTTGTTTAAGGAAAATCTGAGGCTCTGAGCACAGCTACATGGTATAATAATCGTCTTACATTAATTATCCCGAAATGAAAAGGATTTGGTCAGATAGCCTTCTAATCAAACAGCCAGACAAAGTAGAAGTGCTTCCTCTGGTTCGTTATGTTAGGAAGAGAGGTGCTCATTTGCCTCTTCAGCGGTTTTGAGGGGTCAACCTCTTTCTCTATGACACTCAGTACTCCGGTAATCTCCACAGGTAATCTTCATATATAAGTTGTAGCAGAAGAAAGGCTTGGAGATAACCAACTAAAGCGCCCTTTGGAACACAGGAATTTCATAGGAAACCCACATCCGGTAAGAGTCGATATTTCCTTTCCTACAAAATACCCGCATTGTAAATGTGGCCTAAATCTTGTTCACATTTTCTGATAAATCAACACCAGGATGCACCGCAGATACAGCCCAGCCAAACGTCACCTTCGTATGGTAGCCTTTTAGCTGTATGACGATATCACTCAAGAACCATCCCCAAAAAAGCATGAAGATAAATGGTCATTCAGGGGTTCCTTCCTATAGTCAGAGTAGCAGCTGCCTAAGGCCCAATTTGCCATTGATGTGCTGTACTATGCTGCGGAACCTAGGGCATGTTTTTTTGTGGCTTTTAGCTTCAGCTTCTGGCTTTTCTACAGTAACTAGTTTTTAAACGGAATGTCTTTTCAAGATAGGGTCTACTAGTTAATTGTAGTATATACTGTACCGACTTCATTTATATCGGCAAAAGCCGCACGTGAATTTCAGTTACTCTTTAATCTCTCACACGAACAGCCAAAAGCCATAAGTCGCAGCCACAAAAGAACAGACCCTGGATAGTTAAGAGAATCTTTACCAATTCTAGTAAAATATTTATGTTGTTTCTCAAGAAAAGGGACCTACCATTAGTTAACATATATCAAAAAATACTAAAATAAAACTGTAGATGAAAAGCATATATTATATATACAAGGCATTTTACTGGCAAGTAAGGAAGCTGTTCTATGTATGATTTTGGATACACCTACTATTCCACGGAATTAGTAAAAGTTTAACAATAGATACTCAATAATAGGAGATTTTTTAAAAATAAATCGGTTTACATATGTCTTAATGCAATAGGTTCCTCAGGAATTATATATGCAAATATTTTTCCACCATGACATGAATATTGCCTGTCAAACATAACAAGCATGAAAATCCGGTGATGGCAGCAGGCATAGTGGTCAGTATAACTGACATGCCAGCGGTATCACCAAGGAAAACATTTGTGCCAACCCCAAGCCTCAAGTAAAATTCAAAAGTTATTAGAGCCTCAGTTGAACAGTCTTGACTTTTAGTTTATATTTCTTATTGTTAAACTAATAATTTGGTAGACAATACATGCATTCTCCTCATGCTAAAGTTGCGCCAAAGCATATAAAAATATTTGCGCCAAACCAAAGCTTCCAGTAAAATGTAGAATTTGTTGATCCACTAAGAGGTAGAATATATTAGACACCACAGTTGAACTGTAGCTGGCATTTCTCATTGTTAAACTAATAACTGGTTATGATATAACTTGCATAGACAACATCCACATTCTCCCTAGTCCCTATTTTAACATTACATCCAATTTACATACAGACGCGCATGAATAAACAGCTTAGCTAGTATCAACAAAACCAATCAAGTTACACAAAGAACAAATAATACACCAGAATAAAAGCATTTTTATAATTTCATACAAAGAATTTTTCCCACAAAAGACCACCAAAGCATAATATATATAAAGACAAAAGGAGTCCCATTACCATAATATGGTGGAGTGCATTTAAAGAACAATCTTGACTTCAGTAAAATGTAACCACTTTGACATACTGGAGATTAAAATACAGTAACCAAACAGGTATTGTTGCATCTAGAGAGTATTTAATAAAACTCCTTATTGAACAGAAAAGTTGACGGAATGCACAAACATTGTAATGATAACAAAATATACAAGACAAAGAAATGCTAGTTGAAATTAGTCTGGCAGATTCAACAAGAGAACACACCTCGAAACCAGAAGTATCATACTGCCTCCGTTTCTCAGGATCTGACAAGATACTATATGAATATGCAACTTCTTTGAAGAGCTCTGACGCTTCTGGATTGCTAGCATTCTTGTCCGGGTGATACCTGTTAAATACAATAGGAACTACAAATAAGATCATTCTACAATAGGACTTCATCAACACTGCTTCCAAAAGCATCATGCAAATAACAAACTGATTCAGTATTATGCTGGGTGTAATGGGCCAACAGTATTTAAAATGGCACATTTAAGTTGCGTTCATGGAGAGAGCTCATAATTCACAGAAGAATCATGTGGCATTACAGAATAGTGAAATTTAAAATCTTGCAAGAAATGCCCACAAATCATTACTGCCATGGAATTAGCTCATAAAGAGCATGTTTTTCTAACCTAATATGAACAGACCATTTCTATGCCCACATATATAACTAATTGTCATAGTAGAAACCATCTTAACGATTTCTTCTGTCGAATGATTAATGATTTCATCACGCAAAAAAAGGTGTGCTGTGCTACCATGAAACAGTGGGAAAAAATAAAAGTATTTATGTATTTTAATTTTCCTAGAATAAAGTATTTATCATAATAAAGTAAAAGAATCAAGCTCTTAATTTCGTGGTAATAGGCTAACAGTGTCTAAAAAAGTAAAAGCATACAAAATGGTGGAGATGCAAAATGGATGGCAAATACAAGAAACGTTTGTTATCATCCCAAGCTTTGTATTCTCCTTATTCAAATGGACAATGAGTATGCCTGTTTGACTCGGACCTAGAAGAACTATAACTCGTATATCCTGCTCTTTATAATGAAACGACATGCAAGATCTTTTGCGCGTTCTCAAAAAACATCCCATCTCTCAAATTGAAAACACTCAATTAAAATTTAACTAAAAAAAAGGAGAAAAGGGTTAAAGAGATATCTCTGCAACAATGCAGACCTTATTTGACACAATAAAGTAAGAGTGCCACTATTGAATTCTATGCAATGTATGGTTCTGAACACAATTCTATGCATTGCCTTGAAAACATTGCAGTTGCTATGTATCCTGCAGTTTTCTTATAAAGAAGAAGCGGCGGAAACTACATTATAGTAGCGAATTACACATGACATGAGTAGTCATTTACACATCGATATAAACTTCACCACTGCGACGGCTGGATAAAAGAGTATAGTGATTGTGAGAGAATGGAATTTCCCCCCTACTGCATTGAGCAACACCATAGCGGACATGCTAACTTGCCTAGTCGATGATGACCAAATTGGCCATCTCCAAGTACAAAGAATCTTAGTATAAACTCATCAGTACGTCTCTACCATCGTGACAGCATTGGCATACAAAAACCATACAACTCCGCCCATAACAAATGAAGCCAGGCAACGCACTCTACTACGCTACCATCTTTCCCTTCCAAATAGCACAATCTAAACAGCGTGAACAAGAACGAAATGAGAGAGAAGGGGGGCAGCACGGACTTGAGCGCGAGCTTGCGGTAGGCGGACTTGATCTCCTGGTCGGAGGAGTCCCTGGGCACGCAGAGCACCTCGTACGGGTCGCGCCGCAGCGCCGGCGCCGACGGCCCCTCCATCTTCCCCGACGACGACATCCCGGTACAAAACCCTAACAAACGGAACACCAAATCATTCTTACATCCTGCCCAAATCCGGCCAAAATCGGCGTGAGATCGGGGGAGTGGGCTCACCTCACCTCGGCGCGGGCGCGGCCAGATCTCGCCGCCTCCCGAGAGAAGATACGAGCCGGCGAGACAAAGAGGAAGAAGGATTGGCCTCGGGGAGTACGAGCACAAGCCGCAAGGGATTTCCGCGCGTTCCTGATTTTTTTCTCTCTTGGGGCCTTCGCCTCGACCTTGGATTCGAAGCTCCTCCAAGGAGACGACGCGATGGGAGGCTGCTGCAGCTTTGGGGAGGAGGAGGGGGGCTTCTTTTCCTTTCGCGTCACGGTACTGAGGTTTTTCTTGTCTCTTTCCTGCCTTGCTGTTTTGAATTTGTCCAGGTTCGGAGTCTGGAGTGGCGTGCGCTAATTTCTGTACGTTTTACTCCGAGCATATACTAATTGTTTAAAAAAAGCTTGTTTTTATTAACGTTGAACGAAATCATCTTTTGTTGCGAAACTAATTCATGTTTTAGTAAAACCAAATAAAAATGCAAATATCCAAACGTAGGCCATGTAAATGACCACTAATCTGACCTGGAAATGAATGCTTAAAAAAAACGTGACGGAACAGCCAGCCCATCTGTGGGCTACAGGGCCCGGCCCATGCTTGAAGCGTAAACCTAGAACAGATGATTAGCAGCCGGAATGGTTCGTTCGAGTTTTATTTTTTTTCCTTCGTACGAATGCCTGTGGCTGGGTCTTTTTAACTGTGTAGTTTATAGCTTATAATTTAAATATTAGAATTCTGCTTGTTTACGAGAGGTAATATATAAAAAAAAATAGTTGCATACGATTTTGATTGGTACAGTATTAACTTAGTATATTTTTACTAAAGTTTCCTATTAACCCTATCTTAAAAAACGAATTGTTTAAAAGTTACTTATTGTATGTAGTATAAACATAAGCTAATTTTAAATAAAAAAAACCCAGTCTATAACACATTTGGTTGAATTTTATAAATTTTACATATACTTTTTTGCCCTTTCTGCCCTCTGTAGATTGGTTCTTAGTGGAGTCTGGTAGCGGACCCCTTCTAGTTTTCGTGAAGCCTCGTTTCGAAATTATGGGACGGGAGGGACCACCATTTCGGAGCTCTGTTTGGCAGGTGAACGGTTCGCCTGGCCATATCACAAGTCGTATTGTCTTCTCGTGCATCATGTCTTCGTCCATTTCCTTCAAAGAATATTGTCCTTTTTTCAATAATCATCGTTAATTGCTTACTGACAGTATCGATGCCAAATTTTAATTAGATTAATAAAAAACTAGAAAATATGCTGTTGAGTATAATAAGAAAATGTGTATGTACGCGCTATTTCAATCAGATTCTAGCTTTTATCTTTTAGAATCGGTTTTTAAATGGAGTGTTTTTTAAAGGTGGTTTCTATAGATCGTTTGAAGGAGTCACTGTAGGAATTATTTTGAATGGAGTAACATGTTAACATGAATATTCTTTACTTTCTTAATCTCTCGTAATTAGTCAAAAGCTAAAAGCCACAACAAAAATATAAAAGGTACATCACTTTTGAACAGGGTCATAATAAGAGCATCGGCCAACACCTCTATTGAAGCGTCTAGTCCCTGAGCAGCAAACGACACCTCAGCATGCTGCCATGCGGTGCAGCGAACTTTGCCGCTGGCTTGTGCATCCACCAAATTGGAGAAACTCCCGCAAAGGAACCCACGACATGATATGATACCGACCGGCGCCAATTTAAGGTGGTACTTATTTAGGCTTATAAGCTCGAGTTACTGTTTTTTTTTTGCATTATAACGGTTGAAAATGTATCGTATCTGTTGTTAACTTTTTCATCATAATTAAATTTTAAAAAATGAAAAATCATAATGGACAATGCAAATGAATAAAGGGAAAAAGCCAAAAAAAAACCTAAAAAGACGAAATTAAAAAGCTACAAACCAGAAGCATAAGCTCGTCGGAGCAGAGCCTTAGGCAGCCGGATGAGTTGTCATAGACTGGGTTTGATTGAGCTTAGGTTTATTGGCTTTTGCAGCGCTATAGTAACTCGTTTTTAAACTGTGCATCTTTTCGAAGTGGGGTCTATAAATCGATTGTAGTAGATATTGTACCGACTAAAATCACATGTGACTATCATTTTTATAATTTTTCTCATAAATGATAGAATTTAATAGTCATATACCAAAACCTATAAACACTATCCAAAAGCACCCACTCATAGCCGACTTGCCACCCACAAGAAGCACATAGACGGACCGATCCATCGAGCGATCGGGACAAAACTCAGAGTGCGAGGGACGATGGCGACGCCGCGCAGCAGTGGAGCGGAGGTGGCGAAAGGTGATGGTGGCGGTGGGCAAAGCGAGTGCAGCCACTACCGGGCGGGCGCGCAAGATGGCGATGGGGCCTTGGCCCCACTCAATTTTGTTAATTACGTATACCTCCGGATATAATCTATATAGGCCCCATCCATAACTCAGCAGAGCTCCCAAGGCCCAGGCGGTGGCGGGCAGATCGGCAGCGGGCAAGCCTTCTCAGCTACGCGTAGCAGCATGCCCCCACTCAATTTTAGTCCTAGGTCCGCCCCTGTATGTGCCGTACTTGTCCGCCATCCAGCTCTACGGAGATCCCGTAATCCTGCACGCATCTTCTAGCCCAAGGTAATTGGGGTTTGTTCTAATCTTGCCCGTAATCTTTTGCTTTCCTGTAGTAATTGTGCAACAATCTTTGTGTTTCTGATAAATATTGACACACAATGTTTAGAAATGCTAATAAGAATCCCCAATTCTACTCATTATGTTCTGTGAGATATCCCTTCATCCACTTGGATTGGCAGTGCAATGGAGCCTTTCAAATTGCTGATGCTCCTTCACTGTTCATTTTATGATGTCATTTGAAGAGAGTTTTCTGTGTTTAGGATGATGGACTGGAAATTTATATGTAGCAGGCCAGCAGGATAAAAATGCTAATAAAAATTGCTAATCATTTATGATTGTTTTAGACACAACCACATGTTTGTGCGTTGCACAAGGTTCTAAAAATCAATAACCAGTACTCGACATGTCACCCAACTAGTTAATTTGCCCAATTATACGGCATAATCGGCCCAATTTTGTGGCATGACCGGCAATTACATGGTAATAGGTAGGGGCACCCGTTACTTGTATACGGCTGAGTATACGGTCTAGTAAACCCATTTTTAGAACACTGGTGTTGCAAGCTTGTGCGATCCACACACTTATGTACAAGTGCACAAGCGCATATGTCTCTACATGATGACATATTTCTGTTTGTAACTCGGTTTATATTTTTTTTACCTTTTGTTTTTCCACCTTCGCTAGAGATTATTTTCACCAATCATTAGTTTGTACTTAAAAATGTCCTTGTCTAGCTAGTTTCATGCAATATTTCAGTTCTTAACTATTTGCGGATCAACTTTTTGAAGCAGACATATGATGGATGACAGTGATGGGGATTGCCATGATTCCAGTAGTGATGGTAGCAGCGATTATGAACATGGAAGGGTAAAACATCTAACTCAGGAAGGCTTCTCAAGTGATGATGGTGAATCAGGAGATTCACATGGCTGCTTGCTCTTTCAATACCTAGAGTTTGATTATCCATTTTGTCGTGAACCATTGACTGATAAGGCAAGAATTAACTCGATTGAGTTTCAATGGTCTTTCATGGCATTTTCATGTTCTAACATGCTTTCTTCTTTCAGATCTATAGTCTTTCAGCTAGATTTCCCAGACTGAGGACCCTCAAAAGTTGTGATTTATCACCGCGAAGTTGGATATCTGTTGCTTGGTGTGTGTTTCTTTTATATGTACACAATTTGTTCTGCTTATAAGATAGCATTAACTAATAAATCAAGTTGCTTGGATATATTAGGTATCCAATTTACCGTATCCCTACCGGCCCAACATTAAGAGATCTGGATGCTTGCTTTCTCACCTATCATCGGCTTTCAACTTGCTCAGAAGGAGGTAATTACATTCAGAATGTGTTTTTCTTTATAGAGTATCATAAGTTGAAATTGTCTTATAATGCTAGCCTCACTATCCTCTGGTAGTGTTCAAAATTGGTGCCCAAGTACTATTCTTTTATTTTCAAAATAAATATATACGATACCAGCTTACGTCCGTACTCTGTTCATTGTACATTCAGTTGTCCAATTTAGCAAACACCTAGGGATACATATATTGTTGACATGCAAGAAAGATTCTACATCTACTTACATATGCTTTGTGGTTTTTTTCTAGTGCCCATTCTGTAAATTAGCTGGGATTTGAAGTCAGTGAACTTCAGGATATTCAGTTGAATCTATCGTAGCGTTTGGATTGTAAACTTTGTTAGTCTTATTCTGCAATGCATGCGACACTTAGATGGTTGACAATGTATTTTCTTTCCTGATGCTAACGCTAAAGGTGTCGTTAAACAAGTGCTAGTTGCATGTGACATCTATATAGAAAAGGCTTGTATGGCTATGGAGAGTGGACTTTAATTATTTAATTTCCTTACTTTTTTGGGTGCTGAACTGCTGGTTTTACTGATTGTTGATTTTTTTCACTGCATGTACATACACATTTTGGATTACGTTTTCAGAAAACTGGAAAATATAATAAATAGACAGTAGCACAGTTATCTGGTTTAATAGAACCCAATCAGTTTTCGGCTGGTTCCTAGCTGCCATGGTAACTAATCTGTTGGCTGGTACCGGGTGGGTTGCTGCTGTAACCTGTAAAAGCCAACTAGTGTTGTCCATTGGGTTTTGATTTTATGAATCTTACTATACCTGTGAAATTACTATTATATGGTATTTGTTTGTTTGGTGCATTGTGGTTTACCAACTGAGAGTTGTCATTTCTGGGAAAAAGAAAGAAAAAGGACTGTTATGCTTTTTTGGTTCTCAGCCATCCGTCCTTTAGTTTCATGTTAATGAACCTTGTTCTTAAGCTCTGAGATTACAGTTTGCTGTTGTAGGACTATTGAAACTAACTGTGGCCTACTTGCCTGATTGGTATTATCTGAGATCATGTGTGCGCTTTTGTCCAGATCATGGTGGTGCTGTAAAATATCCATTGGGTCCTGATAGCACACCAACGATACCACTTCCAGTTTTGGTATGGCTTCTTACAAGTTCAACAAGTCAGTATGGTCTTCAACTGATGGAGATTGGCAACTGGCTAACTACTTACTGCAAGCTGCCTCGAATTGGCTGCGAGATAGCCATGCCAGCCATCCAGACTATCAGTTCTTTGTCTCACGTGGTGTGCACCACAGGTAGTGGCACCAAATATACGCCTTCGGCAGAATTTGCAACAAATGGCTGGATGTTTTTTCGTTGTAAACATAATTGGGAGGCGAGCGACTGACTGCTTTCATACTCTGATGCATGTCAAGACACGGTTTTGAGCTCCCATGGTGGGAAGCAAGCGATGTTGTTCTGCTCTGTAAATTGCACTAATTCGGTCGGTGATCCTCCTTAGGAAACTTGGGATCAAAAATTTTTTAAAAAAGAGAGGAAAACAGACAGTGAAGAACGGGGTAAAAGACTTGTTGCACTTGTTTGTTGAATTTGCATGCCTGCCGAGTAGCTGTTGAACTTTCTTATGTAATACAAAAAGTACGGGGGACAAGTTTTGATGAGATCCCCCTAAATGTCTGTAAACATGTGGAAACTTGTCGACACTACAGAAATTTGTAGTTAGCATCATCTGCATCACTCTTGTGGATTGTAATGTTAACATATATGCATCCTGTGCTTAACTCTTACCTGCAATATGCTGGTTCTGACCCGCTGTGTGTAAATATTGGTTAGATGGTGGTCCTGCAAGTGTTTTTACCTTTTGTTTTTTTTCATTGCAAGTCGATCTGTACAGCAGAAACCGGTCATGTTTCGGTGACTATGTTTTGAGTAACCAAGATAAAGCGAGCGGAAAACGCTCAAATGAGGTCCAGTGCAGTTCGTGGTAGACACCCGTGCGAGTGTTGGCTGTCTGCAGAAAGTATTACCGACTGCTGCGTTATTTCGTATTACATTATATTGAAGTAGTAATAACGAGCAACTTTTGTCCAAATACATTGTCTCAGATGCATCATGTCCTACGATTCACAAGATTGTGACGATCATAAAACCGTTGACTCCAGTGAAGTTCAATGCACACCTAAAACGCTGTAAACGTGCAGTAAAGGTTCATCTCAGAATCATGTGCAACCTATCTTTTCGTGCAATTGTCGTAGGTCACCATCTACACTTACGTGCAGCGGCTCTCTTTGCTTGAGGGTAATTCATAATGAAAGGATAATGTGATCGCCATTTTGAACATCGAGGATATCCATCATAATCAATATGTAATTTACAGAACTGTTTGAAGAGTAATGTAGCCCCAAAACGTTTTGAAGCCAACACACACAGTGTCAGCAGTTTTGTGCCGTTCATCTGATATAATGTGCAATTGTACAATGCACAACAAAAACAAGAGACTGTTTGCACTTGAAATGTCTGTAGCATCCCTGAGGAACACTAATCTTCTCAACGTAGTTATAATCATATCAAATAACACACTGATACCACTACAACAAACTGTCTTTTATACCAGGGTTGCCCAAAATGTATGAAATTTAACCTTTTTAATACCACCAGAACCTGCAAGGAAAAACTATAATGTGATACTGATAAGAAAAATATGTGTAGTAGTAGGCAACTCGGTGTGCATCCTTTATTTGCCATGTGGGCACTAAAAAACCTACCATATCAGCTGACAAATTAAACACAACAGATCAAAGGTGATGGCATGATGCAATCGTCCACAGATAATAGACACCTTTCATCTAAAAAGTCAGTTTAGATGGGGCGACGGCAGAGGCAACGGCTAGGGTTCGGAGTCGAAAACGTGGGGTTCAGAGTGGAGGACACGGGCGAAATGGGTGATGCATAGGCTGTGGCTCGGTGCGACCCAGCGGCTTATGTGGGCCACCCTGCTTAAAATGCTAACGGCCTGGTGGATTTTTGTGGATACATAAGTGGGCTGTTTTTGCGGGGTGGGCTAGCAGTTTAGCGGACAAGCCCGCCCCACTTACACCCCTAGATGATGCACGTCCAAAGATAATAAAGACACCTTTCATCTAAAAAGTCAGAGCCAAGAGAAAAACAAAGCAGGTTATTGGTCTTCCAAAACGGAAAATGAGAAAAATAATGACATATCAGATTAGGTTAGCATTCCTGGCTTCATGTTTAATCACTGGCTGACACAGAGGTGCCTGTATATCTAAAATTCTTTATGCCTCAAGTTTTTTTGTGAAACAAACATCTAAAGTTTATTATTTATATTAACAATAACACTCATGGGAAAATAATCTGAAATCCTATCGACCAGAAAATTCTTGTCAATTAAAAGGCTGTTAACCAACAAACCTGTATATAGCTGAGGACAAAACTCAATATTGTTGAGAAATAATTGGGTATGTACCATCAACATATATCCAATATTGTTGAGCAACCACATAAAATAGTGAAAGCAACATTGAACAGAATACAAACATGGAGTAACAAAACAGATATATAGGACATTACCTCAATGGGATCAAATCAATGTTTTCACATATTGATCAAGATGTTTATTGAAAAGGTCGCACCTGCAATAGGAAACGTTTCAAAAGCTAGTGATTAAGCTAAACAAAGACAAACATTTGATAATAAGCCACTTTTGTTCTGTATGCATATTATCACAGAATTAAAAAATATTTAGTTAAAAAGATCTGAAAGGGTACTTCAAGTTACGGAAGAAATTAAATTTTACACAGTAGACCATTGATAGTTTGTATGGTCTGCCATAACACAAAGATAATGAGGATCATTTCATGAAAACACCCACTCTTGTGCAAAATCACCAATAGAAAAGTATGCTGGTAGGACTGTGTAGAATTTTTGGGAATAATCGTGTGTTGTCCTATAGGACCTCACACCCTTTATTTATAGTGCCAAGATTACAACTGGACCCTAACACAGGCTCTAATTAGACTATGGGCTCAAACACTATTGGACCCTAATATTCTTATTGGACCCTAATTCTAACCCCGATGCTCCCCCTTAAGATGGGTATGAGATACAATTGTGGTCATCTTGTTACATAAAGTAATACCTCACTAGAATCTAACAATTTATCAAACCTATTGCCAACACCATGGCAAATACCACCACCATGACATCCACATTTATCAAAGCTGCCTCCAAGACCGTCATCCTTGTCGTTCACACCAACACCGCGTCACACCACCACACCAAACGCAACCTCCGAGCACCATCACCTACACCACCATCGGCCATAGTACCCACCATGATCATCACCTTGACCATCTCCAACCTAGCCTCAATCAACATCAAGTCCTTCGCTTTCGTCGCACCTTCGCTTTGGTTTCTCCACCTTTACCCACACGCATCAAGCCTTGGTCTCCATCGTCTCCACCTCTAGCCCCGCCACCCCGACCTCTACCACCTTTCCCAACACGCACCCGACCACCTCGGCTTCCACCACCTCTCCCAACACACCCCCAACCACTTTGACCTCCGCCTTCTACCAACACATCTACCATCTCCACCTCAAGCCCCCAGCCACCCTAGCCTCCACCATAGTCACCACCAACACCAATACCTGCACACTGCACCATCAGAGATGCTACAAACTCTACACATCCAACACCAAATACCACCAAAGCAAACAATACACCTGCTCTGCTCCACTATCACCACTGAGCACACACTTCACCGACTCCTCCAAAACCACCAAAAACAACTACCTGACCAGTCTTCTACCCCTATTTCAGTGTATCTACCTTGTCCTGAACCTTCACCATTAGCATCATAACTTCCTCCATAACCTCTACCACGATCACTAAAGCCACACAACAAGAATAACCATGGTTGGAAAACCCGCGTTATCGGCCGCAGAATCACGCAGAATCGAAATACCGGTGGCAACCGGTTTCAAATACCGACCAAATTTTTTGAATTGAAGATTTGAATTTTTGACTTGCTAATGCAAAGGGTATATTAGTTTGGGTATTGTTTTGATATATTAGGTTGATTAGTCATTGTTGGAAGTAAAAAAGGGTGAATTATTGTCATTGGCAGCTAGTGTTGATTGGAAGCAAACATGTTGGGCCCATTGTAATCGAAAGGGCATTGGATGCTTGTCTTTGAGAGTGGTTTGCAGACTTTAGCAAACTCCAAACATTTCCACCACAAACCAAACTCAAAATGGTTCCCAAGTGAGTTCTTGAAAATGAACCACTTCTCTAAGATTGCCCAATCAATCAAGAGTTATGAAGCACAAATAGACAGGCCAAGGATCTACTCATCTACCAGAAACAATAGATTGAGAAATCACTTCAACATCAAAGTTCAAAAATCTCAATTGAATCAACAACTGGATTAGCCAAACCCTCTCACCGGTTTTTCCGGTTTTCCACCAGAAAACCGTGAATCGCACGATTCACGGTCTTCTCCCGCCCGCCTAAAAAAACATTTGATTAATTTTGACCGGTTAGAATCTGGATTTACTACTGGGTGTTAGATGATATATTTCAGCTAGCCCTTTGGGATATACTGCTGCCCCTTTAGGCCCTATGAGATTGATTATTGTGATTGAGTCGTAATAGGCAAGGACTCTTATGGATGGTTGTATTCTATAAGCCATATCCCTAGGTCATCCTTGCCTATATATATGTAACCTGATCTCTCATCTTTAATCAATTCAATTGTGTGCCGCAACCTCCTCTTACATCAGATCGCATGTGTCGCTCCACGACCTCCGACTTCCGCTCCAACCCTAACTCGCTTGGCCTCCATGCGGCGAGAGTTGCCGCCGACTTCCTCTTCTCGCCGCCGCCGACGCCGACCATCTCCCGGCCGGTCGTTGCGCCATGGTCGAAGACGGCGCGCCGCCAGTGTGCCCACGACGACGCCCGCCGCCGCCACAACCCGCGGCCGCCGCTCTTGCGCGCCGCCGAGGCCGCCGAGCGCGAGGCCGCTGCCGCCGCCAAGAACGCGCGGCCGCTCGCGATCGCGCGCCGCTTAGCGCCTGCGCGCCGCGAGCGCGCGCCACCGTGGATGCCGATGCCGCCACGATGCCGAGTCCGTCCGCGACGCTTCTCTTCCCATCCACGACGCGCTTCTTCTTCACGGCCGCCGCCATCGCCAATCTCCACGCACAGCCGCGCGTGCGTAACATTCGCCGGCCAGTTCCTCTCGCCCTGACTCGACTTCCGGCCACTACACCCGGTGGCGTGAGCTCTTCCTCCTGCCTCGGAAGTACTCAAGACCACGCTCGCCGATGATCCCAATCCGCCTCCCGATCGGGTCCGCATGGATTGCGCCGCCAAGTCCTCGCTCTCGCACTCTCCACCGAGCTCGCCGAAACCGTGCTAGAACGCCGCAATCGCGCGCGCGTCACCGCTCGCCGTCGAAACTCGCCTCCTTGGCAACAGGAGTCGCGCGCCTCTACCTCGGACGAGTTCGAGTTTCGCCGGGCGATCTTTCGATTGCCGACCATCGCCGACGCTTCAAAAGCATGGTCGACGCCTGCGCACTTGGGAGTTCGCCGACCGGACGCTCGTCCTCACGTCATCCGCGCCTCAACGACAAATTCGCCGCCATCGGCTTGCATCTACAACGGCCGCCCTTTCCCACCTTTCTTGAGGCGCGCGCCGATTTGCTTCGAAGAACTCAATCGCCAACCGAAGACATCTCCCGCCATCGCCTTGCTCACTCTCGGTGCGCCCCCGCCTCGGCTCTCGCTCATTCTCCTCGACTTCCAAAGAAGATCGGGCGCGCGGCCTCTCGCCTCGCAAGCCGCGCGTGGCAAGCGCGGGGGGCGGCGGCCATCCTAATCTCGCGGCGAGCGCGCGCCATCACAAACTCCCGGCGCAGGCGGGTCCAAAACCGACGGCTGGCCCAGCTTCTTCAACCCCTGGACCGGCACCATCCAAATGTGGCCCGGGCCCCGTCCTCCTCTTGCGCCTCTCCCGCAGGGTCGCTTTTCCGCACCGGCCTCGTCCCCCCAACCGCAGACTCATGCGCTGCTGGCCGCGGCTCAAAACCAGTGGGCGGCGACCGGACTTCCCGACCAGCACACCGGGACCAACCAGTGGGCGGCGGTAGGACTTCCCGGCCAGGCCGCAGGGCAACATCCGTGGGCACCGGCGGGTTTCACGCTGCATCGCAGGTCGTATGGCGCCCTGTTAGTCTCCTTCATCCGGGATCAAAACAGTCTAGCGTGTTCATTCTCCACAATGACTTTGACACCGCCAAAGAATCGAGTGGTACTTCGACTCGGGGCTACCTCCCATATGGCCTCCGACCGGTATCCTCTCTTCCCTCTTTTCCCGGTATCCCACTCCTCTTCAATTGTTGCTCAGAACGGCCCTTGCTTCCTGCTACTTCTACTGCTCATCGATCTTCACGGCTATTTCCGTCTTAACAATGTTCTTGTTTCCCCCACTCTTATTAAGAACCTTATTTCTGTTCGCCAATTTACTTCTGATAACAACTGTTCTATTGAATTTGATCCCACTGGTTGTTCTGTGAAGGATCTTCGGTCTCGGAACGTGATCGTCAGGTGCAATAGCTCCGGGCCTCTTTACCCTCTGCATCTTCCTGCCGCCCGGTCCTTCCTCGCCGCAGAGTCCTCCACTTCACTTTGGCATCGCCGCCTCGGTCATCCGGGTCATGCAATTTTGTCTCAATTAGCGAGTTCTTCCATTATTCCCTCATGTAATAAAAACACAAGCCATTCTGTCTGCCATGCATGCCAATTGGGTCGACATGTGCGTCTTCCCTTTCCTGTGTCCACATCTCGTGCTTCTAATAAGTTTGATCTTATACATTGTGACCTTTGGACTTCACCTATTGATAGTGTCTCCGGTTACAAATATTATTTGCTCATTCTTGATGATTGGTCGCACCACCTTTGGACGTTCCCCCTCAGGCTCAAATCAGACACATTTTCAACGCTTGCTAATTTTTTCTCTCATGTTTCCACTCAGTTCGGCACCACCATTAAGGCAATCCAGTGCGACAACGGCCGCGAGTTCGACAACTCTAGCGCCCGCACGTTCTTCCTCACTCATGGCGTCCACCTTCGCATGTCTTGCCCTTACACCTCCCAACAGAACGGTAAAGCTGAGCGTATCATTCGATCTATCAACAATGTCATTCGCTCACTTTTGTTTCAGGCATCTATGCCACCGTCCTATTGGGTCGAGGCGTTGGCCACTGCCACATATCTCCTCAACATCTTACCCACCAAGACGCTGAACTTCTCTACGCCGCACCACGCCCTATTTGGGACGTCACCGTCATATGCTCATCTTCACGTCTTTGGGTGCAAATGCTACCCAAATCTTGCCTCCACAGCCCCCCACAAACTCGCTCCTCGCTCCGCCTTGTGCACCTTCCTTGGCTACTCCACTCATCATAAGGGATACCGGTGTCTCGACATGTCTTCCAATCGGGTTTACCTCTCTCGTCATGTCATCTTCGATGAAACAGCCTTTCCTTCGGCTGAGCTTCCATCCACCCCACCACGGAGGATTTCGAGTTTTTTGATGACTGTACTAATCCAATGCCGACTCCTATCGGACCGTCGCGCTTCTCTTCTCCTGCAGGACTACCTCCCGCACACGCGGCCCCGGAGGAGGCTACGCCCGCTTCTCTACCTGGTGCGGTCTCAGCAGCCCCTGCTCCAGCACACTTGCCACGTGCGGCACCGACAGACGCCGCACACTTGCCACGTGCGGCACCGACAGACACCGTGCTACCCTCTGCGTCACCTGCTCCAGCATTCGCACAGCCACGTGCGGCTCCAGCTGACCGCGAGATTCGCCATGTCTACACACGCCGTGCGAAAACGACCTCCGGACGGGTCCGCCCAAAGACTCCCGGCGCGCTCGGACGTCGCCTCCGCGCACCTTCCCCAGTGCCATACGGTGCCTCCCGTGGCTGAATCAACACTGATGACGACGCGGCAAGTCCGGTTCGACTATCGGCTCTACCACGCCACGCCACTATCGCCCATCCCGCGGACGTATCGTAGCGCCTCGCCACCCCAATTGGCGGGCTGCTATGGAGGAGGAGCATGCTGCCTCTTGCGTAACTGCACTTGGGAATCGGTTCTCGCCGCCGACCGCGAACATCGTCTCGCAAGTGGATCTTCAAGCACAAGTTTCAGGCCGACGGCTCTCTCGAGCGCTACAAGGCGCGCTGGGTGCTTCGGGGTTTCACACAAGCGCCAAAGATAGACTTCGACGAGACGTTCATCCGGTGGTCAAACCGGCGACCGCTCGCGCGGCTCGTCGGCGCTTTGTCTCACCGCCGCCACTCCATCAACTTGACGTGAATTTCGCCTTCTCGCACGGGACCTTGTCCGTGATCGCTCATCGCCACGCCCTTCCGGTTCGAGGACTCGGTTCATCCGGACTTTGTGTGTCGACTCAATAGGTCTCTCTACGGCCTTAAGCAAGCGCCACGCCCGCATACGATCGATTTGCGCCTACCGCTTTCACTCGGCCATCGGCCAAGTCCGACACTCATTGCTTGTCTACCGTCGTGGCTCCGAGACGCCTATCTCTTGCTCTACGTTGACGACATCATCCTCACCGCCTCGCGGATGACTTACTGTCGCGACCGCTTCCGCCTGCAATGGGAATTTTCTATGAAGGATCTTGGCCCACTTCATCACTTTCTGATGCATGTCCAATGACGCGAATGGTATCTTCCTCTCTCGACAGTACATGTTGGACATCCGCCGCTACCGGCATGATCGATCGCAAGCCGTGTTCCACTCCGGCCGACACCAAGCCCAAGATTCTCGCTACCACCGCAAGACTGCTCAGACCCATCAGACTTTCGCAGTCTTGCCGGTGCCCTACAGTACCTCACTTTCACCAGGCCAGATATCTCCTATGCCGTTCAACAGGTTTGTCTTCACATGCACGACCCGAGAGCTCCACATCTTGCAGCTTTGAAGCGCATCCTTCGGTACATCCGAGGTACTCTTGACTTTGGACTCATCCTCCGGCCGTCCCCTCCGTCCAACCTGGTAGTCTACTCGACGCCGATTGGGCAAAGTTGTCCGACACACGCAAATCCACATCGGCTACGCCGCCTTCCTCGGGACAACCTCATATCCTCGTCCTCCAAGCACCAATCCACTTGTGTCGCCCAGTGGCCAAGCGCAATACCGTCGCTGTGGCCAACGCGGCTGCCGGCTACATGGTCGCGCCAACTTCTTCATGAGCTTCACCGCCCTATCCGGTGCGCCTCCTTGGTCTCTCGTGATAACATCGCAGCGCTACATGTCCACCAATCCCGCCCAACATCAACGCACTGCACATTGAGATTGATCTTCACTTGCGTCGTGAGCGGGTCGCCTTGAGACATTCGGGTTCGCACGCCCCACTACGCCGCAGATGCCGATATTTTCACTAAAGGGCTGCCTTCATCGCCTTCAACGAGTTCGAGTCCGCCTCAACGCTTGTCGTGCCGACGCTTCGATCATGGGGCGTGTTAGATGATATATTTCGCTAGCCATTTGGGATATACTGGCGCCCCTTTTAGGCCCTATGAGATTGATTATTGTGATTGAGTCGTAATAGGCAAGGACTCCTTATGGATGGTTGTATTCTATAAGCCATATCCCTAGGTCATCCTTGCCTATATATATGTAACTGATCTCTCATCTTTAATCAATTCAATTGTGTGCCGCAACCTCCTCTTACACCAAGCAGAATCGCCACATCGATCTGCCTGTGGCGGGATTTGTCCTGCCCGGTTTTGATCCTCGTAACAACTATCCAATCCAGATGCAAAACCTCCTCTCCTCCTTTCACCAGCAAAGCATCTCTAGACCCAACACCCTCTACAACACCTAATCTCCTCTCCTCTCTGGATCTACACACCCAGCCACCAACCTCACCTCTTCATGCATCAAAAGATTGCAACTCCACAGTCACAAACACACTTGCTGACACCTCCTAAACCATCATCCAAACAAACAACCACACCAAGGCGCACAAAAAATAATTGCACACTGAATCCCGTGAACTCACAGCCACACCAATTGATCTCACACCAACGCATCCACTTCTTTCCTTCCCTTTCTTCTTCCTGCCTATTTAGCTGCTTGCTCCCTTCCTTCTGTCTTCCATGGTTCACCCAGCTGCATAGAAAATCAAATCTCTCACCTTCTCTTCTCCTTGCGGCAAGCCAACAGCAGCAATGCCTCCTTCCTTCCTTCTTCACAGCAACTCAAAGCAACAGCCGCCCGCCTCCTCTTCCTCCCATCTGCATCATCTTCCTCCTATGTCATCCAAGTCAGGCCAAATCCGGGCGTGGGCCGCCGGATCCCATCGCCGGCCAGCGCCGGCGACCTTGTGCCACCCTCGCATGGCGGTGCTCAGCTACCACCTCCCTTGGCCGTCGCCTCTTGAGCTGCTCGCCTCAAGCCGCCGCCCTACTCCCACACTGCACCGCCATCTCCGCTCTTTCACCCACCAGTCTAGCGGGGGTCCGCACGCAACCCAGCTGGCCATGGTCCGCTCCCGAGTGATGCTGTTGTGGAGGACCACGCGCAATGGGACAACGACAGCCAGTGGATCAACTGATGATGGTGGCAGTGGTTCTGAGGTAAGGGCCCGGGTTAGGGTTTGAGATGGATTGGCTCTGATACCATGTAGAATTTTTTGGAATAATCGTGTGTTATCCTATCCTGTGTGACAAAAAAGTCCCTCAAAAATTAAAGGGTAAGTTCTATAGAATGGCGATCAGACCCGCGATGCTATATGGAGCAGAATATTGGGCGACTAAAAGACAACATGTACAGAAAATGAGTGTAGCGGAGACGAGGATGTTGCGGTGGATCTGTGGTCATACAAGGCGGGATTGCATCCGCAATGATGATATATGTGATAGGGTGAGGGTAGCACCAATTGAAGAGAAGCTTGTCCAACATCGCTTGAGATGGTTCGGACATCTCCAACGACAGCCTCCTGAGGCACCGGTATGTAGTGGAATTTTAAGACATACTGCAAATGTAAGAAGAGACAGAGGTCGACCAAAACTGAAGTGAAAGGAAGCAGTTAAAGAGACTTGAGGGATTGGAATGTATCTGAAGAATTAGCTTTGGATAGGAGCGTATGGAAGTTAGCGATCTATATACCAGAACCATAAGAAAGTTAGGAGCAGTGTTTTAGGCTCTTGGCTCAGATAGTAAGTTGTACGGCTTAGTGTTTTTAGCATTGTAGGTTTTATTTTAAGGCTCTCATCTCTTTGATCTTAAGAAGGTTTCATTCCTAGTCTACCATAACTTATTTGAGACAAAAGGCTTTGTTATTGTTATTATTATTATAATCGTGTGTTATCCTATCGGACCCCCACACCCTTATTTATAGTGCCAAGGTTACAACCAGACCCTAAAACAGACTCTAATTAGACTACGGGCCCGAACGGCGAACGCTATTGGACCCTAATTATAACTCACACCAACATGATTATCACTATTTAGTCTTCCTTTCTAATTCGTAATCTCAGCCTGAAATTCCTAATCCAATGGGTAGGAAGTTCCAGTATGTTTTGGAGCGTGGCATGGCTAGGTGTGAGAAGAGATATGCCTAGCTCTCAGATATATATTTCTCAAAATCTCATTTTTTACTTCCATTCTATGTGCAACACCCATATGCTTCCCTAAATTGGTTGAAAAGATCATATTCGTCTTTCATGAATTATCTGATAACAAGATTCTGTATGCCATCCTTTTATACATGATTCTGACACTAGCAGCAATGTTATACCTAATTGTGTTGACGAACCAAAACAGCGAAGAAATTTTCATTAACATAAGAAACTTACTTGATTGGGGTGCCAGGAGCATATAAAGGATTTTTTACAACATATTCCACATATAGGTTGTAGATATGCTTAAGTGAATCTCGTTGATCACCAGTCCTTGGATGGGTAATGAGAATAAGCTACATAAAAATGGTACTGTTAGTGATTGAATATGTTTTTGAAGAAAGGAGTATTGCATACCTACATGCTCAACAGATACATAAATATGCCAAAGGTGGGCATATTACATACATGTTCAATAGCTACGTACCTACATAAATATGCTACAGGTGAGGTCAATGACCATATTTCAAAACATATATCAAGTGGAACAGGTGTGCATGAAAACAAGGTTGCAATGAGACTTCTACTATGTGGTGTCAAACATGGCTTTCACTGGTATGATACTATTGCTGGAAATGACAGTAGTTTGAAGCCACCAGAACCTAACCTAAGTTTTATATTCATCCGATCTGAATACTTATAAGTTTTGTTATCCAGGAAAAAACCCTTCAATCTTAACAGAGTAACCAGTTCACCAGCCAAAATAAAACTATGATAAATTTAAGAATGGAAAACAGCAAGGGAAGAGAATAAATAATACATTGACTAACCTTTATACCAGAAGGGCTCTCCATGAAGCTCAATTTGTATGTGTTTGTCTTGAAGCTATAAAATGAGCAGCCCTGGCCCGGCAGTAGTGGCACCCCAAGATTTCCCTTTTCGGCCCTGCATATGATATGTAAAATGACCATGAGGCAAGTACTAGTGAATCAAGGGAATTAAATGCCAAAAGAGATTCATCTATTGGTACCCAGTTATCCCAGGTTGTCCAGACATTTCCTGAGTTCAAAATGACTTTAGTTTTACCAATATAATCCTATGGCCATGCAAAGGTAAGCAGATGCACAGCTTGGGAAAGAGATAGTAGAAGAACAGTGTGCTGTGATTCTGTGAATGAAGATACAAAAGTTCTGAAGCAGTGATGTAAGTAATTTTCGATGGCTGAATTTTTAAGCAGTTTACCCATTTCATCTTCTGCATTTTGTCATTGTCAGGTTAAAGTACCTCAGGTGTGTGCATTGAGTTTTGCAGAAAAGTGACTAGAGTATATAAAGAATTAAATGTTCAATATTTCAATACTTCCGGACCTCATTACCGGCTCACAGAGCTCTTTTTATACAGGGGTAAAGAGTGAGATCAAAGGTCTGCCTATTGTCATTTTCATGTTAAAGTCCCGCACATGTATATGAGATAGAGATTAATTCCGAAATTAAGGAGATATGAGCGCCGGTTCTTTACTGTCTCTCTTACCCTTCACCCCTTCCATCTGCCACATTTTCTCATCATAATTTCTACTGCAATTTCTGTCAAATTGGTCATACTGTGAATTACTCCTACTGAATCAAGTCATGGATTGGCAAATACTCCCAACCAACTCAATGAATCAATAATTCCATCAACACTGACCAATTTTAAACAACAGACCATTTGCACTAATGCACGCTTCAAGCATAGAAAGCCGAAAACCATTCCGACAGCTACTACTTAGCAGCCAGTGAATATCGCAAGAACGGTTCTTCGCCCTACCAGCATCCACCCACCAATTAGTATGGTTTCGTGGACAGATCCGGAAAGAGAAAGAAGCGTACGTGGTTGGGTCGATCTTGGCGGTGAAGGACCGGAGGGAGAAGAGGAGGCCGAACATGAGCTTGTGGTCCTGGGTGGGGTCGAGCGTGCGGACGGGGCGGTGCCACTCGCGGTACAGCAGGCAGACGCCGCTGCGGTTGAAGACGTAGAGCACCTGCGCGTTGGCGCCCGTGCCCGTGCCCGGCGGCGCCGCCGGCGCCGGGCTGGCCTCCGGCGCGACCGACGTCAGCGACGAGCCGCCGCCGAAGAACTGCATCGCGGAAGCTCGACGTCGAGGAGGGCGGAGCGCCGGGCTGGATCTCCGAGATCGGGATTCACCAGCCAGGTTTCGTTCCCTCGGTGATGATGTGTCCTCAAGATTAATGGGCGGCTGGGCCCATATAAACCTACAGCCCAGCCCAGAAAAGAGTAGTAGCCTTGCTGCTGGGCTTCGCTTCAGCTGGGATGCTCGCTCTTGGTTGCCTGAATCTCCTTCGCCCCGACGATGGATCCGTATAATCGATAAAAGAGCTTCGCTTGGTTGCTCAGATAAGTGGATGTAGCCTGCATGAGCGGATGCAAAATATGCCTCATCCCGAATGGGTGGATACGCCAATATGAGCTTCACCGCCATCTGGATGGGTTGATGCAGTGTATCTTATGCGGTCCCACGTGTCAGCTCTCGTGTTTGGTAGATCAGATCCGCTCATACAGCAACCAAACAGATCTCGCTTTTTTTGCATCCGCCATGCAACCTCACCAAATATCTTCTTTTTCTGAAATACGATTCCACTCAGCGCATCCACTCAGTCAGGATATACGATACAACCTCCATCCACGAACCAAACACTTAAGGAAGGATTGCCTCGGCAGCCGCAGCCGCTGCTTTCGGAAGTCATTTTAGATTTTCTTAGTATGTGTTCTGGTCTTGTTCTTCTTCCATAAGTTCTCAGCCGCATTCGCTTTACTTGTGATGGAGTTTCACCGGACCGCTTCACCTGGATACTGACGGCGACGTCGCCGGAGATTGACACTAGTCGTCTAGTCGAGTTGGTTATGAATAGAACTTCTCTGGTTTTCTCCTGGCTAACAACAACGCTAACGAGTCTAGGTCATATACTTCCATGGAGAGGTCCTTCACGATCTACTTTCCGCCAAGGGTGAATCTAGGATTTGGGCATAGAGGAGGCCAAACAAATAACATTTTTTTGCTAAGAAAATAGCAATTACATAAAAATATAATATAACAATATAAAAGAAAGTTACATTTATATTAATTTAAATTTGGCTCTATGCCTATCAAGAAGAGCATAGATATCAGTAATTTAATCAAAAGCGAACTTTACTCACTTATGAAGGAATACAATAAATATTTTATAAGATAATTACTAAAATACTTAATAGCTAATTAAAGAAAACAAAAAAACAAAAATATCAGGAAAGGCCATGCCTCTGCTCCCCTGTCTCCGCCCTAGAGATGGCAATAGGTACCCGAAACCCGATATCCGATGGGTTTTTACTCTATTAGGGCATGGGTCTAAGTCAATTTCCTAACCCATGGGTCTCTTAATGGGCAAAAAGCCTAATCCATTGGGTCTGCCGGGTTTAGGTATGTTCCTATAGTACCCAAACCCGTAAACCCATGAGTAATATAAACCTGATCCATAGAAGTTATAAACCCAGGCTCCCAGCCTCCCAGACAAAGCAGCCCAGCCCATAGCCCATTAGCAATTTAGCCTCAAGTCCCCAATGCGGCAATGCCCCATACAGCCCATAGCCCATTAGCCATTTAACCCTAGCTAGCACTCAAGACTCACTAGTCACTCCGTCACTCGTGAACTATGAACTGAGAATTGATGGAGTGAACTAGTGATGTGCATTGTGGATTTGTCGTTGCTTGTTTCATGCATAATAGCATATAAATTGAACTTATTGTTGACTTACTAAGTATTGCACTGTCTACAATCACATAACGTTGTTCGCACGGCGACCGTGGTACCGTTACCCGAGTGGGCATGGATCTGGGCAAAAATCTACACCCGTCACGGGTATGGGTTTTTTAGCGGGCACGTCCAACTTTCATGGGCGCAAATTTAAGATAGCAAAACCCAGCGAGTTTGTGCCCGTTGCCATCAGTCCGCCCCTGCTTTCCGCTACCGTTATTGTTGGCAATCATGTCGTGATTGCAAAATTCGGAGTTTCTGATGAGAGGAAGATGAAAAAGTCCATGTACATTGAGTCAAGGACTTAAATAGTTACTTGTTGTTCACGATCGGTCTTCAATATAAAATTTGGATACTTATGAACGTTAAACTTAACCTTATGTTATTAACCCGTTTATTTTGACTTAAGCTTTTGATTTCTGCCTTGTTTTTCATTATTCTTAAATTTTGTTTTTTTCTGGTTTTTTTGGCTTTTTAGGCTTTTTTATCGGTTGTTATTTTTTCGTATTTGTTTGCATTATCCGTAATGGATTAACCTGTTTTTTTATTTTTAAATTTAGTTACACCAATAAGCTACCATCAGTTACAGTGTAATTTTAATTAGCTATTATATAATTTTAATCATAAATCAGTTTATTTCAGTGCAATCAAACGGCACCAAATATAAGGGCGTCTCCAACACCTGCTATTTAGTTAGCTAGCAATCAAACGGCACTTTACTTTTGTCTCTCAAATATAAGCCACTACCGTGACGTGGGCAATCATGTTGTGGTTGCAAGATTAAAAGCTTTCGGCGTGAGGGTAAAAGATTCGGACACGCTCATTCGCTAAAGGAATTGGCATTAACATGGTGTTTACCTAGCAGTCTACAATGTAAAATTTGGATATTTGTGTACTTTCAACCTTGTTTTATTAATACACGTTACATGATTTATCTAAAAAATGCTTCATCTCCTCCTTACAAGTCTACGGTACGGTATGGTTAATTCTGTTTATCATGGCGTTATGTTTGCCATAGAGTTAGGCAAGTTTGATAGAGTTAAGGGTCCGTTTGGTATGTAGCCACACTTGTGATAAGATGTCTTTTCTGCTACTTGGGTTCTACACGTCAGTGACTCAAAAACTATAGTTATATTCCTTTTGCTAGCTAAAGTATGGCTTTAATTTTGCTGACCTAGTTTTATGCAAGTTTGGCAAAAAAAATACGATAAATTTTGACAACTTTAGTATTAGAACTAAGCAAGCCCTAATACTATGTACATCTACCACACTACTCAAGTCAAGCTCTTCCACAGCTAGAGATGATAGTTTGCCCCACAGGGGTGGGGACCCGCGAGATATTCCCAACGGGGGCACGGCCGAACCCCGCGAGGAGACGGGGATGGGTGGGGTTGAACTCCCTCGGACCTAGTAAGAATAAAAAATATTATTTTGTTTATATATTATAGATCTTTAATATATGATATGTACTCTTTTCTTAGATATTTAGACTTAAACTTTAATTTATATTTTAGGATATAACTTTTGAAGCTATATTTGGAGAAAATATACCTAAATACTTATAAATTAATGGAATAAGTCCATATAACACCATCAACTTTGTTTGAAAGTTCGTTCAGCACCCTGAACTATGAAATCAGATATTTGACCTCCAAACTTTGTAATTTGGTTTAAATAACACCTTGACCTAGTTTTACATGATGGTATTACCCGCATGGCACGATGAGTGGGTGGTTTTGCCACGTAGAATAACATGCTGGCTAAGTTGGTCAATGACATGTGGGGTCCACAAGGGCTTCTCCCCCATCGAGCTCCCAGCCATGCTTCCATGACCACCGCCCCATGTAGTTCCCTTCCTCTCTGTTTCGATTTGGGAGAGAAGTCCCTGTGGGCCCCATGTGTCATTCACCTAAGCTTGATCGTACCATCCTATATGATAAAATCACCCACTCATCGCACCACGCGGCAATACCACCATTCGAAATTGGGCCAGAGTGTTATTTGATCTGGATTGCAAAATTCGGAGGGTCAAATATCCGATTTCATAGTTTGGGGTGCTGGACAGACTTTCAAACAAAGTTCAGGATGTTATATGGACTTTTTCCTAAATAAATTAATAAAGTCACATGAATTTTAAATCTATATTTAAACTATTTTCTCATCCCCGTGGACCCACAAATGACGGGGATCCCCACGGGGCACTAATGGGGGAGGTTTGTGCCTCGTTTGGTCTAGCGGGGACAGGGCGAGGGGTCCCTGGCAAGGATAAGGTAGGGCTTCCATCCCCACAGGGACATTAACGGAGGAGGTTTCTGCCCTGTTTGGTCTATCGGGGATGGGGCTAGAGGTCCTTAACGGGTATCGAGATGTGGATGTGGGCAAGCCCCTAGGACCCTGGTCCTGTTGCTAGCCCTATCCACAGCAGAAGAGAGAAGACAACTTGTCCACTCAGAACTCCTAGTTGAAGACTCTGCTGCTTTAGCTACTTGAGGCTGGAATAATTGGGGTTGGGTTAAGCCTTATGGAACAATCATGCTACTACAAAATAGTTTGAAGTTAGTTTAGGACAACTGGAGAAGGCCTCACCTAACACGATGATGGACTACCAAGCCTAGTACAAAATATTTTACAGTTATGTTTGACTGACTTAGACGTCTGCTTGGTATGTAGCCACACCCGTGACAAGATTTCTTTTTTGCTACTCGGGTCCTACACGTTAGTGACTAAAAAAACTATGGTAATATTCCTTTTGCTAGCTAAAGTGTGGCTTTAATTTTGATGGCCTAATTTTATGCAAGTTTGGCAAAAAAACAGTACAACAAATTTTGACAACTTTAATATTAGAACTAAGGAAGCCCTAATACTGTGTACATCTACCACACTACACAAGTCAAGCTCTTCCACAGCTAGAGATGGCAATTCGCCTCACAAGGGCGGGCGGGGACCCACCAAGATATTCCCCAACGGGGGCAGGGGCCAAACTACCCCCTCCTCCGCTGCAAGGAGATGGGGATGTGCGGGTCAAACTCCATCCACAGCTCCCATGGAAACCCGGTAAGAATAAAAAATATTATTTTGTTTATATATTATAGATCTTTAATATGTGATATGTATTTGACGAGGATAGAATAATTCTCAAATTATTACATCATTATATTCCTTGAATATGCCCCTTATCGATAAGCAGTAAATACGGTAGGATGGTCGTAAGCTCTTCTACTACAAAATAGTTTGAAGTTAGTTTAGGAGAACCCAACACAGTGATAGACCACCAAGCCTAGTACAAAATATTTTATAGTTATGTTTGGGAAAATGGCAGAAGGTGACACCCAACATCTAGATTGAGTTAAGGTTCACGACCTAGTTAGGATTGAGATCTTAGATGTCTGATTTTAGCATCATATACCCATAGCTTACCTCTAGTGAAAGATCTGGTCAAATTTGGTCGAAATGCAACCATGCACCCCCATGTCCTAATATATCCTCATTCGTTGATACATTTGTCAATCATTGATCCACCTTGTAGCATATGAGTCATAAGACTCACAAGATTTTTTTTCTCTTAAGCCCTTCAAATGCATGTTATTCTATTGTACTATAGAGAAGGACAGCATAAAAAGAAAAACTACATTCGAGGGATGCCAATGAACATAAACCTTGGCTCTGCCACTAATAACCGCAATGCATAAATGGTATTATAACAAAACACTTCGTCCATGATCAACAAATAAAATTTATAATCATACGAAATATTTAGAAACATTAATTAACACCAGTTCCACCATCCATATGGTCCCAACCTATTCATCCATTATTTGTGTTATGAACATAATCAGCTCGATGAATTGAATTCAACATAAGTAACGTACACCAAACCCACGTGAATTGGACTTGCAAGTGCAAACTCAACCCTCTCCCTAACTGTTGGACCGAAATGGCGACAGAGGGGGGGTGAATGTCGACTCTTGAAATTTTAACCCTCAAAGAGTATTCACTCGGAAGCTCTCCTCCAATAGCTAAAAAGCTATGAAAGAGGTGCTAGCACACTTGTTGAACCTTAAACCACAGAGGAGAAAGTCTAACCCTAAAATCCGAAAAGAAACAACAATGACAGAGCCAAAGCAAGGAGGGCCGGTCTGATCAAAACTCACCGGCGGTCGATCAAGATTTGCTGCTGCCGGCCGACGGTCACTTGCCGCCGGCCGATCGCTGCCATGGGCCGGCCTCGATCGCCCATTAGTACCGGTCCGACCGCCATCGTTCAGCAAGCGAAAGGGGCTGAAAATCAGACTCCAACCTGAAGACTTGGCACAACTGAGAGATTGAAGGTTTTCCTTTGGTCTTCTCTGCCCAGAAAGACAAGACTATAGTCTAAATAGACAGAGGAACCTAGGAAGTCACAAGAAACAAATTCAAGACCAAGAATTTCAGATTTAGGCAAAACCCTAAAAATTACAGAGAGCAACAACAAACACACAAATTTCCATCTGACTTTTGATCCTTTGGCAAAGAAACTTTGGGGATAGCAAGATAATAGCCTCTGGGCTTTATATGCCAAATTTCAAGCCATCTCAAAGAGGGAAACAGGAATTGCACCAAATCCTAGAAATGCAAAGAACGTGAAATACTACAGAGTGCTCAACCAAAATCCAAATTTCTCACAAATCTTTGATCCTCTGGTCATGAAACTTTGAGGAAAGCTAATTTATAGCCTCAGAACTCTAGAAGCCAAGTTTCAAGCCATCACACGAAGGGAATCAAGAACAGCACCAAAACCCTAGAAATGCAAAGCAAGAACAGAGAAGACCCAAATGCAAGAACTGAAATTAAACTTGATTTGCTCTTGGGAAACATCAATCAAATGACCTTGAGGCACCATCCCATCAAAGAGCAACCCATTTTGGGCCTTTCCAACAAGCAACAACTCAAATATCAGAAAATTAAAAATCACTCAAGAAGGGGAAACGAAGAACAGAGAGCATGAACATGAGAAATAAACTTCAGATTTTCATTTCAAAACAAAAGAGGATTACAGAGGAGTCCCGATATGCATGGACATTAGAACAAGAGTTGATTACATGGATTCACTACTCAATCCCTCTCCTCACCCTCTCACAAGCTCAAGAAATCCACTCACTACATGCTTGGAGGAGGGGATGAACACACAGAGAAGGGCTAAGGGAGACAACAACCTGCTGCCCTCAACCACTAAAGAGCAAAAGGAAAACAACCTCCCAAAGCCTCTTTTGACTCAAGAAAACCCTAACTCTCTCCCAAATCCATGAGGGGGCATGCAGCCACTCCCTCCTATTTATAGCCCTTGGCTAACGGGTCTCCACCTCGTTACGCCCGCTAAATCCAATGGAACCCGCTCCCGCTTGTGCAGCCTCGCGAAATTACCATTTCGCCCCTCCTGCACCTTCCGGGAAGCTTCCGCGTTCCTTGTCATCCACGACTCGCAACCACATCGAATCTCCGCCGTCTTCGACACATCCGACCGTTCTGACCTCAACACCGCCTGTGTCTAGTCCGGTCACTTCGTGTCTCGCCATGACTCCGCCTCGACGTCCTGCAGCCAACACAGATAAGAAACACATCAAATAGCACCGCTCGATACATGTATGCAACAGAAGCATTAAGAGTAATCTTAAGCAAGTAAAAAGCCCAAACCTGTCGTAACACGAGACTAAGCATCCTAAGCCCATACGACCAAGTTTGACCAAGTCCGACCGAAGCCGATTGCACCGTGCAACGACATGGTCTGAACCACTCAAACCAAACTCAACTCTCCTAAACCAATGTCAATTACTCATCACACACATGGTGTCATAACCACATAGTCCATCACTAACCCAAATCATCTATTCCATGCATTCGGTCGAAATGCAACCATGCACCTAGCCGGATCCTAATGGATGCTCATATGTTGATACATTTTTCAATCGGTGATTCACCTTGTGTCACACGTGTCATAAGACTCATATGACCTTTTTCTCTTAAGCCCTTCAAATGCATGGTATTTATTAAACAAGCCCAAAATCTTCCATTTTACTGCAAAGAAGGACAACACTGGAAAAATTGGCTCTACCACTGATAGCTGTAATGTATAAATGGTGCCGTAATGGCACAAGTTGTACGTAAGCAATGGTAATAAGTTACAACCACATGAAATATTTAGGATGAAAAGGACACTGTAAATTAATTAGCACCAATTCCATGATCCAAATCATCCCAACCCATGCATCCATTGTGTGCGCCTTAGGGTGAGCATTTTTACATCGAAACCAAATTACTAAACCAAACCAAACCGAATATATCGGTTTATTTGGTTTTTTGTTGTCAGACAACCTTTATTTTTGTGATATTAGATGATGTTCAGTATTTGGTTTGGCTTCTAACTCTCAAAAACTGAATAGACCAAATTAAATGAACGAACCACTTCCTAGGTTTCGCTCCCCTACATAGGCACGCAACCCAACCAAAACCCAAGGACCAACCGGCCAACTCCCAGTCCAAGTGTCCAACCCTAACTCTCTTGCCCAACACATTCAGTTCCCAATTTCACATTCTATTCCCTATTTGAGTCTAGCTCTTAACCCTAGACATCAACATCCAAGCGTGAGGCGTCCATCGAGGCGAGTGGCCTACGTGGGGTGGTGAGAGGGAGAAGCTAGAGGTGGGTGGTAAGGGGAGGGGATGTGGCGGCAAGAAGAACAATGTAGCGATAGGGGCGGAGCTAGCATGGGTGTCTAGTATGCACCGTGTAACGCCCCTATTTCTGGGGTGAGAGACCATGTGGAGGTATCCCCATGTTTGTAATGAGTAATTGATGGTTGTGTCAGAGAGTTTGAGTTTGTTTTGGGTATTCTAGGTTTGAGTACCTTTCGTTAATGCTAATATTGATTATGCTGTTTCGTGCGGTGCTATGTGATGGTTTGCTTATCCGTAGCTACTGTGACTTCTGAGCTAGGTCATGGTGAGGTGAGGAGGACCGGACTAGGCATAGGAGGTGTTGAGGTCCGCATACTTGGTGATGCCAAGATGATCGAGGTCACGAGGTGGTTGCGAGTCGGGAGACGAGGAATCGAGCCGAGCTACCGTAATGCACACGACGGCAATGACGAGCGGACCGACTAGGCTCGTGGACGAGTTAGAGGTCCGATTTGTTGGATGTCGGTTGCGCGTCGTGCGCGACTGAATAGATCAGACTAGACTCGTGTGGAGTCGAGGTCTCGACGGAGTCGGTCGATACGACGAGCGGCAATGCGCAGGTGGACCGGACTATACTCGGGAGGAGTTGGAGGTCCGCATACCAGATGCCAAAGCGGTCGTAGTGCAATGGCGGACCGACTAGACTCGTGGAGGAGTCGAGGTCTAGACAGTGCCGCTATGGAAGTTTCGGAAGGTGCTTGAGGGCAATTTGGAGAATTGACTCAAGTTTGGGAGAAATGGCTGGTTCCCTCCACTTCTCTACATGTGTTTGACTTTTGCCTCATGTGGGTGTGAGGTGAGGGAGTGGAGAGTGTATGCCACTTCTTGATTTTCCAGATGGGGGGAGAGCTTCTGCCTTCTTATGTGTGGTTGTAGGAGAGGCAGAGGGTATTCTAGAGAGACAAGCAAGTGAGCAGGAGTGAGATCTCTCACTGTGTGTGTGTATGTTCTTGAGAGAACCATGTAGTGAGATGGACTCAACCTCTTTCCAATTGCGTATGGGGCTGTAGTGTGTTGTCTGTAATCATTCATCCTGTTGTGGTTACAGACCAAACAGAGAGAGAGAAAGTATGGTAGTGGAGAGTTAGGTGAGCAATGGCCCTAGGGTTTCTCCCCATGGCCTGTGTTGTATATATATATCCACATGGGGAGTGCTTTTATAATTATACCCTTACATCCGAGTATTCCCCTCAGGGGCACTTGTGTCATTACACATGTTCCATTTTGGGGCTTACATTCCTCTAACAGCTCGCTGGCTCGGTGGGGCCACCCTACAACAGAGCCTCTTATGGTGAAGGGCTTCACGGCCGGCCATGTTGCCGAGCCCTTTGGCCCTCTCGTCCTCGCGCTCGTGAGCTTTCCCAACGTTCGTCGGAGCCTTAATGCTTGGTGTAGTGTTTGCCCTACCGCGAAGGTTTGGCGCTGGGCGGGTTGGCGAAGTCTTCGTCGTCCACAGGCCCTGCAGTAGTGGGGTCGAGGTTGCCGTCTGGGCCGAAGGTCAAAGTCGAGTTCGACATCAAGATTGGGGGCCGACGTCGATGTAGGAGTTGGAGTCGGTCAGGTCGGCACGAGTCGGTCGCCCGGCTTGGCGGTCGCGGTTGCCCGCCGCCTCACCGCGGGTTCTTTGGGCCGCGAGGGCGAGCCGAGCGAGGCGCACTCGCGCCAATGGCTTTTCGTGGGTGCGGCGGTGCAGCCCGCAGTCCGGTGCTGCGCCTAATGGCTCTCGAATCGCGCCACCGGGGATGGCAGGAGCAGGCTGCTGCAGCCGTACGTGCTTTCCCACTCGGGGTGTACACACGGCGGGCCATGATTGGCGCGTCGTGGGCTGTCACCGGTTGCACGACCACGGCCGTTCGCCTCTTCTCTAGAAGGGCGGGACACGTGGTGGGAAGCCATGGGCGTGTCGTGGCGCCGTCGCCCACCTACCGCGCGGCGCCCGGCTGCAAGCTATGGCGCTTCGATCGTGGCACCAACCATTGGCTCTCGCCGGTTATGCTGCTACCGGTGGGGCATTGAGCCGCCTTTATAAGGCGCTCTCTATCGGCTTGGGTACGCCTTCGCATTGGTCGCTCGGCCTGTCTTCTTTCTTCACGCCGCGCAATCCACCTCGCTCTCCGCTGCTTTAGCGCCCTATCTCGAGAGGAATGGCTTGTCGCGACGATCCCGCTCACGACTCACGGCAGCGCCGTCCGACCGTGACGATTTGTCGCCTCCCTGTGGAGTACTCGGTGGTGCGAGGAAGAGCGCACGCCAACAAGCGGTGGACGCCATGGAGCACTCAAGAGGCCACGCTCGCGTGTTGGGGCGGCCGCGCATCAAGAGATGCTCGAGAGACTCATCCGGGAGGGGAAGATCGCGGAACGTGACGGGGCTCGTCTACCCGCCCCACCGAGACGAACCGCAACCGACGGAGACAAAGGCTATTGTCTTTGTCGCATTCTTCGATGCCGGGCTGCGGATGCCCTCGACACTCTTCGTCGGCGAGGTCTTGCGCGCGACGGCCGAGTCGGGCGCAATCGACCCCAGCGCGATAATTTGCTCGGCCGTGTTCGCTGGGCACTACGACGAGGATCGCCATCCCAGCGCGAGTCTGTTTTCTATTTTGCATGATACGCACTGTCAGCCAAAGAAGCTCGAGGGGGAGCGGAATCGAACTTCGCAGTGTCAACTTCGTGCTGAGGAAGCAGTGTGCGGGGCTCTTTCCTGCATGGGCCGCGCGAGGGAAATGGGAGTCCGGTTGGATGCGCGGTGGTTTTACTATATCGTGATGAGCAAGAGCGGTCTGTCGTGCCGGGGATAGCCGATCTCGTTCAACAGCTCGCCATATGGAACCGATGTCCGACGACGCACAGAAGGCGCGGAGGCTTGCCGGTATCGCCCGCCGGTTCAACATGCGTGACCTTGCCGAGGAGTTTACCATGTATGGGGTGGCGCCTCTCTTCGGTCGGTGGCAGTACGATGTACATGGTAGTATTCGGGAGGATGGCGTCCATCCGACTGTTTCCTGCCTTCTAAGACCCTCCTCTCCTTGTAAGTCCTTTGACCGTTGGATGTGCGCACATCCGTATGACCACGTGATTTCTTCTGAATGATGCTGCATTTTTGTGTGTAGTGCCCCGGCAGAAGATGCAGAGCACGCAGTCGTTGCGCTCCTCGCCATACTCGGCAAAGGAGCATAGGCTGCGCGGAGGCCGTGACCACGTCGGCGAAACAGGGGCGGATAAACTGGGTCTGCGAGGTCTTGGGGATTAGTGTGCCTGAGTGCGCTGTACGGTGGAGACCCCGAGCCGCCATGATGACGATGAAGAAGTGGAGGCGCGGCCGCCTCGGCGCAAGGCCCGATCTGAGGCCACCAAACCCAGCGAAGCGAGAGGCGCGGTCGACGTCGGGTCCGAACCCGCCGGTTCGAGGGGGAACGTTGCCCCTATTGAGGGTTTGGATGGCGTCGAGGTGATGGGCCTCGGTGCTATTGACCCCGGAGATAGGGTGGCATCGCTGTTAACGATCACCGAGGGTCTCACCGCTCGCGATGCCTATCGAGGATTTGCCGCCACGACGCCCACCGGGTTCCGCGCGCAATAACCATCGGGATTTGCCGCTTATGACGGCCATCGGGTCCGCTACCGCGACGGCCATCGACGGGTCTGCGCCGCCACGACGCCATCGGGATTTGCCGCCACGACGACCATCGGGTCCGCCGCCACGATCGGCGGCCGAGGAGGGTCGCCGCGTCCTCGAGGGCGGCGCCCGACATACCATCTTCGCCTTCAAGGGGGCGATTCGGGGTTGCTGGCGCAGTCACCAGGATCCTGGCGCCCTACGAGGAGGTCGGCGAGGCTGGGGGAGGAGGCGCCACTCCTCAGGCCGACGAAGCCCCCATTCCCTGTATGGAAGCTGCGCGAGCACCCTCCCGTACCTTGGCAGAGGGTGTCGAAGGTAGGCATGATTCCTTTTCCTCTCACGACTTCGCGAAATTCTCTCCGATTTGCTCGCTCATTCCGCCGTCAACATCAGGCGAGACGAGGTCTCCCGGACGCGGTCAAGGATCGAGCAACGGAGGTACACGCGAAGTTGCTGACCTTGCTATGCAGGACTCGGCGTGGATGTCCGGTGCTGCGGAAGCTGCTGGGCCGAGGCCCGTCATCTCCGACTTCATCCCGCGATCGGAGATGCTTCGCGCTCTTAACCAGGTCGCGGAGCGTGTCGGCAGCAGCTTGAATGCGCCAGCACTGGCGACATGCGGGGGATACCTTCTGGTGCTCGCGTTGGGTGCCTCGGAGATAAGGGTAAGGGTGCGTCTGGTGCTCCTTCTAACTCGTGCGGTCTTTCCCAGACTCTTGCCCTCAGGCAAGCCTTGGAGGAGACTCGCGTTCGCGAGCGGAGGGCGCTGCAGAGTGACCTTCGTGCTGCGGACGATGCTCACGCTGCCAAGGACGAGCATATCCACAGGCTGGAGGCAGAAAAGGCGATGATAGCTTCCGACGCAGAGGAAGCCGTGGCGGCGGCGCGACGCGCGAAGGAGGTCCAGCGCACTGCGACGGAGGAGCGCACCGCCTTTCTTCAGCAAATCTCCGCGCTGGAGAAGGAGAAGACCCAACTCGCCGCACCCTTGCAGAGAGGGCCGAGGTCCTGGACAATGCATCCATGGCGGCATGGAGGGCGATGGAGTCGTTGCAAGGGGCCCTCCGGGGCCTTGTCGTCGACATACCAGAGGTTACGCATGGCCCCGAAAATCTGACGGAGACGCTTGGGCGGATCGAAGAGGGCTCGGGCCTCGCTCTCCGCGGTGCCAAGTCCTTCGGTGATCACTGCGGCTTCATGGGTGCCTCCTTCGCCCTTGCCTAACTTCGCGCCCGGGGGTGTGGGCACGTCGGCGAGCTGGCGGACTCTCAGTTGGATTTGCCGGCCGAGCCCGAGGTGATGTCTAACGCCATCCGCTACACTCAACCGGCCGTACAGAATTTCTATAATCGAATCTGGGGCTATGTTGGGGAAGACGCCGCCAAGATCGCGCTGCGGCGCACTCTGCGTAAAGAGGGGGACCTCCTCCGGTGGCTCGAGGAAGTTCCTCGTCGCGAAGGAAACGATGCAGATCAAGAGTAGTGCCGGGGTGGGGTGTGTTGCGTCATGTACACCTTTTTGTATGGTTGCTGCGCAACCTGGTGTTTTATGTGAATGAAGCAGTGCCTGCTCAATATGTTCTCGTCTTTGCATGCCCCCATTCTAGGCGAGTGGCACGTAGGGTAGATTTTCGCGATCGACTCCGCCAGACTTGTCGATAGTAGTGGCTGAGGTAGACTCATAACGCCCGCCCTCTCTTCGAAGGACGGCCGTGAGCCGGCGCTGGTCAGCGGACGCGCGAGCACTCCGCCCCTACCTTTCGGCGGGTGGCGCGGCGGGCGCCACTGGCGGACGCGCGAGCGCTCGCCCCTACCTTTGAAGGGGTGGCGCTGGCTAGCGCCTAGTCGGCGAGATGCGCGAGCGCCCGCCCCTACCTTTCGAAGGGGTGGCAGCGAGCCGCGCCAGTCGGCAGACACGTGAGCGCCCATCCCCTACCTTTCGGGGGGTGGCAGTGAGCCGGCGCCAGTCGGGCAGACGCTATTAGAGCTTGGGCGCGTGGGAACTTCGACCACGTCTTATTTATACTCCGGGGAGTACGCGCAAGGATAATGCCTGCGCGTGCGTGGGGATATCCGCGTCTTGTTTATACTCTGTAGAGTACGCATGGACAACATCCGTGTCTTATTTATACTCCGGAGAGTGCGCACGGAGGTAGGCCTCATGTTGCGTCTTCTTTATACTCCGTAGAGTGCGCGCGAGGCGCCCCCGCCGCGCCTTATTTAGAGTCTCAGATCGCGCGCGAGGCTAGCCTCCGCGCGTGGCGTGTGAGGTGCGTGCGAGGCGACCTCAACGCTATGTCTTATTTATACTCCGTGGAGTGCGTGCGAGGCGACATCGACACTACGCCTTATTTAGAGTTCAGAGATCTACGCGCGAGGCGAGCCTTCGCGCGCGCGGGCGGTGAGGGTGCGTGCGAGGTGGGCCTCAACGCTACGCCTTATTTATACTGCGGAGTGCGTGCGAGGCGACTCGACGCCACGCCTTATTTAGAGTCCGTCAACTACGCGCGGAGGCGAGCCTCGCGCTGCGGCGCGTGAGGGTGCGTGCGGAGGCGCACTCAACATTACGCCTTATTTATACTCCGTGGAGTGCGTGCGAGGCGCACCTCGATGCTACATCTTATTTAGAGTCCATAGATCGCGCGCGAGGCGAGCCTCCGCGCTGCGCGCGGTGTGGTGCGTGCGAGGCGACCTCAACGCCACGCCTTATTTATACTCCGTGGAGTGCGTGCGAGGCGCACTCGACGCTACATCTTATTTAGAGTCTCAGAGATCGCGCGCGAGGCGCGCCTTCGCGCTGAGGGCGCGAGGGTGCGTGCGGAGGCGGACCTGAACGCTACGTCTTATTTATACTCCGTGGAGTGCGTGCGGAGGCGTCCCCCCGCGCGTCTTTGCTTATACTCATGCCCGCGTTTTCCATAAAGAGTGCGCGCACGAACGCGTGTCTTTGTTTATACTCATGCCCGCATTTTCCACAGAGAGTGCGCGCGCGAACGTGTGTCTTTGTTTATACTCATGCCCGCGTTTTCCACGGAGAGTGCACGCGCGAATGCGCGTCTTTGTTTATACTCATGGGGAGTGCACGCGAAGGTAACCCTTCGCATGCTTTTGCAGGAAACAAGACGAATTTGTGCAAATGGTAAACTTCATTAAATTCCCGTTTACGCAGGTAAGCGTTTACAAAAGGTAAAGTACTAACCACTGACCGCTTAAAGATGGAAACAGGCGCAGCTGTCGTTACCCAGTGATGAGGCAGTGCATGGTGTGAGACTCTAGTGCTGGGGCGGTCCACGCTGGAGCCTGGCAAGGTGCTTTCCGAAGCCGCCAAGGATCCGCGTGCTTGCACACTCGGCTTAGGCGTAGTACCGCCGCAGCCTATCTGCGTTCCATGTATGGCGAAACGTCTGCCCTTCCAATGTGGCGAGGCGGTATGCTCCCTTCTGAAGGGCTTCCGCGACAATGTATGGGCCTTCCCATCTGGATTCCAGCTTGCCTGCCATCTCTGCGTGGAGTGCCATCTTGAGGACGAGGTCCCCCGGCTGGAATTCTCGTGGGTACATGGAGCGATCTCGAGTGTGCACCATCTGCCACTCATACTTTATGACATGCTGGGTTGCGCTCGCCTGGTCTCCATCAAGGAGGTCCAGGACAACTTGAAGGAACGCGCGAGGCTACTTATAGCGTAAAATAAAAATTTCTACCGCGCACACCAGACATCATGCTAAGGAGGATCATAGATCGTTACCACTAGACGCCAGCCGCAAATGAAGAAGAGTTGGAGAAGCCGATCCAACCACGCTGCCGAGGTAGTAGTGGAAGTAGCCGATCGTCCCAACGATCGCTCTCCACGCGATCAACCACACCACGAGTCCGCTCCAATCTGTAGTTTGTTGATGCCGATCAATGCCGCAACGAGCAGCGCCTCCACCGTATCCACACGCCCGGGCCGGAACGCCGATCGCGAGTGTACCAAAGACTCGCGAGCGCTAGGGTTTGGCTCGAGGTGGCGGCTAGGGTTTTGCTCTGGGAGGAACGAGCGTACATCCTCACCCCGCCTCAAATATATAGACTTCACTTGGGCCTCGTGGACCGAGGCCCAATAGGAGTCTATCCGATCTCTATCCGAATTGAGCCCACATCCGAATCACATTCGAATTAGTGTTCCAACCTGCTAAGTGTGCGACCAGAGGTTCACGTATACTTGGTCGCGACCGGAAACACCTTTCCTGGCCACCTCGCTAATAGCGGCCTCTAGCAAGACATATTAACCCCAAAGTATACGTAAAGATCATATCTACTGAACTCGTAATGTTCTCATGTACTAATCCCTTTGCCTCACGATATAGATTAAGCTCAAGGGCTTAGACTGTGTCATCCTCTTAATAGCTCAATCACTCTCTCGATTCCGTGATAGATTATAAACTTGTGATTGACTCCTCAATCACATTGGCATGGCCATGCACTTTCATAATCCATTACATCGAGGCCCGTAGATATCTCTCCCATAAGGAGGGGCAAATTCTATCTTGATCATTCACATCCCACTACATGTTTCATAGCAAACCCAAGACTACTTTTATGACTACCTAGTTACGAGTAGTGGTTAGTAGTCCCAAAATAGGCTACTACGCATATTGGGAACCATGATGATCTCAAGTCTAAGGATTCTACATAAACACTACTTGAGACCAACTAATGACACATGGAATCTCTGCAGTTGTCTCATGGTGGGTCTATCCAACATATGTTCACTAACACATGTCCATATTATTGATTTGGTATCTCCATACCATGATCCATGAGACATGATCATCAATCAATACATATGCTGATCTTTGAATCATATTTGTTCCTCATATGATATATGATCAGGGATCATTTAGAAATAGCAACATTTTGGCATTAAGAGTCTCATGAATAAGTGACATACTCATTGATCAATAATGATAATGTCTATTTCAAGGAACAAAGCAATGTATCATAAACATAGTATGTGATATATTCAACATCTCCATGTTGCCTCTAGGGCATATCACCAACACAACTGTCGCTCTTCTTCTGGTGCCTGGATGAGGACCCTTCTCGAGCCGGCCTTTATTTCCTCGGGCGTTACCGCCTCGTCGCCGAAGAGGAGCTTGAATGGCATGAATCCCGTCGGGTGTGTCACCATTGTGCGGAGGGATTAGAGGACACTGTGGAGGTTGCCCAGTCACTTGCCCTTCGGCAGCCCGACGAGGTGCTTCTTGACCGCGGCGGAGATGGCGCCGTTCGTCCGCTCTACTGCGTCGTTGGACTGCGGGTGTCCAACCGAGGTGAACTGGAGCGTGATGCCCATGCTGTCGCAGAATTCCTTGAACAGGCCTGCGTCGAACTGCAGGCCATTGTCAACGGTGATTTCCCTGGGAACGCCGAAGCGGCATATGAGGTTCTGCAGAGGAAGCGCTGCATGGGTGCCGAGGTAATCTTGGCCAGGGCCAACGCCTCCGGCCACCTGGAGAAGTATTCCAAAGCGACCGCTATGAACCGCGGGTCGCCTGGAGCCCTAGGGAGTAGTCCCACGACATCGATGCCCCATCGTGCGCGCCATACCGGAGGTATGGGGTTGAGGCTTGTCGGGGGCCTGTGGATGATCCGCCCCATCCATTGGCAGACTTGACACCGGCGCACGAGATCTTGGGCATCATCGACGGCTGTTGGCCAGTAAAAACCTTGCCTAAACGCCTTGCCGACTAGCGATCTTGGTGCAAGATGCGAACCGCAGATTCCCGCATGAATTTCTGCAAGGAGCTGCTTTCCCTCTTCGCGCGAAAGGCACCGCAGAAGCAGTGTGCAGACCCCTCTTTTGTAGAGCACCCCATCAAGCACCTAGAAGGACCTAGCGTGGTGCTGTAAACGCCGGAGCTCGACGGGGTCGTCCGGCTCCGCAATGCCCTGCAAGAAACTGAAAATGGGTTCTCGCCACGCCTCGTAGGTGATCCGTGGACAAGGGTCTGATCGCGTTGTCCTCGCGCGATGGTTGCCGCCGCAGACTTTATAAAATGCCCCCCGGGAGTTGGGAGCTGCTGGCTGGCGGCCTTTGCAAGGACATCAGCTTGCTCGTTGTCCACCCGCGGGGTGGCCTTCACCGTGACTCCCAAAAAATGCCGCTCCTTCGCTCTTACGGCTGCCAGGTATTTGGCCAGCTCCGAGTCCTTGGCTTGGTACGACTTGTCCACATGGCCCGCCACCAGCCGTGAGTCGGTGCGACCAGGATGCGCCTCGCGCCCAACGCTTTGAGCTTCCCGAGGCCAAAGAGTAACGCCTCGTACTCAGCCGTGTTGTTGGTGGCGGGAAATGCGAGGCGCGCCGAGTACAGCAGGTGGTGCCCCTTAGGTGTAGTGACGACTGCGCCGACGCCCGCGCCCGCCACGCCGTAGGCTCCGTCGGTGTTGAGCATCCATACCGAGTCTTCTAGCTGGTGGACAGGTTGAGCTGGAGGAGTCCACTCCGCGAGGAAGTCTGCCAGAACTTGGGACTTGATCGCCGTTCGGGAGGCGTACGTAAGGAGAATGGGGCAAGCTCAGCTGCCCATTTGCCGATTCGCCCTGTGGACTCCTTATTGTGCAGCATCTCCGCTAGGGGGAACGAGGATGGCACCGTTATCGGATGGGCCAAGAAGTAGTGTCGGAGTTTTCTTGAGGCCATGACCAGCGTAGGCGAAGCTGAGCTCAGATATCGCGCCTTGGCGCTCAAGGGCTTCGAGACGGCACACGGTCGTTGGAGAGCGCCTCCCAAGGACAAGGACGACACCGACCGCCACACGAGGCGTGAGGTAGAGCAGGAGGGGAGCCTCTGGTGCTGGGGCAACCACAGTGGGAAGGTTTGCGAGGTGTTTCTTGAGGTCGTTGAAGGCCTTTGCGCAATCGTCGTCCCAATGAAACCCGTCGCAACCACGGAGAGTCTTGAAAAATGGCAAGCCTCGCTCCACTACTCCTAGACAGAAGCGCTCGAGTCGCCATGCGCGCCACCACCGACCTCCCTTGTCGCCTTGGGTGGCTCCATGCCCGTGATGGCGCCGACCTTGCTCTGGTTCGCCGATGCCTCGTCCGACACGAGGAAGCCCAAGAGCTTGCCCGCCGCACGCCAAAAACACACTTGTCCGGATTGAGCTTGATGCCCGCCTTCCCGAGGTTGTCGAAGGCCTCCCGAGATCCCACCATGGGAGGTGAGTCGCTTGGTTTTTACTACCACGCCGCCGACATAGGCCTCCACGCTCCTCCCGAGCCGAGCAACTAATGCCGCCGCGACGAGGCGGGTGAAGGTTGCACCCGCGTTCTTCAAACCGGCGGGCATCTTGACGAAGCAGAAGGTCCCAATCGGCGTAATGAAGCTGGTTTTGTCCTCGTCGTCCTTGGCCATGTAGATCTGATGGTAGCCGGAGTAGGCGTCCAAGAAGCTCATGAGCTCACACCCCGCGGTGGCGTCGACCAATTGATCTATGTGCGGCAAAGGGTAGTCGTCCTTCGAGCTTGCCTTGTTGAGAGTGGTGAAGTCGATGCACATACGCCAGGCGCCGCTGGCTTTCTTGACCAGCACCGGATTGGTGAGCCAGTCCGGATGCTGGACTTCGCGAATAACTCCAGCCTGGAGAAGCTTCGCTCTCTACCTTGGCCGCTTGCTGCTGGTCCATGGACATATGGTGAAGCTTCTGCTTGACCGGCTTGGCGTCGGGGTGGACCGCCAAGTTGTGTTCGATGAGGGCGCGGTCCACATCATTGATTTCCTCCGGGGACCACGCGAAGACATCCGCGTTACTCCTAGGAACCCGGAGTAAGTCTTGCTCCACCTCCGGGGGGAGACCTTCACCGATGGACACGAACTGCCCTTCCGCTTGAAGACGATGATGACACCCTGCGGACCCAGAAGCTTCATACACAAAAAGGCGTGATGCGGGACCGCCTCGAAGGAGTTGATGGCAGGTCAGCCCAGTATGGCGTTGTATGAATGCGGGATGTCCACGACATCAAAGACGATGTCCTCGCTTTTGGCGTTGTCGGCCTGGCACAAGGAGACTCGGAGGCGTACCTGACCCAAGGCCTTCAGGGGTTGGCCGCCGAAACCTTGGAGAGGGGTCTTCGATGCTTTCAAGCGACTCCGAGGTATTCCCATGCGATCGAGGGCCTCTGCAAACAAGATGTTTGTGGTGCTTCCTCCATCAATGAGGGTGCGCTTGACATCGCGGCCTGCAACGTCGGCCTAGATGACCAAGGGATCTTGATGGGGGAACTCCACGCCCTGGGCATCAGCTGGCGTGAAGGTGATGTTGCAGCACAGCATCCCCCGGGGTGGTTGCGCCGAGGAGGCTTTCGACGAGGAGCCTCCGGAGATGACGCTAATGATGCGGCACGGGGTCCCTCCCGGGGTCCCAGCTCGCGGGGGACTTCCTTGTGGCGGCTGCACGCGGGCTGCTGCAGTGGTCGGCGCTTCCAGGGCCCAAACTCGGGCAGTCGGCTGTCGCAGCTCCATAAGTTCGGTGCATGCCCACGTGAAGTGGTCACCATAGCCATGTACCTCGCACCATCTGCCATAGTCCAGGATTTCTTGCTCCGCGCACGGTCTCTCTTGGCAGCTTCCTCCGCGTCCTCCTCCCGGGCGTGGGACGAGGAGAGGTTCCTGGGGAATGCCTTGTGTGGCGAGGATAGGGCGAGCCTTTTGGGACCTTCGCTGGTTACGCCGGGGTTTGCGCCTGCCGCTTGACGAGTTCCCGTGCGCCCCATCGTTAACGCGTTCAGGAACGTCTCCCACGAACGCTTGCTTGTGTTTTGTTCTCGAGTTGTCCTTCGCGGTTCCTTTTTGCGACAACTCCTCCGCTTGAGCGGTGCTGGAGTCGTCGCCCTTGCGTCTTTGTGCATCTTCCTCTGCCCGGGCGTACTCTTCCATTTTGTCAAAGCCACACCGACTTGATCGGCTCGCGCTGTACTCGGCAGCGCCCCGCCGAAGACCTTGTATCGCTGCATTGATGATGGTTGTTTCGTTGGCGTCCTTGACCTGGCAGCGTCCCTTAGCGAAGCATTTGCAGTAGTCCCGGAGCTTCTCCGAGGGTTTCTGTCTGACGGCGAAGAGCTGATCCGCGTCAACACACTCGACGTAGTTTCCTTGGAAGCTGTTGTAGAGGCGGTCGCGGATCTGCTCCCAGGCGTAGATGAGGTTTGGCTTGATGGTGAAAAACTAAGAAAGCGCTATTCCCTGCAATGCGAGGGGAAGTCCCTTCGCCTTTGTAGTGTCGTCTCCGCCAGCGGCTTCGATAGCAGTCTCGTATATGCGCACGAACTCCCGAGGGTCCGTGTCACCTTTGTACGGCCCGATGGCGTTAGGGAACTCGAAGTCCTCCGGCCACACCGCTTGCTGCAATCTGCCAACGCCGAAGCCCTGGTATTGACGCGAGATTCCGCCGCTCCCACCTTCTTCTTCTTCGCCGCCGACGATGAAGCTTTCTTTGGTGCCATCCTTCTTCGGATTTGGAGGCTTGCTCTTGTCCTCCCCACAGACGGTGCCAACTGTTGTGGTTACGGACCAAACAGAGAGAGTATGGTAGTGGAGAGTTAGGTGAGCAATGGCTTAGGGTTTCTCCCCATGGTCCTGCGTTGTATATATATCCACATGGAGAGTGCTTTTACAATTGTACCCTTACATCCAAGTATTCCCCTCAGGGGCACTTACGTCATTACACATGTCCCATTTTGGGCTTTACATTCCTCTAACAGGCCTGCTGGGCTTAGGTGGGGGCCACCCCTACAACAACAGGTTTTACATAATTCAGACAAAGCTAACCTTAGCTGAGGAGCTTGATATCTAATAGTTTTAACACTTTTGATTCGACTCTCCCAACGAGTACTAGACAAATGTTTCACAGTTAAGTTTGGAACATGGTCAAGCAACACCTTCCATCTTTTTGGAGAACTTGAAAATAACACATATATTCATTGCACAATTCCAAAAAATGAAATAGCTTTACCACAAGAATTTGCCATATCACATAGAGTAAGATTAAGACTATGACAAGCACATGGCATATATAAAGCTCTTGGATTCATATCAAGCAACCGCTTTTGTACCCCCTGGTGTTTACCTTTCATATTAGAACCATTGTCATAACCTTGACCCCTTATATCATCAATATTAAGACCAAAAGACTCCATCGCATTAAGCAATTCATTAAAAAGCCCCATACCAGATGTGTCATCCACCTTCAGGAATCCCAGAAATAACTCTTATATTTTTATTTTGTTGTTTGACATATTAACACATCGAACAATTACAGTCATTTGTTCTTGATGGCTCACATCTGGAGTGCAATCAAGGATTATGGAGAAATATTTGGCCTTTTTAACAATCTGTATGATAGAACTTGTAACACTACTTGCCAACATAGAAATTAACTCATTTTGAATCTTATGACTAAGATAATGATGATGAATTTCATAATTTGAATGCGTCTAAGATGATCTTGCATTACCATGTCAAATTCTGCAATCATTTCAACACATCCTAAGAAATTGCCATTACTATCTTCGTAAAGTTTCTCACTTGATCCTCGAAAAGCTAAATTACGTTTGCCAAGATATTTCACAATGGCAACTATTCTAACTAAAACCTGTCTTAAGCGTTCTTTCTCTTTAGTGATTTGTTGTTGCAAATCATTGCCAATTATTTGATTTTTGTGAAGTCTAATTCTTAGTTCATTCCAAGTGTTCATGTTTGTAATATGCTCTACTTTCATGTTCTTTGAGCCGCCCACTAAGATGTTTCCAATCTCTCAATCCATCAGCAGCTAAGAAACTCTTGTTGTTATTAGATCTAAAAAGTTTACAACAAAAGCAATACACTTTGTCAACATGTTTAGAATAAACTAGCCATTTTCTGTCATGTACCTCTCCATTGCTCATTTTTCTATAATAGTAAGCACATGAAAAATGCCTATTGAGATTATCTAAAGGGAATACAATATTTTCTTCTCTTATAGGCCCCTTTTCCACTAAAATGTCCCTTGCTTTATTATCAAGGTTGTCCCAGTTTCTTGGATCATAAATATTTATAGTAAAATTTGGTTCTTCATCAACACATGCAGTTTCTACATTAGTGGAATAGCTAAGTTTTCATGCCCATTCAAATTATTATCATCCTCTTCGATATCGCCATTCTGACCTAAATTTTCATTAGGTTGTTCTTCAACAGTAACTAAGGCCAATTCCTCATAATTTCTAAAAGAACCTGTATTAATCCTAAAGAATTTGTCAATGGATCATTTTTGGGATTCTATCAACTCGTCTACATGTTTTCTTTTTTTCCTTTTTTCACTCCCAGACAAATACTTTCTAGATGACATCTTACCACACAGCCTGCGCCAGAGCTTTGTAGGTCAGTAGCTATGCCCCGTGAATTGGCCTTTGTCAGTTTGCCCAATTGCCTTTGGCCTTCTCCCTTCTGCGGTTCTGCCCTTCTCCAACTCCAACTCTCCAAGACGGCAAGACTCCACAGTCTCCACTCCAAGTCCGATTTCTACCACAGTACCACTACCATTAGAATGCAGATTGCATATTTCAACAAAACATTAGAATGCAAATTGCAGAATGAGTGAATGACTGAATGAACATGCAAAGTGTGTCACCTTGAGTTCGTTGATCGGTTGATGAACCGGTCGTCTGGTCGGGTCGGCCTGTGGAGGCGGACGCGGGACGTCGGCACGCCACGCCGCCGCAGAGCAACTCCTCTACTCTTGCCTCTTGCTCTTGCCTCCTCCGCCACGTATGCAATGGCTGAATAGGGGATGCGAATGAGTAAATGACCACACCGGCGTATGCAAATGCACTGGCTATATGAGGGGATTTCGAGAGCCGTTGCAAAGCGAAGAAATCAAAGACAAATTGATTGGGAATCGAAGAAATTGGGCTCTTCCTCTTCTCCATTAATGGCGAGATCGGATTGGGGAATGGGGATCTGGCGGATCTGGGTTATGCCGACTTACCAGCAGGCGGAGGCGGCGGCGGCGGCGTGCGATTGGCCTGCTCGTATCTCTGGATCTGGCGAATCTCCTGCTCGTATCGGAGGCGGCGAAAGATTGGGGAATGGGGATTCTAGCAATCTAGCCGCAATCGCTGATTGGCATCGATGCGTCTCGAGTCGTCTTTGGTCTCTCAGACTCAGCGCAGCGCTAGATAATGCTGGGCCGTTCGATATTTCACAACGTCTCTGATCTCTCGTTCGCTGGTGGCTGGTCTCTCAGCGCGACAGCACCAGGCCGGATGGATTGGGCCGTTGTCTTCAGCTGGCCCAATCACAACGGAAGAACCTGAACGGCAGGAGCAAAGAACCCCAATACATGATGTATATATACATAATACATGGGCTTAGACTAGGGGCCCTAGTTTTCATGGGCCCTAGGCGGTTGCCCCTGCTACCTAGGCCCAAGGCCGGCCCTGGTAGGAAGTAGACCAGCTCTTGAATTCCATGCTCCAGAATCAGCACGCCAACTTGGACTACTTTTTACTACTAACTTGTGCCTTTTTTTCCATGTTTTACCTTTGCTATTTTTTTTGCCCAGTGTCACCTAATTTTTTGGCTTCGAAGTATGGAATTACGTTGTGTGGTATTGTAATTTTTATTACATATCTTGTAATATTCTATTCGTGTAAGATCTTATTTGTATTGTACTTTTGCCAACTTTTGAACTTATTCGTAATATTAGAGTTATGATATTATAAATCTACTGTGTGTAAAAGTGTGCACATCCATTCAAGGTTTTCTAGCTCGGCAAGCCAACCAGTGGTGGAGACGAGTGACGCTGCAACGGGAGGAGGTTAGGAGGCGACGAGCCGAAGGCCAAGAAGGAAGCTGCCCTATTATGGTTAGTTTGTTTGTGTTTGCCTTTATTGTGCTTTGCTGGCATATTACTGTTTAACTTCAAATTTCGGAAATTGGTGATGTCAAGTACTTAAATAACTATTGGTCATGTATTACAGTATTAGACTAGGCTATCACTGTTGGAGTGTTGGTCATGTACTGCTGTCCTGCTACGGTTTGCGTTTGGCCCTGTTGTTTCTAGTCTGTATTGCTGCTCTGTTGGTATCAACATTTCGAAGTGCTGCTGAGTGTGAGTGCTGACCAATATATTTTGGTTAACTGAATTAATTGAAAAACCAAATCGAAATATTTCGGTCTATTAGGTTCAATGTCTTATTCCAGCATGGTTAATTCAGTTGCCATCTTTAAAAAAGCTGAAATATTTTTTACCGAATAAACCAAATTGGTTTTATCAAAAGCTGAATGCTCACCCCTATTTGTGCGGATCCTTCACCAATTATGTGGACGTAGCCAACTCAGTAGATTGAATTCAACATAATTAACAGACACTGAATCCACGTGAATTAGGGTGTATTTTTTCAGCTGTGGCTGATAGCTTTTGGAAATAGCAAGGTGTTTGTGCGAATGAACCGAATGTCGATAAATCATTTCGAAAAGATTGTCCTGATAAACTGTTTTGAAATGACAACAGAGAAATCATCCCATTTATTTATTACAAAAAGTCATATATATAAACTGAAAAGAACATGGCTTAGACTGCAAAATCAACCCCTCTTCCTAATCCAGCCAGCAATACGTACCCCCTGTGTAACCTACCGGTGGCACCTAGCAGCAAGCCCCGTTTCAAACACCTGAATCAAAACCTACCATAAAACTCCAGCAACCGACAGGTAGGTCCAGGCGCCGAACAGTGCCCGGGCCCACAGCCCAGCGGGACAGCCACACGCCCCAATCAAGAAGCGGCGGCGAGCTGAGTGGCCTTTGATTGAGAAACGCTTTCCAAAACTAGCCGTTGCAGCCTCGCTTCCTCACTCGCCCCACGCCACGCCACACCGCCCGCTCCGCTTCTCCCGAATTCTTTTTCTCCTCTCTCTCCGAACGCACCGAGCCGGAGAATTCAAACGGTACAGGCAGAGAGCACCGTATCGCACGAGAGCGAAAGGCTCCTCCTCCTCCTCTCCTCTCCTCTCGTCGCGCGCACACCGGCGGCTGCGGCGGCGCGGCATCCGGCTTTCGATCTCTCCGCCCGCTGCTCGCTGCGCGCGCCCGCGGTTGCCGAGGGATTGCTTGGTCGGATCCCCTCCCCGCCTGTGCTGGTGAGTGATTTCTCTGCCCCTTCCTTCCGCCTCCTCGAATCCTTCTTTCTCGCGGTGGTCGCCCCTTCCTTCCGCCTCCTCGAATCCTTCTTTCTCGCGGTGGTCGCCGAGCTGCAACCCGCAGCCGGGGTCGCACTCCCGCCGCGCCCCCACCCCGCCCGCGGGCGTTCGCGTCCGGGAAGGTGAATCCCCAAGGGAAGCAGCTGCCGCTGGCGCCGCCGTCCGATCTTCCGCGGTGGCACCGCTCGCTACCGCTGGCGCGGCGCGCCGGATGGAGAAGTGCCCGCTGATTTGGAAATTGGTTGGGTTAGCGCTCGGAGGTTTTGGGTGGTTTTGTTTTGGGAAGGAAGGTAGTTTATTTGCTGCTCGCTTGTGGGTTTTTGGTAAGCGCTGTTGTTAGATTGGGCTTTCCATGTACTAATCAACTTACCAGCATGCATCTCCGAGATAAATTTAGCTTCTCTTTCTTTTCTTTTTCTTAACAATTTTTGCGGTGTTTTTGGCTCGTGGATTTTGTGTCGACGATTTTTTTAAGGAGATGGTGTGATTAGGACATAATCTGGAATATGAAATCGGATTTTTTTTTTTTTGGAATTGGTGCCTTTTCGTAATAGATTGGGCGGCATCTGATTGTGACCTGTGCGATGCAGCTAGCACAGATTTCTTATAAGGAAATTAGTTTGTTCTTGATGATTTTTATATTTAAATTACCCTCTATCAAAAAAAACAAAAAAAGGATTTGATCTCCATTATTTATTGGAAATTGGATCTGCCGTTTGCTTGTTTCTTAGAATAGAATTGGGGATAACGATTATACAAATTTTCGTTGCTGGCTAGATCGCTGTGTAATATTACTTATAAATGGTGGAGTAAAATCTTTAAATTACATTTATGTTGCTGCAGTGCTACCTTTCCTGCATTATGATACATGATTTGTTTTTATGATGGATGATGATGAGCTGTTACTTTGTTTTATATTCGTGTAATTTTATAAGAATTTGAACTTGAAAATTGTTGCATTGTGGCAGATCTCGGTGTCCCTTTCTGCAAATTTTGTGAGAAGGCTGGGTTCTTGCGGTTTTTCCCAGCCTTCTGGGTGCTGTTCGAATTCAAGGAACTTTGTAGTTTATATCAGACAACGAGGGTAAACAAATGGGTGCATCAAGACCTCCAAGCACCCCTGCATCAAAGATTGAGCGCACACCGATGTCGACCCCTACCCCTGGTGGCAGCTCAAGGGCCAAGGAGGAGAAGATCTTTGTCACAGTGAGGGTGCGACCGTTGAGCAAGAAGGAGCTGGTTGTGAAGGATCAGGTGGCGTGGGAGTGCGCTGATAGCCAGACAATCTTGTTCAAGGCCCCCCCACAGGACCGGGCTGCACCCACCTCTTACACTTTTGGTACACTGTCCAGTGACCAATTCTTGACTGCGTAGCTCAAGCAGTTCTGTTTGTAGTGACAGAAGTGACCTTCTAATTAACTAATTAATGCCCTTGTATCCCTTCCAGATAAGGTGTTTGGGCCGGCGTGCCATACAGAGGTGGTGTATGAAGAGGGAGCCAAGGATGTTGCTATGTCTGCATTGACAGGCATTAATGGTAGATTAATACTCATTTTGTAGCTTGGTGCTAGTGGAATGATGATCTGTAAGTGATCCATTTCATTATCTTTGTTTTGCAGCCACCATTTTTGCCTATGGCCAGACCAGCAGTGGCAAGACATTCACAATGAGAGGCGTTACTGAGAGCGCCGTTAGTGATATTTACAGGCACATAGAAAATGTGAGTTTTATGCATCTGTTGATGCAACAATTTTGTGCAATTATGGAAGTTTGCTTTCTAACATGTCATAATTGTTTCTTGCTTTTGTGGATTGTTTAGACTCCTGAGAGGGAATTTATTATCAGAATTTCTGCCATGGAAATTTACAATGAGATTGTGAAGGATCTTCTACGACCTGACTCTGGCCCCCTTCGCTTGTTAGATGATCCTGAGGTTTGTTTGCAATTTGGCTCAGTCTATACACTGCCCCTACACGATTCTCTTTCATGTTGTAATGATCTTATAAAAAATTATTTTGGTTTGACAGAAAGGAACCATTGTGGAGAAATTGGCTGAAGAGGTTGCCAAGGACAGCAAACATCTTAGGCATCTAATCAGCATTTGTGAAGGTAACTACTATCATCTGTACAGTCTTCCATCTAAAAAGGGAAGAAGAAATGGACAGTGATAATTACTTAATAATGTTTAATGACCTTCCAAATAACTGCAGAACAAAGACAGGTGGGGGAGACTGCACTAAATGACACCAGTTCACGTTCTCACCAAATCATTAGGCTGGTATATATGAGAAGAATCCTTCCTGTTTACATTGAATCTTTCCAAGAAAACATAGCGAGGAAAGAACTAATTTTTTTTTATTGTGTATATCTCTATCCAGACAGTGGAGAGCAGGCTCCGTGAAGTATCAGGATGTGTTAAATCTTTTGTGGCTAGCCTGGTAAGCGTACTGTCCTAATTTTGGAACGTGGTATGCTGACTTTTATTTAATCTTGATTTGGCTTGCTTTTGTTTGCAGAATTTTGTTGACCTTGCTGGAAGTGAACGGGCTGCACAAACACATGCAATTGGCGCAAGATTGAAAGAGGGATGCCATATAAATCGCAGCTTGTTGACTTTGACTACTGTCATCAGAAAACTAAGGTCTGAGTTTCTCAGAAATAAAAAATTCCACTTACACATAAGAAGTTTGGATTAGATGTTATTTAATGGGTTAACCTGTTCTATCTTCTATGCATTCATCTTGAAGGTAGTCCCAAGTTACTTAGATTCACTGTTGCACTAGTCTTAATTCTAGTTGTTATTGTTGGTTGTTTAACGATCTCAGAATGTTAGTTTTGTACCTCAGTCCTACCAAATTTTATAGATAAGTGCACGGAGAAAGTGCTAATTAATTGGTCTGTACTTCTAATTAATTGCTACAATTTTGAGTGGGTCATTTTGCATATTTAAAACCAACTTCTGTTTTGTTAATATCTCGTAGTAATGAGGTCTTCAATTGGCTGGTAAAAAAAGTAATTCCTTTATGTGTTGATAAATGACTGAAAGTCAAAACTTGGGGATGAGGTTTTTTGGTACGTGAGTAGCTTTGGTATGTGAGGAACAATAATTAGTAGTTACATATTGCAAGGGCATGAACTCATCATGTTATCTTCAACTCATTTAATTCAACTCAGTTACTGTTTATCTTCATTTTTTGTTCTAGTTTGTAACTTAGAATTAATAGACAGATAAACAATGCAAATATATTCTATATGGGAATATCTTGCTGGTTACCAACATGTGCCATGTTAAATAACTGCTAAACGGATATGGTTATTGCATTAACTTCACTTTGCTCCTTCAATTATTTGACTAAGTGGACTTGTCAACAATCTAGAAACAAGTTCCAATTTAGAATAAACAAAATTTAGGCATGAGTTAGATGTGGAATCAATGGCTAGATAAACAATGTAAATAAATTTGTACAATGCAAAATCGGCTATCCAAGTTGCAGAAATTGCCGTCTTCTTTTGCAATGCATACAATTGCTGAAATGTCCAAGTGTACCAGCAGTTAGCATTCAAATTATGTGAGCAAGAAAATACATGGTATTTGTATTGGCTTCTTGGTTTGAAAAGGCAAGACTCATGAAAAAATTCCATCTTTATTTGGAACTTTGAACAAACTAATTATAAATTTCCATTGCAGCTCTGAGAAAAGAACTGGACATGTACCCTATCGAGATTCGAAGCTCACACGTATTTTGCAACTCTCTTTGGGTGGAAATGCAAGAACAGCCATCATCTGTACCATGAGCCCAGCCCTAACACATGTAGAGCAATCTAGAAATACTCTATTCTTTGCAACCTGCGCCAAGGAGGTTACAAATACTGCAAAAGTTAATATGGTAAGAGTTGTAACTGTGAGACAGTATTTCTTTGTCTTACCGTTAGTTGTTGAAATCAATTGCGTTCATCAACATGTAACTCAACATTCCATGGTCCATACAGGTTGTATCAGATAAGCAATTGGTGAGGAACCTTCAAATGGAAGTGGCCAGACTGGAAGCTGAACTGAGGACCCCTGATCGTGCCTCCTCTTCTGAGATCATCATAATGGAAAGGGACAGGAAGATTCGACAGGTAATGTCTTTGACCAAGGATGAAATGGATACTAGGAATCATTGTCATTTTGCAATTGGTCTAATCAAATGAACCTTGCAGATGGAATTGGAATTGGAAGAACTCAAGAAGCAGAGAGATAATGCGCAGTCACAACTTGAAGAACTACGAAAGAAGATGGGTGATAACCAGCCAGTAAGAATTTGACCTTTTCTCATCCAGAACTTCTCTTTTACTGTTAACTAAATCTTTTCCAATTCCATGCTTTTCTTTTAGGGGTGGAATCCCTTTGACTCACCACAAAATGCCCGAAAGTGCCTCACATTTTCTGGATCACTACAGCCAAGTAACAAGTTTAAGATGAGGAGCTCAATTAGGCAATCATCCACAGCTCCATTTATGCTCAAGCATGAAATCCGCAAGCTTGAGCAGCTACAACAGCAGCTTGAGGTTGAAGCGAACCGGGCTATTGAAGTACTGCACAAGGAAGTTGAATGCCACAAACATGGCAACCAAGATGCAGCAGAAACTATAGCCAAGCTTCAGGCAGAAATCAGGGAGATGCAAGCTGTCAGATCCGACAGCAGAGATGTTGAAATGATTGCAGATGATGGAAATGGATCTGATTTAAAAGAAGATATTACTAGACTTCATATGCAAGACAATGATATTGCCAAACTTGAGGTGAAACTAGAAAATGTACAGAGGTCTATTGATAGATTGGTGATGTCACTTCCGAATGTTAGCACACAGTGTAATGATACTACCCCAAAGTCCAACAGATCAAAGAAGAAGAAGAAATTGCTTCTTCCACTGGGCGTGAGCAACATAAATAGACCAAATCTAATAAGAGCACCTTGCAATCCCCACTCCTCTAGTACGCCTTCGGAGGCAGAAGTTGAGAACAAGGCTCCAGAGAGTGACACCGTGTCTCATGAGGGTTCAGAAACAGCTACTCCCAACAAGAGTGAAGATATATCATCACGTGATGAAACGCCACGCTATAGGCGATCCAGCTCAGTAAATATGAAAAAAATGCAGAAGATGTTCCAAAATGCTGCCGAAGAGAACGTTAGAAGCATCAGAGATTACGTCACTGAACTGAAGGAGCGAGTTGCGAAGCTTCAGTACCAAAAGCAGCTGCTTGTGTGTCAGGTTCTGACCTCACTTGATCTTGCACACGTATTCAATTGTTGATGTTCTTGAAAAAAATTTTGTTTTCCTGCGAAAGTATGTTCTCTTACAACATTTTACAGGTCTTGGAGTTGGAATCCAATGAGGGCAAACCAAATGACATGGAAGAAGATCCAGAGGAAAATGGTGGATCTCTACAAGACGGTCCCGACTCATGGGACAGATTATTCAAGGAGCAGATGCATAACATTATCCAACTGTGGGACCTCTGTCATGTATCGATCATACACAGGACCCAGTTCTACCTGTTATTCAGGGGGGATAGGGCTGATCAGATATACATCGAAGTTGAAGTTAGAAGACTGTCATGGTTGCAACAGCATTTTGCTGAGGTCGGTGATGCAAGCCCTGCAGCTGGTGATGACCCTGCAGTTTCTCTAGCCTCAAGGTAAATATGATAATAAGCAAACATGCTGCCTGCCATCTCTGAGTTTCACAGATTATGTTAATTAATTCCAGCAGCAAAAAAATAGTGTTGGAAAGTCTCAAAGAAGGAGAGAAAATATGTTAATGCCTTACTTTGACGATCTTTAGACATAGTGAGTGGCACCCTGCTGTATTAGCCATAATTCAACTTCCACCAACATGTTTATAATTTAAATACAATTAGACTCTTCCCAAGTCAAAATGTTTTATTATTCATAACTGAATGTGCAATCATCACATAGGTACCAAATATTTATTTTCACATTGTAAATTTGCAGTATTAAGGCGTTGAGGAATGAGCGAGAATTTTTAGCCAGAAGGATGGGCTCAAGGTTGACGGAAGAAGAGCGAGAGCGCCTCTTCATCAAATGGCAAGTCCCCCTCGAGGCGAAGCAAAGGAAGCTTCAGCTTGTGAACAAGCTCTGGACGGACCCCAACGACCAAGCCCACATCGAGGAAAGCGCTGATATAGTGGCTCGGCTGGTCGGTTTCTGTGAGGGTGGTAACATCAGCAAGGAGATGTTTGAGCTCAATTTTGCGGTCCCTGCAAGTAGGAAGCCATGGCTCGTGGGTTGGCAGCCGATTTCAAACATGATCAGGGAGAGAACACAACTTTGGTAAGTAAGTGGTGTTCAACTCCCTTGCAAAGGAAAAGGATCATACATTTCATCATATTCGCAATCTGGACTGGTTGACCAAGGAGAAGCGGCTGAGCTTCTGGGTCTAGGGCAGAAGTGATGGTGAATTGATGTAGGTGCCTACATTCTTCTGTGCAGAATCAACATTTCTCTTTAACCAGTATTCTTTCTTCTCCAGTGTAGAGAATTTGAATGTTTTGACATTCTTTTGTGTAGACCTATGTAAGTGTTAAGGGAAGATTATGCTCCCTCTTTTCCCAAGTTATCGTTGTCTTGTCCGTTTTGGTTTATGATTTAGTTCTGAATTATTAAGCCTATTTCTGTATGAGATGATAACCACCGTGATTATGTGCAAAACATGTCTGCTATCCTATCCTAGACAGGTAAGAAATGTAATTTGTAAATGCTTCATAGGAAGCAAACGGGAATTTAGAGGGAATAGGTGTTTGGTTCCCTTCAACATATGATGAAGGAACGCTAGTGTTTTTCGTGAATTAAGATGAGCGTTCTTTAACAAAAAAAAAAACACTCCATATAAATCCTATTCATTCGTGCCCAACATCGACGTAAGCAATTTCCCATAGCATCAAATCCTCCAACATTCGTCAGTTCCCTAAGTACTGAAATTTTAACGCGATCTTTCTACGCGGTGTAACACGCTTCATGCAGTAGTGTGACACCTCGGCCTCTGTAGAATTAAGCCTATGATAACCCATATGTATGTGCATATGAGGGTGTGGGTTAGTCTCACCTTACTAGTTTAACTTGAGAAGTACTAACATATAAGTATAGAACTTCCAATGATAGTAACCTCCGGTTAACTATTTTGCACGAAGCGAAGATGAAAGTGCAAGCGGGTTGCTACGTGTGCGTGACCTATCCAGAGTGGGGTTAGGCCTAAGCAGGTTTGGACCCTAAGGTGTTACAAATGGTATCAGAGCCGACTCTCGCGGTTACATGAGTGTATGCGGGTCAGGGGCATGGGCATATGGTGCGTGTGGGCCCGGAGTGGACACACGGCATGGCATATGTATTGGCACTGAATGCACAAACATGTGCCAAGAGGGTAGATCCTGATCATTTGCCCCAATGTGGGTATGTTGAGCAGACGAGAATGTCGGGTCCTTTAAAGAGGGGTATATGTGACACCTCAACCCCTGTAGAATTATACCCATGACGGCTCATATGTGTGTGCACATAAGAGTGTGGGTTAGTCTCACCTTACTAGTTTAGCTTGAGAAGCATTAACATATAAGCCTAGGACTTCCAATAGTAGTAACCTCTAGTTAACCATTTTGCGCGAAACGAGAACGAAAGTGTAAGTGGGTTGCTATGTGTGCGTGGTCTATCCAGAATGGGGTTAGGCCTAAGCCGTTTTGGACCCTAGGACGTTACAAGTAGCTTGATCTGACTTTTTGATACCACTATAAAACAATGAGAGTTAATTTTAGAAAACCCCATGTATTGGGGGCACATACAACACTAACTATAGATTTTAAATTTTCTTTCATAAACCCACAAGTATTGTAGCATAAGGTTACAAGAAACCCTAATTTCATTCATTCTCGTTAAGGTGCCGCTTGGTTGGGCTAAAAAGTGGCTTATGGCTGAAATTTTACTGTAGCTGGCTGAAATTACACTGTAACTGATTGTGGCTTATTTGGCCTAACTAAATTTAAAAAAATTTAAAAATAGAGAAAACAGTTTAGCCCATCATGAACAATGCAAACGAATACGAGAAAAAAAAGAACCAGCAAAAAAGCTCAAAAAAAGCTAAAAGGTCAGAAAAAACTAAAATTATGAATAGTGAAAAATAAGCTGGAAGTCAGAAGCTCAAGCTGAAATGAGCAGAGCCTGATTCTAATGGAGACAGACGACACCCACATCTATTGGGTTGACAAGTAAGCCCACTTATCAGCCTCACCGCAGCGACTTTTTCTACAGCCAAACCCGCAACCGGTGGCAACAACTTGGGCATAGAGAGGAGAGCTGCCGGGGAAGAAATTTAGGGCCTGTTCTTTTTAGCTGATACTTATGGCTTTTAGCTGTGGTTTACAGCTTTTGGGCTGTTCATACGAGAGATTACAGAGTAACAAAAACGTGCGATTTTTATCAATATAAATGAAGTCAGTACAGTATGTATTACAATTAACTAGTAGACATTATCTTAAAAAAATACTTCGTTTAAAAGCTAGTTATTGTAAAAAAATCAAAAATTTAAAAGAACAGGGCCTTAGTGGGAGAAAGAGGAGACATACAGAAGGATGTGGGTTCACTTCGATTAGTTTGGGTTACATGGGGTCCACGTACCTCGGTTTTTTAAGATAGAATGCACATAGGGTTTTGCTAGGAAGAAAATCCAATGGAGAAGCACCTCCCGTGAGGCCTCCCATGAGCCGTTGGATCAGATCCTCCTATAGAATTCGTTTCCTTTTTGTTACCTCATGCTCAAGTACCTATGGGTTTGTGACAAATTCTGAAACCTGCGGCCTTTCTTTTAAAAACAACTTATTAAGACAGCCTTTTTAAAGCGACCTTGGTATTCGACTCGTTCGTACAAATACTCGTACTAAGATAAAAAATCATCAGCCGCAAACATATATGCAGCAGCCCAAAACTTCATTGAAGTTTTCATGATTACAATAACGATATCCTTTTCACTACACTTAATACAATCAGGTGGCAGGCACCACAAACCGTAGCACATGCAAAACTTGCTGATAAGTCCAAAAACAATTTTCTTCGTCGTCTACATGATAAGAAAACAATTTGATGAAACACAAAATGCTGCATAGAAAGGACCACATGAACACACAAGCAACAGGGTTCCATTCCGTTACTCTTCCATAAGATTCTCTTCGGTCTGCTGCTGAGAAACTTTAACCTTGATCTTTGTTTCTTGACTTGAAACCTTCTTGGGAAGCATTTGAATATCCTGCTCCAACTCCTTAGCATCCCTCTCCCGTTCCTTGGTCTTACCCTGTTTCTGTCTGTTTAAAAGAATTCAGTGCATATGAGGCAAAGAAACCATTTCAAGAATAAACAGACAATAAATCAGAGTACAGCAACCAACCTGTCTGTAATATGTTTCTTCTGCCGGTCATGTCTAATCTTTGTAATAAGCGGGATAGCCTTCAGAGTTTGTTCAGTGACATTCCGGTCATAGCGCTCTGGCCTGTTCCTCTTCCTCTCAAACTCGAAGGTGGAGTCCTGGTTGATTTCAAAGAATGATTCGATTGTGGTTCACACAGCAAAAATAAAATATGCTCTCTACTTACTACTACAGCCAGGATATAGAAAATAACAAGCTCATTACCTGTGTCATGTCCTTGCCATGCAAGCGCCTGTATGCTTTTGTCCACTTAACCTTACGAGGATTCCTCTTCATCTTGAAATTTTTATGGCATTTTGATCGGCAAAAGCGAAAGATCTGTCAAGGGGACAAAAGATCCAGTTACAGAGCACCAACAAAATCCAAACATACAGAATGAAGCTAAAAAAATTACTTCCAACTTCCAAGGCATGAATCACATAAGAATTGTTCTATTTTTCACTAGGTGTCTATGGTAAAATTCTCTGAACATTTCATATGTGATAAAACACATAGAAACAAAAACAAAGTGAAACATAGCAAAGTGCTAACAGAAAAAGGAAATGTTTGGACATTGACCTGTTTGCTACTAGGTTCTTAACGAGGCCAAAGAAACAAGGTAAGGACACAGATATTCACATCATGTAAAATGCCATTCTCTTGTTACATACTAAACAGAGTAACTAAAGATTTCTCTAGCACAACTTAGTATGAAGCCCTAATGCATGGTGAAGGTATCACATGTTCATCTAGGAAAATTCCAAACAGCATCGCTGCTTTTTATATTTCAATCCACAGTAAAAATAAATTACCAGAAGTTCATAATAAGGATGATTCATCAATAAAATATTAATAACATTGATACTATAGGTCATAATACTGCATACATCTGACAAATACTCTTAAACAAACTATGTTGAAACCAAAACAGTTTCATTTAATGAGATATTGAAGGAGAAATGGACCCCAACTTAGCATAATGACCTAGAGATTGTATTTTTCTACCAAAAGACAATTCATGTTTAATCACCCAAGGCAGCACTTATGAAATAAAAGGAAATGTTTGATTATTGAAGCAGACTCCACTTGTATTTTCTTTTTTTAGGCCCATGCTTTACTTTCCACTGGTATGTTGGTGACAATGCAAGATTACCTTATCTAATGTTCATTCAAGAAGACAAGAGATTCTTGATCAGATGATGAATATAAATTAGAAAAAACTAACTGGCGTGCATGCAATTTTATCAAACAGCACGGCAAATCTCAACTGATAAGGGAATTTCTAAACTTTTCCACAAATTCACTAAGGAAACCATTTACACAGTTATTCATTCTTCGCTGTAGTTGTTTCAGAAAAAACAGATCTGGACACAAACTTAACAAGGGACCAAATTATGGGACTTTGTAGCAGTATGACTACACATCTTTGCAAAATAAGAAATCACACGAATAACTAGAAATTACATAAACAATCAAATGTAATACATAGATGGACAAGGATACCTAGAGCATAAGGACTCGTACAGAGATGAACAGGATCAGTTTGAAATATGGCAAACGATGTTCTTCTTGATCTACTTATATTCAAATGAACACCAAGCTATTGTACAACACAAATTACAGCACTAACAGCAACAAGAAGCAAACCTAGCAAGATATGGGCTAACTAAATATCAGAAAGGGATGTTAGCTCCTCTCTTTTAGCACTGACAAAAAAATTACTACGTATAATGTAACATTCTTATGTGTCCATCGTAGAAGGTTATTTTGAGTGAGAGCAACACTGTTCTACAAATAGCGATTTCTAGGGGTCCACTTTTAACATCCTATTGGCATCAGGCATTGCCACCCTTCCAACTATAAAACGTAAGAAAAATATATTGCAGGAAAAACATAGAATGCAGATTAACAATTTTCATGTTATTATTTGCGTCACACTTGTTTCACTGGTACCATTAATATGCAAGAAACGGACCAGAGAATATAACATCAAATCCAAATATACTCCAAGAAACGGCTAAAACCTAAAACCCAGGGGAAACTCCTCCGCAATCAGTCGCGCAAAAGGGCACGTTCTCTATCTAAGAACAGAAACCTACAGGAAAAGAAGGGAAGGAACAAGAGAAGAACTAGCGGACCTTGGCGTCGTTGCGGACGAACTGGATGCCGTGGCCGGGGTAGATGGTCGAGGAGCAGAACCAGCACTTCTCCAACCTCATCGCGCCGCCTCCTTGGTTGGCACGACACTACCACCTCCAAATCGCGGCGACACGGAGGTGCTGCACAAGAAACCGCCGATCAGGAACAGGGATAATCGACCTCATGTGCCAATCCAATCGCGGTTGCATGGATAGAAGAGGAGGAAGAACGGACGCGCGAGCCCTAGCTGGGGAGAGGGGCCGCGAAGGGGGGCGGCGCCGCGACGGGGAGGAGAGACGAAGGTGGAAGGATTTGTCCGTGCGGGCAAGGGTTTTACTAGTGCGGTGGTGCAGGCCGTACCAGGCCGTTACTTGGTCTTCATGGCCCATGAAGAAAATAACCGGGTAATCGTTTAGCCCGGCCCGCCATTGTAAGTGGAAGAATCGAACGAAACATGGCCAATCTGGCCCGCTCAGAGCATCTCCAACAGATTAGGTAAATCATTTTGTAAATGTAAATATAGCTAGTTTTAAGTAAAAATGGTCTCCAACAGATTGTCTAGATGGGTATCCAAATTGGAGAGCTGTGTATCCCGGGTTTGTCGCTATCGAAACATGGATAGCTTGCGCGGCTCGCCATTCTCCGTCGCGCGCGCGCATGCCGAGCTTCCCGCGCGCCAGGCTGCTTCTTCCCGCGCGCCAGGCTGCTTCTTCCCGCGCTATTCCCTTCTCCCCCCGAGTGGGCGCGCCACCTTCGTTGTCCCCGCGAGCCGCCGTGCCGCGCTGCTTCTCCCCGTGAGCATCCGGCCGCCTCCTTCTCCCACCGAGCGGGCGCGCCGCCTCCTTCTCTCCCGAGCGGCCGCGCCGCCTCCTTCTCCCCGCGACCAGGCCGCCGCGACGGTGTGTCGGCAACTGGCGCGGTTCTTCTTCTCCGATGGCCCGGCCGTCGTCGGAGAACAGAGAGGTTGCGAGACCATGTCGATCCGGATTGGTTGGAGAACAGAGAGGTTGGATTGATGCGGCGTGGAGTGATTCCTCCCAATGAATTCAATGTCCATCCATCGCAGGCCCCCTCCCCAAATGTGAGCCAAGCACCACGGTTCCCTTTGCGGATTCGGAGGAATTACACGGTGATGTCTTCATCCTTGTATTTCATTAATATTTGCTGTATGTTCTTTTGTTTACAAGCTTCATGTAGTTGCAATTTGCAAAAGTTAAAGATTGTGTATGTGATTCGAGTTTGATGCTACCCAAAGTTAGAAAAGTTACCCAAATTTTAAGTAGTTGTAATGAGATTGTGACATTTGCAATATCTGTCAGTGAACTTCATTTCCAGTCCTTATTAATATATATGCAGTACTTGATCTCTAATTTCACAAATGTTACTGATGTACTTGCAGTCATTACATGGCCTTGTGAACTTCTTGTTCAATAACTGAATGGAAATACAAATTGTTCAAACATGAAAAGGAAACATGTTTCTACTTGTTGCATTGTTACTCTTGATGCAGAAGGTGATGACATTGTTAGAGGTATTGGGTCTGCTTATATTGGGTCCGATTTAGGTGCATTTAGTTGTAGCCATTTTCTGTCATGTATTCGAAGGTATTCAAGTTCATTGAGACAATTGAGTAGTCCATTGAGAAAATTCAGTTTCGAACCCGGTCGTATTGCTACAAAAAGATCTTTGCTTCGTTCTCACACTCAGGCGACTGCTCAATTCGTATGCAATCGCTCGCTTTCATTCGGCACATTCCTGGTATTCTCTGTTTACAATGATGTTGCTGGTTTACTAGTTGGGTGAGTTTCTCCATTGCTATTCTTGTTGCATGTTTGGATCGATGTTCATGCATTTGTCTTCCAAGCTCTTGGTTTACGGTCATGTAGATTCTTCTAGTTCGTGCGGATACTAGTAGTGGGCTAATGGCATGTCTGAACGATTTTAGCTTGGGAGGTGCTGTTTTACAGTATTACTGAGGATATGATAGTACATGTTAAAATGATGTTAGGCCTGGTGTGAGGCATTGAGGTAGTACTAGTGTACTACTCTCTCCAGTCGATGTTTGTTTCCTCTCGTATAATATAGATGATGTTTTAGCTCCATACACACGTAAAACAAGCGAGTGGTTAAGATCTTAATTCAATATTCTTTGTTATTTGCTATCACAGGTGCCATGGATTCAGGGGGATATTTCACCAACATGATTACAAAAGCTTTGGTCTTGCTGGTCGATCGAAAATCCACCTCCCGCTCGTGAAGTAGTAGCACAAGATGAGGTTCAAGTAATAGGGAAAGCAAATCAGAAAAGAACCAAAAATTCCACATTTGATGAGGACGAACTACTTGTGTCAGCGTGGCTAAACGTGAGTTTGGATCCAGTGAAAGGTGTTGACCAATCACGTACCACATATTGGAAAAGGATACATGCATATTTCCATGCCCACAAGGAATTCATATCTGATCGCTCGCAAGGCTCTCTAATGAACCGTTGGTCTGGTATACAACACGATGTTAACATCTTTGCTGATTGTCTTTCCAAGATCGAGGCAAGAAATCAAAGTGGATTGTCTATCGATGACAAGGTTTGACGACATACCTTTCCCTTTCCAATTGTATATGATTTGGATGCATCTCATACATTCATTTTTGTCCACTATGTAGCAAGCAGATGCGTTGAAAATGTTCATCCATGAAGACAAGCAAGATAGGCATTTTCCATACATGCATTGCTGGAAAAATTAAAAGACCAACCTAAGTGGGCGATAGGCGCAAGCGAATGGAAACCAGTAAGACAATCGTAAAAGCGAAGGTTTTAGCCAATTCAAGTCCTCGCATCGGCTCCTCCTTTGCTGCCCCTGCATCGTTGATGAGAGTCGAGATTCGAATAGTGCACTTGAGACTGCAGGCGTAAGAAGGCGAAGCGAAATTACGGCAACATTCTAGCATCGAAGCATTAGATTATCTTTTGGCAAAAAGAAAGAAGCCGATGCGAGAAGGAGTTGAAGAAAGAGGAGCGGTGCAAGAAAGCCTTCGCATTACAGAAGAAAGGATCGACTTGAGAAAGAAAAATTTGAGTTGCAAAGGACCAATTTGAGTTCCAAAGGAACCTGGAAGAAGAGAGAATTATGAATGTCGACACAAGTATCATGTGCACTAAACAAAGAAGAATACTATGAAGGGCTCAAGAATGACATACTTGCAAGACGCCTAAATAATTAGATGTGTCATTGTTTTCATTTTTAGCTACTCTTGGAGTGATACAAGTTTATATGTTACAAGTACTTGTTCTCAGATTGTCACTATCTTTGTGAATTTCAACTGCGATCCGCCTAATTGCTTTGAGCAAGATATATATACTTATTTATGAAGCATTGGTTGTTTCAAAGGAAAGTACCAAAATTGTTGCTTGATGATAATAGCAAATTTGAATCTAAGTATATATATGAACTGCTTTTTTCAAGACAATACCATTGCTCATATTATTGCTGAACAGGGAAACTGTCCCGGACAATCACATCTGTCATATTGTTGCTGAGTACTTTTGGCAATGATCTTGAGCCTACGAGCAATTGGCTTGAGGTGATATTCAGCATAATTAATGTGCTCAGTGGCCTGATGCTCTTCACATTACTGATCGGAAACATACAGGTAAAGTGCTAGCCATCTTTTGTTTGTTCCGTTTGTATTACATCTAATTTCGTTAATAACAAACAATGATTGATGCTGCAGGTCTTCTTGCATGCCGTCTTGGCGAGAAAACGAAAGATGCAAACGCGATTCCGGACATGGAATGGTGGATGAGGAGGAGGCAATTGCCGTCCCGCCTGAGGCAAAGGGTCCGGCAGTACGAGCGTGAGCGCTGGGCGGCTTACTATGGTTGTGTTGGCGAGGTTCCTCTGTTCCATGGCATGGACGATCTCATCTGGACAAGATCTGCGATCGCCGCGACCTCTCGGTGTTCTCCAACGGCGAGAAGGTGATCCGCGGCGACCGGTGCAGCGCATGGTGTTCATCCTCCGGGCAAGCTCCGAGCACACACCGGCCGCCAAGGGCGTGGTGGCCACGTGCATACCGGGCGCGGCAACTTCTCGGCGACGAGCTCCTATCGTGGTGCTCGCGGCGGTCGTTCGTGGACCGGCCGCCGCGTCGTCGGCGACGCTCGAGTGCGTGGAGGCGACGCAGCGTTACGCCGACGCGCGGACTGCGGTTCATCACGAGCACTTCCGGTACAAGTTCGCCAACGAAGCTCAAGCGCACGGCGGATGCTCGATACTTAGTCTGCTGGCACTTTTGAATATGGAGAGTCTAAATTTTACAGAGTCTGTTGGAGTAGTCTAGTCTTTTTTTGTGAGATCTATTTTACAAAGTAGCTAAATTAGTAAATTTGGCTAATCCTTTTGGCTAATCTCTTGGAGTTGCTCTCACGCATCGTTTTTGCCAGATGTAGTCTCTGTATGCCCAAAATTTTGGATATGGCCCTCTAACGCGCTCTGCTATCGTGTGAGGGCTCCTGGCGTCCCCCACCGCGCGAGCAAATCTAGCATGAGAGCATCTCCAACAATCCCCCTAAAAACCCATCCCAAAAGACACCTTTTAGGGGCAGTCTAAAAAATTTGTTAACCTATTTTTAGTCCCCTCCTCCAACAGCTCCCCTAAATATATCCTAATAGTATTTTGAATCTGGCCCAATATTAACAACCGGCCCATGAACTAGCTCGTCCGATGTACTGGCGGCCGATGTGAATCCGTGAATCCTGTTTTGTACAAGGCATGAACTCCTGTTCCGATACATGCATGGAGTTCACGCATCTAGTCCTGTTCCGATACATGCATGGAGTTCACGCATCTAGCTGTTCCGATCGGTACCGTCACGTAGTGTGTTCCAGTGGGTTCCGTCCATCCGTGCATGATACGGCGGCGGCCGCTAATACCCGCACAGGACGTCGCCCGGCGCCTGCGCACGATTTTGATCTCCCGATGCTGCTTCAGTTTGGTACGTCCTTGTAGATACGTGGAACTATGAGCAGGCGCAAGTCTTTGTTGCAACAAGTACTGGACTCGTCCTCATCGGATGATGATGATGATGATTTCTTTATCCAGTCCGCATCTATAATTCATACGTATTATACATCCATGAGTGCACCTAAACAGGGTGGTTCTATTCCTGGGCATAAAATTGTTCGTCGTAAGAGACAAGAAGGACACCAAAAATTATATGAAGATTATTTCTCCGATGATCCTACATATGGACCAGAATTCTTCAGACGTAGGTTTGTATTGTGTCATGTTTACTGTTTAATTTAAATTTTTTAGTTACTATTGATTGTAATAATTTCGTATTTATTTGCAGGTTTAGAATGAGCCGACCTCTTTTCTTGCGTATAATGAATGCGGTACAGGATCATGATGAGTATTTTGTGCAAAAAAGAAATGCAGCTAATTTACTTGGATTAAGTTGTTTACAGAAGGTAATAGCAGCACTTCGTATGCTAACTTATGGGGTATCAGCTGATTCCACAGATAAGTACATTTGTATTGGAGAGAGTACCGCTATTGAGAGTATGAGACGGCTTGTCATTGCAGTTGTTCAAATATTTGAAGATGAGTATTTGAGAGCGCCAAATCAGAAGGATACGGCCCGCTTACTGGCAATAGGAGAAGAAAGAGGATTTCTAGGAATGTTAGGATCCATAGATTGTATGCATTGGAAATGGAAGAATTGTCCTACAGCATGGCACGGTATGTATTCTGGACATGTCAGAGTGCCAACTATAATATTAGAAGCTGTTGCTTCTAAAGACCTGTGGATTTGGCACGCTTTTTTTGGTTTACCGGGATCACACAACGACATCAATGTTCTTCAACGCTCTCCACTCTTTGCAAAATTAGCTGAAGGTCAATCACCAGAAGTCAAGTATACAGTCAATGGTCATGATTATACAATGGGGTACTATCTTGCCGATGGAATTTACCCATCATGGGCAACATTCGTGAAGACCATTTCTTAACCACAGGGCAATAAGCAAAAATATTTTGCCAAAGCACGAGGCGATCGAAAGGATGTCGGCGAGCCTTCGAGTTTTCGAGGCTCGTTTTGCCATAATTCGAGGTCAAGCTCGTTTATGGGATCAAGAGACATTAGGATACATTATGAAAGCTTGTGTTATCATGCATAATATGATTATAGAGGACGAGGGTGATGCAGATGCAGAAGAACATTTTGATTCTGAAGATGAACATGTCCGAGCTTCTCATAACTATACTGTTGATCTTATGGAGTTCATTGAGACAAGGAAAAAAAATAAGAGACAAAGAAGTTCATCATCAACTACGAGAAGACCTAATAGAGCACCTATGGCAACATGTTTGGATACATATTGATCATCACGCCTAGATTTATATTTTTTGTTTTCTATTAAATTAAAGATTTGATGTTTTATTTTTGTAAGCATTTTTAGCATATTTCTTCTCTGGATTCATCAAGAATCTTATAATCTCTAATTTGTACTTTGCACTAATTTGCGAATACACACACACACATCTGCATACTCGGTGGCGGCTGACATAACATAATTGGACTCCAACATAAAATGCATTATTTCAGAATGAAAGGCAACAGCCAATGAACGTTTGCCTGCATGGATAGTTATCCGGATAGTTCGATTCTTGATCGACAAGGAAAAGATGTAGTGATGCACTATATAATTGACGGTGATCAATTTAGACACCAAGGTAGCATGTTATTTGTACAGATATCAGAGGTTAATACACATGCTTGTGTAGTTGTATTATGCATCTATCTCAGATTCGCAAAAGCTACCGCTTGATTGTGTATAGCATTTCTATGAGAAATGATGTAATATCATTTAGAGCATCCGATGATAGAGATATCTTGGTGAACCTCTTTGGTATATTCATATACTTCCATATATCATCATTCGTCATGATAAAGTTATATGACTGCAAAATGGTAAATAAACCTGGAAGTTCAGAATCAATTACCTAAACAAAGTTCGATTGAAATAAACTGAAAACAGATGATACTGAATGATAAGGATCAAAATCAGACCATACTGTTGATCCCACGACGAGTGAGTATCTCACTCCGTAGGCTCCTATAGTAAAGCTGCTGCTCAATAGGCAGACCACTAATGTCCATTGTCATGATTCTCTCCTCTTCTAACATAAGTTTCAGCTTCGATTGGTCCTTCTCTATTTGCAGCCTCTCTTGTTCAATTTGCAAGGATTTGTTAAACCTTTCATCCTTTTTTACTTCTTTGTAATCATCGGATATCTTCTTTTTCTCCCACATATTATCGAATGCCTCAATGCAAGCATCACCTACTCCATTACAGAGTCGTTGTTTAGCCTTCTTTCTACCAATTGGCCGCTTGGCCGGAGGATCTGGGCAACGATTGACATTATTAGCAAAATTCAGATTCTCTTCATTTCCATCACTGTCAAATCCACAATTGAATCTCCAAGATCCCTTTTTTCTTTTGGGTAGGTTTCTAGCCGCCGGTTGAGCCATCTTGTCATGCCATTTTGGTTCAAATCTTAATACGTGCCAACAATGCAATAGAGTAAAGGATTTGTTTTCTTTATCCTCAGCCTTGTACAAAGCACGTGCATCCATAAGCTACAAAAAAACAATATTATATTAGTTGCCAACCGAAATTAATAGAAATCAGACATAGTGATAAAAACATGTACCTTATCTTCAAAAGTCTTTCCACTTTGATTTCTTCCTTCAATTGCAGCAAAGCTCCCACAAAACTTATTGACACACTCTTGAATCACTGTCCACCGATGTGATAGAGAATTTGGAGTACGATCTAATACAACATCCTTTTCACAAATGAAGGCTTCATGTACCCTTGTCCAATATGGCCCACGCTTTTGATTTGTTCCTGGAATTGGATATGTACTAGTGTTCAACCAAGCTTTCACGAGTAGTATATCTTCATTTTCGCTGAAGTTCTTATTCCTACTTTTTGTGCTCCCTTTTGTTGTGGGAGTAGGTTCAGGTTGCTCTTCCGGAGGGCTTCCTGTGCCATCCCATCCCATTCGGCATTTCTGGACTCTGGTTCATCAAACCCATGAAATAGCCCTGTCCCTCCATTGCAGAAAATGCCTATTAAAATAATACAGAACAGTTAGCATTTCAAGAAAAGAAAACACTGCTTTGATATTCTGATATTCACTTGCACAATAGAGGAAATTTGCGCAGAAACTTTGTTGAGTTAGAAATATCAGATGTTCTGCTAGTGCTTCTAATAGAAAAGCATATAATCAAAAGTCATACTGAAATATGAAATAAGGTAACCAATCGTTGTATCGCTCTTCAGAGGATTGCATATTTGCATGTGCTTGACAATTTGTCCAAGATTAAACTAGATAATCACAAGGACAATTAAGTATGATATTAATGCTGTCTAGATTAGCTCTTCACTATCGATGGTTGATGTCATTTGCCCTTTATGATGGTCTTCAGGTCCCATGAGGGTAAAGATGCTTCTTCAAAAGTGCAAAGAAGGAATTTTTTAGTTTTATGATCCTAGTCATGCTGCAAGATCAGTTACAGTTCCCAGATGCACAGTGGCAAAGCTAGAAAATTTATAATGAGAGTGCACACTTCACACTCACAATTCTATTGTGTTGTACAATGACTTCATAACATCGTAAGTCTACCGTATGTGTTTGAAATTTGCTAAAAGTACAATACAAATAAGCAATTAAGACCGCTCAACGTCTATAGCCGGTTGAAAAGAGCTAGCTCCATATATATCTGTTTCAACATTCTTTTACCGAATTAGAAAAATAGTAAAATCAAATAGTGATAGCTATTAACATCAACACAAGCTGCATGAAGATCCATGGAGCCGTGTGTTTTGATTTTTGATCCATACTGATGTGTGCCAAAATGGGATTCAAACATGAACAACGGATGCTCACTGGTCTGGGTTGGGATTTTTGTACTGAATACTCATGGGCAGCGGATGGACCTAAATCAGGAAAAAACAGAAAAGGAAAATGAACCATGTCACATACTAGCTGATGGGTAGCATGATACGACTCTTGATCGACCTATGCATTTCAACTCCTGATCCAATTATCCCTGTAGACTACAACGAACACATGGACATGGACATGCAAAAGATGAAATGTTGATCACATCTGAACTGAGGAGAGGAGATCGAGGCTTACCTTGGCGAAGGGAGGCGACGAGAGCGGGCGGGGTCGGTCGGAGGTGAGGACAAAGGGAGGCCAAGTCGGCCGGAGGAGGTGGAGGGCGGCGCCGGCAGGAGGAGGTGGAGGGGGGCGACGCTACGGAGGGGATCTGGCGGCGCGGCCGAGGGGCTTCGATGGCGCAAGCTGAGGAGCTCCGGGACAGGGGATGCTCCGACGGTGATCCACGGGTCGGCGCCGGCGACACCCGCACGCCGGAGTGAAGGGAGCGGCGGCGTTGGCCGGCGGTGCGGGTGAGAAGGCAGAGAAGGGAACTGGCGGCGCAAGGGCAGAGGATGAAGGGGGAGACCAAGGGAGAAGAGGAGAGGAGAGAAGTCGCGGCGGTCGGAGGTGGTGAGTGCTGGCGCCGGTGGAGAAGGGAGTTCGATCTGCAGAGGGGAGAAAAAGGATTGGGGCGGCGAGCTGTGGCTGGGAAAAAGGGGCGCGAATTTTTTTTTCTCAGCGCGCGGACGGAGGGAGCCAGGATACGGGACCCCAATACTCTCCTGGTTTCTACCTGGGTTTTGGGAGAGTTTTGGGGGGAATAGAAATAGGGGGGTGTTTAGGGGAGTTGTTGGAAAAGACTTTTTACAGAATTTCCCAATAATTTGATTTAGGGGGAGATTTAGGGAGATTGTTAGAGATGCTCTTAGGCAATGTGAGGCCCTTGCCCCCCTGGTGCGAGCCTCCCCTCGTGCTATTGCCGACTCGCGCGAGGACCCCCGAGCTCTGTTTGCCGACACACGTCGGGCTAACGGCCCTGATTTTAACTCTTTAGCTGATGTTCTGCTAACAAGTTGCAGTAATGATTAACATAGCGTAAAATGAAGAGAGAAGTGACGAATTTTGTGACCAGACGGGAATATTTAGCCTTCAATATGTGTTAGCTTGACTTAATAGATAGCAGAAAAAATGAAACATTTTTTCATGTGGTCGGCAAGCACACTAGCACGCATGGGCCCGGTCCTGTCGGCGCACGCGCCTCATGCGGTAGGCAAGCGTGTGAGAGGAGGCCTCAGGCGGTGGGGGCACACCAGGTTTGCTTGCGTGGTGGGGGAGCATTAGAGGCCTCACGTGGTAGCCGAGTGCACAAGGGGGCCATCTCCAGAATTTTGGGTGCACAGGGCTACATCTGTCAAAACGATGTGCGAGGGGGCCAGATTAGCCATGGTTTCCTGGTGCACTTGCTAACCGCACGAAAGAATGTTTTATTTTCCTTGCTCTCTTTTAAGTCAAGCTAACACAAAATTGAAGGCTACATGTTCCCGTCCCATCACAAGATTCGTCCCTTCTCTCTTCGTTTTACGCTATGTTAATCATTATTGCAACTTGTTAGTAAAACATTAGTTGAAGTGTTAAAACCAGGGTTGTTAGCTCAGCGCGAGGTGGCAAACAGAGCTTGGGGCCTCATGCGGTCAGTAAGTGCGTGAGGGGAGGCTCGTGTTGTGGGGGGCGCTAGGGGGCCTTGCGCAGTGGCTGAGCGTGCCAAGTTTGCTCGCATGGTGGGGGCGTGTCAGGGGCCCTCGTGTGGTAGCCAAGAGCGCAAAGGGGTCATCTCTGAAATTTTGGGCTCACGGAGGCTACATATGGCAAAATGATGCGCGAGCGGGCCAAATTGGCCATGGTATCGTTGGTGCGCTTGCCGACCGTGTGAAAGAATGTTTCTTTTTTCCTACTCTCTGTTAAGTCAAGCTAACACAAATTGAAGGCTACCTGTTCCCATTCTGTCACAAAATTCATCCCTTCTCTCTTCGTTTTACGCTTTGTCAATCACTGTTGTAACTTGTTAGTAGAACATCAGCTGAAGAGTTAAAACCAGGGCCGTTAGCATGGCGCATGGCGACAAACAAAGCTTGGGGGGCCTCGCGTGGGTGGGGGGTGTGCCAGGGGCCTCGCGCAGTGGCTAAGCGCACTAGATTTGCTCGCACGGTGGGGCGTGCTAGAGGCCCTCGCGCGGTAGCCGAGCATGCAAGGGGGCTATTTCCGTAATTTTAGACGTGCGGAGTCTACACCTGGCAAAACATGCACGAGTGGGCAAAATCATGGCCAATCTGATCCTCTCGCGCACCGTCACCTAACCTATTGCTAACTTCGCCCCTTGTTGTTGTGCTTGCCACGTAATAATTGGTACGTTTCAGTAGTCAACTTGACACGGATGAAGAACTTACTTGACTCCTGTTTAATGAAGGACCAGTGAAGCCATTGTATTGGACTAGGCTCAGAAGAGGTTGTCGCCTTTACAAGGAAAACAGAGTTGCTAGTGTTCGGATGTTTGATCCGGATGCTAGCGCCGTATGGTCAGCCGTAACAATTATTACTCATGTATGCAATATTTCTTGGTCATGTATGCAACAAAAAATGGTAAGAATCTCAACGTTGCACTAGTTGTTACTGATTATTGCATACATGAAAACAAAATATTGCATATATAAAATAAAAATGTTGCAGCAAAAAATAACAACATAATAATTTAATCATTGTTGATATTGTAGACGTCGAAGGCGGCGCGCAACTCAGCCTTAAGCTCCTCGTCCTACGAACACTCCCAAGTCGACGAAGCTGTCACGATCGGTGTCGAGCTTGTCCATCATGATGGCGCCCTCGTGGCCACCTGCGGAGGAGCTGAGCGATGGCGAGATGGCACAGGAGACAGCGGTGAGCTCGAATGAAGAGATCCAGCTGTCGTTGCTCCGGATCTTGTAGCGCTGCCAAAGAGAAAGTCGACGGCGGTGGTCGGATCCGATTGTGTCGGCGCCGAGGACAGGGTGGCTAGGGCTCATAGTCATCGTCGTGCATGGGGTCGGCAGGGACAGTGTAAGCACCCAGATTTTATAATCTGGATTCTACTGTGTTTAGCTGCACTATTCCCTGGATCAGTAGATAGTGCACACGATTCTGATTATGGACATCAAATTACATATCATGCGGGCGTAAATATAATAGTAAACTTACTCATGGGCGATGAGGCGAAATCATTAAAATGCAGCAGCAGAAGAACGGCACACAGTGGGACCTTCAGACATGCCCACAGCAGCCAACTGGAGGTTCGCGACCTAGCCCTTGACATCTTCATCTTCTCTGCCAGCTTGTCCAATCTTGTTGCTGCGGCGCGGTGGTTTGATTCCTGATTCTAAATTTTATCGCAAAAGCGAGTGTGAGCACTTCAACCCCGTGCTCCGCGAGCCAATACACAGAATGCAAATAAATAGTATGCATGGCTTAACAAAGGAGAGGCACGGGTTATTTTATTTGCCAAAAATCGCTTTTAGTAACATTATCATGATTTAATTTTAGTATTATTGTCGCTACCAAAATTCCACACAACAATTGCCATAATTGACTTAATCCACCAAAATACACTTTAGATATTGACTGCTGTCTAAGACCCCAAACAGCGAGTAACATCATTTAACTAATCCACCGATCTCTTTCTTTCTATATTGATTTCTATCTACCCCTCGAAACAGTGAGAGACATCATTTCATTAATCCTCTGATCATACAATCTCTATATGGTTTGCTGTCTAAAACTCTAAATATGTAGTGTCATCCTTTATCTAATATCACTTAATTAATCCACCAATATCGTTTGTATTCTAATCCCTAACAATTCAATCCTTTTTGTTATTGATCCACAACCATAATTTGCTCTTCCAATTATCAACCTTATTATCCATTATCCATCTCTAACTACTTCACTATTGTACCTCCACCAAGAATATCATTGATCAAGTCTACGAATCGCTAGTATACATCCACCAAGAGTATCATTGATCAGATCTAGGATTCTCTATTAAATATCCACCAAGAATATCATTGATCAGATCTATGATTCACTAATATATCTCCACCAAGAATGTCATTGATCAAGATTAATCTCCTATAGTTATTTTCATACCTCCAATTTCCAGAAAAATCAATTCATCCATCTAGAAATCGTTCAAATCCTATTAATCCCAATATTGTCAACATCTTCCAAGAATTTATATCAAATATCAGTGTTGTAATCCAACGATTTACTTTCGCATTTCCTAATACTCCAAAAATCATATAATTCATCTATCTAGTCTATAAATCCATTTGGGCTCCATCCATTTATTTCTCCTAGACTCCACGCTATCATTATCCCTCCTATGATCAATCATGAATCCACCAACTCCTTTATGTGATTGCCATAAACAGCCATCTTCTTTTCTTATGACTCTATTTGTTCTTCCTGACATTTTATTTGTGAGAAATGTTACCATTATTTAAAAATATAATATATAGAAATTTCTTGAGACCTAGCAGTTTTGAACAAAACCATAATGTTCAAGAGTATGCAATAATAATAGCGATCCAGATTCCATCCACGTTACATGGCATCCGCATCATATAGCATCTTTCAGCGTTATAGCCGCTTAACTTACGTCTTTAAAATCATCATCATGAACATAATGCTCCTTAATTGTTTCCAATCCAAAAATTTTGAAGTCAAGTTGTGAGAGCATGGTATATCTCCTAGACAATGCATCAGCAATAATATTCTCCTTTCCCTTTTTGTGTTTTATGACATAAGGAAAAGACTCTATGAATTCAACCCACTTTGCATGCTTACGGTTCAATTTTGCTTGACTTCTAATATGCTTTAATGACTCATGATCAGAATGAATGACAAATTCTTTGGGCCATAAATAATGTTGCCATGTCTCTAAAGTTTGAACTAGAGCATATAATTCCTTATCATAAGTAGAATAGTTCAAACTAGGCCCACTCAATTTTTCACTAAAGTATGCCACAGGTTTACCTTCTTGCAACAAAGACACCACCCAATCCAATTCCACTAGCATCACATTCTAGCTCAAAAGTCTTACTAAAATCTGGAAGTTGGAGTAATGGTGCATGTGTTAACTTATCTTTCAATGTGTTGAAGGCGTCTTCTGTGTATTCCTCCAAGTAAACGGCACCCCTTTTAGTGAGTTCATTCAATGGTGCAGCGATGGTGCTGAAATCCTTCACAAAACGACGATAGAATCCAGCAAGTCCTAGAAAACTTCGCACTGCGTGACCGTTTTAGGAGTCGGCCAACTCAGTATTGCCTCAACCTTGGCTTGATCAACTTCAATGCCCCGTGGAGTAACAACATAGCCAAGAAAAGAGACTCGATCCGTGCAAAATGTGCACTTCTCAACGTTACCAAATAAACGTGCATTACGTAAAGCATCAAAAACAGACGTAAATGGCAAAGGTGTTCCTCTAGTGATCTGCTATATATCAATATATCATCAAAATAGACCACTACAAATTTTCCAATGAAAGCACGCAAAACCTCGTTCATTAATCTCATGAATGTGCTAGGTGCATTAGTTAAACCAAATGGCATCACTAACCACTCATACAAACCGAACTTAGTTTTAAATGTTGTTTTCCATTCATCTCCCAATTTCATGCGAATTTGGTGGTACCCACTACGCAAATCAACTTTAGAGAAAACAATAGAGCCACTTAATTCATCAAGCATATCATCTAACCTAGGAATAGGGTGACGATATCTAATGGTAATGTTATTGATCGCTCTACAGTCCACACATATACGCCATGATCCATCTTTCTTAGGCACTAAAATGACCGGAACAACACAAGGGCTAAGAGACTCACGCACATAACCTTTATCAAGCAATTCTTGAACTTGACGCTGAATCTCCTTAGTTTCTTCCGAATTGGTCCTGTAGGCGCACGATTGGGCAAAGATGCCCCGGGAATCAAATCAATCTGGTGCTCGATCCCTCGAACTGGTGGTAGCCCTGGTGGCACGTCCTTTGGAAAGACATCTATGTACTCCTGCAAAAGATTAGTGACAGCAGGAGGCACAGAAGAAGGTACCTCCTCGAATGAAAATAAAGCATGTTTGCAAAGTAAGGCATAGCAAATAGAAGTACTAGCATCCAGCTCATTCACATCAGACTTAGTAGCAAGAAAACATGCACCTTTCAATTTAATCTTATTTTTCATCTCATGAACAGATTTAGAGTTTTTCTTTTTATGTTTCTCAAGTTCGCTTGCAACAATCTGATTTTCACTCCTATTATGCTCCTGATGTTTCTCTCTACTAGCTCTAGCAATCTCATCTTTGAAAATAGCTTCAGGAGACATAGGATGTAACACAATTTTCTTGTCATGATGCACAAAAGAATATTGGTTTGTCTTATCATGATGCAGTGAATCTTTATCATATTGCCACGGTCTACCAAACAGCATAGAGCATGCTTGCATAGGTACTACATCGCATTCTACAACATCGTGATAAGAACCAATAGCAAAATTTACTCTCACCATTCGTGTTACCTTCACCTTGCCGCTGTTATTGAACTATTGAATGTAGTAAGGTTGTGGGTGAGGTTTGGTGTTCAACGCAAGCTTCTCCACCATGTCGGAGCTCACCAAGTTGTTGCAGCTCCCTCCATCAATTATCACTCGGCATGAGCGTTCCTTCACGACGCACTTTGTTTGGAAAAGGATGTGCCGCTGATTTTGCTCCGCCCTCTCCATTTGTGCACTCAACACACGCTGCACAATGAGGCTCTCATAGCGCTCTGCCTCTTCAAACCAATGTGCTCTTCTTCTTGCTCCTTCCCACTACTGCATGGTCACCGCAAGCATAGCATATGTATCCTCATCCAAATCACTAGCAGAAGAATACTCACCATCATCTCTCACAATCAGAACACGCTTGGTTGGGCACTCACTCCTCACATGGCCATACCCCTTGCATTGATGACATTAGATATCCCTTGTTCGTCCCGTAGATGCAACGGATGAAGAGCTCTTTGCATGTGCTTGGGCTGTCCCCTTTATTGTTTCGGATGCCCGAGATGCCGAATTTGATGATGAAAACCGTGGCTTGCTGTTGGAGGAAGAAGGTGCAGGGGGTTGGCTTGATGGTGCGGCAGATGCACGTGGAGACAAATGTTTCCACGACCTGCAGAAACGTTAGTCCTAGTGCTCGCGCGTTGTCCCTGTACTTCTCTTTCAGCTTTATAAGCAAGATGAAACAAACGAGTGATAGAATTATATTCCTTGTAAGCTAAGATGTCCTGAATCTCCCGATTCAAACCACCCATAAACCTAGCCATAGCGGCTTCCTCAGTTTACTCTAAGTCACAACGCAGCATGCCTGTTTGCAATTCTTGAAAATATTCCTCTACGCTTTTACTATCTTGCCTCAATTGTTGAAACTTATGTAACAAATCACGTGCATAATATGAGGGAACAAATCTAGCTCGCATGATTCTTTTTAATGCATCCCAAGTTTGTGGTATGGTGAAAGGATTTTTCTTACAATATTCACTCCACCAAGCAGACGCAAAGTCGATAAACTCACTAGTAGCAGCCCTAACCCTTTTGTTTTGGGGAATGCATAACAAGCAAATTTCCGATCAACACTAATTCCCAAGTGATATAAGCATCCGGTTATATTTTCCATCAAAAGGTGGCATAGTGAACTTAATCTTACCAAGCGATTCATCATTCTCACGTATCTCATTCCGGCGTGGTTGGCGATGACGGTGAGCATCCTCATCATCATCAATCTCGATGTCACCGCATATTCGTCTCCACCATTTTCGTCCACCTGCGCCCAAGACACCAGATGTTGCACGAGTCGCGAGTTGGTGCAGCGGAGATGCACGACCCTCTCATCAAGACGTCTCAAAATCTCAGCAAGTGAAGCGTTGACGGTGCCAACGGAAGCCTCCAATGTTGCAAGCGTAGTGTTGGTGTCGATCTGCGCGCCTCCAATTGGCCAAGGCGTTCGTTGGTGACCCGTACATCCTCATCAAGTCCTTCAATGTGCAGCTTCATTTGGCGCTCAAAGTATTGTATGATGCCCCTAGTCCGAGGTGAATGTGGCGCTGCCAGTAGGTCCACCGGTTCTCGACATTGTTAGAAGAACACAAGAAACAAACCAAGAAGAGAATAATAAAGCTGCAGTTATGCCCTCACAACTCTTTGGGATGTGGTTAAATCAAGTCGCACACTCTCAACCTGTTCATCAAGCTCTTACAAGTTCTTACCACAGTGAGTAGGAGGTAATGGCAGCCGACAAGTCAAGACAATATCTCCGGAAATTAGGCGTATTCTTTGCCTCGGCCGCTAGTCCCCGTGATGTGGTAGCCAAATCTGTGGAGCTATAGGTGGGCCGAGAGGAACAAAGGATAACTAGAACCACATTAGTCAAAGCAAGTTGAATAATCGCTCAACGACGGCACCGTGCTCGCCCTAGCCTAGACCGTACTAGAGACGCGAGCCTAGAACACAAACCAGTACACCACGCAGAAAGACAACTAGATGACACTGCACACGGAGTTCCGGAGCTCGAAAAAGGATGCCGTCTGCACGGGGAACCTTAGAATCACTTGTAGAAGGGCTCTGCCAATTTTGAGCGAATTCTGAGAAACTTGATTTTTCCTCGGTTTGCGGGCCCGTTTTGAGGGCCTAAACGACGTTTTTTTGGGGTCGAAGCTACTGCGTATATGCCTGGAGGCTTACGCGAATCTGAAATCTCCAGTTTTTCTAAACTTTTTTCACTCTATCTTCCGATTTCCTTTCCAACGGATCAAGAATCGCCTCAATCGGAGGTTGTATGCAAAAGTTAGATTTTTCTCTCTCTTCTGTTTTTCTCTCTCTTCTTCTTTTTTTTATGCCGCGGCTCTTCTAGATGCGGCTGCCTGTTCCTTCTTGTCTCTTTTTTTCTCTCTCTCTCTCTTTTTCACACACGATGCAGTTGAATCCGAATTCATGCCCTACTCCAAGACCAATTAGGGCAAAGCCTCCGTAGCAACCGAGTCCTCCTCCTTTTCTACCCTCCTATGACAGTTCAGATCTAACTGCAACGGTGAGTCCAAAACGTGAACAGAACTCAAAACTCTAAAGGAACTAGACACTAAGACCAGCAAAGGACACGACAATGCAACCGAAGACTCAACAAACAAAGACTATGCAGCAAAAGCGTAAGGCTCAATTGTTTCGGATTTTGGGGAATAGATCTAATCTGCTATTTTTTTTGGTTTCTGGACTGTAGGTAAAAAATTGCAAAGACTAGATAAGATCTCTCACCGATCAACCTTGAGCTCTGATACCAACTGATAGGACTAGGGGTCCCGATCTTTCGATGAGAGTGGTAGATTTGATTGGGGAAGGAGATGACGTTGACGACCCGACTACAACCATCCAAGAACGTTGCGCCTTAGCGATCAATACACCAACTCCAGAGATTGTTCGTGACCTTGTCGGCGCACGATCAACCTAACCACGAGGGTTCTTGTTCCTGCAAGCAATCGAAGAACAAGCAAGAACAAGATGAACAGCAACTCAATTGCAAATAATGATGTAAGATTCAATCGAAAACAGAAAATGGTGGGGTTTCGAAGACAAGTATTCGGGCGGTCTAGCCGACACACGCGAATACAAGACAAAGCAGCAAAAGCTAACTTAGTCTAAACAAAACCCAAACCCTAGAAGAGGGTGCGGCTGCCTATTTAAGGGTCACGGAAGGTGGAGGGTCGGCCAAAACACAAGGAAGCCGAATAGGACTCGAATTACAAGGCCCAAGGCCCACTTTGACTCGGACTGGAAAAGCAATATAAATTATTTTGCAGTTTCTGGTCGACTCGGATGAAATTTGGAGGTGAGGCTAGATCCATCTGAAAGTAGACTTCAAGAGCTTTCCAACGAGTACTCACGGGCCCCGAGAAACCTTCTGGATCAAAAGTTACGGCCGTTTGAAGTAGGCGCTGTCAACAAGGCCGAATCCGAGTCAAACTCGTGAACAGGACTTGGTTTGTGCTTGACGGTTCCACTTCTATACTTGAGCTCATGTGGTTCTTCCCCATGGTTCCTAAGGACAATTAAATCATCACAAGAATTAAGTAGTATTCCATTCTTTGAAACATTTGTATGCAAACTTAGGAACGCATTCACCTGATGGTTAAGTTGACGTGCTCGCGCTCTTGTCATTGGTCCTTGTATCATAGTTTCAGTTTGATGTGGAGTCGGCATGGTTGTATGCATGGAAAGGATGTCCTCATCAACTGGGACAACACCCAGAACAATTCAAATCAGGGCTTTCCACTGCCCTTCACTTTTCCAATCCCATTCATAAAACATTTTGAAATAGAACTATATCTGGTTAAGTTCCCATGTCCGCCATTGACCGTGGGCACGGCTAATCGAATAGTTTTGACTTTGCAGAGTTTGTACACTTTCACCACAAGAGACAATTAACTCGTTGCCCCACACGATTCCTTAGACGTGTGGTTGAGCAGACCATCACAGTGACTTTTCAAAGTATCTAGTCCCTTCTATCATCTCACCTTATGGGAAACTGCCCATTTGCGGTGGGTCCCATCTATGCGCGGGATGTTTCCCACGCTCTCAGCTCTCGGGCTTCTACTTCCCGCAACGTAGGACAGCTGGGAAACTTCACCCCCCCACTGGTGTCCCTTCAGGCCCCCTTGCCATAGCGTAGCCCCTTCAATCCCCTACCAGCGAGATGAATCCGGGGTTTCGATAAATTTACTTAGCCAAGTTGTACTTTACAGACTTGTGGTTGTACTGTTTTACACAGGAGGTCATGACAAGATTCAGTCCTTATTGGTATCTGGGCGGTCTACCACTAACCCACTTTGTGCATCCACTGGACCACACATACACACCCTCGAACCATCCGCCCAGATAATTAAGCAAGTTGGGGTTTTTTAGAGTATAAAATAATCGTACCAACATATATCAGTCATTACCACCATGACTGCCCAAACCAGTTTCACATGATTGAAAATGACAATGAGGTTTGGGGCATTTCAGTGCCCCCTGAATATCTATGCAGTACTAAGCATAGCATATAATTAGGGACTTATTTTTGAAATGTTACTATTATAATTTTGCTAGGGCGACAAGGTTCACACATTCAAATATTCCAAAGGAGGATAATATTATTCAAGGTAAACAATGGACATATAACTAGAATCGTAAATTAAACATGTATTTGCATATAAATTAACAGCATGCAATTTGATAATTTAAATCGAAGTAATTTGCAGAAAACATAGGTTCAACATGATCAAAGTATTGACTCGCCTGGCGCGGTTTACCGCGGCCTTGAGCTCACTCAATGCTGTCTCTTGAGCTTCCGGTCTTTATCTTCACTTTGAGCTTGATCTCGATTGATCCACTGGATCTTCACGACCTCCGATTTCTAATTACGCGGGGGCAAACGACTGAATCCACATAAAAGCAAATAACTCAAAGGATCCAAATAAATCCGAATAAACTCAATTTAGTTCTATTATGAGTTAATGGGTGATTCGGGGGATTTGAGGCAAGGTCTGTGGTGGGGTACGATGACTTGATTTTATTAACAATGTCTTTTATTATTTTTGTATTTATCAAGGAAGTTCCATGAGTTAGATTAGATCTATGGATTGGTATACATGTCTAGCGGGGTATTATTTTGTCGAATGTTAATAGTCAGGGCTTATACTACATACGTGATGTATACAATTTTTTTAGCCTATCGGATTAATTCATATTACTAGTAACTTGTTATGTGGCATTTTATGCAACCCTTAGTTAGTACTAGACATCATTTGAATTAGGGTCCATATGTTCGGGTTCTAGCTTGCCATATTCAATCATGCTCAGTATTTTTGTTTGCTAAATCTAACGTTAAGGTTTAACTTTGTCTATACTTCAATTATTATTATTAGGCTTAGTTTTAGTTTTAGTTTAAATTTACTTATCTGGGCAAAACTGGTTATATAGGGTTATACTTTAATATTTGTTATTTAGCAAAATTTACCTCTAAGGTTTATTTAAGATGGCATGTTAAATATTGGACACATATTTCAATTATTATTATTAAGGGTATCTTTACTAAATTTGGATATTTAACCAAAGTTGTTTCTCTTTATCAATGCCTTAACTAATATGTAGGTTTAAAATAAAGAATGGGAGCACAATTATTCATATATGATAACTAATCCACATTTAAATATTAAATCATCCTGTTTCAAATACCAATTAAATTTATTAGTTTTCCTATATTATTCCCAAATTTTCCTTGATTTTTATTAATTAATATGATCTGCAAAAATTTATACAAAAATGGGGCCAAAAAATTGCAGCCGGCTGGAATGGAACCTAGGACCTCTCGGGCTACAAATTCTTAACTCGAGTGCTGATAGCCAAATGGGCACGGGGTGTTACCTGTCTTCTCGAGGGAATGAAATGCAGAAGAGTTGAGGTTGTACGGCCTAAACAGAGGACAGCTCGGGCGGCCATGGCTGACGGCGCCGCTGGTGAGGAGCGGTCGGGGAGGCGGGCGCAGCCGGCAAAATGGGTCACCCGGAGCTGGAGGAAGCTAGTGGTGGCGGCGCGGTGGTGGAAGCGACGGCGAGGCGGGCGGGCGGCAGTGCAAAGCAGCCGACGGCGAGGTGAGTTCGGGGCGGAGGCGCCGGAGGGAATAGGGGTAAAATTAGAGGGGGTATGAGTATGTGGAGGTCGGGAGAAGTTCACCAGTGGCGACGGTTTGGCTGGGGATGCACCGAGGCGAGCCGGCGGCGTTGGCGGCGGCGACTCTAGGATGGCTCTCGGCGCCGGCGGTGTAGGGTCTTCGGGAGGCGAGGAGGAGGCCCGGGGTAGGTTTGCGACGCTCCGGGGAGGGTGGAGGTGGCTGCAATTGGATTCTTATGGCGGAAATCGGCGGGGAGGTGGATGCCGGAGTTGGGGAAGAAAGATGAGGCCGGCGACGATTTACGGGATTTCAATGCAATTGCTCGGAGGGGAAAGGAACTAGGAACGTGGGGAAGACAAGTGCATGCTCAGGGGTTCTTCTAGGCGCTCGGGCAACGCTGGCATCGGGAGGCCGCCCGATGGGTCATGTCGGCGCGCGGCGGAGCAGGCAGCCCAGCAGGCAATCTCTTGCGGGGATACGACCATGATGCTCTGGCGCTGCATGTGATGTGATCGAAGGGAGCTGGCGCCGCACGCGCGTGATGAGACCGAGCAGGTAGGGGCGAAAAAGAGGGAGGCGAGCTCGCGCAAGAAAAGAGGCGCGCGAGAGCCTCGGTCGGAGCGACAGAGGCGGCGCCACGTGGTCCGAGCCATGCGCTCGCTGGTCCGAGCGTGGGCGAGGGAGCAGGCTGGGCTGCGGGGGCGGAGCGCGAGGGAGCAGGGCTGCGGCCCGGAGAGAGCGAGATGGTGAGGAAGAAAAACAGTGGCAGAGGGCGCTCGGGCAGGGAGTGAGGAGAGGAGGCGGGGGTTGGGCTGGGCCGGGGTGGCCTGGTCTGATCCCCTCTAATATTTTTTTAACTTTTACTATTATCACTATATGTATATGGATATATATATATATATATATATATATATATATATATATATATATATATATATATATATATATATATATATATATATATATATATATATATATATATATATATATACTTAAGTGTATCTATATTTGGGTATATATATTTTTGCTGCCCCATTGTAATGCCTTATCATTATGAGATTTTTACACTTTAATTTTTATCTCTCCCCCTGATTTCCTGTATAACCTATTATTATTTTTATCTCCCTTAAAATTTTCCTTTAATGTTTTGGAACCTTAGCCAAGATTTTGAGAAATCCAAAGGAAATTCAAATTCTCAAGAGAATATATGCAAAATAATTTTAAAAGCTTCACATTTTTTAATTTCAAATTTTTGGGATGTTACAGACAGGCCGCCGGGGAGGAGAGCGAGAGAGAGAGAGAGAGATGAAGATGGATGGATCTACGGTGCGGGTTGGATGAGAGCGAGTGAGTGAGATATACATAGAGAGTGAGTGAATGGGTCGAGAAGTGGGTCGGCGTTCGATGCATGCAAACATCTGAGCCATAGCAATACTAGAAAGAAAAACAAGAAGATGCTATTTGAAATTTTACATTAGACAGAGTCGTCTTCACGTGGATTACTACTATAGTGACTTTACCGTAACTAATTGGCACTAAACTAATTATGGCTAATTAATTACCACTAATACAAGCTTACTATGACCTATGTACTTCATAATACAAGCTATATTAACTATGACTAATTGACTAACACTGATTAACTACGACTACGGGAATAACGACGAAGGCATGCGAGAAAAATTACCTACCCTTTCAGGGAAAGCAAATCATCACTACTACAATTGTGATGACTGCTTCGATATTTAGTCTCCAAAAAACTTAATTATGTTATGCTGTCTTAATTCTCAGTGACGAGCACAAGAATGATAAAAGAAACACTGTTGGGATTAGCAATGAGCAACTACGAAAGCTCGTATTTATAGCAGAGCGAAAAAGGGGCCCACTACATTGCTGCCAAGAGAATTCCATAGTGGTTGTTGATGCGCACCATCGTGGGCAACAGGGGATGGCATGGACAGAGTGACATATGTTCGGAGGAGGGAGGGGGCAAAAGGGGACAACATAGACAAGGCAATATATGTGCAAAGGAGGGAGTGGGCAAGGTGGGATGCGGAGGAGAGAGGTCAGACACGGCAAAAGATAGCCACCGCACGGTGCCCGTGCAACCTATGAATTAAAAGACGAATTAAATAAGCACCGTATGTCACTAATTATGATTAAATTAACATGAAAAATTTGGAGTGCATAAAAATTCTAAAAAATTACACAATTAGGTCAACTATGTTGGAAGGCTCCACAAAAAAATCATAATTTTTGGAGCTCATTTGCTAAATGTAACAATTCCTACAAATAGCATAATTCAATGAATTTTCGAGTGAAATTTAGGATGGATGAAATTATGAAAAAAAATTACATAATCAATTACACTGCGTTGAGAGACTCCACACAAAATTTTGTAATTTTTTGAGCTCATGTGCTATATATAAAAAAATCAAACAAGTAGTGAACCTAAACACAATCCTTAATTACAATTAGGCACCACCAATTACTATAGTTAATCGGCCACCGCACGGTTGCCATGTGGCTGAGGGCACTGCCGCACGGTGGCAGTGCGGCCGAGGCCCGTTGCACGATGGCCATGCAGCACAGGGCACATGTCGCCCTCAGGATGCTGTGTAGTGGCCATACGGCACATACGACATTTTTGCTAATTTCATATAACTACTGTCATTCTTGTAAATACAGATTCAAAATATGCTAAAAGTATCAAAAGCGGCGCTGAAACTATGCAAGGATTCCCTAACATATCAAGGACGTACGATTGCACTATCTGAAGCTTGAACGTGTGCAAGACATGGTGTTGGAACTTGCCAGCTTAGGATGAGACGGTCTTCAAATGGAAGAATCCAAGGGATCTTGCAAACCCGCTTTGACCTAGCTATGTGGAGCCACAGAAGATTGACTAGAACTACTGTAGAAAACTGGTTAGATTGGACAGTGGACGTTGCGTTACGTGATCAAACATTGTTTCATACAAATGATGTCTGAATTGTTTAGCCTGTGGGCTTCAATTTTGAGTACAACTTATATACTGTGCTTAGGATCTTGAGTTGGGTTGGTCCAATAGTCTCTTATCCGCGTACGCTTTAAGGAGCATCCACACCAGCCCACAGTTGATTTCCGTAGAGCAGAGCACGCAGCACAAATCGCAACCCACTGCGCCGACGACTATCATAAGCCCACTATGTGACCCATCGGATGAGCCATCGGTATGGCTAGGAAAAAGTCATTTTCTAGTCCCAAACTACCATCTTGATTCAATCTTCAACTCCAAACACTGAAATCGTATATTTCATGATCTTAAATTAACAAATCGTCTATTTTACCTTCTTCATTTAAACATTAGTGGTTTTAATCTGACATGGCATCCCAATAGACAAGTCTATGTCAAGGTAGCATCCTAATGGAGTCCTAATCAGTAGCAACATGTCATACTAAGCCCCTATTCTTCTTGTACCTCCTCCTCCTCTCTCTCTTCTCTGATTGAGCTTGCCAGGTTGCGCTCACCATCGACCGCCACCTACTGGAGCTTGCCGCTGACCATCTACTTCTCCTCCTTCCTCTCTTCATCCATCCCTTTCTCTCTCAAAGTGCCAATGAGTAGGTGCTTGGGACTGAAGTCGGTGATAGTCGGGATGAGAAGAACACATCTTCTAACCTTGCAAAAATGGGTTGGCAGGGTCTTGGGGAAGCGTTGGGAGGTGGCAACACGGGTGGATACACACGGTGGTGCGCCGACGATGACTAATGGTAGTTGGGGTGAAGGAAGAAGGATGATGATGGCAAATAGATGATCCTCTTTGAAAATGGTGAGCTCATGAGCAATGCAAACATCAGGGGAAGCTTACTAGTGCAAACTGCATGCTCGGAGATGGTCAAAGGCGGTGGGCAACTGTGGCCGACTTCGGGGGAAGAAGGTGGTGGTGATGGCGGTGTGCTACAGTGGGTTTCTAGCAAAGGTGAGGAGAGCACAAGGTAGAACATGGCATATGGCACAAGGGACAAGATAATGAGGTTGATGATGGCAGGGACTTATCAGAGAATGACTTTGGTAATGGTGGTGCTCGGACAGAGTTGATGAAGTTGAGCTTGATTTCGGTGAAGGACTAGGAGGAAATGAAATTAATTGAGGGGGAAGATTGGTGAGGCTCGGGAACACGAAGTGACACGAATGAATTTGTAATAAGTTCAACAGAGAGGGAGATCGGGTCGAGGGCATGACGGTTAGACTTATGGAATAACATGGACAACAACAGCAACACTCTCTTCTTGTACAGCAACAACAACATGCGACATCAACACTCTCTTCTTGAACAAGAACATGAACACTAGCAGTTCAAGTGGCAGCAGGTGAAAGTGGCGATAGTGGGGTTGTTGTTGTCGGATGGGAGGAAGAGAAACATGAAAAGGTGATGAACATAGTTTATTGTTGACTTGGTTATGCTATGTCATCACGTATGTCACTTCGGATGTCATATCAGCTTAAACCAGAATGGTTTAGGATGAGAATGGTGTTTTGAATGTTTTTTAGATGTAAGAATATATAGTGAACAATTTGAAAGTTGTGGGTTAAAAAATAAACCAAGGCCATAGTTCAAGCTAAAAAGGTAGATCTTCCCCAACTGAATACCATGTCGATTGGCCCCCCCACCATTAACAAGACCGCGGACACAGCGTACGCTTGGCGCGGTTGCTCACCGCTGGTCGTTGAGTTGCTTTGGCATTTGCTCGCGCGGCTGCGCCACTCCATCCTAACACCGAACTTGACCTAGGCAAAACAGACGGGCCAACTGTGCCGGCCCGATGTACAATATTGTTGGCATAGGCACGATACGTCACGAACAGTAAACGAGCCGCGCGCAACCTAGCCTGACTGGGTGTGTCGTCATGGCGGGCCGGGGCCGGCACATCATAGACAGTAACTATCATGTGGTAGTGTTGTAAAATTGCTTGTGATTTGTAGTAAAATTAGTTATGTTAGGGTTATGCACTCTTCTGAACGCAGACATGTGACTTGGTAGTAAAATTACTTGCGAGTGGCTATAAAATTACTTTGCAATTGACAATAAAAATACTTGCAACTCAGCAGACTGGCAGTAAAATTATTTGCGAACGGCAATAAAATCAATGGGCCATCGACAACCCGTCGGACCTTCCCAGCACGATATGACTCCTCTCTATACTATGTCTGAATCGGAGAGTAGACATGTAGATCAGTATAATATAATACGGTAACTTATTTAGACTAATTGTATAAGTTTTATCGAGCTATGTTCTACCTGAATCCGTGTCATGCTGTGCCGAGCTGCCTATTCGGCCGGACCTGCCGGCCGCGACAGAGGGCTGAGAAAACCCACAAAAAGGCCCACGCGGCAGGGGGAAACCCCGCAAAAGCGCGGCGACGCACGAAGACCCGTGAGAAGCGCGCCCGCGCCCGCGGCCACGGCATAGGCAGGGGAAAAAGCACCTGCGCGCGCGCACTGCACCATGCCGCCCGCGCCCATCCGCGGCCTCTCCTCGGCCGCCGCGCCGCTCTCGGACCTCACGGATGCGCTCCTCGCCACACGCCTCGCGAAGCATCTCCTCACCACGCCGCACCTCCCGCCCGCGCTCCTGCCCGCCGCACCGCTGCCGCTCCCCGTCCGCCTCCACATCCTCCGCCACCCGGCGCTCCCGCCGGCCTCCAAGCTCTCCTTCTTTCTCGCGGCCACGCCGCCCGCCTCCCCACTCCTCGCCGCCACCTTCCCCGTCCTGCTCCGCGCGCTCGCCACTCACTCCCCTCCCCTCCTCGACGAGCTCCTCCCCTTCGCGCTTTCCTCCCCATCCCCCTCTACCCTACTCCCCGCCCTCCTCTCCGCGCTCCTCTCCGCCTCCCGCCTCGACACCGCGCTCGCCCTCCTCGAAGCAGCCCCTCCCGACCTCCTTCCCCGCCTCGCCGCTGCCGCCCTCCCCTCCTCATCGCCTCCCCTGACCCCCTCACCGCCGTCCCCGCCATCCGCTGGCTGCTTCCCATCGCGTCCCACCCGCCTCCCGTCCGAGCCACTAACCGCCTCCTCCTCTCCTTGTCCAAAGAGAATCTCTACGATGACTTCCGCCATATGTTCGATGAAATGTCAAGGAGGGGCCTCCCTTCGAACTTAAGGTTCTATAACATTTGTATCCACGCGTTTGGCAAATGGAGGAGGCTGGATATGTCACTGAAGCTTTTTGCAACTATGAAAGCCGCCTCTCCTCCTCTTGTGCCAGATATATGCACGTACAATTCGGTCATCCGGGCGCTTATGGTTGGTGGGAGGGTGGCTGACGCTTTGGTGGTGTTTGAAGAAATGAAGTCGGCTGGGGTTGAGCCGGATGTGTTCACGTATCGGGCGGTCGTGGATGGGTGCTGCAAGAGCTTTAGGATGGATGATGCATTGCGTGTGTTTCAGGAGATGCGGGGGAGTGGTGGGGTGAGGGCGGATGTTGTGGTGTACAATTCGCTTCTGGATGGGCTGTTCAAAGCAAAGAAGCTTGATGAGGCATGTGGTTTTTTTGAGACAATGGTGGCGGATGGGATCCAATGCTCGGCGAGCACACACAACACTGTGATCGATGGGTTGTTCAAGAACGGGAGGGCGGAAGCAGCATGTCGGCTGTTCTATGAGCTAAGGAGGAAAAGTCAGCTGTTGGATGGGATTGCATACAGCATTATGGTGAGGGAGTTTTGCAAGGAGGGGAAGGGGGACCAAGTTTCAGAAGCAGTAGAGTTGGTGAAGGAGATGGATGAGCGGGGCTTTGTGGTTGATTTGGTCACCATAACAACATTGCTGATAGGCTTCAACAAGAGTAGACGGTGGGATTTGGAAGAACAGATAGTGAAGTTCATAAGAGATAGCTCTGCATTGCCAGATGCCATTCGATGGAAGTCGAACATGATGGCTGCCTTGAGAGGACCTCAGGATAGAGGGAAAGATGGAACATCTATTTTCCCCTTTGATGGTAATATGGATGATGTGATGAGTTTGGTCAATCCTGCAGTATGCACTGATACAAATGAAGACACCCCACATGATGAACACAAAGATGATTGGTCTTTGTCCCCACACTTGGATCATCTTGCTAAACGTGCTGACCGTTTGAATAATTCTGCTATATTTGCAATGGACAGAGGGCAGAGGGTGCGAGGTATGGATGCCAAAACTTTTGATGCTGACATGGTTAATACGTACATGTCAATCTTTTTAGCCAAAGGGAAGTTGAGTGTCTCTTGCAAGTTATTTGAAATCTTTACGAATCTAGGAAGGAAAGGGACAAGTTACACATACAATTCACTGATGACATCATTTGTGAAGAAGGGGTATTTGAAACAGGTGTGGGCAATTCTTCATGAGAGGGGTGGACAACTCTGCCCCAACGATATAGCGACATACAATTTGATCATTCAAGGACTTGGCCAGATGGGAAAAGCGGAGGTTGCTAGTTCAATTATGGATCAATTGTCAAAAAAAGGTGTTTACATGGATATCGTCATGTATAACACTTTGATCAATCAATTGGGAAAGGTCGGGAAGGTTGAAGAAGCAAACTGTTTGCTTGAGCAGATAATCAGAAGGGGCATGAAACCAGATGTTGTCACTTTTAATACTTTGATCAATATTAATGCAAAAGCTGGTAAATTAAAGGAAGCTGACAAGTATTTGAGAAGGATGATCACAGAAGGCATTGCTCCAAACCATGCCACAGAAACGATATTGATTTTCCTTGAGAAGGAGATTGAAAAGAAAAGGCAGCAGTCCAGATGAACTACCAAATAATACGAATGAAAATGTTGCCATGAAGTTTCTTATTTGTCAGATAGACGGGCAGCATATTGGCCAATTCTATTTGGACTTGCATTCCAATGTCAGGTGCTGACATTTTGAGACGAATGGACTTCCAGTGCTTGATAGGGTATTTGTTTTCGTTAAGGGTTGCTTGGTGTTTGGTGATGGAAGATTGTGTGTGTGTGTGTGTGTTTTGTGTTCATCAGCGCTATTATAGTCTGAGGAATGTTAGGTCCTTAAGTTTAGGCGTTTTGGTTTCTTCGAAATCTCTTCTGTCGTGAGCTTAATATGTTAGCGAGTTTGTGAACAGCTGCATGATTTAGGGCCTGTGAAAGTTTGCGCCTAATCCGATGTATCTGGTCTTCTAGTGTTACTCATTGATATAATGGCATTGGAGAGATTTAGGGACTTTTATCCCTCTATACGTATGTTTGATAATAGTGCACTTCATAATTTCCTCTTGCTTGATTGTTTTTAGTGTTGCCAAAATGCTTAATTTTAAGTTAACTGAAAATTAAAACTGTATACTGCTTTTTTGCTTCTTCTTTTTGGATTATGGACATGTAGCTCGTACTGATTGTGTTGTTGGCAATTTATGTGGGTTGATAAATTTTGTTTGCTTCATGCATAGGTATTCTCATTCAAGTTGAGAGGTGAATATAATATGATGGCAAAGCTCTCCCATGAGTAGTTGGCAAGGGGCGTCATCTGCCCCTCTGCCGGAAACCATGCCCAGGGAGTTGCTTTTTCTGCCCAAAGACTGAGCTGTGATGCCGTTATAGTCATGCCCGTGACAACACCAGAAATCAAGGTTATATTGAGCTTTCGATGCCACTAACTTACATCTGTCCTTTTATATGATATGTTTACTTCATTCTCACCAACCAGGAAACCTATTGACTTAATCCAGTGGCGATCAGTGGAGAGATTGGGTGCAACAGTTGTTCTCAAGGGAGACTCATACTAGGTACTTTTGCATTTGAAGAAAAGTGCTATTTTCATGAGATATATGTCATCTTCCATTTTCAGAATTCATTGTCATGTTAGTTTTGCCCGTTTGCTTTGCTCTTTCTTCTTCCCCCTACCGTGTAAATCATAGCTAGGTGTATCTCAATTCTACAAAGAAAAAATCTCACTTTGCCTCTTCCCCCCAAGGAAGAGGTATAAGCTTAAAATGCGAAGCACTTTTGCTCTTTTTTTTTTAATTATTGCTAGGCTTAGTTTGGCGTGGCTTATAAGCTGCTTATTTTGCTATTTTAGCAATATTAACTAGTAAATGGGAAATGCTATTACCAGTTACCATTGAAATATTTTGTGATGTTCCTTGTCTTTCTCATATATTCTATCCTAGGGGTGCAAACGTGTCACGGTCTCGATCTCGTGGCCGTATGTGGTAGTCGTGCGTGGCCGGAGGTCGCGCTGTTGTGCTTGTTAGATATGTATTACATAGCTGTGTATTTACCCTATTGTATGAGGGGTTTCCTGCATATATGCCGCATCTGTACATGTATATATTGGCCTATTGACCTCATAATGAATACAGACGCTATTCATAATATGGTATCAGAGTCAAACCTAGGGTTTCATGATACCTAGGGATCCGTGCCTGTCTCACGGATTCAGCTGTCAAGCCGCAGCTGGTTCGTTTTTCCAGCCACCACTGGACTTTGCTGCTTCTCGTTTCGGCGCCCAGCATCTTCGGTCGCACGACGTCCGGAGGTGCTCGGTGCCCGCCGCTCCCGCCGCCCGGTGCTCGGAGACCACTCGGGTCTCTTTCATCAACCGCTGCCAAATCGAGATCGCTGTTCGCTCCAGCCGCCGTTGGGTTACCGGTGAGGTCGGCTGCCGCTGCCAGATCTGGATCTACGCCCGAGATCACCGGTCCGCCGCGTCGGTTGGCCGTCGCCAGGTCGCCCGAGCCCGCCGTTGCCGACTGCCGTCACTGAGACCGTTGTCGCCAACCTCGCCCGAGCCTGCCGTCGCCGATCGTCGTCACCGAGATCGCCATTGCCGACCCCACCGAGATCGCCGTCGCTGACCCTGCCCGAGAGTCGCCGACTCCACGTTGCGTTCTGACCAACTGAGTCTCGGTCGGTCTGTAAACCGGTTTGTAAACTGACCGGGAAAAAAAGAGCAAAAAAAAAAAAGAGAAAAATGTCTTCTTTTGCAGGCACCATTTCTGTTCTTCGTTGCCTGATGATCTTCGATGGTCTTAATTATCGGGACTGGTTCCAGCACATGCGCCTCCACATGCGTGGTCAGCGCCTTTGGGACTTTCTTACTGGCGAGTTGCCTTGCCCGTCTCGTCCTACTCCACCTGCTGAGCCTGTACTCCCGAAGGATGTTTCCGAAGATGTTCGTACAAAGACTTCTAAGGCTTTTGAGAATGCTATAGAGACTTTTCAGACTCAGTATGCTGCTTACAAGACATGGATTGATGAAGATGCTCGTGCCTCTGCTAGTTTGGTTGCTAGCATGGAGGTGCATCTTACTGGTGATGTTGTTGGATTGGCTTCCGCACATGCGATGTGGACACATCTGCGCCGCTGCTACGAGCCATTTGGTGATTTCTTATACCTTGCGGTTGTGCGACAGGAGCAGTCGCTGCAGCAGGGACATGCCACTGTGGATGAGTTTTATACTCAGTTGTCTGCGGTATGGCGTCAGAGCGACTCTTTGGGGCCAGATGTTTGCCGCACCTGTCAGTGTTGTTAGCGTCAGCAGTCTCACATGGAGCTTCACCGCATCTACGATTTTTTGACACGTCTCCAGTCTGAGTTTGAGTAGACTCGTGCTCAGTTGCTGGCTCGTCACCCTTGCTCCGGCTTCTACACCCGCTGTGCCTTTGGTTACTCCTTCCTCAGTTGTGCCTTCACCAGTGACAGCTGCTGTTGGTAAGGGATTTCACTGCACCTATTGCAACAAGAATGGACATGTGGAACAGTTTTGCTACAAGAAGAAGGATCTTCGTCGTGGTGCTCGTCCTTCGAGGGGCACTGGAGGTTCCTCCTCTCAGCAGAGTTCTGATACCTCTGACACTCAGTAGCTTCTCACATTGCTAGGACGCATAGTTGCTTCTGCATCGTCTGGTTCTGCTGCTCAGTCTTCCGGTGAGAGACCACCTTCTACTTCTCCTTCATCAGGTACAGCACCTTGGATTCTTGATTCTAGTGCTTCTTTTTATATGACATCTGATTCCACCTGTCTTACTTCCAATAGTTCTTTAGCTGCTCCTATGACTGTCCATACAGCAGATGGTACCTCAGCAGATGGTACCTCTCTTTCTGTCATAGGACGAGGCACTCTTTCAAATTCCTCTTTTCATGTTTCTGCTGTTTCTCATATTCCAAAACTAACCATGCAGGTCATATCTGCTGGCCAGCTCACTGATCATGGTTGTCGTGTTATTTTCGATTTTGATTCTTGTGTTCAGGATCGTCGCACGGGGACTCTGGTTGGTATTGGCCCTCGCCGCCGTGACTCACAACGGCTTTAGGAGCTTGACTGGTTTTACCTTCCTTCCGTTGCCCCAATCAGTCTTCTTGCCTCCACTGCCTCTGCAGCTGCTGCAGCCTCCATCGCATCGTTTGATCAGTGGCATCATCGCTTAGGACATCTTTGTGGTTTCCGTATGTTTTCCTTACTTTGTCGAGGTCTTTTAGGGTCTGTGTCTGGTGATGCGTCTCTAAATTGTCAGGGTTGTAAGCTTGGCAAACAGCTTCAACTCTCTTATCCTTCTAGTGAGTTAGTGTCTTAGCGTCCTTTTGATCTTGTTCATTCTGATGTATGGGGACCAGCTCCTTTTGTTTCGAAAGGAGGTAATCGATATTATATCATTTTTATTGATGATTTTTCTCGACATACATGGATATACTTTATGTCATCTCGTAGTGAGGTTTTATCTATCTACAAGACTTTGCCACCATAGTTCGCACTCAGTTTGACTCTCCTATTCGTGTTTTTCGCGCTGATTCTGTTGGAGAGTATTTGTCGGGAGTTCTTTGTGGTTTTCTTGTTGAGCAGGGCACTTTCTCTCAGTTTTCTTGTCTAGGTGCTCATGCTCAGAATGATGTGGCTGAACGCAAGCATCATCATCTTCTTGAGACAAGCTCGTGCTCTCATGCTTGCTTCTGCTGTTCCACCACATTTCTGGGCTGAGACTGTTTCTGCTGCCACTTTCTTGATGAACATTCAGCCCTCCTCTGCTCTTCAGGGTGGGATCCCAGTTGAGCGTCTCTGTGGCCAGACTCCTGAGTATTCCCGTCTTCGCCTCTTTGGGTGTGTGTGTTATGTTCTTCTTGCACCTCGTGAGCGCACCAAACTGACCGCTCAGTCAGTTGAGTGCGTTTTTCTGGGCTACAGTGTTGAGCACAAGGGATATCGTTGTTGGGATTCTGTTGGCCGACGGATGCGGATTTCTCGGGATGTTACTTTTGATGAGTCTCGTCCTTTCTATCCTCGTCCTTCTCCTTCCTCCACTTCATCATCTGTTGTTGAGCTGCTTTCATTTCTGATTTTTCCTTCCAGTCCTATAGTCACACTCCACCACAGCCTTTGGTCTCTCCGGTGCCTCCTTCTCAGTCAACACCTTCTTCACCACCGGCATCCTCTCCCGAGGTTGCTTCTGATCTTGTTCCTTCTTATCCTCTCTACTATACTCGTCGCCCGTGAGTTGAGGATCCTTCTGATATGCCCTCCCCTTCTGACAGGTCATCCCCTTTGGCCACTCCTCGTTATACTCTTCGCGATCGCCAGTCTATTCGGCCTCCTGAGCGTTTTGGTTTTGCTGCCGCTGCTCTTGTCGAACCGACTTCTTATCGTGATCTTTGTTGTTCATCGAGAGTGGCGACATGCGATGGCGAGAGAGATCGCGCCCTTGAGCGTCTTGCACGTGGGATCTTGTTCCTCTTCCTGCGCGTGTTATTCCTATCACGTGCAAGTGGGTCTATAAGGTTAAGACTCGCTCTGATGGTTCTCTTGAGCGTTACAAGGCTCGTCTTGTAGCGCGTGGTTTTCAGCAGGAGCATGGTCGTGACTATAATGAGACTTTTGCTCCTGTCGCTCACATGACCACCATTCGCACTCTTCTTGCTGTGGCCTCTGTTCGACAATGGTCTATCTCTCAGTTGGACGTCAAGAATGCTTTTCTCAATGGCGAGTTGCGTGAGGTCTGCATGCAGCCACCCCTGGGTATTCTGTTCCTGAGGGTATGGTTTGTCGTCTTCGCTGATCTCTCTATGGCCTCAAGCAAGCTCCTCGTGCCTGGTTTGATTGTTTCTCCTCTGTTGTCACTGCAGTTGGTTTCTCGGCCAGTGCTCATGATCCTGCTTTTTTTATTCATACTTCATCTCGTGGTTGGACGCTTCTCCTTTTGTATGTTGATGATATGATCATTATTGGAGATGATTCTCAGTATATCACTTTTGTCAAGGAGCGTCTTCATGAGCAGTTTCTTATGTCTGATCTGGGTCCTCTTCGCTACTTTCTTGGGATTGAGGTTATTTCTACTCCTGAGGGTTTCTATCTGTCCCAAGAAAAGTATATCTAGGATCTTCTTGATCGTGCCTCTTTTACTGATCAGCGCACAGCTGAGACTCCCATGGAGCTTAATGTTCATCTTCGTCCTACTGATGGTGAGCCTCTTGCTGATTCTACTCGCTATCGTCACCTTGTTGGGAGTCTTGTTTATCTTGGTGTCACTCGTCCTGACATTTCGTACCCTGTACATATCTTGAGTCAGTTTGTTTCTGCTCCCACTCAGCTCCACTATAGTCATCTTCTTCGTGTTCTACGATATCTTCATGGAACTATCTCTCGTCGTCTCTTTTTCCCTCGCTCTAGCTCTTTTACAGCTCCAGGTATATTCTGATGCCACCTGGGCTAGTGATCCCTTTGATCGCCGGTCTCTCTCTGCTTATTGCGTTTTTCTTGGTGATTCTCTCATTGCTTGGAAGACTAAGCGAGCATGCGTTTCTCGTTCGTCTTGAGGCTGAGTTGCGAGCTATGGCTTTGTTGACTGCAGAGCTTACTTGGCTACGGTGGTTACTTAAGGACTTTGGTGTTTCTGTTTCTGCATCGACTCCTCTTTTGTCTGACAGTACAGGTGCTATTAGCATTGCTAAAGATCCGGTGAAGCATGAGCTTACAAAGCATATTGGTGTTGATACTTCCTACATGTGGACACAGGTGCAGGACTACACTAAGGGTTAGCGTTGAACCCATACATTTTTGCCTTAGTGATGGATGAGATCACACGGGACATATAAGAAATATCCCTTGGTGTATGCTTTTCGCTGATGATGTGGTGCTGGTTGATGAGAGTAGGATAGATATTGATAGGAAGCTGAGTTATGGAGGAAGACCTTAGAATTGAAGGGTTTTAGACTTAGTAGGACTAATACTGAGTATATGAGGTGTGATTTCAGTGGTGTTAGGGCGGATGATGGAGATGTTAGATTGGACGGACACGTAGTGCCTAAGAAGGACACGTTTCGTTATTTGGGATCTACAGTGGGATGGTGAGATTGATGAAGACATGAGCCACAGGATAAGAACGGGGTGGGTGAAATGGCGCCAAGCATCTAGTGTCTTGTGTGATAAAAAAGTCCCTCAAAAGTTAAAAGGTAAGTTTTATAGGACGGCGATCAGACCCGCGATGCTATATGGAGCAGAATGTTAGGCGACTAAAAGACAACATATGCAAAAAATGTGTAGCGGAGATGAGGATGCTGCGGTGGATCTGTGGTCACATAAGGTAGGACCGCATCCGCAATGATGATATACGTGATAGGGTGGGGTAGCACCAATTGTAGAGAAGTTTGTTCAACATCGCTTGAGATGGTTTGGACATTTCCAATGAAGGCCTCCAGAGGCACCGGTACTAGTGGAATTTTAAGACGTACTGAAAATGTAAGAAGAAGCAGAGATCGACTAAGACTGACGTAGGAGGAAGCAGTTAAAAGAGACTTGAGAGATTAGAATGTATTTAAAGAATTAGCTTTGGATAGGAGCGCATGGAAGTTAACGATTTACGTACCGGAACCATAAGAAAGTTAGAGACTGTTTTAGGCTCTCATCTCAGATAGTAGGATGTATGGCTTAGGGTTTTAGCATTGTAAGTTTTATTTCAAGGCTCATCTCTTTGATCTTGAGAAGGTTTCATTTCTAGCCTTTCCTAACTTGTTTGGGATAAAAGGCTTTATTGTTGTTATTGTTGTTACTGCACTGCAAACTAGACATGATTGGGACATTATGATGCTTATATCTACTGCTTTGTTTTAGGTTCTGACCACATTCGTGAAAGGATGGTATTTGGGCCGTTCTAGCGTGGCTGTCTATTATTGCTTTCAAAGTCAAGGACAACCTTGGAGGAGAGAAACTTATTACTGTTGAAGATATTGTTCATCGGCACTGGGGTACTTATGGTCGCCACTATTATATACAATATGACTATGAGGTATTTCATCTAAATATTCAATTGACATGTATGTATATACCAGCAATTTGATAACATGCTAACTATAATCATTTCTTGTTGAAGAATGTTGACGCAGGAGCTGCTAAGGAACTTATGGCCAACCTAGTCAACATGCAGTCGCCCCTTTCTGATGTTAACAAGTATGTACATTACGCATTAACTCATAAACACCTAATGCGATCTCTCTCAACATGCAGTCGCCCCTTTCTGATGTTAACAAGTATGTACATTATTACGCATTAACTCATAAACACCTAATGCGATCTCTCTCTCTCTCTCTCTCTCGTGCGTGCGCGCTCACACACACACACAGAAAATTGAATTCAATATATAGAAAAATCTTTATGTCGTGACAATTATACATTTACATACAGATGTTTGGTTCTTTGACAAAAATGATGCATACTTTGCTCTAACTCTGAAGTATTCCACGCTCGTTATTTCGTGGTCACCAACTGAATATTGGCTTCCCAGCTAGCTGTTTTATCCCTTTTCTTTTGAGATGTTTTTTCCGACCTTTTGGTCTGAAAATATTGTATGAGTCTATAGTCTAAACTGTATCCATTAGACGCTAGTTCTAAATTGTATCTTTTTCTCAGGTTGATCAAGGAGATCCGGCCAGATGTTTCAGATGTGGTTGCGGTTGACGAGTTCGTGTATAGGATCCTGTTGATGGTTGTCTCCAAGCATCAGGGTATCCGGTAGCTCTTCGGAGATGGTTCCCGACTGGTAGGAAAACCAATGCTATGATTTATTGCTAGAACTGTACTCTACATATATCCTTCATTTCGTTTCTTGAACCAAAGTAAGTAACTAAGTAGCACAAAAATCTAGTCCACGTGCACAAATTTGATATTGCAATATAATCAGTCAATGCTTAATAGTGGTTTGAGTCTGAATCCTTTTTAGGCCAGACCAGATATATTTGAGAGTACAGATTGTATCATATGGGTTGCAACAAATGCCTGTGAAGGAGAACTAACATTAACTCTTGGCATTATAGGTGTTCCGCCTCTCTCGAACTGGTTCTGTCGGTGCTACTATCCGTGTCTACATTGAGCAGCACGACAAGGATTCCTCCAAGTTCGGGAGGGATTCGCAGGATGCCCTTGCTCCACTGGTAAGATATGTCCCCTATATACTTTCTTGTTTTTTACTATCCAGAATTTCAGATAAATTTGCCACACCTTTTTGTGAGGTTGCAGTTCTGATTCAGTGTTTTATCCCAGGTTGATGTGGCACTGAAGCTTTCAAATATGCAAGAGTACACTGGCGATCTGCCCCCACTGTGATCACATAAATTTTGCAAGAGTCGCTCGTTTTAGAATGAGTTTTGAGGCTGCTTACGAACTGCACTTCTGGCCTCCTGTTTGATAGCTTTTTTTACATCTCACCCCCTGAATAAATGTGCCACACTGTCCTCGTTTTCTTGACAATACTGCAGACTCTGCTGCTGGTACAGTATGCGGCAATAATCCTGTCACAGAGCTGTAATTGAGCGTGTATTCTGCAAGCAATATATCGGTGTATTTTCTTTTGTTTTGAGTATTTGTGCAGCACTCTTACCCCCCTCGTGTATCATGAACGTTGGTCTTGGTAGCTGTTAACCTGCGATGTGAACCGTATGATAACCTTTGGACCCTGTATGTCAGATTCGCTACTCCTTTCAGTAAAGTGTCTTAAGTCTTTGTCTTCCTATTAAAAAAGAAGAGTGTGGAGCTTTCTTCGGTCAATTTTTTTCGAAAGTTCATGCATTTCCTAGAACCTTACATATTGGACCATCAGTTCGTCACCACTCCTATATGCATTTGCACAATTAGAGCAGGTTCCCATGCAAAAAGAGGTTGCTTGAGTTCGATTTTTGCATGTGCATGTGTGGGTTCGATTTGCATGTGTATGGGTTGTACGCCATGAATTGAGATGTGAAGTGGATGCTACAACTGTTGAAAGAGCACGGAAAGCAGTCCAGCTCGAAACCATGGCCAATTTGGCCCCACGCGAACCGTTTTGCCGGATGTAGCCCTCGTGTGTCCAATATTCCGGAGATGGCCCTCTTGCGTGCTCGGCTACCACGTGAGGCATGTGTGCTGACAGGGCCAGTCCCACGTGTACTGGTGCGCTTGCTGATCGCGCGTGAAAGAATGTTTCATTTTTTTCCTTCTCTCTGGTAAGTCAAGCCAACATAAAATTGAAGGCTTCCTGCTCCTGTCCTGTCACGGAATTTGTCCCTTCTCTCTTCATTATATACTCTGTTAATTATTGCTGCAACTTGTTAGCAAAACATCAGCTAAAGAGTTAAAACTAAAGCCGTTAGCCCGACATGTGGCAGCAAACAAAGCTTTTTTTTTGGGGGGGGGGGGAGGTGCGTGGTTAGCAAGCATGCGAGGGGAGGCTCACACGGTGGGAGGCACGCTAGGGGCCTCGCGTAGTGGGTGAGTGCGCCAGGTTTGCTCGCATAGTAGGGGACGCGCCAGGGGACATGGCCGGAAGCCGAGCGCACAAGGGGGCCATCTCCAGAATTTTAGGCGCACGGAAACTACATCTGGCAAAACGATGTGCGAGCAGGCTAGATTGGCCATAGTTTCGAGTTGATAAAGCATATTGATGTTGATGCATCATCATTCACAAGGTCTCATTGTCAGTAGTCGACCATCAACGTCTAGCATGTGCCTTTAGAGTTCACGCTACAGACCTCTTTACTAAGGCTCAGACTTAGAAACAACATTGGCTCAAACTCAGTGCCTTATATCATCCTGATGTACTATACACACACACACACACTCTCTCTCAGCCCATGTGGCTCATATAGCACATAAGACCCAACTAATCGTGTGTGTGTATATAACTTCTCATAATGAATAAGATACACAGATATGAATAGCAAAAATATCTCTCCTCTCTAAAATTTATGAGATGAACATAGATGGACACGGGCGGCAAACCTTAAACAATCTCACTGGTTGGCTAGTGGTAGGAGATTTGCTGTGATTGGATAAGCATTGTTAAATGCCTACAACACTATCAATGCTAATGTAGCTTGGTATTTTATATATGAAAACATGCTACAAAATTCCTTTTGAAGCTGGCAAAACGTGAAATGAACTAAAACCAAAAGGACGAAATTGGACCAATGTGAAACAAATCCAAGGTAAGGAACTAAATAAGCTGAAGATTTAAATTTAATGCAGAAAGCTAAACTTATGCAATTGCATAGACAATCATTAACCACAAAAGTATACCTTAAAGTTTCACCCAATGCAACCCTTTCTAAGGAAAGACAGTTTTTCTTTTCTTTTCTTATTTTTTGGTTCTAGTGAAATCTCCAAAATCTACTTGACAATATGAGAATCCAACTTCAAAACAAACGGACTTAGTAATGTAATAGACTAATAGTTAAATAGAGAGAGCAACATACAAGTATAATCGAGGTTGGGTACTAGTACTATACTACATGTACTGTATAAATTTGTTGCTTATTGGATTAGGAAATCAGAAATCCCAGAAAGAAGCACAATTCAGCACTATTCTAGACTTCCACTAGCTTGCTTGTCCAGAGTTAATGGTCCATAAACATGAAGGCCTCCAATCCTCCATACTTTCCTCTCATGCAAAGTCATGTACCGAACACTGGAGGGTACTACCACTAGTCCTTGACTGAAAATGAGCTAGAGAAGGATGCCCAAGAAGAGTCAAATGCCTCAAAGGTTGACAGTGTCAAGTATCTTTTCTCACTTCAGGGTTCAGGGTACATTTTGTTATCCACAAAATGAGTGCTAGACGGGAAAGTTCTGAATACAGAACAGTAATTCCTCAATGACTTCAAATGTAATTCTTCCACCAGCTGACGACAACACTTCCTTTTAAAGAACAGCAATTCATAAAGAAACATCACAAGATAGCAAATATTCAGAGTTACTGATAGAATTATAGTGGAACTAAAGCCAACAGTAGATTCCACAAATAATTCCAGTATGGAACATCATTGTTTGAATTGAGCACTAGTTTTTACTAGAAAAAAGCACAAGTTGACCCAATATCGTAGTAGCGGAAGCTTAGCTGGACGATGAGTTCCATATTGAATTTAGAAAAAACCTTAACAAGTAAGAGTTGGTGTTGTGGCATCCGCTAGCTGACTCGTAAGATGTATCAGTACAAATACAATCCAGCTAACATGGAGGAAGGACTGTTATATGGGCCACAATACGGTAAGTATAGATCCAAATTAGTGTACAACCACTTGAAGTTCAGTGGAGAGACAAATAGGAGCATGAAATGCCTATGGAAGACCAAAGTACCCATGAAAAATAAAGTATGGAGGATTGGCATAGCCAAGTCAGCAAATAAACTATTTTTATTTTATTTTTCCTCAAACCCCCCTGTCACATCAGCTCTTCATGTTTTCTCATCCTGCCGTCCGACAACAACAACGCCACTGTCTCACTTTCACTTGCTACCGCTCGAACTGCTAGTGTTGTTGTTCATGTTCTTGTTCAAGAAGAGTGTTGATGTCACATGTTGTTGTTGATGTACAAGAAGAGAGTGCTACTGCTGTTGTTCATGTTGTTCCCCAAGTCTTAGCCGCAATGCCCTCAACCCGATCTTCCTCTCTGTTGAGCTTCTTGCAAATTCGTTCACGTCACTTTGTGTTCCCGAGCCTCACCAATCTTCCCCCTCAATTAAGTTCATTTCCTCCCAGACTCCCAGTCCTTCATTGGAATCAAGCTTTGCTTCATCACCTCTGTCCGAGCACCGCCATTGCTAAATTCATTCATTGATAAGCCCCTGCTATCATTGTTATGAATATTGTGTATCTATTTATAAGGCCTAAAGGGCAATATATATATAGGAGTACAAGGGGATATATAGAGGAATATGCCATATACAGATAAGGAAACCAAAGCATATAAGGAAACGAATAACAATCCTATTCTATCCTTAACACCCCTCAAATTTATGGTAGATCATATATACTGAGTTTAGAGAGAAAATACAAATGTTATGCTCTAGTTTAGGATCTCGTGAAGAAGTCAGTAAACTGTAACTCTGATGGCACAAACTGCAGAGCAAATATTTTTCCTTGCACTTGTGAGCAAGTGTATGAAGCATTCACTCCAATGTGCTTGGTGAGCTCATACTTCACTGGATCATGAGCAATACTGATAGCACTTGTACTGTCAAACATAAGTGTCGTAGGTCCCCTCACAGGTACACCAAAGTCTGCAAGTAGCTACCTCAACCAAGTAATCTTTGTTGTTACTGTTGCCATAGCTCTCAACTCAGCCTTTGCATTCGAACAGAAAACTACAGTCCGCTTCTTTGTCTTCCAGGCAATCAAGGAGGAGTCAAGTAAAACACAATAAGCAGAAAGAAAATAACGATCAGAAGGATCACTAGCCCCAGGTTGCATCAGAGTATGCCTGAAGCTGTAGTGAGGTGGAGTTAGGGAAAAACAAGAGACGAGAGATTGTCCCACGCGAGTAGCGAAGAACACGAAGGAGGTGACTATAGTGAAGATGAGTAGGACTAGCCATGAACTGACTGAAGATATGAACAACATAAGCAATATCAGGGCAAGTGCTCACAAGATATACCAGACTCCCGACAAGATGTCGATAACAGGTAGGATCCTCAAGAAGATCACTATCAGTAGCACGAAGCTGAAGGGAGAGCTCTATAGGAGTCTCAGCAGTGCGAGTGTCAGTCAAACCAGACTAATCAAGAAGATTTTGGACATACTTTTGCTAGGAGAGGTAGTAATTCTTAGGCGTGGAGGAAACCTCAATCCCAAGGAAGTACGTAAGCAAACCAAAATTAGTCATCAAAAATTGCTCACTGAGATGTTTCTTCATATATGTGATGAATGAGAAATCGTCACCAATAATGAACATATCATCCACATATAGAAGAAGCAGTATCCTACCTCGAGGTGAGACATAGACAAAAAAGGCAGGATCATGGGCATTGACAGTGAAACTGGCAGCGGTAATCACTAAGGTGAAATGCGCAAACCAGGCACGAGGGGCCTATTTGAGGCCATAAAGAGCACGACAAAGATGACAAATATGGCCATCTGGAACAGAATACCCAGGTGGTGACTACATGTAAACCTCCTCATGCAAAACACTATTAAGAAAGACATTCTTAACATCCAACTGAGAGATAGACCGCCGGCGAATAGAAGCAACCGCAATAAGAGTGCGAACAGTGGTCATATGGGCAACAGTATCGTTAGGATCGCGATAGGATCATGATCCTGACAACAAATTATAAAGTATATAAATTTTGATATTACCTATTGTTAATTTAATTTGCACTAGTTTAATTTGCTTTGTTTTGTTGTTTATATGTTGTTCTAAGGTAAAAAGTATTATCTTTAACATATTACATTTTTAGATTATTAGTTTATTAAAAAAATTAAATAAGTTTCAAAAATCAATCTTAATTCAATATAACATGAATAAATGTACTCAAATTACAAAATTAAATTCAAAAAATCTACTCTAGATTTACATAGTTAGAAATATAATTTAATTTTTATATAAAATATAAATATTTTAAAAAATTTGATAGTATCATTATTCTACGATCCGATTCTATAAGACAAAAAATGATTGTACCTGATATCGTGATCCTGAGTTATACCTTCTTGAGTTGTACCTCCTAGATTTCAACCATGATGCCAGGCAAAAAAAGGAGCAGTGCTTTCATGCTCCCGAAAGGTAAGGAGAAGTTGCGTGGGCCGCGTGGCTAGCAAGGTAGTAGAAGAAAGTTTTTGATTGTTGGGAATTAAATTGTAGATGCTCTTTTGTTTGATTCGAATCCCACTTTGATATGGCGCTATAGTGTTGTGCTTTTATTGCAAAAAATTGTGACTACAATATGGCGTGTCATATCTTTTCTGAAGTATATCTAGCACTGTAGGCAGTTAACGTAGGAGTTTTATGAGCTTTAGCAACAAATTAAGTATTAATCTCATGCGCAAACGATAAAAAACTCTCAATGATCATTAACGGGCACCAGCTGTGACCTACAATGGGCAGGAAATAGGCCTGGGCGTTCGGGTTACCCGATTTTTCCGGGTCGGATAGTTCGGTAATTCAAAATTCGGCTACCGATATTAGCCCCAAAAACACTACCCGCACTTGGTGCCCGATAATTGGTTCGATATACGATATACCCGATTCACAAAATCAGCAACCGCATGAAATTTGCATAGAATTTCAGCAGTAATTTCTTTCGTTCGTAATTCGCACGGGTAATAAAGTGATAAGTTCAAGTGTATTTCGGTAGTTCGGTAATCGGGTAGTTCGTGCAGGGGATATTACCCAACTACCCAAACTAATTTCGGGTAATCAGAATCGCTATCCGAATTTGGGATCGGGTACCTCGAGTTCGGGTATTTCGGGTTCAGGTCTGGGTAATTCGGGTACGGATAATGGGTAGCGGGTATTTTGCCCACCCCTAGCAGGAAAGCGGGAGGAGCTCTAGGCTGAAGCAACGGTCGGGACCAGCTGTAACTCCTCGGCGCAACTTCTCTGACTTTACTTCGTAAAGCCCCTCCCTCCAGCGATCAACGGCCCAGATTTTTTCCAGCGTTTTTTGATTTTTGTACTTCTAATTTTTAGCTTTTTTATTTTATCTTTTTCTAGTTTTTTCTTTTTTCTTATATTTCTTTATATTATCTGTGTTAAAATAACCTATTTTTATTTTTAAAAAATAAATTATTTTAACACAGATAATATAAAGAAATATAAGAAAAAAGAAAAAAACTAGAAAAAGATAAAAATAAAAAGCTAAAAATTAGAAGTACAAAATCAAAAATGCTGAAAAATCTGGACCGTTGATCGTTGGATGGAGGGCTTTACAATAACTGTGACTTTACTTCGTAAAGTCAGAATCTCGCCAGAACTCCCGCTCGCTTACTACTACTCCCGCGCGAGCACTCGCAGCGGCGATTTCAACAGTGGGCTTAGTAGGGCTCAAGCCCACCTCTACCTCGGCGCCTACATCTATGATGCTTGCTAGGCTTACTAAGATTAGGATTGGGAAAGAAGCCGAGGTCAATCTACTAGCTTTCTTGGCTTGCTTTGGCACAGCCCACAAGGCCCAAAGCTTAGCGCAAGGGAACCACTAGACGCTCACATCGCCAAGACGCCAACATCAAACAAAGAGAGGAGGACAGGAGCGTGCATCGAAGGAGAAACCCTAGCCTTAGGCGGGCATGGGAAGCCGAAGCGGTCGGCGGCGGCAGCTGTCTGACGAACCGCTGGGGACTGGGAATCGTGACCGTTGAGGCACGGGAAGCCGAGTGGTAGGGAGCATTGCTATTCACCATGCAAAGACGGACGTGGCGGGTGGCGGGCGACATTGGCGGCTAACATGTTCTCGTGTATCTACCTGATTTCATATTTGTCGATGCTTGTTTATCAATTGCACAAGGATGCCTCGTTCAAACCTGAAGATTGAACAAGTCAGTTTTTCCTCTATTTCCAACGCTTAGCATTTTTTATTAAACGTAATTACGAGAACTTTGATTATCTTCCTCTTTACTTATTTTGCACAATGAGAAAACTCATGTGGAGTTAGAGAATTAAGGAAACACAGCCGCTAGAGTAAAATACTATGTTTGTATGAATTTGAATTACACAAGAGTAAAATACTATGTTTGTGACAATCTAGTTTAGCCCACCCTTGATTTTGTTTCTGGATTCGCCACTGGCAGCACGCACGGAATTTGAATTCCCCTGCTCTCAACTGCCCACGCAAGAGGCAAGCTTTCCGTTACGACCTACCAACTCACCATCTCTCCACTCCCAAAAGAGAGCGATCGCCTCCGCCTCCGCGCCGACCCACCGAACGCCGGCAGCGGGGAGAGAGAGAGAGAGAGAGAGAGAGAGAGAGAGTCCGATGGGGTTCGACGGGCTGGTGGTGGTCTCCGACCCCTACCTGAAGCGCCGCTTCACGCAGGCGGACCTCCGCGCGCTCCAGGCCCAGGTACGCGCGCGCTCCGCCCTTCCTCCTAGGAGCTCGATCCGCACCGGCCGTTGTGTTGTGTCCGCGCTGCGCTGATCGGTGTCTGCGTTTTTTTGCTGTTGGTGGCAGTACGCGGCGCTGCGGGACGCGTCGCCCAGCGGGAGGATGCGGCTGCGGGACCTCCCCGCCGCGCTCTCCAGCCTCGGTGGGAAAGGGGGCACGGCGGGCGGGGACGCCAAGAAGGAGAACAGCGCGCCGGGGACACCAGGGCTCACCGATGAGGAGTGGGCGTCCGTGCTCAAGGCCGTCGCCCGCGCCGACGACAGGCCGCACCAGGACGTCAGCTTCGAGCTCTTCCTACGCGTCTACGCCGAGATGCAGCTGCGGCTCAAGGGTGCAGGGGGAGCCGGCAAGAAGGCGGGGGGCGGCATCGGCATCGCGCGGTCCTCCTCCTCCTCGGCCGCCGCGTTCCTCACAGCGGCCACCACCACGCTGCTGCACACCATCAGCGAGTCCGAGAAGGCCTCCTACGTCGGACACATCAACGCCTACCTTAACGAGGATCCGTTCCTCAAGAACGCGCTCCCCATCGATCCAGCCACCGATCACCTCTTCCACCTCCCCAAGGACGGCGTGCTCCTATGGTGCGTTCCCGATCATTTGGGTTTGTACTTACTTTGGATCCAGTGATTTGTGACCTGATCTGCTTCCTTTTCGATCGGTTGTTTCATCCAGTAAGCTCATCAACCTGGCCGTGCCGGGGACGATCGACGAGCGCGCCATCAACTCCAAGAGGTTGCTCAACCTGTGGGAGAAGAACGAGAACCACACGCTCTGCCTCAACTCCGCCAAGGCCATCGGCTGCACCGTTGTCAACATCGGAACGCAGGACCTCGCGGAGGGGAGGGTAGGCCTCTCCCTGTTTTTATTCAATTTCTTGTTTTTCTTTTTTGGTGTGGCCATCGCATTACATATTTATGATAGTATGAGATTCAGAGTAAAGCTGAATGTTTCAGTATGAGATTCAGAGGTTGTTGATGGCACACGGGAGTGAACTCCATGTGATGTACAGGACTGTAAAGTATTCTGCGTTGGTTCTGTTTGCTTTTTTAAGGTTTATATCTGTACTTCCTGGTGGTTGTCATTGGGACACCATGGCACGATCATTTCTATTAAAGTTAGGAGTGGTAACATATGGTTGGTTTGATTGTTCCTGTGCCTTTTTCCTATGATGCCATGAAGATAGTTGAGTGTACTATAGGGAAGAATAGACCAGTTTAATCTATGTCACACCGATAATTTGGGTCGCACAATCCGTTGTCCTTGAATTCACCACTAGATTCTGCTGCAGGTTTCAGAAACATTTCGCTGATGCCTTTGTGCTCTCTTTCCTCGTCGTAAAATTTATTTACGATATGTTTGTAAATTCAGCTCCTTTTGCATCTCTACTTAGCCGCCATCATTCGGATTTAGCTCTGAATTCTAGTATGCATTTCGTTGGTAGTTTTCTATTTCCACTCTTTTTTATGTAACAAAGCATTCATATAGGTCTTTTAGTGAGCTTATGAAAATTCTCTCTTATGTACTTGCAGCCTCATCCTGGGGTTGATATCTCAAATTATCAAGGTAAGTTCTTGCCTTATGTTACTATTTTCTTAAGCAGAGGAGCTACATTTGTCCATGTGCGCGCGCAACGTTGTATTTGTTTCATGTATGAAACTGTGTGATAACATATTGTCACAATGATTACCAGGTACAACTATTGGCAGACATAAACCTGAAGAGCACACCTCAGCTGATTGAAATGGTCGAAGACAGCAAGGTAGTTCATAATTCCTATTCGTTCTAATACCTAGTGGAGACTAATTTGATCTGTGTATTATGGGAAAATAACTCACTGTCAATTCTTTGAGTGATTATTGCAGGAGATGGAGGAGCTTATGAGTCTGTCTCCTGAAAAAATACCACTAAGGTGGATGAACTTTCAGCTGAAGACAGGAGGTTTCCAGAGAACAGTAACAAATTTTTCATCGGATATAAAAGTATGCTCATTTGATTTCTAATACAAACCAGGCTTCTTTAGTTGATGTTAGTTGCCGAACCTCCAATACATTTTAACATTCACATTTTCAGAATAGTTATCCTCTATCAATTGGGAATCTCATATATAATTTAATAATTTATCAGGCAATAGAACTGGCTCAGTAAGCATGTTGATTGTACTAATTACTATAACTAGGAAACACATAATGCAATTTTGCAATGCTGTGATACACAATTACACATTTCTGTTGTTATTTATATTATTTGAGAACACTATGTTCAAAAACCATATATATTGAATTATTGATATATTTATTTCTCTCTCACCTTATTCATTATGGTTCTTGGTAATCATCACAACTTCATGAACACATTTCCCCTTCATCATAACATTTCTGATTCTTAAAATTCTGGTCTAAAGGAGTGTACAGTAAGAATGTAAATTAATGAATGAACATTAATCTATCGATCAAATTTTTTATTTCCAAGACAATCCAGTATGAAGGATAAATCTTTTATTTACCTCTGTTACATGAAAATACAGGACAGTGAGGCGTATGCTTGTTTGTTGAATGTCCTGGCACCTGAATGCAGTGCTAAACCATCCCCAATGTCAGTAAAAGATCATCTTCATAGAGCAAGATTAGTTCTTGAGCATGCGGATAGGATGGGCTGCAAAAGATATTTGACGCCAAAAGATAGTTGATGGCTTACCAAATCTAAATCTTGCCTTTGTGGCTCATATTTTCCAGAAAAGGTACGTCGTTTCCTGCTCCAGGTTCGACGGACACCTCCATGGCGTCGGGAGAAAATCTCTTCACTCCGCCTCCTCACTCTCATTGCTGTGCCACTGCTGGGCGCTCCAAGGCTCAGCGGTGGTTTGAGGGCACGCCTTCCTCCAACGGCCCCTGCGGCAGCCCGCTGTCGACCTTCAAGGATGCACTCCTCGTGGGCGGAACCTCGGCCACGGTCCTGACGGAGTCTGGCGGCGATGCTCGCCAAGCGACCTCGACCACGGTCTTGACGGAGTCTGGCGGCGCTGCTCGCCAGGCGACCTCGACCGTGCCCTTGGAGGGTGCTACCCGCGTGAGCCCCAGAATCGTGCTGGTCCCGACTACGTGCGGCCGTCCATCACAGCCGCGTCGCCCTGACGCTGACGGCTTCCTGGCAGTGGAAGGACGGCGAGCGCGGAAGGAACGTCAGCGTCTTCAACACCGCCCTCGTCGACCGGTCCCTGCGGACCTCCGGGGGAGGTGCTTCAACTGTTTTTCCCTGTCTCACAGAGCTGCTGCCTGCCGTTCAAGCCCGCGTTGTTTTGTCTGCCGCGCTTCCGGACACCGTTCTTACGTCTGTCCGCGCCGGCAGGTAGCGGGGGCGTCCATGTCCAAGCCTACGTTGTTCTGGCGCCCGATCTCTTCGGCTGCGCCAGCCGCTCCTCAGGCCCCTCTTCTGGCAATCTCGGCCTCGTATCCCAACGAGACAGCTGGGGAGCTGGGCCGAGGGCGGCGGCGTCGTGTGCGCCGGCGTCGCTCCACGGGCAACAATGCCGGTCAGGCTCCTCCCCTCCCTTCTCACCCTGTTGATGACGGGGAGGAGGGATCCGACGAGGCCGCTCGGACAAGTGACGATGATCGCCCTGTGACAGATGATGACCCGCGACCCCCGAAGCCGCGGCGTGTCATCAATCGGTCTGTGAGCATCGTCCGGAGGGAGGAGGAGCTCGGCCACGCTTTGGTCGTTTCCGTGATCACCGAGGAACAAGAAGATCTGTCTGGACCCATCGCAGCTGCGATCGCTCGGCTGTTCGAGATGGAGGAGGCTGTGCTGACTCTGCGCCGCTTTGGGCCATCGAGCTTCCTCCTAATCCTGCCGAGCGAGGAGGCTGCGGTGAGGGTCTACAATGGTGGCAGACCTATCATCGCCCCGTCGTTCAGGCTGCACGTCATGTACTGGACCCGGTTCCTACATTCAACAGCAGCGACATTGCCATTCGCCGTCGAAGTTGAGCTGCGTGGCATCCCGGCGCACGCCTGGGAGATGTCAACGGCGGAGCAGCTCCTGGATGAATTCTGCTGGGTCTGCGATTCCCATCCGGTCTCTGTCACCCACCGGGATGTCTTCCGAATTGCGGCCTGGTGCTCTTGCCCTGAACGCATTCCGGCGGAGATGGATCTCGAGATCGTTGAGCCCCTGGTGGCTGGTAATGAAATGCATAGGCGCACACTGACCTACCCAATTGAAATTTCAGTGGTTCCTTTCGATCAGCCGCCGGCGACGGATGGCCCTGCACCACCACCTCCTCCGGCCAATGATGATCAAGGACGGAGGAAGAAAAAGAGACGACATCGGCGTTCTCGGCCTGCCACCTCGCTGGCGCAGGAGGTGCCGGGGAGGGCAACGGCGGCCGATGGAGCGCCTCGTATCTCAGTGCATGATAGGCTGGGTCCACAGGTGGTTCGCTGCGGACACGTGGCGGAAGCTCCGGACATGCTGTTGGAGCACGCCCCTGTTTCTCCGCGCGTCGCCTCGGATGAAGGTGCCGACATTGATATCTCGGAGGCCCCCTTGCCCGCGGCAGCCACGACGTCCTCGCTAGCTCCCGAGGATGAACACACTGACGGTCCATTTCCTGGGGCGGTTCCACGCGCGTGGCCTGGCATCACTGCTGGCTCCTCGCCCCAAATAAACGCCTCGGAGGTTCCCCGCAGCGCCTCGCGCGACGCGACGCCTGTGTGCGCAATGAATCTGGCGGCGGCGGTGAGGACCCAAGACGTTGGTAATGTGTCACCTGGTGGGCCTATCTATGCAGCCCAACCATCGGCTAGGCCTATTCTCGAGGCTAGTCTAGAATCTGTGCAGCGTATGGAGGAGTTCCAGCCTTTGGTCGAGACTAGTACGTGGTCTCCCACGCTGGAGAGGATGTGGTCGTCTGAGCCACTGCAGGAACAGGCAACTCCATCACGGGTCACTGTGTCGCTGCCACTCGTGCCAGATTCTGATGCGGAGCAAGGCACATCCATTGTTGGCCTGACGGCGTCGCGGCAGTGCCCGGCGACACCAATCTTAAAAATGCCTAATGCTTCAAGAACCTGCACCAAAGGTCTACTCCAGACGACGCGTCCAAGTTATGGTCACGACCCCGGTGGAAATCAGTGCCTTGGAGGGGATCAACAGTAATCCTTCGACTTCGGCGACGCTAACGCCCTCATCGGCCCGACGGAGATCAAGTTTCATGACGAAGATTACAAAAAAGACAGCAAGAATTCTCCCGACTCCGCGTGTTAGAAGGCCAAGGGCTCAGGCTCGCACACCTTCGGCTCCTCCACGTCGAAGCCGACGGATTGCAGGTGTTGAGCCAGAATCGCCGGCTGGATTTGCAACAAGGAACAAGAAAAAGGTGATGAGGGCCTTGCATGTCATCGAGGAGAATGAAGGTGTCCGCCAGGAAGATCTCGATGATTATGGCAAGCTTTTTGGCCAACCACTCCTAACTTCTCACATTCAAGCTCTAGCAGCCCTGTTTGGATGGGCAGTCCCTGAGGATGTGAATGGAGAAAGCTGAGGGGTTCCTGATTTGTTCATGGTCGATCTGTATTTTTTCTATCAATGAATCCTTCTAATATATTGTGTTGGAACGTGCGAGGGCTTAACTCTAAAGCACGTCAAGATGCAGTACGCACTCTGGTCTCCTCTTCCCGTGTTGATGTGGTTTGCATTCAAGAAACAAAAATAGAAGAGATCTCTCGAGGAACAATTCTTGTTGCCCTTGGTTCAGGCTTTACCCATTTTGTACAGCTGCCATCGGTTGGTGCCAGTGGAGGGATTCTCGTAGCCTGGCGCAATGAACTTGGCCCTGCCAATGCTACTCGAGTGGACAACCACTGCATATCCGTCCAATTCAGCCCAAGTGCAGGCCAGGCATGGTGGCTCACCTGTGTATATGGACCTCAGGGTGATGAAAATAAAGTGCTCTTCCTGCAGGAGCTAAGGGACGTACGTGCAGCATGTCAGGGCCCATGGATTGTACTGGGAGATTACAATCTCATCTTTAGAGATGAGGACAAAAATAATGGCAATCTAAACAGGGCTCTGATGGGAAGATTTCGTCGCCTCATTAATGATTTGGGTTTACAAGAGCTGCCTCTGCATGGGAGGAAATATACATGGTCCAATCAGCAAGATACACCAACACTGGTCAGATTGGACAGGTTTTTGTGTACAGTCGATTGGGAGCAACTTTTTCCTAACTGTCTGTTGCAGAGCTCAGCCTCTGATGGTTCAGATCATTGTCCTCTCCTTCTTGGTCTTCTTGATAATAAACCTGGGAAAGCCAGATTTCATTTTGAGGCTTACTGGACAAAATTGGAAGGGTTCCAAGAGACAGTTGAGGCCGCATGGTTGTCTGAACATGCTTCACCCTGCCCTTTTGATACTCTATCAAGGAAATTTCGTGCCACTGTTAGAGGGTTACAAAGCTGGAGTCAGAAAAAAGTTGGGCACATCAATTCACAACTTGGGATGGCAAGAGAAATAATTCATCAACTAGAAATTGCCCAGGATGGTCGCCTCCTTTCTGTCCAGGAGAAATGGCTGTACAGTCAGCTAAGAAGGCACACCTTGGCTTTGTCTTCCTTGCAGCGTACAATTGCTAGGAGCCGATCACGGATCAGCTGGCTTAGTGAAGGTGATGCCAATACTGCATTGTTTCACCTGCATGCCAGACATCGAAAAAGGAAGAATTTTATTAGCAGTCTCAGTTCTGAACTTGGCATGGTTTTCACCAAGCATGAAGAAAAGGAGAAGATTGTGAACGAGTTCTATTATAATCTGCTAGGGGTAAGCATGGACAGAGACTCTACCATCAATCTTGAGGAACTGAATATCCCTTCTCATGACCTCACAGAGCTGGATACCCCTTTCTCAGAAGAAGAGATTTGGAAAACAATAATCTCGTTACCATCAGATAAGGCTCCAGGCCCCGACGGCTTCACCGGGAAATTCTATAAAGCTTGCTGGCAGATTATTAAACTGGATATTATGACTGCAGTGTCAGCGGTATGGAGTAGAAAGTTCAGAAACTTTGAGCAGCTAAATTCAGCCTTTATTACACTCCTACCTAAGAAGGAAGATGCCACAAGTATAAAGGACTTCAGACCAATAAGTTTGGTTCATTCTTTTGCAAAACTCATCACAAAATTATTGGCCAATAGGTTAGCAGGGCGGCTGAATCAGATGGTGTCTCCCAATCAAAGTGCGTTTATCAAAGGTCGCTTCATACAAGATAATTTCATGCTTGTTCAGCAGACTGCTCGTTTCCTTCACCAGCAAAAACAAGCTCGCTTTCTACTAAAATTGGACATCACAAAGGCTTTCGATTCTGTGTCCTGGCCATTTTTGTTGGAGATCATGAAACACTTGGGATTTGGTCCTGTGTGGTGTGACATCATTAGCGGGATGCTTGCTTCCGCTTCCACACAGGTACTCCTCAATGGTAGTCCAGGGGAAACAATTCTTCATCAACGTGGTCTTCGTCAAGGTGATCCGTTGTCCCCAATGTTATTTATTTTGGTCATGGATGTCTTATGTTATATGGTCAAGAAAGCATCTGATGAGGGTCTATTGCAACCACTAGCAAGACAGACATTGCAGCACCGCATATCTCTGTATGCAGATGATGTGGTAATCTTCTTAAGCCCTTCGGCCAATGATATAGGTATCACGCTGGATATTCTCCAACTCTTTGGGGATGCATCGGGGTTGAGAACAAATGTTCAAAAAAGCAATGGCTTCCCTATCCAATGTTCAGAGGAAGATACAATCACCATACAGGATCATCTCCCTTGTCAACTATCAGACTTCCCTTGCAAGTATCTAGGAATCCCGCTTTCCTTGCGAAAATTGACAAAGCAGCAAGTTCAGCCTATCATTGATCGGATTGCTGATTGTCTCCCGGGCTGGAAAGCGGATTTACTCACAAAGGCTGGGAGAAGGATTTTGGTTCAGTTTGTGCTCACCTCTATGTTGGTGTACTTAGATATGGCAATGGATCTTCCTCCCGGGGCCCTTAAAGCTATTGATAAAATTAGAAGAGGTTTTCTTTGGAGAGGAAGAAAGGACGCGAAAGGAGGACACTGCCTATTGGCCTGGCCTAAGGTTACTCGGCCAATCGAACTCGGAGGCCTTGGCATTTCCCATCTACAGCAAATGGGATGGGCTCTCGGATGCGATGGTTGTGGCTGCAGAAAACCGAACTGGATGCACCTTGGGCGGCTTTCCAAATTCAAGTGCATCCTGCGGTCAAAGCTTTCTTGGTGGCCATTGTCTCGGAGGTCGGCAATGGCAAAAACACAATTTTTGGACCGATAGGTGGTTGAATGGCGAGCTGGATCAATTAGTGCCTAATCTTTTGGTTCATCAACAACAAAGCAAGGAAAAGAAATGTATATGAAGCCCTTTCCGAGTTGAAATGGGTGCAGGACATACGGGGTGCCATTACAGTGCCGTGTTGACAGATTTTTAAAATTGTGGGATCTTATCTCGGATTTTACTTTGCAACCTGAAGTTGATGATACTCATATATGGCAATTCTTTAGTTCAGAATGTACTGCTAAATCTGCATATGATGGATTTTTATTGGGTTGTCTGTTTGGGCCTTGGGAGAGAATTTGGAAGAGCTGGGCACCAGAAAATGCAAGTTCTTCATGTGGTTAGTGGCACACAATAGGTGTTGGACTGCGACCGGCTTGCTAAAAGAGGTGCGCCCATCCTGAACGCCGCCCACTCTGTGATCAAGCGAGGAAACGATTGATCACCTCATGGTCTCATGTGTCTTCTCTAGGCAAGTATGGTATAACATTCGCACAAGGTCGGCTGCAAAGATCTCTTCCCCACGACAACAATTCCTTTGATGCATGGTGGGCAAGCACAAATTCGATATTGATGTTCAGATTAAAAAGGTCTCAACTCCATCATTATTCTAGGAGCTTGGTCTATTTGGAATCACCGTAATCATTGTGTGTTCGATGGGATTCAACCGAACCTTAATAGTGTTATGGTTTCAGTAAAAGATGAGCTCCTCTGTGGAGTTTGGCCTGAGCTCGGGAATATCTAATCTCCTCGCTCTAGAGCCAGTCAATGCATGAGTCCTCTCTAGTAGGTCTTGGGTCAAGTTTGTAAATCGTGAGAGAGATACATCATTGATGTAAAAGGGTGTGTATATGTGTGTGGTTGTACGGGGTTTCTAAACCCACTTCTTGTTTTTCTTCTTAATATAATGATGCGCAGCTCTCCTGCGTGTTTGAGAAAAAAATTTTTCCAGAAAAGGTATGTGTTATCAGCAGTCCTTCTGCACAAAAATTCTGTATTTAAGTTATAATTTGTCGAAGAAATCATGTTTCTACTGATGTTCTTATTGCATAGGGACATTGAAGATGTGCAGTAATTCTTAAAAACTGCTGCTACCATGTGTCATACTTTAGTTTTGCTTTTGCGTAGTCCTTGCCAGTTGCTACTATCCTGGTTAACATACTGTAATAATCATTTAAAAAATAATATCTTGTGGAAGCTGGTGATGTTAGGTTATTATGTTGCTTTCACTATACATGTTGAGTGCCTCCCTAGGAAAATTCCCTACTCTACAAATCTTTTTTAATTTTGATCAAGAGCAACATTTGCTTTTGCATGATTGACTCAGAATGGAAATAAAACAATATGCGTATCTTTACTATTTAATAAGTTTGAGTTGGTGATTGGTGCATTCTCCTTTTTCCTTTCTCAACCGTCTGATCTGAATACTGAAATCTTCACCATCTATCTAACATCCCTCTCTCTCATATCTAACTACCCCTCTTCACTTCCACCAACAGTTACCATCTCCCATCTCCTCTTCTACCCGGCCTCTCCCGTCTCTCTCTCCTCCTGTTTAGACTGTATAATTTTTTATATGCCCTATCTTTCTTGGTGATGCAAATATGCGAAATTTATATAGTTAGAAACCGATGAAAATTAACTCATCATCATTTGAATTATACTCCTGATTCCTCTTGCCTTTTGACAATTGACCTACACTAGCTGAATGCCCGTGTGTTGTTACGGATTTAAAAACTTTTAGAACGTGTTTGTATGCATATTCTGAAAATTTTTACCACTCGTAAGTTTCTTTTAAAAATCCGTAATATCGCACGGGCATTCAGCTATGTTAGAAAGGTCAGACATCAAAATGCAACTCATACTTGTTTCTCCCATTGATCGAACTATGTGTGCTTCCAAGGATAAGAAATTCATGGTGTTTTCACTTTGTAATGTTTACCAATATGTACTGTGGCATTTAAAAAGAGATAAGAATTTGTGATGTTACCATACACATGCTATGTTATTTCTGGCATGAGAAATGAGACCCTCATAAGGAATGAGAGATACAAATTTGTTTGTTTTCCGAAGTTTTCATAGCACAGCAAAAGAATGTAGAGAATCTAGATATGATCGTCCTTGCAAACTTAATCAAGCTGAGCAAAAATTTCAACTAGAAAGTAGAAACACATGTTCCTGATAACGTACCTTCTACTGAATTGGCCAGGAATGGACTAGCCAGTGAACCATACATGTAGATATGCTACTATTACTATGTACCAATCATTTGGGTGACATGGATAAACTAAGGAGCAGTCCGATTACAAATGATTTAGGGCCTCTTCTTTTCAATTTCTAAAAGTTGCTTTTTGGCTTTTCTACAGTAACTAGCTCTCAAATAAAGTGTTTTTTTAAGGCGGAGTCTACAACTTGATTGTACATACTATAACGACTTCATTTATATCGACTAAAATTGCACGTGAGTGTCCGTTACTCTATACTCCCTCTCACAAACAGTCTAAAAGTCATAAGCCGCAGTAAAAAACTATGAGCCGAAGCAAAAAAGTAGACCCTTAGGGTGGGTTCTTTTCAATTGTGGCTGATGGCTTATGCTACGGCTGATGGCTTTTGGCTATAGCGTGAGTATTTATGCGAACGAACTGAATGCCGATAAGTTAATAAGCCGCTTCAAAAAATCTGTCCGATGAGCCGCTTCGAAACGGCGATGGAGAAGCCGTCCTATTTATTTGTTCGGAGAAAGCCATAAGCTTTAAGTTGAAAAGAACTGGGTCATATACTAGTAATACCAGTAGATACTCAGGCCATAGAAGCCTGCATGAAGACCTGATGATTGTACTTGGTAGTGCACTATTTTAATTGTCTAAATGTATTTAGCTTTGTGGTCCTTCTATTGCAGAATGGGTTGTCCAAACAAATGAAACAAGTTTCCTTTGTGGATGGACTATCTGATGATGCTCAAGTTTCCAGGGAAGAAAGGTCATTTCGGCTATGGATTAATAGCCTTGGAATTTCTACTTACATCAACAATGTGTTTGAAGATCTTAGAAACGGGTAGGCCATACTTATGCTTATATCCATGTTAATCTTCAGTAAAGATCAATTTGATGCTATCATTGACATTTCATTCTGGGACGATAGATGGGTGCTCCTTGAGGTGATTGACAATATTGCTCCTGGCTCAGTTAATTGGAAGATGGCAAGTCGCGATAAAACTACCACTCAGGAAAGTGGAAAACTGCAATCTGTTGGATATTGATCTAGGCCAAACGGCCAGGAGAGGGAGACGTGGGGTGACACCCACGTCCTCGCGCCCTGATCGGGGGAGCTTACCATATTGGCTACGGTCCCCTGTTGCAACAGCGTATATATAAAGGATGGGTACCGGCCTCTCCCGAATGACGACATTCCCGTCAGAGCCACAAACCCCAAACAAAACCCTAAAGATCCGATCTATTACGCGCTGCTAGCAATGGGAAGGTCGTCTCGCGCCTCTGCAGACTCGCGGCGACACCCGTACACAACCGGCGACATCGCGGTCTTCACCGACTCTACCTCACGCCTGCATCACGCAGGCACGGGTCTTCGCTCATGGCGTTCATCGGCGACCGTAAGTCTCCCGATCCCCCCAAACCCTAGGTGTTCTAGTGCTGGACTAGTGGATAATGTGATGTGCATGATGATAAGGAACTTACACAATCAAGTTCTGAAGATTGGAAAGGAACTAAAATTTTCCTTGGTGAATATTGCTGGCAATGATATTGTTCAAGGAAACAAGAAACTGATATTAGTTAAATGGTATTTTTAATCGGTTGCAAAGGATAAAAGGTAGTTTGATTTTGCACATAATTTGGAGGTGAGCAAATATGCAGAAACTTAAACAAAACAATTCGGACCATTGCTTATACAAGTCAATCATGCCTGCAAGAAATTGATACTTTACACATATACATCTTAAATTATGGGCTTATTAACTGCTTTTGCTGAACAGCTCTTACTATTTCTGCAACTATGTTACATACATATGATTTATGATTAAATGGTTTGTTGGGCTGTTTGGGCTTATTAACTCCATCAGTGAGGCCATAAGGGGAGCAATCCCTGAAAAGGAAAGGGTAAAGGACTATTTGTCCTCCATCGAGGATCACTTTAAGGGGTCCTCTAAAGTTTATGCTAACACACTGATGCACAGGTTCATAACACTAAGTACAATGGTACTGAAAATGTCCGTGAGCACATTATGACCATCATCAATATTGCTGCCAGACTTAAGACAATGGACATGGCAATTTCTGATGGTTTTGAGCGAGTTGATCGCTAATGTTTCTCAGGAGGAAGAGAGGCTTAAGGCTGAAGGGGCTACTGATTTTGTGAATCAAGTCGGCTTCTCAAATAAAGCTGGTCCCTCTAGAAATAGAGGTGGATACAAAGGAAAGGGAAAGAAGGAGCAAACCTACTCCCCTTATCAGAAGCCACAACACCCACAGCATCCTAAGGCGCCTAAAAACGCTTCAGGTCCTGGGAGCTCAAATGGACAGAAGAAAAGTGATGAGTGCTATTTTTGTCAGTCGAAGGACCACTTCAAAGATGATTGTCCTGGATGGCTAAAATGGCTCGCCAAGTAAGGTACTTATGAAATTACTTTTGTTGATGAAGCATTTTATGCTGATTTTTCCATAAATTCTTGGTGGATTGATTCTGGTGCTTCTGTGCACGTTACGAATTCCTTGCAGGGATTCCATATGTTGAGAAGTCTCAGAGGGGAAAGAAGCCTAAGAGTGGCTAATGGGATGGAAGCCGAAATTCAAGCTATTGGATCAGTTTCTTTAGTTTTGAATAATGGTTTTGTAATGAAACTTAATGATGTTCTTTATGTTCCCTCGATGAGAAGAAACTTAATTTCCATTTCATTATTAGATAATGATGGATATTCTTGTAATTTTGGACACGGAAAGTGTCTGATTTATTTTAATAATGATAATATTGGTTGTGCCATCCGACACGACAAGCTTTATATGTTATCCCTGCAAGATTCTCCTATATCTATGAATGTATGTGATGTGAATAAAAAGCGCAAGCGAATTGATGAGACTTCGTCGAAATTGTGGCACTGTCGTTTGGGCCACATTTCGAGGGGGAGAATTGAACGTCTCATTAAAGATGAAATTCTCCACCCTTTAGACTTTAATGATTCGGATGGTCATTGCCTTGATTGTATCAAAGGCAAGTATGTAAAGCAAATAAAGAAAGGTGCTACTCAAAGCACAGGGATTTTGGAATTAATTCATACTGACATATGTGGTCCTTTCCCTGTGACATCAGTAGATGGTTATGATTCTTTTATTACATTCACTGATGATTACTCACGTTATGGCTATATCTATCCTATTAAAGATAGATCCGAAGCACTTGATAAATTTAAGATATTTAAGGCTGAAGTTGAAAATCAGCACAATCTAAAGATTAAAGTAGTGCGCTCGGATCGCGGGGGAGAGTATTATGGGCGACACGCAACTTATGGTCAGATTCCTGGTCCTTTTGCCAGGTTCCTACAAGAAAATGGTATAGTCGCCCAGTACTCAATGCCTGGTGATCCCAGCAAAATGGAGTAGCGGAAAGAAGAAATCGCACACTTATGGACATGGTTCGAAGTATGTTGAGCTACTCCACTTTACCAGTAAAGTTATGGATGGAAGCATTAAAGACCGCTGCACACATACTCAATCGTGTTCCCGATGAAATCGATTGCCTAAAACACCTTATGAATTATAGATCGGGAGAAAACCTAGTTTGAACTACCTCCATGTGTGGGGATGTGCGGTTGAAGCTAAAGTTTTTAACCCACAAATTGGGAAATTAGACCCCAAGACTGTGAGTTGCCATTTTATTGGCTACCCTGACAGGTCTAAAGGGTACCGATTCTATTGTCCAGATCGTACCACAAAATTTGTAGAAATAAGGCACGCTGTGTTCTTGGAAAATGATGGCATCAGTGGTGACTTGGAGCCTAGGAAAATTGATCTTGAGGAGAAGCAGATTTATGTTGTTTCACCGCTAATCCGACAGACTAATTTTCCCATACCCCAAATGGTTGTGCCCACGGTTGATCCTGTAGTTGCAAATCCTGTTGCATCTCCAAGCAATTCTGTGGCTACTCATACGTTGAGGGCTCAAAATACAAGTGCAGTACCTAATGATGAGCCTTCACAGCCCTCTGTGACAATTAATGAACAGCCTAATGAGCCTGCTAATGAACCTGTCAGGAGATCAGAATGAGTGAGGAGATCTGCTATCCCAAGTGATTATGAGGTTTACTTGAATGAAGATGATCTTGGGAAGACAGATGATCCTAGCTCTTATAAGGAAGCTATGAAGAATAAGGATTCATCTAAATGGCTAGATGCCATGAAAGATGAGATTGAGTCTATGGGCGCTAATGGCGTATGGGACTTAGTGGAAATTCCTAATGAAGCCAAAACAGTAGGCTGCAAATGGGTCTTCAAAACAAAACGTGACTCCAAGGGAACATCGAAAGGTTTAAGGCGAGACTTGTAGCGAAAGGGTTTACACAGAGAGAAGACATTAATTATAATGAAACCTTTTCGCCTGTCTCAACCAAAGATTCATTTAGAATCATAATGGCGCTCACAACACATTTCGATTTAGAGTTGCACCAAATGGACGTTAAGACTGTATTCCTGAATGGAGACTTGTATGAGGACGTTTACATGACACAACCGGAAGTTTTTTTGTTGTGGAAGGCGAGGAACATTTGGGATGCAAGCTAAGGAAATCCATATATGGCCTGAAGCAAGCTTCTAGGCAATGGTACCTTAAGTTTGATGAAGTCATAAGGAAATTTGGATTTAAGGAGAATGATGTTGATAATTGTACATATGTTAAGTTTAGGGGGAGTAATTACACCTTCTTAATTCTTTATGTGGACGATATATTATTGGCCAGCAGTGTGGACATGTCATGGAAACTAAAAGATTTCTCTCGTCCAATTTTGACATGAAAGATCTCGGTGAAGCATTTTATGTTCTTGGTATTGAAATTCACCGAGATAGGTCCAAAGGAACATTAGGTTTATCACAAAAGGCATACATTGACAGAGTGCTAAAGAGATACAATATGCATAAATGCTCTGCCTCGCCTGCTCCTATTGTTAAGGGCGATAAGTTTGGGAAATTTCAATGCCCAAAAAATGACTTTGAATCTGATCAGATGAAGGCTATACCTTACGCTTCTGCTGTCGGAAGTATTATGTATACTCAAGTATGTACGCGCCCTGATTTAGCTTTTGTTACCGGATGCTTGGCGATATCAATCAAATCCAGGACCGGACCACCGAAAGCGATTAAGAAAGTCTGCGCTATATGCAAGGCACTAAAGGTCACATGCTCACATATAGAAAATGCGATAACCTTGAGGTTGTCGGTTATTCTGATGCTGATTTTGCGGGGTGTAAAGACACTAAGAAGTCCACATCAGATTATATTTTCACCCTCGCAGGAGCAGCAATATCATGGAAAAGTGTAAAGCAAACACTTACTGCATCGTCGACAATGCAGGCTGAATTTGTGGCATGTTATGAGGCTACCGTGCAGGCTGTATGGCTTAAGAACTTTATCCCGGGATTGAGAGTGGTAGACAGCATTTCTAGACCACTCATTTTGTACTGCGATAATCAACCCACAATTTTCTATTCGAGTAACAACAAGTCAAGTGCAGCTGCCAAGCACATTGACATAAAGTATCATGTTGAGAAAGATAGAGTCCAGGATCAAACAATTAAGGTTGAGCATATTGGAACTAAATTTATGCTCGCGGATCCGCTCATAAAAGGCTTACCACCCAATATTTTTCGTGATCATGTTGCCGGCATGGGTTTATTGGAGAGCCTATGATCCTAGAATAAGAGGACCATATAAAATAACCAACTCCCATAAAGTATTATGTTATCCGATCGATATAGAATGGAGCACTATAAGTACTGATGTCCAGCGGTATTTAATTGACTGTTGTGACAAATTACTTTGGTGTGAACTTTTATTGAGAGAGGGCTTATGACGTTTAGCCTTACGATCAAGGGGGAGAATGTTGGATATTGATCTAGGCCAAACGGCCAGGAGAGGGAGACGTGGGGTGACACCCACGTCCTCGCGCCCTGATCGGGGGAGCTTACCATATTGGTTACGGTCCCCCGTTGCAACAACGTATATATAAAGGATGGGTACCGGCCTCTCCCGAATGATGACATTCCCGTGAGAGCCACAAACCCCAAACAAAACCCTAAAGATCCGATCTATTACGCGCTGCTAGCAACGGGAAGGCCGTCTCCGCCGCCTCTGCAGGACTCCGCCGGCGACACCCCGTACACCGGCGACACCCCGTACACCGGCGACACTGCGGTCTTCACCGACTCTACCTCACGCCTGCATCACGCAGGCACGGGTCTTCGCTCATGGCGTTCATCGGCGACCGTAAGTCTCCCGATCCCCCCAAACCCTAGGTGTTCTAGTGCTGGACTAGTGGATAATGTGATGTGCATGATGATAAGGAACTTACACAATCAAGTTCTGAAGATTGGAAAGGAACTAAAATTTTCCTTGGTGAATATTGCTGGCAATGATATTGTTCAAGGAAACAAGAAACTGATATTAGTTAAATGGTATTTTTAATCGGTTGCAAAGGATAAAAGGTAGTTTGATTTTGCACATAATTTGGAGGTGAGCAAATATGCAGAAACTTAAACAAAACAATTCGGACCATTGCTTATACAAGTCAATCATGCCTGCAAGAAATTGATACTTTACGCATATACATCTTAAATTATGGGCTTATTAACTACTTTTGCTGAACAGCTCTTACTATTTCTGCAACTATGTTACATACATATGATTTATGATTAAATGGTTTGTTGGGCTGTTTGGGCTGTTCTTTCTTGGAGCATGCTGAACCGCTAATAGTTCAACGATGTGAACGACATGTCAAACCTTACGACTTCTGGTCATAAGAAATATGGATTATAACTGACCTTAGCCCAAGCAATCTTTTATATGCCATGTCACTTGGTTTAGTATGTTCTTTTGCATACAGTCTTGTATGTTTTTCATTGATCATGTGATCACATGGCACATTTCCCCAGCTTTTCTCTGGCAATTAATGCGGTACAATATCCTTCAACTGCTGAAGAATCTTAGATTTCATTCAAATGGAAAAGCGATCACGGATAATGACATATTGGTGTGGGCTAACAAGAAAGTAAAGGATTCTGGAAAGCATTCAAGAATGGAAAGTTTCAAGGTTTGTGTCTTTCAATATATTTTCTATTGTGCACCACTCTTCGATCATATTGTATTATATATATTTACTTGCAGTTAAGTTGCTTAGTTGTTTGTTCTTTAGGTGATTTGAAATGCTTAAGTATCGTTTGATCTTAAAAATACAATCAAGTTACAGTCATTATGTTACCTTTTCTAACTAGAATAATTTTGTTACTTGAAGTTAATTTTATCATAAATCATGATTACTCCGGTAATATTCAATTGTAAGCTACATTTTAATGATGTCATTCAGTCATTGTCAAGTACACTGCTAGTCTGAAGGGCCACTATTTGCATAACCACTGTTACTATCATAATCTGGGAAGCCTGGCTAGGGCACAAAGGTTGCACCTAGCTGGCTGGGTTCGAGTCTCCACCCAACTTAGAAGGAAAATGACGTCTCTCCCCCTAGTTCCTTTCTTTCTTTTATCACTTCTATGAAGTCCAAGAAGACATATAAAAATGTCTAGTACAATGGTTTCAATTACAAATCTCTGTTTTTGTTTTCTCAAATTTTTTGTTGAGATTTGTGCATTAAATTACATGTACTAATTACAGGATAGGAGCCTTTCAAGTGGCATATTTTTCCTCAACTTACTCAGTGCTATGGAGCCTCGAGTTGTGAATTGGAGCCTTGTAACCAAAGGAAAAAAAGGTTGATGTCCCATTTCTCTGATGCTTCTGCAAATTTCCCTTGTTCCCCATGATTCATATTTTCCCTCGGCTCTTATATACGGAATTATGAGCCTCCATCTCCTTCTTAATAAGAGAAAAGCTAGAAAACCCAAATTACTTAGGTCTTTTTTTAGAGAAAATCCCTTGGGTCTTATAATTGGTTTGAATTATATCCCATTATTGTGCTTCTTGCATTCTATCACTATTACAAAACAAGTTATACTGGACGCCTCATCACAGACGGTTCATGTGGAGCCGTCTGTACTTTGATTATTATGGACGGTTGATAGCTAAAACCGTATCTGAAACTATCACAGACGGTTGTGTTTAAAAGCTGTCTGTGATAATGTGTATATCACAGACGGTTTTTACATAGAACCGTTTATGAAACTATCACAGACGGTTCGTATAACAAACTGTCTTTGATATGTGCATTATCACAGATGGTTCGTATAACAAACTGTCTCTGATAATGACACGTCACCGATCCGTGGTGTATCCCCTAGGATTTCGATCTCACCCGTCCATTCTCTCCACATCGGATGGCAGGTATCGGTTCCTCCCACCACTTGGTCCTTATTAACTACTATCCATCTACCTTCCCACCGCTCGACCCTTATTAATTACTCCCCATCTATCGTTCATCCACTATATAGCTTCCTCACTTCGACTACCACCGTGAGCTAGAGCTTCCGTTGTGACACCACGGTCAACTGCATAGCATATTCTTGTCGTAAGTGTCGTAAGAGTGTCTTATCCAGTCTCACCGTCGTGCCACAAAGGTGGCACTACCGCCACCTCTAACATAGCCGGTGATATCTGGCTGCCATTCGATATATCCAGCTTGTTCCTCGACGACGCCAAAAACTGCCGTGAGCTAGCGCCTCTGTTGTGACACCTCGGTCGAATGCAGAACACACTCTTATCGTAAGTGTCGTAAGAGTGTCTTCTGCATTCTCACTGTCGTGCCACAAAGATGGCGCTATCGCCGTCTCTCCATTGCCGGTGATATCCGGCTGCCATCCGATGTATCCAGCTTGTTCCTCGACGACGCCGACTACCGCCGTGAGCTAGCACATCCGTTGTGACATTTCGGTCGACTGCACAACACACTCTTGTCATAAGTATCATAAGAGTGTTTTGTGTAGCCTCACCGTCGTGCCACAAAAGTAGCGCTACCGCCTCCTCTCCATTGTCGGTGATTTCCGGCCACCATCCGATACATCCAGTTTCTACTGTCTGCTAGGATCTTTGCTTCTTACATATTATTGCCGTGTTAAAGAATTGGGTTCATTATCTTGTAATGCTATAATGGTTAATTCTAATCATAATGGAAATGGAATGTGCTGTTGTGTTTGCCACTATATTTGCTTGTTTTCAAAGGGCATAGGTATAGGATGAACTATCACAGATGATTTGTGCTATAAACCGTCTATGAAGAAATATCAAAGACGGCCGTCTGTGATACTCATCAATCACAGACAGTTGGTAACTAGAACTGTCTGTGATGTGTGAGTATCACAGACGGTTTTTGTTTCGAGCCGTCTGTAATAGTTTTTTCACAGACGGTTCTAGTTACAAACCGTCTGTGTTGTCTTTATCATAGACGGCTCACAAACCGTCTGTGATATCCTCTAATTATCACTGATACATAAATATAGACGGTTCAGAAAACCATCTGTGATAGCAGTTCCGAACCGTCTGTGATGACCCTTTTTGTAGTAGTGTATTCTTATACGCAACAAATTTTGTAGTCATGTTTGCTAATTTTTGTAGACACAATGTTGTGCAAATCACTAGATTGACTAATAATATGACCCACATATTAATTCTTGCGGTGCATGTTTGTGACAAACATGCTTCCTAAAAATTTTACATTGTTTCTGTATAGATGAAGAAAAGCAAATGAATGCTTCATACATCATCTCTGTGGCTAGAAAGCTTGGTTGCTCCATCTTCTTGCTACCAGAAGATATACTGGAGGTAAGAAATTTGATTGAAAGCAAAATTTGCTTTTCATGTTCTTTCTCATAATGAAATTTATGAATGTTCTTCATAAATTTTTGACTGTACAAGCAATTACATTGGTAAACTGTAAATCTGCTTCTTTTTTGGTGTACTTCTCACTAGCACAAATACTACAAGAGCCATATAGGCATTTCAGCTTATGCCTTTTTTTTTCAAAGTTCGATTTTATGAAAAATGTTCTCAACTAGATCATTTTGATTGCTGTGATATCGAATTTCGAAATATCAGTTTGGATGCCTAATGAGGTTCAATTTGTTAGTGTACTCCCAAACAGCCTCAACTTTTGCACAATAATAAACCCTATTTCTCTTGTAATATGAAATAATTAACATTGGCTATATGATTTTGTTTCGATTTGTCTCAGGTGAACCAGAAGATGATGCTGACTTTGATAGCGAGCATCATGTACTGGCATTTGAAAAGGCCAGCATCATATTCATTGGACACCGAAAACGGGAGTTCATGCGAGACAAGCTCCACCTCAACTTCAGATGATTCTGCATCTGAATCATCCATCGATGACAGCGGAACTAGATAGATGAACCGAAATGGTCTGACTGCTATTTTCAAAACCCGGGATACTCCTCACCCCATAAAGCGTTGGTTATGTTCTTGATTCTTTGCTGTAATTTGGAGAGCCAATGCATTCAAGACCGAGGGGAGAGAATGGTAGCGAGTTTTGGTTGTTTCGTTTGAGGTTTCGTAGTGTGGAAATTGACTTGGTGAGCGATGTATAACATCCTGTAAATATTGACGCAGGTAGCCGATATCTGTAACATCATATAGTGGCAGTGGTTTTTTTCGTTCAAAATCCACAAAGATTGGTTTGTTCTTGAGCGATTTTTTCCCTTCAAAATCCACATAGATTGGTTTGTTCTTGAGCACTTTTGCTTTTTAGCATATCAACGTGGGTGATCCAAGTTGCAATTTGGGAAGAAAGTTTATAACTTGATGTGTTGTATTGTAGGGGGTGAAGCACATCATCTCTTAGGATCGATCTCTATGTCTGCAGACTACAGGTAGATTGTCGACAAATTTAGGAGTATATAAAAAGGTAACATTTTGCATTTCATTGGTAGTTTCGCTAAACTTTTGTTGAACTGTGTTTCAAGTTTGTAGTTGTCACTGGGTAGGATCTAACAAGTAAATTTAGCGAATAGATACGAGCGTCCGTCAAGATCCCAATCACATGTGGATACTGAATAGACAATAGTGATTACTGTGATGCAAAAACAAAGCTCATGCGATGCATGTAGTGTCATTCAGCATAGTACTAGATGGAGTAGAGCATGGGGCCAACTCAGTCACGATTTCAGCACATGTATGTGTTAAGAGTTTAGTTCATGCATAGTGCCAAACAACGTTTCAACTCATCCGGTATAGAGAACCAAACAACTCAGCTTCAATGCTCCATTCAGTATATAAAGATCTCAGAACAGCTGTGGTGGCCAGCACTTGCACACTCAATACATTGATATGTGCGTGCTCGCTTATACACTGCCCCTGTAAAAAGGATCTGGCAAGTCTGAAATGTGCGTAGGGTAGAAGAAGAACTGAACGGAATAGTTTAGGCTTGTGACTGCCACTGGGGTAACAAACAAGCTGTCCAGCCAAATGGTCAGGTTGACTCCTTGGGATGTGCAAAACTGTTCACCCTAGCACTCTACTAAGCCCAGCTGCCTCGCCTTTCCATAGTAATCACATGCAGCGATGAGGGGGTAAGCCACTACTGGCTCGGGGGTTTCCAACTCCTTGTCCGTCGTTTCAGCTCTGTTCTGGCAGCAGACATTGCTGCTAGTACTTGGCAATGCTATTTTGTAATAGCTAGGGTCTATTTATACTGGTTTTTATTACTAGTTTCAGTTTAAAAAAAAAATCAAAATTTAATATAAATTAAAAATCAAAAACTGAAATAAGCGAGGCCTTAATCCGTTGCACATGGAGTGGAGAGGCAAAGAGTACGTACGTACGATTCGTTTAACGCTAATTGCCATACAATTTGGAAACAGAGCAGGTGATCATGATTGCAACCAGAGTTTACGAGCCTAAGCTGCTGCTGCTGCTTCATCGTACGACTGGATAGATCTGAGTTGACAGCGTGTCCCATCGACGTTGACATCTCATACTGTATACCAGTACAAGGTGCGTACCGAATTGCACTCCCTTCCTACACGGCTAGGCCAGTGTCCACACCACGCAGTTAGGCCGAGACCAACCACATGCGATAGATCTTACTAGCTAAGCGTTTTCTCTTCCAATAATGTTAATCCCAATTAGCTCAATTCGACCCCCGTGCAAGTGAGGCTCGCTTGCATTGCGCGCTTTATATTTTTCACAAGTACTTCCAAATTTTTGTTTATGATGCCGTGACAGCTTAGAAGCACAGTGAAATTGGCAAACAATCTGGTTACTAGCTAGATCCCAAAGCGCAGCCATAGTATAACATAGTAATTAACAACAAAATGACCCAGAGATTTTCTATTAATATAAACAACAGCTATTTGGATTGGGCCAGCTCGATCAACCTGACAAGCTGTTTAGGCGGATGCGTAATGCACATGTAGAGACTAGAGGCAAGAGTACGTACAACTCATTAGCGTTAATTGCCATACAACACCGTTGGAAACCCACTCACTAATTAATTAGGCCGTACGGCAAGGCAATACCACTACATAGTAGGTGATCATGCTGCAACCACAGCTTATCAGCTTATGTGAGTAATTTAAACACTCAAACCTTGTTCTCTCTGTTTTTTTTGGCGAGAGCCTAAACTCAATTATGGAGAAGTACTACGTACTTGTAGTGCACTACACGGGTCTAAGGGCCCGCTCGATTAGATTGAAAAATAATGACTTATGATTAAAATTGCACTATAGCTGATTGAAATTACACTGTAGTTAAAGGTGGCTTATTTGGTGTAATTAAATTTAAAAAATTTAAAAATAGAAAAAATATGTTAGCTCATGACGGACAACATGAACAAATACGGGAAAAAATCGCAAAAAGCTAAAAGTTCAAAAAAGACGAAAATTATGAATAGTAAAAAATAAGCTAGAAATCAAAAGCTCAAATTGCAATGAACCAGGTGAAAATAGAAATTGGGGTTGAGGGGGAACAGAGTGTACCATCAACGCTGACATTTCATGCTTTGCGACGTACCGAATTTCATCTGTACACGGCTGTCGGTGTCCACCACCCACACGGCCACACGCCCAGATTCCCAGTTAGGGCAAGCTCAACTTTGAGGTTGATTTACCGGGGCAGGTTTGCTTAGCACTTTCGGCTCCAAATGTGAAACTCCAATTGACTTAACTGTGATTTTCGATTTGGTCCCCTTTTGGTGAGCGAAAATTTCATATAATTTCTGGAGAAATCACGACGTTTCTTTGAAAATTTTACAAATTTCACGAGGTGCAATCATGTTCTGAAATAAAAACAAGTATTTAAGCGAGGTTATGCCTGATCAACTTTCTAAGGTGCTTTGGGTCGGCAGTACCTTGCTCGGTCAATCTTGAAGCAGCAACTTTTCATACCAGCCTTGGCCCGTAGAATATTCAACCCTAACTTACATCGACCGTATCAGGCAGTTTTGATCCGAATTGGCCACAAGATTGGAATTTCAATTAACCAGCTTAATACGCTATGCTACGAAAATTTGGCAGAAGCCGCTGCCACAAAATTTTGACATAATCCAAAAGATCCCCTAGTACTAGGGATTACCCGAAAGCAGTGGTGGATCTAGACCCAGGACTATCTGAGCTTCATCCCTTGATCTAAAATCAAAAGCCTATTGTAAATTTTTTTTAAAAAAATACCTTATATATAATAAATACTATCTATAATGTACTGTTCAGCTTAGAGCATTACTCTAACCTAGCTCCGTCTGCCCGAAAGTGACGGAAAGAACTCCTCTGGGGTCAGACCTCAGAGGCTCTCGGTGAGGTCTGCTCTCGATGGCCGACACGTCGCGCGCACAAATCTCCTCGCTGTGGTGGCCGAGTCTCCTGGCTCTCCTCACTGCTATGCTCGCTCCTTCTTTCCCCCCAAAAGCTCTCTGCTGGCTGCTTCTTCCGCCTCCCCTCCCACCAGGTCAGCCTGGAGGCGCCGCGTTCCTGCGTGGAGACCGTGACGTCGACGTCCCTTCCCCCGTCCCTTCGCCCACCGAGCGTGCCGTGGACGTCAATTGCTTCGCGCAAGGACTCGCGCCACCGAGCAAGCTCCATCTGCCGGCCGACGACCACGACGTGAGAGGGCTCCCCCCACCATCGATGTCGCCAGGCGCCAGTAGGGCTCCCCCCATCGCGGAGGAATCAAAAGAAAATCCTGCGATTTTGGAGGTATGCAATCCATTACTCCGAATTTCGAATGCTCGGGTGCAGAGTGCGTGCGTGTGATCAATGAACTGTTATGGCTTCATTGTAGGTTGATGAGCAAAATTCGTCCTCTTAGAATGTGCCAAAAGTTGGCATGATGTTTGAATCCGAAGACGATGCATATAACTTCTACAATTCATATGCTAGAATAGTTGGTTTTAGCATACGGAGGAGCCACTCGAGGTTGCGAGTAGATGGCACATTGGGTTCCAAAGTTTTTGTGTGTAGCAATGAAGGAGAAAGGAGTAGTCATAGTAGATATGAAACCAAAAAGGAACGGGCTAACACACGAACAAGTTGTAAGGCTCGTCTCCAATTTAGCGTTTCACATGACGTGCTTTGGACGGTGCAAAAGGTGGCACTTGAACATAACCATTATCTAGAAAGTCCAAGTAAATCTCATATGTTATGGTCGCAACGTCGTCTTTCAAAAGCTGACAAGTGCATGGTTGATAATATGAGAGCAGCAGGAATCAAACCGGCTGAAGTATTCAAATTCTATGAATAACTATCTGGTGGAGCTGAAAATGTACCTTTTTTTGCAAAAGGATTGCAACAATTATGTTACCCGTGTGCGTAGAAAGTACATGAAAATAAATGATGCACAAACATTACTGGAGTACTTGAAGAACAAACAAGCAGATGATCCTTCATTCTTTTATGCCGTGCAATTAGATGAAGAAGATGGTCGCATTGTTAATTTCTTTTGGACGGACGGTCAAGCCATTGTGGATTATTGTTGCTTTGGTGATGTTGTGTCATTTGACACCACATTCCAAACAAATAAGTTTGATATACCATTTGCTCCACTTCTTGGAACAAATCATCATAGGCAGACCATTGTTTTTGCAGGTGCTCTGTTGTATGATGAATCTGCAGAATCATTTGTTTGGCTTTTTAGAACATTCCTCACAGCAATGTTGGGTAAGCATCCTACAACAATTTCTACAGATCTGTGTGCTGCAATAGCAAAAGCAATCAGCATGGTTTTCGCAGGCACAAGTCATCGGCTCTGTTTATGGCATATATATCAAAATGCCGCGAAGCATCTTAGTCATGTGATCAGTAACCATCCTAAATTCCTTGCTGACTTTAAAAGATGTGTGTATGAAGGTAGGTCTGTTAGCCACTTCAACGACAACTGGCGTAACTTGTTGTGTGCTTACAATCTTGGAGGAAACCGTTGGTTACAAAATTTGTATACATTGCGTGAGAAATGGGCCACTATTTATTGGCGTGAATTTGTACACAAGAAATATGTATTCTGAATTTGAGAAGGAATTTACAAAAATATTCACTATGGCATGCACATTAATTTTCCTTGAGGAGACTACCCGTACTTACAAGGTGACGTCTTCTGAATACATTGAAGATGAAGCAACTGTAGTCTTCCATTTTGAGGATATGAATACAACATGTTCTTGTAGGATGTATGAATGCGAAGGTATTCACCTATTACACTAGTTGTCCTATCGTAATTACATGTTAGCTCACATTTTGTATTTGATGTAGGAATACTATGTAGGCATGCTCTACGGGTTCTTAACTTCAACAATATTTTTGTGTTATCGACTCAATCCATATTGAATAGATGGACAAAGTATGCAAAGAGAGGACTCTTTTGTTGTAATACTCCGAGTGAGGAACAAAGTTTGGCTTGCGAATCTGCTCATCTTTCTCGAAAGGCCATGGCAATTGCATTGAAGTGCAAGGCTTCAAGAAAATGTATGACATATTTCAATAATAGTTTAGATAACCTGGCTTCTGAAATAGAAAATATGTTGTCCGATGTAAGCATCAATGATAATTCTGGCACTGAAGAGGTCAGAGAAGTAATTGTGCCATTCAAAGTTCCTGAACAAAAAAAAGGTCCAAAGTCAAAGAGGGCAAGAGGCATTCTTGAAAAAAGAAAGAAAAAGGCATTGAAAACTGCAGAAAAAGGTAAATGTAATTGGTCATGGTGTTATCTTTCTCACAATGCTCGGTGGTAATATTTTAGCTTCTTATATGTAGGAGCTTGTACACAATTGTCAGACCCAAATACGATGCTTGATGATACACTGCCTTCCGGAGAGTCATCTCTTCCTACCATCCATGGAGAATTTACCAATCTCCTATTTGGAGCTTATCATGAAAATACGTCCGTCAGAAGATTAGATTTTGAAGATGGGGGGAGTTAACAAATAGTCCAATTGAATGCTATACACTACTTTTGGTGCTTCTATACACTACTTTTGGTTCTATGAACAGTTAAGATGTTCTTGTAAATGGTTGTATGAAAACACTACTTTTGGTTCTATGAACAATTGAAATGTTCCTGTCAATGTTCTCCATTTGAACCATTTCTACTGGCTGCAATGTTGTCCAATGGAATGTGTAATCTGCCTTATAAAACTACTCAAGGTTAGATAGTGGGATGAGCTGCAATGTTGTCCAATTGAATGTGCAATCTGCCTTGTAAAACTACTCAAGGTTAGATAGTGGGATGAGATGCAATGTTGTCCAATTGAATGTGTAAAACTACTCAAGGTTTCATTAGTTTTTTCTGCTTCATGTTGGTTTGTGATGTTGGTTTGTTCCTGTATAAGCTTACAGGGAGTTTGTTCCTATATGAGCTTACAGGGAGTGGTCAGGTTTCCTTTTTGCAGTTTATATATGCTTGTCCTTAAACTCAAATGTACTAGAGCACCATATGATAAATTCGAAAGCATATGTGTATCTGACATTCTATATAATACTCATCTTGTCTTGTGTATCTGACATTGCTTCTGTGATATTGTTTTGTGTATCTGACATTGTCTCTGTGAATTAAATGCCTCTCCAATTCTATACAATACTCATCTTGCTTTGTGCAATACTCAACCTGACAAACAGAAGAAACCTGACAATTCAATGTCTCTCCAATTCTATACAATACTCAACCTGATGACAGAAGTTCACAGAAGTTCAACCTAATGACAGAACATTGTTGATCTCCCGACAAACAGAAGACACAGAAGAAGCTCAAACAGGAGAAGCTCATTCTCCAGAAGTTCATTCACAGAACAAACATGACAAGCTCATTCTCCAGAAGTTCATTCACAACAATTTCCATTTAATTTCAATATCACAGAAGCTCAACCTCAATATCACATTCATTCAACAATTACAGAACATTACAGAACAACAATTTCCATGTTTACAAGAATTACAGAACATTCAATTTCCTTCTCCTCAGCTTCTTCAATTTGGGAACATCAAATTCAAAACGATTGTGCACACGGCGGCGGCCAACCAAACGAGGGAGGTGGGGAAGGAGCGGCGACGGACGGATCCATGAGCGTGGACCGGCGGGGGACGGCCGGGATTCTCAGTGAGGCGATGCGAAGGTGCCGACGACGGCCGACGGATTCCGCGTGGACCGGCGAGGGCTCGGGGGGCGACACGGTGGTGCTACCTCGGGGAGGCGACGCGGAGGCATCGGCGGCGCTCGCGCTCGGATCTGGGAGGGGAGGGCGGGCGGCGGGCTCGCGCTCGGATCTGCGAGGGGAGGGCGGCGGCGGGCGGCGGGCTCGCGCTCGGATCTGGGACGGGAGGGCAGGCGAGGTCGGATCGGGAGGAGAGGAGAGGAGATCGGGAGGAGAGGGAGTGGCAGAGAATAGGAGACGGCACGGGGAAAGAAGGAGCGAGCATAGCAGCGAGGAGAGCCAGGAGATTCTGCGCATGCTCGGCCACCACAGCGAGGAGATTTGTGCGCGCGACGTGTCGGCTATCGAGAGCAGATCTCACCGAGAGCCTCTGAGGTCTGACCCTAGAGGAGTTTTTTCCGAAAGTGACAGCACCGGTAGAAACTGAGATAGTGAGATGCCGACAGAGAAACTCTCGAGGTCCACGCCGGAATAGAACAGCCAAACGAATCATAGTTTGGGGGATTCTGGCAGGAAACCAAACTGAGAAAAGGAAGAAGAAAAAACCAACCCAAAAAAAAAAACAATCCCGTTCTAATGAGTGCTGTTGACCTCGAGAAACACACCAAGAGACTACCGAAAGCCCGCCTTTTTTTTCCCCTCACTCCCCCACTCGCACAGCACAGCACACTCCTTCCCTGGCCATGGTGCTCCCGCTCCTCCTCCTCCTGGCGCTCCCCGTCGCCGCCGCCGCGCTCACGGCGGACGGCCAGGCGCTGCTGGCCTTCAAGGCCTCCGTCCTGCGGGACCCCACGGGGGCGCTTGCCGACTGGGACGCCTCTGCTTCCGACCCCTGCGCGTGGAACGGCGTCTCCTGCGGCGCCGGCACCCGCCGCGTCGTCGCGCTCTCCCTCCCCAGGAAGGGGCTCGTCGCCGCGCTCCCGGCATCCCCACTCCCGGGCTCCCTCCGCCACCTCAACCTCCGCAGCAACCGCCTCTTCGGCGCGCTCCCCGCCGAGCTCCTCGCCGGCGCTGCGGGGCTCCAGAGCCTCGTCCTCTACGGGAACGAGCTCTACGGCCCCGTCCCCCGGGAGCTCGGGGACCTCCCCTACCTCCAAATCTTGGACCTCTCCTCCAACACCCTTAATGGCTCCCTCCCCAGGTCGATCCTGAAATGCAGCCGGCTACGCACGCTGGCGCTCGGCCGGAACAACCTCACCGGCCCGCTGCCCGCGGGGTTCGGACGGGAGCTTCCGGCGCTGGAGCGGCTCGATTTGTCCTACAACAGGTTCTCCGGCGCCATCCCGGACGATATCGGGAACCTGTCCAGGCTCGAGGGGACGGTGGACCTGTCGCACAATGACTTCTCCGGGCCGATTCCGGCGAGTCTTGGGAAATTGCCGGAGAAGGTGTACATTGATCTCACGCACAACAATTTGTCCGGGCCGATTCCGCAGAACGGGGGGCTGGAGAACCGGGGGCCGACGGCGTTCGTGGGCAACCCGGGGCTCTGCGGGCCGCCGCTCAAGAACCCGTGCTCGCCGGACGCCATGCCGTCGTCCAACCCATTCGTGCCGAAGGATGGGGTGTTGGCGCCAGCCGGTGCGGGGGGTAATGGGAGTGGGAGGAGCAAGGGGTTGGGGAAGGTTGCCATTGTGGCCATTGTGCTGGGCGATGTGGTGGGGATCTTGATCATTGCGCTGGTGTTCTTCTGCTGGTATTGGAGGGCGGTTTCCTCCAAGGAGAAGGGACTGGGTTGGGCTGCTGGCTCGGAAGGGTCGAGGTGTGGCAAGGATTGCGGCTGTTTTAGCAGGGATGAGTCTGAGACACCATCGGAGCATGCAGAGCAGCACGACCTCGTGGCATTGGACCGGCAAGTGAGGTTCAATCTCGATGAACTGCTCAGGGCATCGGCGTTTGTGCTGGGGAAGAGTGGGATCGGGATTGTGTATAAGGTGGTTCTTGAGGACGGGCTGACGATGGCAGTTAGGCGGCTGGGCGAGGGGGGATTGCAGAGGTTTAAGGAGTTTCAGACTGAGGTTGAGTCTCTTGGCAAGGTCCGGCATCCCAACATTGTTACCTTGAGGGCTTACTACTGGTCTTTTGATGACAAGTTGCTGATATATGATTACATCCCTAATGGCAGCCTCTCTGCAGCAATTCATGGTACGTATTGCTTGGTTTGTGGACTTGAGTTCTACAATGCCTAGGCTACATCATTTTCCATTGATCTTTGCGGTTTCATAGAATTATCATATGAAAATTTCCATAGTCCTGTGACTCATACTGTTTTGTGACCCTGATTCATTAATTTACTGCACTGTGACACTAGTTAGGTTTTGCCTTTGGCATACAACCTTTTATCTGTTCTAAAACTCCGTACTAGGAATTTATTTTATACTAGCTTCTTTATTTCTCTAGGATTTGATCAATTATTAGCTTTATATGATTTCAATACATAATCGTGTCATTTGTATTCTGGTAGTTGGCAAAGTTTTGACTTCATTCACTTCTTTCTGATATGAATCTTTGCTAATATTGCCCTTGTGCCTGCTCTATTGTATAGCTCTCCTCATTACTCAAAATATGTAGCTTTTGACTCTGATTTGAGCAGAGGTTACTAGAGTACATCCTTACCCCATAGTTAGGACCTGCTGTGTGGTTGTCAAGCTAGTGATGCATTTGCTTATTGGCTTTGATAATATTTCTGTCATTTTCAGGTAAACCTGGGACGATTGCGTTCACACCATTGCCATGGGATGCACGTCTAAAGTTCATGAAAGGAGTCGCCAAGGGGATGTCTTTCTTGCATGAATTTAGCCCCAAAAGGTATGTACATGGGGACTTGAGGCCAAACAATGTCCTCCTTGGAACGAACATGGAGCCGTACATTTCAGATTTTGGCCTTGGGCGACTTGCAAACATTGCTGGAGGATCACTTTTTACGCAATCAGATCGAGTTGGTTTAGAAAAGGCTCAGAGTCAGCAGTCAGATGCCTCAGTGAGCCCTCTTGTGAGCAAAGGGTCATGCTATCAAGCACCAGAAGCACGGAAAACACTGAAACCGTCACAGAAATGGGATGTCTACTCCTATGGTGTGATCTTGCTCGAAATTATCACTGGCAGATCGCCGGTTGTTCTCTTGGAAACTATGCAGATGGACTTTGTTCAATGGGTCCAATTCTGTATTGAAGAGAAGAAACGATCCGCCGATGTGCTCGATCCTTTCCTAGCCAGGGACTCTGAACGGGAAGATGAGATGCTTGCTGTACTCAAAGTCGCTCTAGCTTGTGTCCAGGCTAATCCTGAGCGAAGACCGTCGATGAGGCATGTCGCAGAAACCTTGGAGCGCCTCAATTGTTCAAACTAGAAAAGTACTATCACGAAAGGCGGCGATTTTGCAGAGAATATGATGGTTGTACAGCTCAAGCATGGCAAAGAAGCTTAGGGGGTCATCATGCTCCATTAGTTCACTATGTAAAATCATCATTTTCCCATGGCTCACAGATCCTCTTGGGCTCTTAACAAGTTAGTTAGCTTCAATTAGCTTGCTGTTGTGAGTTGTGACTCTCTTGTGTTTGCCTAATGTAGCATCGTATGGCATAATCAGAAGAGGAGTGAATGATTATCTCCGTTTTTTCGATTCCTTATCGTTGATCTCGACCGATTGCTCGCTCAACCACTCACGTGATTTCTCAACTTCTATCTTCGACCAGATTGAACATATTCAAAATTGTCAATCTAGAAACAGAACATCTTGATCACCTTCACACGTAGTCATTCGCTTTGATCCATCTACAAACACTAGCACTTTCTCGAACAAACCAAGAATCAGATTGATTCAAGATGATGTTTATTACTGAATTTTCATGAATTTACAAAGTGTCATCACAAGCACCTCTTAAAAGCTCTAGTCAAAACTAAAGCATCTCTTTTTCTTCATCAAAAACCTTCACAAAAGCCTTCTCCACAAAACCTCACATTAATCCTTAGCCTCTCCCTACTTTTATAGGCTAACGCACCAACCGTTCTGGACCTCAACACTATCCTGTGCCTAGTCTCGGTCCTCCTACATCTCACCATGAGTCCATGACCTAGCTCCGAAGTCCTGCAACCAACACCAACAAGCAAATCATCATGTACCACCGCACAATACACAAAGTCATCAATTGGTACAATTAATTCATACAATGCACCATGCGAAATGTATGCAATGAAAATACTGATCCTAAACCTAGCACCAAACAATAAACCCATGTGAATACAAGCAACGACATTCATAGCATCTGATAGAACCTTCTCTCCTCCTTAATCTGATGTTGTTGATTCCCTTAGCCACCCTATCGAAAAGAAGTACAAAGTACTATTCTGGAATCTCCTCTAATTATTTATTAGAAATAGAGCACAAATTAGACAAAGGGAATAATAGAGGAACTAGAAGACTTGTCAACCTGGTTAGTTACAAAACCCAAAGAATTAGACTAATTTATTCTGGCCAATACATCAATCTCATGTGTTTTCATTTTGAAATAAAGATCATTTAAGATAAGTGTTTCCATGCTAACAGAGTGATTGATAGTAGTGACTAGCACATCCAATCAGACATATCTAGAACATTCAAAATTTGACGAGCATTGCCAAAATCAAAATACGTAATATCGACAGATTATAAATCACTAACAATTTTTATTGAAGCGATCAAAAAGATTATTTATTGATTCTCTAGGTATCATCTCAAATTTTGAGTACTCCTTTTTAATAACAATAGGCACTTCATATGTATTTTTAACATTTTGCCAGATAGAATTACCTTGTGCTTGAAGAAAGACCTCCATGTGGATTTTCCAATAGCGATAGTATGATCCATGGAAAAACGATGGCTTACTTAAAAACCGATCCTGATCTGATGCCATTATAACCTAGCTTTGATACCACTTGTAGAATCATATGGCACAATCAGATGGGGGTGAATGATTGCCTCCACTTTTTCGATTTCTTATCACTTGATGAAGATCTTGATCGATCGCTCACTCAACCGCTCACGTGATTGCTCAACTTCGTTCTTTGACCAGATTGAATGTACTCAAAATCGTCAATCGAGAAACAGAACCTCTTGATCACCTTCACACGTAGTCGTACACTTTGATCCACCTACAAACCCAGCCCTTTCTCAAACAAACTAAGAATCATATTGATTCAAGATGATGTTTATTGCTAGATTTTTGTGGATTTACAAAGTACCTTCACAATCACCCCTAAAATCTCTAGTAAAAAAAATAAAGACTCTATTTTCTTCACCAAAAACCTTCATAAAATCCTTCTCCACAAAACCTTACGTTAAACCTTAGCCTCTCCTTACTTATATAGGCTAACGCACCAACCGTGTCATCATCAAACACGGACACAAGATCCTATCTCTTTCGAAAAACAAGGGGCCCGAAACCCTTCCAAACACGGTTTTACACAATCTCTAAACCTTCCAAGTTATAGAGACCTTCCATAGCGTCTTCCAACTCATCACATGTTAAAACCTCCAGGACTGCATCTCTTATAGCTTCTCCACGCATCACCTCTCATGTCAAAATCTCCAGGACCGCACCACCCGTAGCTTCTTCATGCATCATCCTCCTTTGATCTTTATGTGCTCCAGTTTAAGCCTAACCACCTCATGACATCCTTGACCATTTGAACCTCAGATTTCCCTATCCAAATCCCGATCCTCATCAGCACTGACCGTGACTATCTCCACATGAACCTACATATCAAAGACCAAAGAATATTTTTCTCGGTACAAGTTCTTCCCAACTTGACCATCATTAGTCCACACACTCATACCATACCTTTAACTATCCATAAATACCAACCAAGTCGTCCAGGACCACAATCATCATGTTCTCCAAAACTCACCTTCAGACCGTTTTGTAAAATCGATCTAACCACCATGCATAGTCGGTCAGACTGCTATTGCAATGCCTTCAACTACCGAGTACCACGACCATCTGACTACCAAGTACTTCCATCTTCCGAGTACCGAATCCTCCCATCTATCGAGTACCGAATTCGTCGAGTACTATTACTTCGAGCACTGTTCACTGATCAACGACCGCCATGTACTACCCAGTCATACCATTGGCCTATCTCGAGACTCGAAGTACTCAATGATCACAAGAAATGAAGCACTCGAACCACCATAAAGTCTACGAGTACCGATCGTAAAGTCTATGGAAACTGATCGCAAAGACTTCGACTACCGATCGTGAGATCTACGACAACCGATGGAAAAACGGAAGACAATGACAGCTGACTATGAAGTATACGACTATGATGACAAGACTGCGAAGTTTACGACTATGACAGCAGTCTACGAAGTCTACGACCATCTACCGCAAAGTCGACCAAAGCTATTCGGACCCGAGCAAAACCACTCGTATGCGACCGAAACCACTCGGACTCGAAACCTTCGACTGCGATCAACCGAAATTTTCACAAACGCAAAAACCAATGCGATCCAGATGTCAATTATTCATCGTCACTTTATTCATGACTATCCACATGGTCTAACACCTAATAGTGACATTGTGGGAATTAGTGGATTTAACTATGTGTATGCTTGCTCTCTGTTATGACTGACCAGCAACGAGTAGTATGATATTGGGCATAAACTGGACCATGGTCCATGGATGCCTTTTTCTTTATTGTTATGTACTTCCTGATCAACTCCTACAACGAAAGCACGTTTGGCCCAAAAGTAAGTACTGCAGCTCTAAACTGGGACTCTTAAAAGCATTGTCGATACTCTTATCTTTCGAAAAAAAAGATTGCAAAGTGCTAAGGTGACAGTGAATTAACTGTAACCTGGTGTTGTACATAAGTGATGCGCTTCTTTTTGCCCTCGAGGAATTTTTACCTGGGCCCTTTCAGGCAAAGTGATATGGTACGTACTACGAAAAGAGCCATTGTGGCTGTGGAAGTACTCTCATTCTTGGTTAGTAGAACAGTCACTGCTGCTCCTAAATTTGCATAGGCTGTTGCTGCAAGGAATCGGGCTGTTTTGCTCTGAAACAATACTACAATTAAAGAAGGAATCTGGCTGTTCTTATATTCTGTAAGACGGGTCCGGCTCAGGTGCTGTGCCCCCTGCATTTAGCGCGGTGCAGGGGTGCCCCAGGAGCCGCCACGTGTCCCCCGAAATTTAAAAAATCCAAAAAATTCAAAAACAAAATACTTTAAAAAATCCGAAAAAAATGTAAAAAGTACATTTTTTTGTAAAAAATACTTTTATTAAAAAATATTTTTAAGTACTTAAAAAAATACTTTTTCATAAAAGTATAAATAAAAAATTTAAGTACTTAAAAAATACTTTTTATACTTAAAAAATACTTTTTACAATTTTTTGAATTTTTTAAAATATTTTTTTTGAATTTTTCAGAATTTTTTTGAAGTTCGGAGGACACGTGGCGGCTCCTGGGGCACCCCTGCACCGCGCTAAGTGCAGGGGCACAGCACCTGAGCCGGACCCCTGTAAGGCAAGGGTAGCCTAGAGCGAATTCAGTTAATGCAACGTGAAGCAGCAAGCTGCAGCTTTTGTGCGGTTGCATGGCAGTTACAGTTCTGTAACTCGCGATTTTATCTACAACCAGTAGTACTATTTATTGTACTAGACTACTAGTAGGGTTATCGGTGATCATGCAGAGGAAGTTCCTCGCTCCTCAGAGCAAGTACAATAGTATAGCCAACTAGTGGCTATAAGACTTGTCCATTTCATCTATAGCCTTCAAAAAAATAGTTCATACAATAAGGTAGTTATTACAATAACTATTTGGCCCCACGTGTAAGAGAGTGAAATGCATATTTTTACGTGCTATAGCTAGCTGTAATTTAGTAGCCAGCTTCCTTCTCTTTCTTCCTTTCTCTCTCTGCCACGTAAGATTTAGTTGATATTATATTTACTATAGGTTGCTGACTAAGCCTTATTGTACCTGCTCTCAGAGAGCACGACCAAGTGTGCATGTCCATCCGTGCTCCCTTCTCTGAAGTCTGGGAAATAGGAGAACCTGGGGAAGCTCTCGAACGGTCATTGCCAATTTCGGTCATTGCCAATTTCCCACGGTTGACATGCAGGGTGTTGCAGAGTTGCCCCCAATGCCATTCATGAAAGCAATGCCGTTAATTTGCAAATTTCTAGATGCTTGAAAGAAGATTTTAAAAAGCACTATGTACTATTTTTCTGTTGTCATTATCGATCCTACAGTACAAGTAGGAAGTACAAGAAGTAGCAGCAGTGTACTGGTGGCACTCTTGCCTTGAGATCCATAAACGTTGCTTTGAGGACCGAATTGGCCCCTTCAATTAATTTGCAAATTTGGTGTAACTTGCGCAGTTGCGTGAAATCCCGACCAGACGGCGGCAGAGGCAATTAGGGCTGCCACTGGGTACCTATAATTTTTATTTAAATCCATACCCACACTATTAAGTATGGATAGGTAAGAAATAAAATGCCTATTTAAATTTAGGTATAGGGAGGATAATACCCACTTACCCATCTTTATCTATACCTATTCAAACATAAAGTTGAGATTACACTTAGATATTTATGGTTTGAATAACTCATACTCAGTTATAGTTTCCTATAAAAGCATGTGAAAACCACTTGTGTATCCGTACGTGATAATTTGCACAAAGCAGCTCCATATACATATAATCATTTCCAACAAATTTCAGTTGATTTCGAAAAACTTTTATGGTGTGAATGCGAGGCTGAAATTTCAATTACTGAAGTTTTACGGGCCCACATGTACGTCTAGTCGTGCTAATTTGCATATAGTTCCCCTACACGTAAAATTATCTCTAATAAATTTCAATTGATTTCGAAAAACTTTTATGGTGTGAACGTGATGTTGAAAATTTAAATACCGAGGTTTTACGAAAACTTTCTTTATATGCCTCTCCGACTTAACTCTCTTTTTTTTCTTCTTTATCCACTGGGTTACTCAAACCTATTGGGTATACCCTTTTTCATTTGGATATGAATAATATCACTTCAAATGGTTATGGATGAAATTAAATATAGATTTAGGTCACTCATATCTTACCCAATGGCAACCCTATAGCGATGTGAAAAATTGCGCCAAGAAAAGTTTAGCGGCACAGTACGGAAAAAGAGCATTTCCGTGCTGTAAACGGCACAGTAGATCTCATCACTCGTCAGGTGCGTCTAGACAGTTGCCACCCCTAGTCAATCCCCCAATCACCCCTAGTCCATCTGGCTTATTTTTTACAATTCATAAATTTCATTTTTTTCTGACTTTTTTTACTTTCTTTAACTTTTTTGCCGGTTCATGATTGGTTAACCTGTTTTTTCTATTTTTAAATTTGGTTACGTCAAATAAGCCACTATCAGCTACAGTGTAACTTTAGCCAGCTATAGTGTAATTTCAGCCATAAGCCAGCTTATTTCAGCCCAACCAAGTGGCACCCTAAAGACCGAGTTTTAAGGCCCTATTATTCTGACTTTTTTAGTGTTTTTTGACTGTTTACTTTTAGCTGAAATTGTACTATAACAGCTATTAGTTTGTTCTAAGTCATTCAATTAAAGAAAAATAAGAAATTTTTTTTTATCTCCATAGACAATGAAAAAGTAAAAAAAGAAGAAAAAAATACAAAAAACAAAAAACCGAAATTAAAAAACCAACATGTTCATTCTGGCTTCTAAAAGATAGATGCCAAAAGCTGAAGTTAAAATGAACGGACCTGTTGTTATGACAAATATTCTAGCGACGCAAAATCTCATTGAAATATTTTTATGTGGAATCGGGATGGGGATATCTTTTTTCTTGCTACCATGGCGTCCTTAAACTGGTTGAATATCTCAAGCTTTGCTTAGACCTTTGAATGTACATAGCTGCTGACAAAGGGTCTGTTTTTTTTATTACGGCATATTAATCTAATTACTCTCTTCGTTCTTTTTTACTTAATTTTTTTGAATTTTTATGGTTTTCGAGATGCTATTTTGAACACAACTTTTTATAACTTTACACTAAAATATACTAACAAAATTATAATACTATGAAAGTATTTTTAACAATGTATCGATAATATAATTTTTGTATAGCTAATCTAGATAGTTTTAAATTTATTGATAGTTAAATTTTAATTTGATGGTAGGGGTGAAAACGGATCGGATAGTTTCCGATCGATCCGGATGAAAACGGATACGGATTGTGTCGGATCGGATTTTCTTCGGATAATTTTCGGATCGGATACGAATACGGATTTTTTTGTCGGATACAAATACAGTAGGCCTGATGGCGAATACGGATTATCCGGATAATACGAAAATGGATATCCGGGATTTCAGCCCAATATAGCCCAGCCCAAATCAGCCTCTCTCATCTCCCCTGCCACTGGCCCACTAGCCCAACCAAGCCATAAGCCTCCATTACCATTAGGCATTAGATTCCTTAGTCATATTAAATTACAAACACCACTAGTAAATATTTATGTTTATTAAAAAAATAAATTTAATATTGTCGGTGGATTAAAATTTGTACCGATTAAATTGATGTACTCCCGTTTAACTCATTTTGATGCAAATTTAAATACTTAATTAATTTATTAGTCACATGTAAATGGTAGAAATCCATTAAGAATTATTTAGGACTTTAGAAAAAATTAACTGCCACTTGAAGATTTAAAATCTGTACAACGGTATGATTATTGTGGATAAAAATACTTATGCTTGGTTAGATTTTATGAATGTTTTGACAAGATAAACTATTTGATGTGTTTTCATTGATTTTGGATGTATAGTTTAAGGGGTTTTTCATGTTCCGATAAATATTCGTGACCGTATTCGTTTTGATTCGTATTCGCTCCGTATCTGTATTCGATATTATTCATATTTGTATTCATATTCGAGGTATTCGTATTCGTATCTGCATCCAAGAAAAAAATATAAAAACAAATATAATAGAGATATTATCCGCTCGTATTCGATCTGTTTGTATCCCTATTTTATGACACGGGGTTTATAAAGTTACCTAGAAAAGCACGGAGGAAGTAATACCGCTGAAAAAAAACAGCCCAAGGTGACACATGGATGAACCTGGTGAAGCCCTTTACGCCAAGTACAAGTGCACAGTGCAGCATAAAAAAAGGACATTAATAGCGACAGATAACTTTATCAGTTAATTGATCTGTCGGTGACAATTACTTGAGAGAGAGAGAGAGAGAGAGAGAGAGCCGTCAAGGCGTTATCCATTCTGCCTTCCTTCCAACTTGTTAGGCTTTTGGCAACAGTGACACAGTAGTGACTCTATTGCTGCTCAGAGTCTAAAAAAAGATTCAAAAAGCTTCCGTAGCATGCTGATCGGTCCGTTCTTTTTAGATTTTAAAAATTAAATTTTTAGTATATCTATAATAACTAGTTTTTAAATATAGTATTTTTAAAATAGAATCTAGTTAATTATAGTATATACTATACCGATTTTATTTATATCAGCAAAATCATATATAAATTTCTATTACTATATAATCTCTCAAACAAATAATCTTAAAATCACAAGTTATAATAAAAATCATAAACTTCAGCTAAAAGAGCAGACCTGGTATTTGATCGATGCAAACGCTTGGTAACGAGGCAGGCCCCGACACTGTTCCTAGTTCTCCAAGAGCACGGTCCCAGCGCGCGCGCGTCGTCTCCAACACTCAACTCCAAGAGCCTTGCCACGTGCTCGATTGTTGACACTGAAGTCTGAGCCTTGCTCAGTCTTACATGCGTGAAAGCCTGAACTCTGAAGTCCTAGGCTGAAAGCCTGAAACACGGTTACACACTTACAAGTTGAGAAGAAAACTGCGGCTTGGCTGCTCGTTTATGGCTTCTTAGCTCTAGTGAACTTGAGAGACCATGTGATTGAGACCTTATATGTGTGATGAATAATTGACATCGGTTTAGGAGAGTCGAGTTTGATTTGGTTGGTTCAGATCTTGACGTTGCGTGGTGCAATCGGGTTCGGTCGGATTTGGTCAAACCTAGTCAAGGTGCTTAGGTTGCATATTCTGCTGTTTCAACAGGTTTGGATTTTATTATGCGTAAGTATGATTTACTGATGCTATTTATGCTTTCATGTATTGAGCGGTTGTAGGATCGTCGATGGCAATCAGAGGGGGGTGAATGATTGCAGCGTCTAGCGGAAGCTTTCCAAAAATTATTATTATTTTTAAACCTGTAAATTACAGAAGCACAAAAAAAAACACAAAAACAAAAGACAGTAAAAATAAATAATACTCTCTGTTATTCGACCGCAAACGTCGCAATGAAACTCACGTCACGGAGTGCCGGTGCATGGCGGCAAGGAACTCCATGCGGAACCGGTGAACACAACGCGCTGAACTCACGGTGCCGACGAGTGCGCAGCGTATTCCTCCGTCAAAAATTGCGTGCGATCGACGATGCCTTACCGTGCGGGATTGCGATCTCTGAGGCGCTCGGTAGAAAAATCTTTACGTGAAGACTATCAACTCACGGCGGCGTTCGTGCATGCGCGACTTCAATCAACTATGCATGCAAAGCGCTTCTTCTTTTCTCAATACCACCATGAATCCCATTATCCATCCAATCTCGTAAATCGTGCCCTTCTCAATATACATGCATGCACTTATATCCATCGCTTCTCACGTATTCCTTTTTCATCACATGCAAAGGCTTGCTACGGCTTTTCTTGGATGTCATGGCTTGTGTCGCTGCTTGGTGTTGTCGCCGCGACGGAGGAACGTAGGAGCGACGATGTACCGTTGGCGCTGCTTCTGCGTTGCTGCGATCGGCGCGCACTTCCGAGGCGCTGAGCGAAGGCACACGCCGACCAAGAGAATAAAGACGCACCTGCGGAAGAAAAATTTGTCATTCTTGATGATCAATGATATTTTTTTTTTCTGGAATAGATCTATTATTTCTAAATTATGGTGGCTACAAAGTGCCCTTCAAGCACCTCTAAACCCTAGCATGAAATTAGTCTCTCCCAAAAGCCACAGGGTTGCCTCCAACCCCACCTCTATTTATAGTCTAGGGCCCAAAACCTGGGCTTACCCTAAGCCCACGAGTTCTAATCCAATTCCAACACCAAAGGGACCCGAAACCCTTCCTAACACGGATTTTTCCAAAATTCCAACTTTTCTAACTCGTCTCGTGTCGAAGCCTCCAGGACCGCACCTCCCGTAGCTTCTCCACGCATCATCCACCTTTAATCTCCATGCGCCCCAAGCATGAGCCCGACCATCTCGTGACCTCCTTGACCGTCTGAACCTCGGATCTCCCCATCCTAGTCCCGGTCCACCTCGTCACCGACCATGATCACCTCCATGCTCAACCTGCACATGCAAAGACCAAAGAACATTCTTCCGGCACAAGTTCGTCCAAACTTGACCAACGTCAATCCGCACACACGCAACACAACTCGCATAACGCCGCTAAACAATATTATCAAATATTCATCATCAATTATTCATCACCAAAATAACCTAGACCAAGCCACATGGTCTAACAATCTCCCCCTTGATGAATACATTGACAACACCACAAAGATTGTATATGATGAATTAGCTTCAAATAAATATAAGTGAAGAACTGAAGCCGGAAAAAACATTTTGTGCCACAAATTTCAAATCTCTTAAAAAAACTCTCCCCCTCAACACAAGAGAGGTAATTTTATAAATGTCTCCAATTTCTCACAAAGCACATCAAATCTCTCCCCCTTTGGCAATGTAATCATCAAGACAATTAAGAAAAGGAACAATTCTAAGAAGGAGCAATGAGAGTAAAAAAAGCAAGAAGCTTTGTAGATTATACAAGTCATTGTGCATTGATTAAATAAAAGAACCAAGCCATATTTTGAGTAGAGCTATCTAGATCATATAAAATCATATATCATATAGCAATATCAAAACCAGTTTTGAGCATGGTTAAACAATTTATATTAATAACATGCATCTCAACAATGACCAAATCAATTATAAAGAGCACAATAAGATATCACAACAAAAAGTCAAAACCTAAAAGTGAAGCAAATTTTAAATCCAGACGAGCTAACAGTCTCATAAAACAACCTATTGCTCCACACTCAATTCATAGGCATGTGGCATGCTTGTAGCATACTTCTTTTCATAATAAAATGCTTGTAGCATTCTTGTTTGAGATGGTGGCATGCTTGAAGCATACTTCTTTTCATTTGTGCACTTTTTGTGCCTTTTTTTAATATACCATGGCATGCTTGAAGCATACATCTTTTCAATTCTTTTGCTCAATTTTTTTTATAACATGCCAAATTGAGTGATCATAAAAAGATTGCAATATGAAACATGCAAGCCTCATAGCCAAGATTTAAAATAAGACTCACAATCAAGCTAATCCTTTTCGATGAACATCGTAAAGTACTATCTATAATCAATCTAGTCAAAGTGTTCCGCCATGTCATATTTTAATTCAAATATAGCAAATTAATTATAACCAGTCATGATCAAAGCTACACAATATATGAGTAAATATGATAAAGAGAGCTCTACAACTCATTTAATTTCAATGGCTTGGACTTGTTGATTTATTTGACAAGTATAATAAACAAAGCTCCTGAAATTTTTAAACAACAAGCTCCCCCTCAGAATAATCCCATTTGATGTAACACGCAATTCACTTCGCAAATGAGCAAAATGAGAAGTATCAAAGCGATTTTGTGAAAATATCAGCAACATGAGAATCTAACAGGATGTAAGACAACATCACCTTTTCCACATGGTCTCTCAAAAAGTGAAATATCTTGGAAGCTATCAAGGTAGTGAAGAATCATCAAGCGCTCCAGTCAAGTAATGATGTAAAAGACCGGAACCCAATCGAGCTCATATTCTCCATCCTTATCAGTTGTTCTTACATCACAGGAAACATCGGTCTCACAGTACTGGGATTAGTGAAATAAGATCTAGGAATCCAGTACTGAGACACACGATGAACATGAGCAACAAAGCTAGAACCAAAGCCACGTGTATGTGAAGCAGATTTAAAGCCATCATGAAAGTTCTCTAAAAACATAGCTTTCACATGTGATCTAGGAACAAAAGACAATGCACGTTTTTGTTTTAAAGCATTCAATCTTTCCTTCTTCTCTTTCTTAGCACGTCTAAAACAAAATTCATGCAAATGACCATCTCTTCCACAATAGGTGCATTGAAATTTTACATTACCAAAATTCTTTTGAGATGATGAGATAGCACCTACATTTTCATTCGATGAACTTTGCACAAAGCCAGCAGATTTAAACACAGTTTGTTTTGGTTCAAGTTTCACTTCAATCTTTCCAGGTTCAAGAAGCTTAACAACCTTAGGAGGATTATTCTTGGCATGCTCAACAAAGTTAAATCCTAGACCACGATTTTTCACACTTGTTTTTGACTTGTCTAGAATCATATTCAAAATTTTCTTACCAAAAGAAAATCTCTCTAAAGTGTCTTTCAGGTACTCATTCTCTTTAGCTAGTGTGGGACAAGTTGTGCATTTAACAGGTTCATTCACAAGATTTTTAGAAGCACTAGACTGAGCCAATCTTTCTTTTTCAGCAAAATCGTTAAGTTGTCTAGTCAAAGCTACTATTTCAGTGTTAAGCTTAGGACAATTAGAGCAAGAAGATATCTCATGATAAAGCATCTGTTGAATTGTTTCTTGTGATGAATTAAGTCTAGCTTCTAGCAAATCACATTTAAGGCAAGTTTTAGATTGAGTATTTGAAATACCTGACTCTAAACATGTAGGAGAGCTAAACTTGAGTTTTTCAATTTCATCATGTGCAAGTTTTAACTTTTCACCACAAGAGTCATGCGCCAATCTCAACTCATCAAGTTTAGCAGTTACATCACTAAGTTGAACCAAGTTTGATGCATTAATTGTTCTAGCAGATTCCAACTCAGTATGTAAAACTTGACAAGACTCACAAGATTCATCATCAGGAATAGAAGCTCTAAGTCTATTGATTTCAGAATTTAAGCTCTCAACAATGAAATCATGATTTTTAATTTTCTTTTTATACTTCTTAAGCTCATCTGTCAATCTAAGTACAGCACGAGATAAATCTGTGTAAGAAGGTTTTACCTCATCAGGATCACTGTAAAGATCATCATCATTGAGCTCTTCACTGTTTGCCATAAAGCACATCCCTGTGAAGTCCACCTCCTTTGCCTTCTTGCCATTGTCCTCATCATCGCTTTCAGAATCATCATCACTCAAAACAATCTCATCAAGTGCTGAAATTATCTTGTTGACTGCTCTGCGATAATTGCGCTTATTGTTTGGATCAATCTTGATTTTAGAGCGATGAGTTGATGCCTTGTCATCTTTGACCTCCTTGCTCCTCAATTTGGGACAATTCATCTTAATATGGTTTAGCTCACCACATTCATAGCATTTGATTGGACCTCCTCTCCGCTTTAATCTGATATTGTTAATTGCCTTGGTTACCCTGTTGGAGAGAAGTACAAGCTGCTCTTCTGGAATCTCCTCTAATTGTTCATCTGAAATAGAGCACAATGCAGACAAAGAAACAATAGAGGAACTAGAAGAACCGTCAGCTTGGTTAGTCACTAAGCCTAAAGAATTAGTCTTGTTTATCCTGGCCAAAACATCAATCTCATGTGTTTTCATCTTGGAATAAAGATCATTTAAAGTGAGTGTCTCCATATTAACAGAATGATTAATGGTAGTGACTAACACATTCCAAACAGACATATCCAAAGCATTTAAAATTTGACGAGCATTATCAGAATCAGAATATGTGACATCAACAGATTGCAAATCACTAACAATTTTATTGAAGCGATCAAAAAGAGCATCTACTGATTCTCCAGGTTTCATCTCAAATTTAGAATACTCCTTTTTGAATTGATTCTGACGCACACCTTTAATAGATTTAGATCCTTCATGATAATCAGATAGAGTGGTCCAAATTTTATTTGCAGATTTAAGGTGAGCAATTCTGACAAACTCGTTTCTACTTAAACCTTGCAACAAAATATTTCTAGCCTTAGCATTAGCTTCAACATCAGATGAATTTTCAGTTGTAACAACAGGAGGCACATCATATGTATGTTCAACTTTTTGCCAAATAGAATTACCTTGTGCTTGAAGAAAAACCTCCATGCGCGTCTTCCAACAAAGATAATCTGATCCATCAAAAAACGGTGGCTTACCTGAAAACCGATCCCGATCCGATGCCATTGTAACTTGGCTCTGATACCACTTGTAGGATCGTCGATGGCAATCAGAGGGGGGGGGTGAATGATTGCAGCGTCTAGCGGAAGCTTTCCAAAAATTATTATTATTTTTAAACCTGTAAATTACAGAAGCACAAAAAAAAACACAAAAACAAAAGACAGTAAAAATAAATAATACTCTCTCTGTTATTCTGACCTGCAAACGTCGCAATGAAACTCACGTACGGAGTGCCCGGTGCATGGCGGCAAGGAACTCCATGCGGAACCGGTGAACACAACGCGCGGAACTCACGGTGCCGGCAGTGCGCAGCGTGTTCCCTCCGTCAAAAATTGCGTGCGATCGCGATGCCTTACCGTGCGGGATTGCGATCTACTGAGACGCTCGGTAGAAAAATCTTTACGTGAAGACTATCAACTCACGGCAGGCGTTCGTGCATGCGCGACTTCAATCAACTATGCATGCAGCAACGCTTCTTCTTTTCTCAATACCAGCCATGAATCCCATTATCCATCCAATCTCGTAAATCGTGCCCTTCTCAATATACATGCATGCACTTATATCCATCGACTTCTCACGTATTCCTTTTCATCACATGCAAAGGCTTGGCTCGGCTTTTTCTTGGATGTCATGGCTTGTGTCGCTGGTGTGTTGTCGCGACGCGACGGAGGAACGTAGGAGCGACGATGTACCGTTGGCGCTCTTTGCCGTTGCTGCGATCAGGCGGCGCACACTTCCGAGGCGCTGAGCGAAGGCACACGCCGACCAAGAGAATAAAGACGCACCCTGCGGAAGAAAAATTTGTCGCTGCTGATGATCAATGATATATTTTTTTTTCTGGAATAGATCTATTATTTCTAAATCATGGTGGCTACAAAGTGCCCTTTAAGCACCTCTAAACCCTAGCATGAAATTAGTCTCTCCCAAAAGCCACAGGGTTGCCTCCAACCCCACCTCTATTTATAGTCTAGGGCCCAAAACCTGGGCTTACCCTAAGCCCACGAGTTCTAATCCAATTCCAACACCAAAGGGACCCGAAACCCTTCCTAACACGGGTTTTTCCAAAATTCCAACTTTTCTAACTCGTCTCGTGTCGAAGCCTCCAGGACCGCACCTCCCGTAGCTTCTCCACGCATCATCCACTTTTGATCTCCATGCGCCCCAACATGAGCCCGACCATCTCGTGACCTCCTTGACCGTCTGAACCTCGGATCTCCCCATCCTAGTCCCGGTCCACCTCGTCACCGACCATGATCACCTCCATGCTCAACCTGCACATGCAAAGACCAAAGAACATTCTTCCGGCACAAGTTCGTCCAAACTTGACCAACGTCAATCCGCACACACGCAACACAACTCGCATAACGCCGCTAAACAATATTATCAAATATTCATCATCAATTAACCATTGTCAATTATTCATCACCAAAATAACCTAGACCAAGCCACATGGTCTAACAGCGGTGCTATTTGATGTGTTTATTGTCTGTGATGACTGCAGGACGTCGAGGCAGAGTCATGGCGAGACACGAGGTGACCGGACTAGACACGGGCGGTGTCGAAGTCAAAACGGTCGAGATGTGTCAAAGACGGTAAAGACTCGAGGTGGTTGCGAGGCTTGGACGATAAGGAGCGCGGAAGCTTCCCGGAAGGTGCAGGAGGGGCGAAATGGTAATTTCGCGAGGCTGCAAAAGCAGGAGCGGGCTCCGTTCGGGTTTAGCGGGCGTACCCGTTAGCCAAGGGCTATATAAAGGAGGGAGTGGCTGCATGCCCCCTCATGGTTTTGGGATAGAGTTAGGGTTTGCTTTAGTCAAAAGAGCCTTTGAGAGGTGGTTTTGGCTTTAGGCTTTAGTGGTTGGTGAGTTGGTGAGAAACACAGAGTGTGTCTCCATCGTAGCTTCTCCCTCTGTGTGTGTTCTTGGAAATGGGTTCTTGATTTTCCAAGCATGTATGGGGAAGTAGAGAGGGTGTGAGTTGATTCTCCATTGTAATCATGTATCTCCTTTCCTCTATATCAATATGAGATGGCTTTGGTTGAATTTCTTTAAGTCTCTAGCTCTCTGTTGTTTATTTCCCTTCGATGCCTCTTTTGAGTGATTCTTTAGTTTTTGTGTTTCTTGTTGATTCTTGCTGAGAAGTGCCAAAATGGGTTGCTCTGTGATGGGATGATGCCTCAAGATCATTTGATCGATTTTTCCCAAGAGCAAATCACTTTTAATCTCAGATTTCCCTTTTTGAGCTCCTCTGTTCCTGTTCTTGCTTTCTAGGGTTTCTTGGCTCCCTCTAATTTTCTTTAAAAGAAGGCTTGAGATTTGAGCTTTCTAGTCCTGAGGCTATTGCTAATGTTCTTGCAAAAGCTCAAGAACAAAGGACTTGGGATTGTTGAGAAATTTGGATTTTGGCTCTCTCTCTCTGTAGAAGTTCAGTTTTTGGACTTTCTAGGGTTTTGGTGCATATTTCGTTTCCCTCTTTGAGATGGCTTGAAATTTGGTCCCTAGAGTTCAGAGGCTAACTAGTAGCTATCATCAAAGTTTCATGTCCAAAGGATCAACGATGGAGTAGTAATTTGATTTTTGGTGAAGTCTCTGAATATTTTCAGTTTTTGGGTCAAATCCCAAATTCTTGTTCTTGAGTTGAGTTTCCTTAGGCCTGTTTGGTTCACGTACGAGTAGAGTCTGGCTCGTATCTGAGAGCCAGGCTCTCGTAGGACAGGTTGAGCGCATGCAACGCTGTCGTGTTTGGTTCCCGTACGAGTAGAGTCTGGCTGAGAAGAGATATTGTTTGGTTGTCTGTCGAAGATATGTTGCATGAGATAAAAATAATATAAGATTATGATTATAATTATGAAGATATGTTATATGAGATGTTCGTATCTTATTATATCTTAAACTTCTTCAAAACACGTTAATAATACTTGATATTTATTAATATACACTAATAACATCATCAACTGACTAATCACCTGCATCCCGCGAGCCTGGCTCCCCAGAAACGCCCGATTCCCACGTTTCTCCAGAGCCTGGCTGTGGGGGGAATCTTGCATGAGCAGAGCAGTGAACCAATGACTGAGCAACCAAACAAGGAGACCCTGCATCCGGCCAACCTGGTTCAACCGAATGCAGGCAACCAAACAGGCCCCTTGTTTCCCTAGGCTTCTCAGGCTATTTTGGTTATAGCCTTGTCTTTCTGAGCAGAGAAATCCAAAGGGAAATCCTTAATTTTGCTGCAGTTTGAAGTTCCTCTCTTACAGTCTAAAAAACCATCTTTGCTGCTGTCTGAACCCGTCGGCCGGTCGGACCGGCTTTGATGGAGCGGTTAGACTGCTATGTGGCCGGCGGTCTGACCGGCGGCAAGTAACCGGTCAGACCAGCCTGGCAAGTGCGGTCTGACCGCCCGGGGAGTTATGTTCAGACCGGCCCTTCTTGTTTTTGCTCAGTTGTCGTTGTTTCTTTCTGGTCTTTAGGGTTAGGCTCTCTCCTCTGTGGTTTAAGGTACTTCAAGTGTGCTAGCACCTCTTTCATAGCTTTTTAGCTATTGGAGGAGAGCTTTCGAGTAATTACTTGAGGGGGTCATTTTTAAAAGTCGACATTCACCCCCCTCTGTCGCCATTTCGGTCCAACAGAACTAGTTTTTGATTTTGCCTTTTTTTTGTTTTTCAGTTTTTTTTAGGCTTTTGTTGTTTTTCCTTTTTTGTATTCGTTTACGTTATTCATGATAGGCTAACCTATTTTCCTCTATTTTTAATTTTTTTAAAATTTAATTATGCTAAAGAAGCCACCATCAGCTACGGTACAATTTCAACTAGATACAATACAATTTTAACCATAAGTCAACTTATTTTAGCTGAACTGAGCTTGCCAAAGCATTTGTCTTATGTGCAGAAAACTGTACGTGCATTAGATTTTCGCCTCAAGACGTAGATGGGCAGTGAGAGATGGAATAATTTCTCGGGCCAGGCTGAGCAGTGCACTCCTGTTCTTTTGGGATTAGGATGAACTTGTTCTTTCTTCTTTTATGTGTCTAAAAAACTTGAGGGAAACTCGGTCGCCCATGACAGCCTTGGCAACAGATCCCAAATAAGTCCTTTGGTGTCTGGTTTGTATGCATTATATCAAAATTTAAAGCATTACGTGAGAAGGTCCGGACTTTGTTACAATAAATCATTGCTATTTTAGAGGAATATGAATTTGAATTTTGTAAATTTACAGTTTTTCTAGCAGATTGCAGACCTAGGGTCTGACCAGCAAGAGGCGGCACTCAAATCGGCTGGCCTGTTTCAAATCGGCTGATTTGTTGATTTTTAGGAATTTTGGTTATTGTTTGATTTGGTTTGACCTAGGTCAGTATATATGTGTTGCATGACGCACATTTTAGCTATCGTGGATTAAGTTGTGAAGAACTTATGCTTGAAAACGATTTCTTTATCTTTGGATGTGTAGGAATCCTTGGAGTGAACCATAATCAACGGCGAGGATCAGAACTACACTCATCGAGGAGTTGAGGCTCAGAACGATCAAGGATACCCGGTGAAATGGCTGAGCTTAAGCATGGCATAAGAAAGACAGAAAATATTGAAGGGAAGTTCAAATGACAGGTTGCACTATATGACTTAGTGGGTCCAAGTGAGGTGTGGTCCGATGAAACCGAAATGGGTGAGAATTGTCGATGTGTGGTAAGCCATTGGTGCATCTACACGTGCCAAGCATGATGATTACTTATAAGGAAAAATGACGACCAGGTCAAGACAAGGTATTTTGATAAGTTGATCAAAATACCAGAAAATACCTTGAATCAAAACCATGATGCTTGAGCGGGTCTTGGAAAAGCGGTTTAGGTCAAGGATAAGTTGAAAAGATCAAGTTGGATTAAAGGCTAATGACTTAATAGATGCAGGCTCATGTGCTTTGAAAAATATGCATAAGTATAGTGTTTGAGTAAAATCTATGTTATGTGGGGTTAGTGGGTTTCCCTCATTTGTGCAAAGTGGATACTTTCCATTAGGGTTAGATGGGACTGATTGCCTTCTCTATTTAACGGGTTAGGATAGTGACTTGCTAGTTAACTAGTTAACCATCCTAACTTTACTCATTGAAGCCAAGTGTTCTAGGTTAGGTTTTGAGAAGTGTTAGTATTGTGGTGTGCTCTCTTGTCCTCCAGGTGAAGTGACTATAAAACCTTCATCCTCAAGTAGTAATATATCAACTTTGTTCATCTCTCATAGATTCCTCATGTTTGGTTGATTTGCTCTTGATTTAGTTGGTTTCGATCTTCTCGCTCCTCTTCTTGATTTTGCTGGATGCCAAGGATGAGTAAGTGATAGAAATGTATCATGAAAATAAATCTCCATCCATCTAGACATTAGATTTGGCAAGTTCATGAAGTTTCTCGGTTTTGCTTGGATTTGACCTCTCCGAGAGTTTTCTTGATCTAGTTATTTTTGCCTTGATTCCTTTTGTGTTCTTGCTTGCTGTGATATGTGGAAATACATTGTAGAGACCTGAATATGCAATCCGGACTCTCCTTTGTATTTTGCACTAGTTTAGGACCACGCTAGTGCACATAGTATAAACAAAGATGAAATATCGACCATATCACGATTCACTAAGAAAAGACTCAAATATTGTTAATTATCAGAGTTATGACCTTATAGCTAAGCTTATAGATAATAGCCTGAAAGGCTTAAAGAAACTAACAACGGAAAATAGAAATAAGTGTAGTAGCCATTTGACATGCCCACAGGCAATCGACTGGGGAGCGAAGTCCTAATCCGCGAAGTCGTCGAAATATCCTCCTTCTAATACCTCTTGCTGATCTGGTCCTTCTTCCTTAACTGAGCAAATGTGGATAAAGCAGTGAGTACATGGAGTACTCAGTAAGTTATTTGTAACAAAGAATGTAATATAAAATGCAAGGTTTACCAAAGCATGGCTGAAAGGATAATTTGCGTAAAGCAGCAATTTAAAGTAGATATAATAAATAGATTAAAAAGCAAGATTGGAAAATAATTAATAAATAAATAATCAAAGAAATTGAGAAAACTACAAGTGAACCGATTATTCACTCCAATGAACTACACGTGAACTAACCATTCACGTAATAAACCACCAGTGAACTAACCGTTCACTTTTCCAAACTTAACCTAACCAAGTTTTCATAAAAGCTCTACCCCTCGTGTGAAATCACCAGCATTGTCCATAATTGGGGATATGGCTATTCGAATAGTTTTATACTCTGCAGAGGTTATACAACTTTACCCACACGATGTGATCATCTTGTAATGTCACCGGTTTAACATGCTACCTTTGGCATATCGACCAAGAAGATCACAACAAGGCCTTTATAATGTTCAATCTCAACTTAGTTCCGCCTCGCTGAGATTTCGCCGTTGAGAAGGCTAATCACCTAGTCGATAATTGGCCCCTCTTGCGCCCCGTGGAATGTACAACGACATCCACTGACATATGAACGATGAAACCAAAATTGAAACATCACAAATTAATTAGCCAGGTCCGTCCCATACTAGACATGTGGTTGTATGGTAAGGCTCAGATCAGTGACGCACAAAGTTAAGTCTTTAGATATTAAGCGAAACATTCACATCCCAATGTGCAAATTGCACCTCCTTTACTGCATGATAATTTGCCCAAGTGAAAATATTTTGTATAACCAACACCGATGACACTACCCATGTCATGGTACTCAAAGTTTATAACTGTGGTTAACCATCACATTTCAGTATCTCATTAAGTCAAAATTAATTAACCGCATGTGATGAAAACCACTGTACTAATAATAAGCATAGCTACGCAATTTAAATGTACAACCGATGTGACAACTAATATTACATCACTAGATAATTACCCATCCTATGGTGATAATGGAATCATGGCATTCAAATTATCAAGGAGGAATAATCAAATTGGACAATAGCTACCAATACAAGGTTTGCATAAAAATAGCAATGCATGATAATTTAAAACAAATTAATACATAATAGATTTAAAAATTAGGTTCATCATGATCAAAGGACATGAATTGCCTTGACCTTGCCCAGTTAATGGCTCTTGATCTTCAAATCTTGCTTCAGCTCCTTCGAAAGTGTGATCTAATGAGAGAGAAAATGAAATGAAAAATAAAATAAATTCCAATAAAATTTAAATGAACTCCAAAAACTTAAAAACCAGAACCAAAAGATAGAGCTCAATTTTATGTGAATTTAGGAAAAAGAATCGGGTCAATCGGAGTTCGGACGGAGGAGAGCGAGCGATTGGGAGATCGGTCGGAAAGAAAATTCCAGAAAATTCTCAAATGAGAGAATATTCCCTAGCATCTTCTTTTTAGGCTGATGTTTGGTTTATTGGTGTGTATGACACATGGGACCCACATGTAAGTGGCACAAGGAAAAGGAAGAAGAAGCTAAGAAGAAGCTACAGAGAGCATCCGTGGAATCTACAGAGCACACGTAGGAGCTTCTGGCCACGGTTTGCACACGTGAGGGAGAGCCAAGGGAGACATGCCAATGTACAAAACGGAACCCCGCGGTCCCGAGGAAGAGATAGCCGGAGGAGGCGCTGGTTGGTGTGACCCATAGTGACCGCGGTGGTGGCAACAACATGGGTAGGAGATAGAAATAATTTCCGAGCACGAAACACAAATAAGTAGGGTGAGCATGGGCTAGAACATGGCAAGATGAAACTAGGAAAATTGTTGGCTCAGCGGGAAACCCACCGGAGACGGCACAATCAACGTTTGAATGACGTCGATAAACAAAAAGAAAAAACTTAATATCTCGGTGTTCGGTGGACGAAATCTAAAACCACTTGGAAGGTAGATACCTGGGATGGTTTAGCACGTTTTGACGTGAGAGAATTGGAGAAAACATCACCGGATAGATAGGAACACGAGATGCCCTAGGTGGCCATGGCTAGGTGCCGGAGGCAAAAATTTGTGGATGGTTTTTGGGAAAAAGAAGGGAAGCACAGAGAACACGGCGAGGCAAGTCTAAAAGAGGTGATGGCATAGGCTAAAGCTTACCGGAATCGACGAATTGACATCGGGAAGCGATCTCAGCCTAGGTTGGAGAAAACTCGGTTCCGAGAGATTGGCTGCACCAAAACCAAATTACTTTGACAAGAAGGTAGATGGTATATGGGAACACGATTTGACATGAAAGAATCATGAAAAATCTCACTGGATAGCTCGGGACACGACGAGCAATTTCGGGACTAGAGGGCCTTGGTGCCGATGGCATTCTGGGCTATGAGGGGACTTGGCACGACTTGGGATATTCTTAGAGGGGTCAAGAGGTCGTATTTATAGGCTTGGAAGAGATAGAAACTGACTCCAATTCACGGATTTCGGTTTAGAGTCCGTTTCAGAAAATAGGGGTATAAAAGGCAAATAGATGAACAAAACGCAAAGAGACCAGATGGGATAGATTCCTTGCGTGATTTGGCACAATTTTTCTCTTTGGAGGACATCGAGATAAGGTTCAGATTTAGAGTTGCCATGGGAGAGGAGAGAGAGAAAGTTTCAAACCAGCCATCGATCTCTGGAAGGAAGATGAATAGTAGCTGGTTCCAGAGAACAAAAGGAAGAAAAGTAGATTCTATTTAGGAAGGAGCAAAGCTTGGCTTGGTGGCTAGTTGCATGGAAACGTTAGGACTAAGCGTGCCCATCCCATGGCGATGGGTGACTCAATGGGAATTTTTTTCCTTTTTTTAGAATTTTAAATTGAGCTCAAATAAACTTCAAAAAATACAAGAAAATATAGAAAAATTCCTTGTGACACAAGAAACCCAAATAAAATGCTTCTAGCAAATTTTAAAGTTTATTTTAGTCAAATTAAATCCATTTAATTTATAAAAATTCCATTTAAGCTTTTAGTTAATTCCAAAAAAATTCAAATGGGGTATTATATTACTAGATCAACAAGTTGGTTTTTAGCTACCTTAGGAGTAACATATGCTTGCATATAAAGTAGAGCATGCAGTTTTGATAATTTAAATGGATATAATTTCACATGAAATATATGCTCAAAATGATCAAAGTATTGACTCGTTGGATCAAAAGCTTGGGGGTCTTATGCTACTTTAATCGGGGGCTCGTTCGCACCTTCGAGCTCTACTCGGGAGAACATACCGAAAAATAAACGTAGATAAGTAAAAGCAAATAAATGCCAAATAAAATTCAACTAAACTCAAAATTGAACAAAACCAGTACCAATAGGTAGATCTCGATTTTAGAAAAATTTAGAAATAAGTTTCATTATATTCGGAGCTATGACGAGGGAGAATGAGTTCTTCAAATATTTAATCTCGGGAAAAATCTCTAAAAACAAATAAGGAGAGAGGGATATCTCTTTGATAGGTGGGGCCCGGTATAAGATTTTTTGAATTATTCTAGTCGCTGTAAATAACATGTGGGCCCATGGCTTAAATAAAAGAATTTACAGAATTAAAAAGAGTAGGGCCCGCATGTCAACCTGACATTTTTCTTGAACCTGTTTGTAGCTGAGATAATGGCAGTGGGGTCCATTTTCAGTGCCAAAAGATATCCCATTAGAACAGTCATTAGTCTAATTAACTAAGTACAGTGATTTAATTATACTACTACAGTGCTCTTCCCAATCGAGAGGGCAGTGAAGCCTGCCGACGGTGAGGGTGGCCATGGCGACTTGGTAGCATTCGCAAAATGGGTCCCATGGCCCTGCGTGCATCCCTGGGAGAAGTGGCGTGGCCTGCTTTGGCCCAGCGATTGCTGGTGGCAAGGCCCAACGGCGGCTGGAACAGGGGGGAGACGCGGTGGTGCTAACCTTGGTAAAAAGCCGATTCCTCAGGGGGCAAGCTACTAGGGGCTGGTGAAAGCGCATAAGTGGTGGCGGCTGAGCGTGGGGTAGTCAAGGCTGAGTTGGTGACGTTGGTGGCCTTGGTGGCGAGGTGACTCACGTGGGCAGCGCACTGGAGGGGAAGAAGAAGGCCAGCGCAGCTAGAGTCGGCTTCTGGATGTCCCAAAGGAGCTCCACGTGCGGCTAATTGGATGGAGAAGCGGCAGAGTGACGGGGGCGGCGTGGTGTTGGAGTCGAAGAATAAGGCGCTCGCCGGTGGCCTACTGGTGGAGAGGGAATGATTAGATGAGGGAGAAAGGAGAAGGAGTGATGGCGAACTCAGGGGAAGCTCAGGAGGTCCCGACGTCCACCGAGGGGAGTTGGCGATGGAGATTGCCGGTGGAAGGGCTTGTGGCAGAGGAGGCGTGAGCTCAAGAAGGTGAGGGAGGCGGCAGCGGGATTTGAGTGAGAGTGGTGGAGAGCAAGGGAGGCTCGAGCAGCCTTTTATAGGTAGTGGAGGGAAGACCGACGTCGTGGAGTCTCAAGCGGCTGTGCGAGTGACGCCAACTTCGATGTGGCTACAGAGCAGGGCAGCATGACCGAAGCTCACCACAGTGGCGCTGAAAGACGGCGAGGACCACGGATTGTAACTACGTGGGAGAGGTTGTCCCGACGGTGCACTCCTTGTCTCAGCAGTCGCAGGAGGGCAGAGTGGAAGACAAGACGGAACCTGATTGGGCACTGAAGCGGAGGCCGGGCGCAACTTGGTCGGGGCGCTGAATTGCGGCCGCGCGAGGGGTCAACGAGGGAACAGGGAGTTGCATGAGGGACAAGGCTGCGCAGAGGTTTGAGCGGCATTGCCGTCCTTTTCAGCCGTGCGGGGGAGGGGCTGACATGCGTGTAGGGCGCTGGACCGCGGTCGAACTGTGTGCGCACGAGGGAGGCGGACGCTGAGGAGTTGTCGCAGCAGCGCGCTGAAGATGAGGCGGTTGCCGTCCTTCTCTGGGTCAACATAGAACAACGCTGGCTGAGGGGAGAGAAAGAAAGAAGAGGGAGGAGGAAACGGTTGAGAAGACAAGGGTTGAAGAAGGAAAAGTTTTGCAAAAAAAAAAATTCCCAACCAATTTTTGAGTTGGAATCTGACCATTAAGTTTAAAATCTTTGAAATTGAAATTAGATTTTGGATTTTTTTTGTATTATCACAAATGCTTTTAAAAAATGGGATGTTACAATTGGGGATAAAGGCTGTGCGGCGGACAGGGAGACGGCTGGCGCTGCCGCCTGTTGGGGCCTTGGGGGGTATGAGCGGGCAAAACGGTTGCTAAACAACCTAGGTGTTACTGCCCGAAAATATCTCAAATCTATTGTTCTATCAGCTCTTACCTAAAAAAGCTGCACACGGCTATTAACATCTTGTATTTCTAATGGCATTATGCCAACAAAGTTAGAAAGAACATGGAAAACATGACCTTGTTCTGGTTGGACGTTGATAGAACACAGGCCCATGCATGGAGGTTAACGAAGCGGCCGACTACATGTCCCTGTCAGCCATTATCAATTCTTCATGGCGTTATACGCTCTAAATTCCTGATGTTATAGTCAATCCAACATTGACGCCGGTGAGCGTCACGAGCTGCATGACCGTGTCTGCGTTTAGACTCCTCCATGGCTTCGCGTGATTCCTTTCACCTCAACACCGGCCCACTGTCTCATTCTTCCTTTCCCTGCTAAGCCGCCATCGGCAGTACATAGTCAATCCAACATTGACGCCGCGACAGGCTTTGTGCATCTTGGTCGGAGATATGGAAACCGGCGACGACGAGAACGTGCAGAAGATTTTGCCATGGGCAATTCTATAGGACCGGATAGGCAACAGAGAGAGTAAATAGTGTCTTTAAAAATTTCCCCTAAATATTCAATTATCCTTTTCTCTGATAGCTATAAAACTATAAAGATTAGAGTAGAAATCCCACTTGAAAGCTAAAGAAACAGAGCCGAGTACGACTTGAAAAGACAAAGAATAGAGCTGAACATAACCGGTCAGCAGGGAAAACAACGTGGTCGAAAAATTGACAATGTCATCACAATCTGACAACGTGGTCAAAAATTGACTCTAGTGCTCGGCGACCAGAGAGAGCGGTCGAAAACTAATGCGGTCGAAATTCGAATTGAGTGGTCAACGACTAGAGAGTGGTCAAAAACCAACGTGGTTGAAACCCATGTGGCCGAAATGCGACTCGAGTAGTCAATGACTAGAGAGCAGTCGAAAACCAACGTAGTCGAAACCAATGTTCGTCGCCTGGGCGATCGCGTGACCGGTAGGGTATAAATGAAGTGGATAATTTCTGACCGACGATTGAAGGTTTGTGAAGCAAATATAGAAAGGATAAATGAGTATTTGGTACTATCTATTTCTGATTCTGACTTTGAAAAAACTATAAAATAGAATACAAGATGACCGATATATATATATATCCAAATGTCAGATGATACAAGGAGGCATTTGTGATTTCACTTAGGAACAAAATAACGAATAGGTGGATTATCGCATCTGAGTTGGCGGATAATACTGAGTGCTCTTCCTTCGATATCTTGGTGATTATTCTCTTCAGTTTCACTTTGATTGTACCCTATTGTCCAATATCCTGTGTAGGTGTGCAAAAAATGGAGAATTTCCATCTGACCGACTGAAGGCTTGAACAGCGAATACGGGATACAGAAATAGGTATCCGGCTCTATCCATGTTTAACTCCGACTCCAAAAAAAAAAATCAAAATAGGATACAAGATAAACGATATCCACTTGTATCTACTTCGATTCCACCTATAAACTGTGTTAATCGAGAGAGACACAAGAGCATTACAGCCCTGTTGGGAGTTAACCACGTGCTATACTACTACTAATGTAATAAGGATCGGATCGGAATGTTCCTAATCAGTGAAGATTATATCCAATCGTTGTTCATTACTCGATGATGTAACCGCCCGAGCGTAAACTTCGGCTTGTTAGTGTGGTGGTCTATCTAGGGCTGTAATAGGATTAGTCCCATATTGCTTTATCAAAAGTGAGTTGTAATAATATATAATGTTTGTTAAGTCCAAATGTAGTATATTCGGATTAACTCTTTCAAACAAAATGAGGACTAAAGTATAAGTGTGGTGCTATACATGCTTGGTCTGGCATCCACGGTGGGTTAGGCTTTGAGTTGATTTTGGGGTTTAGTGTTATAGATGGTATCAAAGCATCAACCTTCGTTACACGGAGCATGCAACACAAGGGCATAGGCATATTGCGCATGGCACATGTGGGCACGGAGTGGACAAATGACATGGCATATATGCTAGCTCTGGACGCACGGACACGTACTAAGGGGTGATTCTAGGCATTTGCCTCAAATATGGTGTGTCGCCGAGAGGGTCAGCTCTTAAGGGGATTGAATGTAATACCTTGTTCTGTTAGAGTGGGGGCCTATGTGGTAGGATTAGTCCCATATTGTTTGTCTAAAGTGAGTTGTAGTAGAATATAATATTTGTTGGGTCTAAACGTAGTACCTCCGGGTTAACTCTTTATATGAAAGTGAAAACAAAAGTGTAAATAAAGTGTTTTGTATGCATGGCTCATCCTAGATAAGCTACGCTTTAAGCAAATTTTAGGCCAAGGTGTTACTTTTTTGTAAGTCAATAGTACAGGGGATAGAGATTTGCAAGAAATAACCTTCTATACTAATAATTTTTATTTATAAGAAAGACGCAGAACAGTTCACTGCCAAACTTCATTTTTTTGTACGTTTTAGTTGGAAGGATGATGCCTTCAGGCTTCAAAACTAACCCCACTCATACTTTATTTTTAGAGCTTTTTTATTGTATCTTAAAATAAATATGAGCCATTCAATCTTTATGATCTAATAATTCAAATTAGTTAAGATTTAATTATATTACCACTTACACTATTAAAAGTAGAATCTCTAAAAGAATAAAATTATAAATGAAATAAGTGGAATGCACCCCAATCTCCAAGAGCTCTAGATATAGACATGAGGAGTGGTGAAGAGTAGAAATCATGATTTCTACATAGAAATCTCAAACTTAAGATGTAAACATAAGGTGAGGCAACTCACTACTACAGAAAACCGTATTATAGACGGTTCAAAAACGTCATCACAGATGGTGTTCTGAACCGTCTGAATTCATGGCTCACTGATAATTGAAGGTTATCACAGATGATTTTCGAACCGTATGTGGTGTAAATGTCACAGACGGTTTATAACTAAAAATCGTCTGTGATAGCTGATAATCACAACCGTCTGTGATTATCACCTATCACATACGATTTTTACTTACAAACCGTCTGTGATTATTAGCTATCACAGACAGTTGTTAGTGAAAAATCGACTGTGATATTGATATATCACAGACGGTTTTTAGTTAAAAACCATCTGTGATTATCACCTATCACAGATGGTTTTTACTTACAAACCGTCTGTGATTATCAGCTATCACAGACGGTTTTTAGTTACAAACCGTTTGTGATATTCTTTTCTACCCCTAAATCTATTTCTATTTATTGGCTAGCCTCAGGAAATCTAGCCATGCCCTCTGAAACAAGCAGATCAACATGTACATGTATACATACAATTCACATATCAATTCATTTCACAAACATAAAACATCCAATTCACATATCAATTCATTTCACAAACATAAAACATCCAATTCACATCTCAATTCATTTCACAAATATAAAACATCCAATTCACATCGCACTTCATTTCACAATCATAAAACATCCATTTCGCAAATCAATTAATTGAAATGAAATAAAATATCCATTAACAAATACACAATTATAAAAGATCTATATTGCATTTGCACTTAGATGGTAACATTGCATTTTTATTGCTCTATCACTTTGGAATCGAGGTCTCGCGAAAGGAACAAATCTATAATCAACGAACTTGTCAGGTTGCACAAGAAATACTTGGATGGTGCATGATTGCCATCCAGCGATGATGTTGGAGCGGACGCATCTGGCGATGATATTGAAGAATGTGCGGATGACATGTTGGATATAAAGATGACTTCTTCAAGATATAAACAGGTGGAAATATTAAGCCATCTAAACAACACATCACGCAATAGTCTAAAACCAGCATCTACTAAACAGGTGATCACAGACTGCACAGAATTCTGACTACTCTAGCAAAACTGAAAGGACTACAAATCTAGAGCTCAAGATTTGTGATCCAATCTCAGTACAAGACTAGTTACTTTATAGATCATATGACAGTTCCCACAAGCATCTCTTTTCACAAAAATCAGCCAGTATAATTAAGCAATATTAAAGCACATTTCAAACAGTATATAAATGACCTAAATTGCATATAAACATGTAAAAGAGAGGAATTTTCCACAAGAGAATCCCTAGGATTCTTTTATATTTATACTTACAAACAGTGTTTACAGATTAGATTGCAACTTGCAAAGCAAGGAAGTTTAAAGTGTATGGGATAACTACAGATTTTAATTGTTCATATTATTATTTGTGGAGTTCATGACCCACAACGAGAGCATGTCAGGTTTTAATTGTTCATATTATTAGTGTCTGATTCCATAAGGCCACAGCATCTAGTGTATAGCATGGGCTATATGATTCAAATAAAAGACAGCGCAACAGCATCTAGTGGCATTCTCTAACATATATCATTTCATACATGTCCGTACAACACAAGGCAAACATACTCCAAGATCGAACATGATACTAACTCATATTCAATTAATAGGACTTAAAAATAATGAATGGCGTCCGAGGAGGAGATTTGCGCACCTTAGGGTTCGGCGGCGTTAATGGTGTCCTAGGAGGAGAGGAGAAAGGGAGGAGGAGGGAGTGCTCACTAGTCACCACAGCTCGGGTCCGAGGAGGCGACGGCGACGGCGTGGACAGGCGTCTGAGGAGGAGAGGAGAAAGGGGAGGAGGTAGTGCTCACCGGTCACCATGGCTCGGGTCCGAGGAGGCTGCGGCGACGACGTGGACTGGGGAGATCCGAGGAGGCGGCGGCGACGGCGTGGACTGGGGAGATCCGAGGAGGAGGCGGTGACGGGCTCGATCGAGAGCGGCGACGGCAGTGTACGAGCTTTGTGTGCAGTGCAAGCGCAAAACCCTAGCCCGAGGTATATATAGGAAGGCTTATTACAGACGGTTCTAGTTTAGAACCGTCTGTGATATAATATTATCACAGACAGTTCTAGCAGTCAGATGAACTCGTTAACCACAAAGTTGTTAGACAAAAAGCGATCTTTTGCAAATCCTCAAAAACCAAACTCAACCTTCGTAGATACTCTAATCCAAAAGTCAATTACTCATCACAACCATGAGGTGACTTTCACATGGTCTTACAATCTTCCCCTTGATGAGTATATTGACAAACTCCAAAAAAGCATGAAGATGATTTTGTTTTTGAAAGTAAAAGCAAGAAGTTGCAAAAACCACACATGGTCCAATAAAAGAGAAGAAGGAACTCATGACCATTTTGGCAAAGTGTGAAATGGAGCAAACAACAAGGAAGAACAAGTTTTATACAAAAGCTCCAAATCACATATAAACCACACAAAAGCCCAATCTTGTTCATGGTCCAAAGAAAAGAGCCATTGCTCACCATGACCATTTTCATAGCAAGAGGACGAACAAAAAATGCAAAAGTGAGCCAAAAATGCAAAAGAGAGCAAATGACTCAAAATGCATATTCTCCCCTCTTAATGCCTTTTTTCTCAATCATTCTCCCTTTTGGCAATAGAGTCATCAAGATGTATAGAAGAAGATAGAACATGAATGAAATGGAGTGATTATATTTTATTTATTTTAAGCATTAGTTGCTATAGAGATTATCCAAAGTGACTTTCTAACCATTACACCAAGTCATAAAAAGTGAAAGCATTAGTTAGATCATGACAAATCATGTATATCCAAGCTAAAGCCAAATAAACATAATCTAAAATTAAATGAATTGTTTAACATGTCAAGTCACTCAAGATCATAGGCTAGTTAAAAGTATCAAAAAATGAGACAAATCATGTCAATATTCTAAGTGGAACCAAGAAGGTATAATTGAGTCAATTTAGAGTGCTACAATTTCAAGATTGAGACATTGTGTTCAAGTGCTAGATATCACTTGTAATTGAGCAAATTTAGCATATTTGACATTTTTAGAAATTCATGGTTGGCTTCAACCATTTTTCACAAGATTTTATTTTCTTAGCCATTTGCTAAATCTCAAGCCTTATGCGACCACTCCTAGCAAGAAGCTTAAGGAAGTGATCTTGGTCATCCAAAACGTCTCCTGAGTTTATATCTAGTGTAATGGCAAGCTGTCTCATGAGAAAGGATTGGTGAGATCAATTTTTTCGCATAAAAGAGATCTTTTTGCATTTTCTTGACTTAGCTCAAGAACAAAGAGTTAATACAAACTCATGCTTCACTAATAAACTAGCACAGCACAATCTAAAGCTCAATGCAGATTCGAGACTCAACTTAGCTTATATGACGTGGCATATATCATAAGAGTATCACTAGAGTCAGACTAATCACATGATCCAACAAGACGTGATTTAACTCAAGTTGTTCACATTTAATAAAGCTACCATGGTAAAAGCTAAGCTGCACATAGAATGGCATGATAAATCTAATAATCTAGCACAAGTCATGGTAAGATGTAAGGCAAGATACCATGTCACATAAGAGCAATAGTCAAACCTCCATGGTTTGTACAAGCATCCATGTATATACAATGCATGTTGAAATTAAAATGCAATATGATACAAATGAATGCACAAGAAGTAAGCTCCCCCTGAAAAGCAGCCTGAAAAAAAGGAAGCTCCAATTCCCCCTAAAGAAGGCAAATTGAGAAGAATCAAGAATTTAGACGTAAAATCCAGAAAATGAGGGTTCAAACAAAACGAGATGACTCTTAGACACACCCTTCCCACATGGTCTCTAACTTATAACCTCATACCATGGAGCAAAAAGCAACAGTAGTTATCATAACACTAGATACTAGTGGCCAAGAAAGCTTAAACTAGACAGTAAATAATCCTAGGGAACCATTTAGATAAGAGGTGTGACTGAGACAAAATCATCTAGAGTTGGTTCCTATCTATCCAGATAGACTCTTCCTACCACTAGAACAGGAATGCTATACGAAATCAAGTAGTGGTAAGCAAAAAACTGAAAGTCACAAGGGAGCAAACCTTCGTCACATCGCTTGGCGATGTGATGTAGTTGATGTGGTGGAAGCTAACTAAAGTTGCATCGTGAGATTAATAGAAACCTCCACCAGAACCTCAAAGGAGATGAGAGACCCAAAACATCCACACAAGCCACATGGTCTCTCCCTCACATCCACAACCTGTGACTTAAACATAGAAACAACCGGTGTTCTAGTACTAGGGTAAGTGATATATAAGCATGGATCTAGTACTGAGACACATGACAACAAAAATAACATCGCAAGTACCAATGATAAAGAACACATGAGAACACACCCCCACACAAGCTCAATCTAGCCCTCATTAGAGCATCTAGAACAACAAAGTCTAATGCAAACCAAATCTAGAAGAAGCTTGTGGACTAATAAAAGTTCTCATGATATTTAGGCATAAGCATAATCTAAAACTACCAAGATATCATACTGACTATTTTTCATGCCTGGACAGAAGTGAATAAGTTCAAGATATATATGTATCCGAATGAATCATAATCATATACAAATAGCAAGTGAAGCATATGTTAGGATGGATACAAGTATAAGCATGTACATATGAACCAAAAAGATAAGAAGACACGAATAAACATAGCATCATGATATAGAAAGCTATCCAAGATATAATCAAGCTCAACATATCCATAATCAAGCACGCATCATGTAGACATATGTCATGACAAACAAAACTCATGGAAAGGCTGCTAACATGCATAAATAATGGTGAATGGACATGAGAAGCAAGATGTAAATAATAAAATAGGATAGATACAAGAAGGCACAAAGTCATGATGATACTTGACTTCTACTATACACATTCAAACAAGTAATTTATGCTCATGAAGTCAAGTCAAAGTTTAAGCATCCTATAAACTAATGCATATAACATGACACATGGATACATAAGCAAAATACACATAAAGGTATGACAAGAAAATAACATGAGTAGTACATGCTAAAATGGTACAAGTGAGCACATGGACAAACATAACATACCAATTATGATCAAACATGAATATGAGGGCATGGAGGTATAGGGTCGCTCACAAAGTAGGTGGAAATACCAAATGTGAAGGCATATGCCTCTTAGAGGCTATCAAAGGGAGTAGAGAACCAACTAATGTTCTAATCACATGATGAAGTAAAAGACTAAAACCCAATCAATCACATGTTCTCCATCCTGCATCTCGGTACCTACATATGAGAAGAATAAAGTGCTCGAGTCTTGGATCCCGAAGGGTTAGTAATCAAGTACTTGGGAACCCAAAACATAGACACACCAACACTATGCAAGTTAGCATAATGCAAAACATGGTTCATGCAAGAAAATCCAATCTTGGAGATACGCCGCAAGTGGACAACTCAATGAGTAAAACAAGTGCCATCTCTGGAAAAGCGACGAATGCCTTACTTGAAAGCACCAAGATGAGAACGAACAAAAGCATTAGAAGAACTCACAACTTCTCCTCGACATAGGTGCGCACCTCAATGGGGAGAACGAGGTCCACCACTTGAGCAACGGTAAAAAATCTTCCTTGGGACAGCATGTGGACTAAAAACAAAGACATAACCACATGAGACAGATCCAGTGTCGCGTTGAAACCATGAAAAGAGGGAGAAGTCACCTTAGGGCCGGTCACACCGCACTTGGTCGACTAGTCTAACCGCATTGCGGTTTGACCGCAGGGGTAATAGTGGTATGACCACTCCCCTAGGTCCAACCCAAAAACAACAAGGCTGTCACTGTGCTTTGGCTTCCAAAATCGAGGTTTCATGCTATGCACTTGATTGTTCATGTCATGAGCAAGACTATGAACATCAAGAGACTTAGAAGCATAATCTCGACAGTGCACTCAATGTTCGAGCTTGGCACAACGAGAGCAAAATTCAACTTATGTCCATCTTTCTTGCAATGGGTTTAATGGTACTTAATTTTGCATGAAGCAGTACCAAAAGAAGTGAAGCACCATCATTGCTAGAAATCCTTTGAACAACATTAGAAGAGCCAACAAGAGTCGCACTAGCGAAAGTAGGAGTATCTAAAGCTTTGACATAGGTGCCAACATCGAGAGAACAATGCATACTACTAGAAAGATCCAAATCCAAATGCAAGGAGGTGACTAAGTTGTAAGATTTAGTGCTCATATCATTGCGCTCTCTCCTCAAAGCATTTACACCATCTCTGAAAGAAGGACAATATATGCAAGAGATGAAAAAGCAACTAATGAATTGGATCAAGAAGAGGAACATAGCTAGTACAAACACAAAATAAGAGAAGCTAGGCTTACAATAAGAGAATCACTTGAGCCTACACGAGAATCATGAACAGAAGCACTTGGCTCACTAAACTCAGCCCTAGCTAACTCAAGCTACTCTACACATATGAGGTGAATCAATTTTAATTTCTCATTTATAGATTTTAAGTATGCAAAAGAAGTATTTAATTTTCAATATCCACATGTAAAGACTCACAATCTATACATGGTAAATCATATTCCAGCCTAGAAAAATCATTATCAAGCTAAAGCATTCTCATCATCTAGGCATCTTACATTACACCAAACAACAAGCATATTCATCTTGGACAAAGCCAAGATCACATGAGGTTTTACCTTGCTCATGATGAGTTGAAGCTCGTCCTCCTTATCAATATCATTATCATCATCCTTTGACTCAGCCTCTTCTAACAAAGGACATCATTGGCAAAAACACCCCGACAAGATGCAAAGAAGACCTCACAAGTTTCCCTACTAGTTGCCATGCTCAAGATCGATTAAGATCAAACAAAAAGCAACGTGGACAAGACTGATGAGATCATAAACTTTGTGGTCGATGTCCAGAAGCTGCGACCGAAAAACCAATCGAGTAGTCAATGACCAGAGAAGTCGTAACAGTCTGAAATATGACCAGAAGGGTCAATGATCAACTAGTAATTGTAACCAGAGTGGTTGAACCAATCCGAACTTCGACCAGTGAAATCGACTATCAATGAATGATCGAAGATCAAAGAGTGGTCGAAAGACCAGTGTGGTCGAGAACCAATGAGCGGTCATAACCAGACACGATCGAAAATGACTCAGAAGAACAGAGTAATCGCATGACTACAAGATCTAAAATCCACATATATTTTGATTAAAAGAGCAAATGTCCGTGAAACTTTGTACGCAAATTTCTTAAGGTCTCAAGATGCTATTCCATTCTTGAATTTAAAAAACTATGACAAATTTGAGACCTTTTTGCAATTTAAGAATGCGCACACCAACCAAGAACCAAAAACCAAATCAATGATTAGATCTTGCTCATGGGTAGAAGATTGACAAGATGGCTTTGTATACGCTCCCACATGTCACGGCAAGCTGGATCACTGAAGAAATCAGATCAAAAGAACATGAATCAAGAAATCACCCGATTAGACCAATAACTTGCAAAAATAGGGTTTCTTAAAAATCCTGCTATTGAAGTGCCTAGATGATTGGAGATCGATCTCAAGAGATTATCTCCACCTTGTCCATGTCCTTGCACAGCAAAAGTAAGAGAAGGGCAGAAGAGAGATCAAACCAATCGAAATAAGAGCAATAGGAAGAGATCAAGAAAGGGTTGAGAGAAGAGAGGATAAACCAACTCAAAACAGAACAAACTCAATCGGACAAAAAGAAACACAAGGTAGATCAAAGATTGATGTATTGCTCACTTGAGATGATTGATTTCACAGCCACTCTACTCAGGAGGACAAAGCTCTACAGCTAGAGCAAACTCACTCTCTAACATATCTCCCATGGGAGGGAGGAGGAGATAGCTCCCACCAGGCTTAACCAACCTTCTCAAACCCTAGCTCTTACCTCTCCTCCCCTTTTATAGGTCACAACCTGAACCCAAAAACCTAATAGATCCCCTATTAGGCCAAACCAAGAATAACCCGTTAACCCCACCTAACACCGGGTTTTACTCACACGCATTTCTCCGGTACTAGGCAATTTTACCAAAATGCCCTTCTATCGCCTTTTTTTTGAAGCTTTTGGCTTCCTTTGCCATGAAGCGTCGCCCATGATTCACCTTCTTCCACGTGGCCCAATGACTGGCTGCCAAGCCTCTCACGCATCTGAATCCCACTGAACTGTTCTCGTTTGCAAGCGACTCAAGTCACTTGGTGCGCCACATGTATCTTCTCGCACATCACGACACCTGGCTTCCTCAACCGTCTGGACCTCAACTACTCCCTGAGCCTAGTCCTGGTCTACCTTGCCATTGCTCGTCATGATCACCACTAGTAGCTCGTGCTTGGGTTATTCGTCGTCCCATCATGCGACCACCCCGCAAGCCTTGGTCATCTTCAGCATCTCCCTGACTGTTCTGGACCTCAGCATCACCCTGTGCCTAGTCCCAGTCCTCCTACACCTCACCATGACCTAGCTCCGAAGTCCCACAACCAACACAAACAATCAAACGTCACGTAGTACCGCACTATACACAAAGTCATCAATTGGCACAATCAATCCAAACAATTCTTAATGCAAAATGTATGCACCCAAATACTAATCCTAACCCTAGGACCAAACAATAAATACATATGCACACTAACGACAACACCCAGGTCAACCCATGAGTAGATGCTCAAAGATTACAAAGCTTGAAGTACTCGAAGCCTACAAGTAACGACCAAAAGGCCAACGACCAGCACAACAAATTGCTACGACCATCGATCACAAAGGTTATGACTGCCACAATAGATCACTACGACAAATTCCCTAAGTATTAAAGATTCTATTCTCAGACACCTGCAGAGGTGTAGAACATAGAATCCTTAGCTAAAAATCAAGCCAACTAGCTTAGGTCAACAAAACTTAGAACCTAACCCTTTCTGGCAGTCTGACTGACCTCCTCACGGCGGTCTGACCGCTAGTATAAGGGCGGTCTGATCGCTGTTACAGTAAAATCAAGGCAATGAATAGTGTTTTTAGCCCGATTTCAAAAACAAAAAAGAGGGAACTTTTGATCCGAAGATCCAAATGATATGAAATTTTGCAGGGATCTTCTCTAGGGGATTGTGAGTCTATTCTAGTAAACAATTATAAAAAACATGGCCAAAGTTGAGATCTTTTTCAGTTTGAAACAGTGCTGCACCTAAACCACGCCAAAACCCCAAACGATGATACAACTTGTTCATGGGTAGATGATGGCTAAGAAGGGTCTAGATGTATTTCCACACGTCACATTAAATTAGATCATCATAGAAACTAAGCCAAAAACCCTCAGATCAAGAGATGGACCAAAGAGGCTAAAGTCAAGCAAAACCGAGTTTTCTTGTGATTCTTGCTATCAAAGTGTCTAGATGGGTGGAGATGTATTCCCAAGGATTATCTTCATCTCTTACATGTCCTTGGCATAGCAAGATCGTAAGAAGGAAATAAGAGAGATGAAAACCAACCAAAAGTCAAGCATATCAATCAAAAACAAGAGGGACTCAAGAGTTGCATAAATATTGATATATTGTTTACTTAAGAAAGTAGGTTTTACAGCCACTCTACCTTGGAGGACAAAGAGCACCCAATGTACTCACTCTCTAACCCTAACTATAACCTAGAGAAGAGGGCACAAGAGATGGGTTGGATGGTTAACCTTACATGTTTCTATCTCAATCCCCTTTTTTAGGTGGGCAACCACCCCTTAATGGATCTTATCCATTATTACAATAGGAAAACCTGTTAACCCCATAGATATAGGTTTTACTCTCACAAGTTCACTTATGCATGCTTTTCAAAGCGCATAAGTGTGTATCTGCTAAATCATTAGCCTTGATTCACCTTGATCAAACCAGCTCCACCTTGACCTAAATCGCTCTCCAACGCATCGCCCATGTGACACGGTTTTGATCCAAGATAGTTTCTAGTATTTTAATCAAATTACCAATCATCAACCACTGCAAGTAATCGCTATGCTTACCACGTGTAGGTGCATCACTAGCTTGCCACGCTCACTAAGTCTCTCTCGTCTCGGTTCCACCGAACTATGACTCACTTGGCCCATGCTAGTCACATGGCACCATTCTGTCTTTTGAACTCGCCTTCAATATTTCCCGCCTTTTTCGTGCCATGCTTGAGCTAACCGTCTCACCTGACATCATTGATCTTTTTGGGCCTCACTCCTCCTTGAGCCTTGCCCCGATCCTCACTGTTGACCATGGTTGACTCCAAGTGTCCCTGCACATCTAAAGACAAAGAAATCAGTTTTGGGCACAAGTTCTTCACAACTTGACCCACGTTAGCTGTAACATAGCATATGCAACATAAAACCACTGACCATACTCACCATAACCCATTCCCCAACTCAAAATCCACAAATATAAATTATGGCCAAAAGTTCCCATCTGAACAATACTCAACTAGTCAGACCGCCAACCCTCGGGCAGTCAGAACGCTGCACCAACCAGTCAGACCGGTGGCACACTACCAGTCTGACCGGCCTTCTCCTGACCGACCAGCAACCACTACTACAGAAAGTCTTGGAGTCTGAACCGTCTGAATTTATGTGTCTGTGATAATAGATGGTTATCACAGACGGCTCTCAAACCATCTGTGATAATTACAGCACAGATGGTTTTTTGAAAAAATATCTGTGATATATCAAGTATCACAAATATTTCTTTAATATAGCCATCTGTGATATATCAAGTATCACAAATGGCTAATACCAAAAACTGTTTGTGATATGTCATATATCACAGACGGTTTTTGGAGATAACCATTTGTGATATCTTAGATTATCACAATCAATGCATGGACAGTATATATATTCCATCCGCTTCTTCAACATATCTCGCTTGGCCACTCTTCTAAAAGCAAACATGCCATTAATATACTTTTCACTCATACGGTTCTTAACGTACATCCAGCTTCAATCCATCTACACTATGCATGTAATAAATTAGTGTTAAATTGGATTATTAATGCTACTATAGCTAATTAACCAGCCTAGCTACTTACACACATAATTTTCATCCATCTAATAATAAATTGTATGCAATCGTCATCGGTTGATTTGGACATTTCATATTTATCTTGAATTTTTGTCCGTATATCATGAGCGCTCTCAAGATTGCATAATATGTTGAACACCTCTACACTCGAAGCACTAAATAAAGAGTTAGATGCTTGAGTGTCGAGATATGAGCATTTCTCATCCTTAGGAGGAGAAAAGCCCACATCTACAATCCAAGATATTTTCGGGCTCACAGCCTTAAAATATCAAATCATGTGAATTCTCCAATTATCATAATTTATTCCATTGAATAGAGGTGTGTCATCTAGGTGCACTATCCCACTAGTTGCCATCTTTTAAACTATCTAGGCAATGAAGCCTAATAAATGAGAGACTAAGCTCTGATACCACTTGTAAGATCGAGGGGGCTGACTAGAGGGGTGAATAGTTATTTCTAAAAATTCTCTTCTTAATTATTTCTGTTTAAGCTATTTGGGTAAGACCAAGAATATAATGCAGAAACTTAAATCAAATTGGTTTTAGCACAAACAAAGCCTAAATCAACTAGATTCACCTAAGTGCACCAACAACCTAAGTCTATGTCAAAGATTTGCAATCCTAGGATGACAAGTAATCAATTTAATTCTATGAATGTAAATTGCTTGAAAGTAATTGACCACAAGAAAGCAAACCACAAATGACACGATTTCTTTTTACTGTGGTGTTCAAAGATTTGTCGGTCTCCCCTAGTCCACATTGAGGTTACCCAAACGAATTGGACAAACTCCACGAATTAAGTTGAAACACCTCAATCCATTAGTAGTACCTCTTTCCCACTCCGGGTAGGTGAGCTCTAACCTTCACAACTTTGCCAGGTCTTTTCACAACTTTCTTTGAGAAGATCACATGCACAACACCTCCAACGCCATCTAGGAGTCGGCAAACTCTAAGAGTAATAAGTCAAGCCCCTCGGTTGACTCTCACCACGTGCAACGAATGCACAAGCTCAAATGAACACTAAGTCTAACTCCAGATGCAACACATGCATTCTAGATCACTCTCCTTGCTCACAAGGTACAACAAATGCACAATTGAGAGGAGGACTTCACATTAGCTCAAGGGAATAGAAATGGGTCGTGCAACAATATCTCTAACCAGCCATAAGGAGGTATTTATACCCCACATAAGAAACTAGCTGTTGGAGCCAAATCCCTAAAAAATCAGGATTATCGGAAGTACCGGTGGCAAAACTACAGTACTTCTACCCCCTTGCAATGGTAAAAAAACTAGCCATTAGAAGCAAAGGACCAATCGAATCTAGTAGTTCCACTATACAATTTCCGATAGTTCCGATCATCAGAAGTACTGCTCCCACATTCGGAACTACCACTCTCGTGAGGGAGAGAAGATCACCACACAGGTGCCTCTCTGCAAAATAGAAGTACTGCTCATATAGAGTCAGTAGTACTGCTCGCTAATCGGACTGCTCACATAGAGCTGGTCGAAAACTCTGATCGTCGACTACCCTGGTCCACGACCATGTTGTTCTTTGACTACGTTGTTTGAGTCGACCACATAGGTCTTTGACTACGCTGGTCTCTGACCACGTTGGTTTCAACTACTCAGGTCTTGACCACATCGACCATATCGATATTCGACTATGTTATTTTAATCACGTCAGTTCGACCTTATTGGTTTTGACCACACAGGTCTTTACCACATCGGTTTGACCATGTTGGTTTTGATCACACAGATCTCAACTAAGTCAGTTTCGACCACGTCGGTTCGACCACACTAGTTTTGATCACATAGATCTCAACCATGTTGACTCGATGACGCTGGTTTTGATCACACAGATCTTCAGTCACATCGGTTCAACCATGATGGTTTCAATCACACTAATCTTTCACCACGTAGGTTCGACCACGCTAGTTTCAATTATACAGATCTTCAACCACACAAGTCTACGACCACCAACGCACGCGGTAGTTCCATGATTACAACATCGGTAGTTCCGGTCAATGGTAGTACCGTAGACTACACTGCGGTAGTTTCGATTTCCCTGAGAAGTGCAGATATTTTAATAGATTTTACAAAATACATTTGCAAACAATAGTATCATGCTCACAAGGATTATCCATGATTCCCAACACGTTACAAAACACATTTGCACACTTTTAAAATCATGACACAAAGATTATATACATGTGCTTCAACCATTTGCAAAACACATTTGCAAATGTAAACCTCGTACTACAAAGAATGAAAATATGGACTTCAAACACTTGCAAAACATATTCGTAATGTATAATCCCATGTTACAAGGGTTCAACACATGAGCCACAACTATTTACAAAACACATTCGCAAATACAAGTCTCATGCCAAGGAGAGCTAGAGTAAGTGAGGTTGAGCTATCAACATATGATAAGATTTAAACTATTAGACATGACCCCTCTTAATAGTACAGTAACCTATACTAGCAATTCGGTCTTTCAACTAAACAATAAGATCGGTAAAAGACTAGGAATATATCCTTAACCCTAACTAGCCATATCTTTGCCTTGAGTCATAGTCTTGACATGCATCAACTCATGATGCATCTATTACCTCAGCTCTATCAACACATGATAGGTTTTCACTTGACTTGATGATCAACACATAATCGTCTCCTCTTGGACATGCATCAACTCATGATGCATCCACCACTTGACTTGGTGATCTTCAACAGATGAAATCATACCAAGTCTTCCTCATTTGTGAAACCTAATCTATTCATTCAACTCACGGAAAATGTTAGTCTACAAACCAATTGCCATTAATTACCAAACTTCACCATTAACACATAATGGAGGGACTAGATTCTACAATCTTCTATTTTTTGGTAATTCATGATAATCTCAACAAATAATGAGATAAAGATTGTATTTGGAGTATACAAAATGTACACAATAATTGTATACTCTAAGATAAGCTTTTAAAGTAAGCTTACTTATGCGGTTGTCATTAATCATCCAACTATTAACACATAATGGACAAATTAAATGACAATCCGATTGCAAATGAGTATATATGAACTACACAAACTTTATATACTCGAAGGACGTGTTTCAAAGTAAAGATTCTAAATATGTGTACTAAATGAAACATAGATCAATACTTATGAAACCTCAAAATATAGAGTGAACTCCTCTTAAACACGTGTATACAAATATGTGTAATAAAGATATATGCACATATTCATTTTGGACTATTTGTGGAGTTCAATCTATATTTTGGATCTAAGGAATGAACTAATATATAAGAATGTGATTTCGAATGCATACCTCTTTGATTTCACCTTTTCATCTAAATGAGACTAAGCAATAACATACTTAAACAAATATATTAGTTTCACATATAGATTTGTCATTTAATCATATATTTGTATGTGAGGAATACAACAAAATTGTAAGAAAGATATCGAATGTATACTTCAATGATTTCATCTTTTTCATCCATCTGAGACTAAGTAATATTATAATAAATAAACAAGGTTAGTCTCACAAATGCATTTGTCATTATCACCAAAGCCAACTTAAATAGAGCTTGATTTTTCAACGGTTTGTAATAACTGTTTGTGAACTTTCAGAGATGGTTATTAATACGAACCATCGGTGATGTCTACCATTATCACAGACGGTTTATATCAATAACCGTTTGTGAATTATCACATACGGTTATTGATACAAGTCATCTGTGATGTCTTGCATTATTATAGACGGTTCATATTAATAACCATCTGTGAAAATATTATAGATGGTTATTCGTATAAATTGTCTGCCATAATTGCGTATCACAGGCGATACACGGTCACGCTTGTAAAACTGTCTGTAATAATTATAGCACAAATGTTTCTCTATGAACCATCTGTGATCTAGCTGTTCAATATAAGCTCTTTTGTAGTAGTGAACACTACCAATCAAATTTCTAAATCTTCAAATTGCAATGGTCAATCATAAATTAGGATCTTCTCGTATGGTCCTTCATAATCAGATCAATCTACAAAACGTCTCGCGTTTTGCTGGCTTCGCGCCGGCACATGCATGGATTAGTTAACATAGGGGAAAGATCAATCCAGGGAAATGGCAGATGGATGGTCTTAGGGAACAATCTGTTTCTTCTCTCTGTTTCTTTCTCTAGGCAGAAACAGAATTGGAATATAGACTAGTATACTATATCAGAGATCATCACATCACAGCAGGCAAGCCAGGGCCTCGAGGGAGCCCTTGGCAGTGCCCTTGGCGTTGTTGCACACCGCCATGGTCTTGTTGTTCTTGCCGCTGTACTCCACCTTGACGTCGAGGAGATCCACGCCGCTGCACGGCTGCTTCTCCAAGCAGAGCAGGCTCACGGCCTCCGGAGTCGACGACGTGCCGGTGATGTTGCGGAACGTGACGTCTTTGACGGTGACCGTAGAGCTGCCCTTGGTGTTGCAGATCTTCTCGGGGCAGTACTTCTGGTCGATGATGATGGGGTTGGCCACGTCCTCCATCTTGATGTTCTCGAACGTCAGCTTCGACGCCGTGATCGGCGACAGCGCGTTCTCGTAAGTCTTGATGCGGACGCCATTTGTGCTGCTCCTGAGCACGCAGTCCCTGACGGTGACATCGGTCACGTCCTTCTCGCCCTTGTACCTCCCGAGGCAGCCCACGCTGATGCCCTGCCCTGGGCCGCAGGTCACGCCGGTGATGCTGACGCGGGAGCTTCCCGCCCCGACGGAGATGCAGTCGTCTCCGGTACCGATGGTCGAACCAGTGACGGCGATATTGGACGAGTCACCGATATGGATGCCGTCGGTGTTGGGGCTGTCTGCTGGCGCGGTGATGGTCACGTTCTTGACGGTCACGTCCGTGGACATGTAGATGTTGATGTGGAAGAACTTTGCATTGAGTAGCGTGATGCCGGAGACGGTCCCGTTCTTCACGAAGTCCAGCACCAGCGTCTACACCACACACACACACATGCACCCGCACCCGCATTACAGACGTCCAAGGAATGTCCATATATATTCGTGTTTATATGCATGCACGTACGTTGGGCAAGGCCTTGCATTCATCGCTCCAGACGGCTTTTCCCTGGCCGTCGAGCGTGCCGGAGCCAGTGATGACAATGTTGTCGACGTGCAGGATCTCCACCCAGTTACCCTCGTACTTGGTCAGGTCGGTGGAGCCCAGCAGGGTGCCGTCGAGCTGGATGGTGACATCGCCCTTGCACGGCCCGCTGAAGTTGAGAGGGCCAACCAGGAAGTCGCCCTTGGGGATGAGGATCGTCTGCTGCCCGGCCGCCCCGCACGCCGACTTCCACGCATCCTGGAGCGCCTGAAAGCGATCGTCGCAGCCCATTGTCGGTCAGCGAAAGCATCCCCCATGACATCAGTCGACAGGATCCCGTGATGGCGGAAATCTATGTTTGTTTCTCATAAAAATTACCTTTGTGCTGTCCGTCTTGGCGTCGGCGGTTGCGCCGAGCTTGGTGATGTCGAAGGCCCCGCCGGGTCCGGACGCCTCTGCGGCGCCTTCCGGTGCAGGGGCAGGAGCAGCGCTCTCCTTTGCTACGGACCTTGTTGCTGCGCTCGTGGCGCACACGATCATCAGGATGAACAAGACCCTGATAGCATTGTTCCTCAAAGCCATTTTCGTCCTACTGCTGCTCCTCGCCGCTGTACAGATGTTTCAAAAGATATGCTGCTCCAGAGAGGAGACCCGTTTGCGACGTTCAAGGCATGTTGGTCTTGCCTTTGCTATTTTCAGGCTATGGTTGAGCAGTGTCCCTGTCCTCTAGTTTCTACAGCTAGGTATATATTTTTTTCTTCTTTCTCTGACCAACTCTTTCCAGGCTGAACTGTCTGCGATGCACATGCACACATGCATGGATTAGGACTGGCCACGCAAAGACTTCAGCCAAGTAGCTTCAAGATGTTGATGACGTTCGGAGTGGTTCTTCTTTGCATGCATCTTGGTCAGAGATGTGCTTGTTCGGGAGAGCTCATCTTTTTAACTACAAGTTGATTTCGGAATGAAAGACAATTTTTGTGGTACCTTCTACTTCCTAGTTGGCTTGTAGTATCGCGGAATTGCTAATGCACAGTCGCCTGGTTTTCTTTTTCTGCTTCAGTCGATTCTGAAACGGGCTCGGAACTTTATCGGATCCACGTTTCAACCCGATATGATTTGTTTTTTGTATTTTTGTATTCCTCGGTCCGCGCGCCTCTTACTTTTCCCAATAGTTTTTTCCAGTCGTGCGGAGTGTTCGAGAGACTCCTCGTCTCCACGGCGATTTGACTGGCGATTGGTGTCTCAACTCACCGGCGATTGGGTCTGCTTTGAGAAGAGGAGAACGTGAGGAGGAGCTCCCTCCAAATCGGCGGTTATCTCCGGCGAGCACCTACTCCTTCATCATATCTGACGTTGGTATTCTCCTTGTCCTTCTCGTGTTGATTTTTGTTTAGTGATTTTAGATCTGTCGATTTCATGTTGATTTGTGCCTTTGCTCGCCCTTTCGCTCCCCATTCTGCTCGGTGTGCTCTCATTGCTTGCTGCTCGCTGATATGCTCTGCTTCGTGCGACCTGCTTTGAGAAGAGGAGAACGTGAGGAGGAGCTCCCTCCAAATCGGCGGTTATCTCCGGCGAGCACCTACTCCTTCATCATATCTGACGTTGGTGTTCTCCTTGTCCTTCTCGTGTTGATTTTTGTTTAGTGATTTTAGATCTGTCGATTTCATGTTGATTTGTGCCTTTGCTCGCCCTTTCGCTCCCCATTCTGCTCGGTGTGCTCTCATTGCTTGCTGCTCGCTGATATGCTCTGCTTCGTGCGACCTGAATTTTCTTGGTGGGGTTCCTTATCCTATGATCTGTGTGGATGGTTGGTGTATAGCAGCAAGTTGATTGGTTGAGGATTGTGCTCTTTTTGACTGCATCGGGTGGGGGTATGTGTAGGGAGAGGCACAACAGAAATGATTTTAGGGTAGAACAATTTTGGATCAAGTTCATTACATCCTGTTCATTTGTGGCTTTGTTGTAGCAAAATTTTCATGATTTAGTTTCTGTCACCGTAGCCAATTTTTGTCTCCATAGGTAGTTAGTCAGAACTGAGCACACTGGTAGATCTGATCTGAAACAATGCTTGTTTGTGGTTGGAATTTTATGGCACAGAGATCTGAAAGAGGCGGCCGATAGAGGAGGTGATTTGGCGTTCCCATTCGTGTGCAGCTTGCCGGCGCTGTCTATTCTGCGAGTTGCTGGTGAGTTACTTGTACAATCCATTCAGTGGTGTGTTTTGTTGTATGATTCGAGTCTTACATTTGTAGTATGAACTTATCAGTAGTTTTTATTCGTGCACAATGCTTGATGCAACAATCTTTGCTAAGGCAAATCGTAGATCTGGTCATTGTCGGTGCTGGGCCGCAGAGGATGTATGTGAGATATAGAGGTGTTGTTGGTATTTCCCTCCCCCCCCCAACCCACCATTTTTTGAGTCCGACTTATGTTGTTAGCAGCTGTTTTATGGATTCATTTTTAGCCTGAACTGAGGTCAAGGTATTTGGGGGTGTGGAGGTGGGTGGTCATGCATGTATGTTGAACATCCACAGATCTGAAATATGAAACTCACTGTTAGGATGCACATATAGAGTTGACTTATATTATTTCTTTGCTAATAGTACAATGTACTATAATAACTTGTAGTTTTTGTATACCTGTTGGCATAGATGCAATCGTCACATCCACAATCCTCGCCTACGATTCACAACTTGCACCATTGTTAGTTTATGTTGCAGCATCAGGTCATATGCAATTTTTTCCTTGAATGTGTGCAAGTTTTAGAATTTATCTGTGGTGTGGTATTTGAGTTACAATATGGTGCCATGTTATTCAGCATAAGTTCAATTATATCATGTGTCCACCTTGTATTCCAAGTTTGCATGTGTTTGTTGAATTTATCTGTTAGTGTCAAGTGTTTTAGAAGTTTTATAAACATAACCTTTCAGCTCCATGCAATGTGTAATTTTAGTATCCTGCATGTGCAAATTCCAGTTTGGCCATATTTAATAGGTTCTCTTTTTAATAGAAATGCAGTGTTGTCAAGTGTTAGTATATTGGAAGTTTAATTATTGTCTATTAGCTTATTTGTTCAAATGTTATTTTCAGTAAATGGAGTTGTTTTTGCTTTATTCCATCTTTTCTTGAATGTGTCCCACCGAGTTGCGTCTATTTAGATTTCATTGATATCAATGCTCTCCAATACACATCGATAGTGGAGATCTGCATTTTTCAATAATGTGTTTGGTTGGAAACAAATTGCAGTCCACATGCATTATTATTGCAGTTTTAATTTATGTGCAATTTTATAGTACATGTAGTGGAACTTTTGTAATGTATTTTTTTAATCTATGCCAATATACATGTTCTTTAATTTGTACATTTGTGTGAAATAAATGCTCTCAAATACATATCGATAGTGGAGATCTGCATTTTTATGTGCAATTTTATAGTATATGTAGTGGAACTTCTATAATATATTTACTGGTTAGAATTTATATTATTTTTGAATAAGCATTTGTTCAATGCTTTGTATGCTGCTATGATTTGTGTCTCCATAGTTCAAATGTATGCAGTGGCTTAGTTATGGCTGCAGGTGGTAGTTAGTCGAATCGAGCACACCGTAGATCGATCTGAAACAATGCTTGTTTGTGGTTGGTTAGATAATTGTAGTTAATTTTTGTGGTTTGGTTATGTCTTGAAATCATAAAGTTATTTCTCGCTGAACCGTGGATTTTGTTTTGTATGCGATCCATTTGTATCCATATCTGCCAATTACAAACAATGGAATACTGAAGACAATGCATGTGGGCTCTGGCGACCTTGATCAACAACGAAACAATTGGCTGGCTGAGGTGGTCATTGTAGTGCTAGTCTGATTTGTAGGTGGGAGGTAAGCTACCAACTCTATTCTGCCCGTCTATTATGCTATTTTTTTTAGTTTAGTCCCAATTGTTATCCATTTATTGAAGCATAAATGACTTTACTGATTTAGTGTTGTTGTCTTAATTTTATTTTCTGCATGTGTATCTCTTATGTCAGTTTTTTTTTATTTTCTTCTATTTTTGTTCATATGGTCTCATGGTCATTTATCACTTGTCAGTTCACTATTCAATTAACATATGAACAATGATACACAAATCACTATGAACAACACAGATTAGATTAAAACTTGCACACCATTTTTAACTAAACTTGCAGTCCGCATAATATGCATTTTTAATTCTTATGAGTGTAATTTTTGGGCCCTTTCTTTCATTTTTATATTAAATAATGTTTTTAAATTTTTCTTTTTATGTTAGGGTTCACATGTGTCCGAACCTTTCACATTGGTAGAATAATTTCTGGTTCTTTAGTTTTTCATTTTGTTTTATGTTAGGGCTCACCTTGGTCAGGATTTTTCTGTCCTTGGTAGAATAATTATTTTCTGGGATCCTGCATGTATGTATGTTGGTCAGCGAGGATGCTGAACTCCTTTTAGAACTTATTTTTTGCTTCAAACCGTTCCAATCCTAACAATGATTTGGTGATGTGTATTCTTCATCCTAAGGTCCAAAGGTTGTTAGAACTCGACCTTCCGTGAGTTCATCATTACTTCATTCTAATATACCTTTTGCATTGTTAGTAGATGTATGTCTTCTTACGTGTATATGCTTGCTCTGTTCAGGCGAAGGCTTCGAGAGAGTGCCAGAGAGGAAAAGGCGATAGTCTCTTTGGTGTGCCTCTTCGGCTGCTCGGCGAACTCATCGGCGCTTTGTCTCTTTGGTTAGATCTAAAGGAGGCGGCGAGAGAGGAGGTGATTTGGCGTTCCCGTTTGTGTGCAGCTTGCCGGCGCTGTCTCTTCTGCGAGTTGCTGGTGAGTTACATGTGCAATCCAACAGAGCTGTGTTCTGTTGTGTTCTGTTGTGTGATACGAATCTTACATTTGTAGTATGAACAGATATGTAGTTTTTATTCGTGCACAATGCTTGATGCAACAATCTTTGCTAAGACAAATCGGACATCTGGTTGTTGGTATTTTGCCCTAGAGAATGTATGTGAGATATAGTGGTGTTGTTTGTATTTTGCCCCCCCAATCTATTTTCTAGTCTGACAAATGTTGTTAGCACCTGTTTTATGGATATAATAACTTGTAGTTTTGTATACCTGTTGGCATAGATGCAATTGTCACATCCACAATCGTTGCTTACAATTCAAAACTTGCACCATTGTTTAGTATTTGTTGCAGCATCAGGTCATATGCAATTTTTTCCTTGAATGTGTGCAAATTGTTTCTCTGATTTACATGATGTGGTTTGCGCATATATTTTCTTGCTTTTTCTTTTGAAGTTTGCATTCTCACCATTCTTATTCCTCCTTGTTCACCATAGTTTGTGTTTAGCATTGTTCCTACTATTGTTTTTAATAATGTGTTTGGGTGTTTATGTACAATTTTGTAGTATATGTAGTGGAATTTCTATTAAATATTTACTGCTTAGAATTTACATTATTTTTGAATAAGCATTTGTACAATGCTTTTGTATGCTGCTCTGATATGGCTCTCACATTCATGCTTTATTGTTATTTGTGTAGTTTTAGAATGGCTAAAGAAGATTCTCACAATCATTCTAGTTCTAGTGGAGATGGCGATGTTCCGGGAAATGATAGTGATTATGTTGCTTCAGATTGTGGTGGTGCTAATGAAGTCAATGCAGATTGTGAGTTTTCATTTTTATTCTTGTTTTTGTGTTTGTTTTTAAGCTATTTTGCAATCGATCATTGTATTTTAATTTTTAGCATCCGATGAATCTTTAGATGATGAGTTGATTTTTAACACTTTTAAGAAAATGGTATGTGTTTTTGTCATCGCTTTAGATAATGAATTCATTTTTAAGCGGTTTAACAAAAATTGATATCATTGCCTTGTTTAATTATTCAGTTGTGAAAGCAAGATTAAAAGAAAGTCCGCAAAAAGGATGTTAAGAAGCAAAATTCTAAGGTTTGATGAACAATTATTATATATCCTTTTTTTGTTTTTTCTATTTTCATTAAACATATGTTATATTCTATTTTGTAGAGTCGTAAAGTTGAATCTAAGAAATATGAAACACACTGTTAGGATGCATCATATAGAGTTGACTTATATTATTTCTTTGCTAATAGTTCAATGTACTATAATAACTTGTAGTTTTTGTATACCTGTTGGCATAGATGCAATCGTCACATCCACAATCCTCGCCTACGATTCAAAACTTGCACCATTGTTAGTTTATGTTGCAGCATCAGGTCATATGCAATTTTTTCCTTGAATGTGTGCAAGTTTTAGAATTTATCTGTGGTGTGGTATTCGAGTTTCAATATGGTGCCTTCTATTCCAAGTTTGCATGTGTTTGTTGAATTTATCTGTTAGTGTCAAGTGTTTTAGAAGTTTTATAAACATATCTTTCAGCTCCACGTAATGTGTAATTTTAGTATCCTGCATGTGCAAATTCCAGTTTGGCCATATTTAATAGGTTCTCTTTTTAATAGAAATGCAGTGTAGTATGAACAGAGCTGTGTTCTGTTGTGTGATACGAATCTTACATTTGTAGTATGAACAGATATGTAGTTTTTATTCGTGCACAATGCTTGATGCAACAATCTTTGCTAAGACAAATCGGACATCTGGTTGTTGGTATTTTGCCCCAGAGAATGTATGTGAGATATAGTGGTGTTGTTTGTATTTTGCCCCTCCCCCCAATCTATTTTCTAGTCTGACAAATGTTGTTAGCACCTGTTTTATGGATATAATAACTTGTAGTTTTGTATACCTGTTGGCATAGATGCAATCGTCACATCCACAATCGTTGCTTACAATTCAAAACTTGCACCATTGTTTAGTATTTGTTGCAGCATCAGGTCATATGCAATTTTTTCCTTGAATGTGTGCAATTTGTTTCTCCGATTTACATGATGTGGTTTGTGCATATATTTTCTTGCTTTTTCTTTTGAAGTTTGCATTCTCACCATTCTTATTCCTCCTTGTTCACCATAGTTTGTGTTTAGCATTGTTCCTACTATTGTTTTTAATAATGTGTTTGGGTGTTTATGTACAATTTTGTAGTATATGTAGTGGAATTGTCAAGTGTTAGTATATTGGAAGTTTAATTATTATCTATTAGCTTATTTGTTGAAATGTTATTTTCAGTAAATGGATTAACAATTATTATATATCCTTTTTTGTTTTTTCTATTTTCATTAACCATATGTTATATTCTATTTTGTAGAGTCATAAAGTTGAATCTAAGAAATGTTCTAAAGATGCCAACGTCCAAGAGCATTTAGTAGATGTAATACGTCATATTTTGCTGAAATTCTCAATGGTCTCAATACCCAAGAGAGATGCTATTGAACAGTTTGGCTTTTCTTCTCTTTTGAATTTTGAAGACTGCTCGTTCCAAGATATTTTGCTCAATGGATAGCAGACCATGTAGATACTTCCACTCGACATAGTTGTTGATGGAAAGGTTATACCTGTCACCCATTTTCTGTCCATATGGTGTTAGGAATACCTCATCGGTGGTATTGAAATTAAAGCTGAGAGAGAGTGTGGAAAAAGCTCTTTGCTTCAATTGTTTGACCAAGCTACACTACCCTCAATTAAGTTTTTTGGTAATGAGTTGCTTAAAGAGAATCTAAGCAATGATCAAACAGTGAGATGCTTTCGATTGTTGCTCTTTCCACATTTCTTTGTCCCAATTCTAGTACACACCTAGCACAAAATACTTTGGTGCCTTAGTAGATGTTGATAAAATCAAGGATTTTGATTGGTCAAAGTTTGTATATGACTGGTTGATGACCTGCATTCAGAAATATCAAAAAGTCAGGGCTAGTTCTTCACACGCATCATTAACTTTGGGAGGCTGCATATATTTCCTGGCTGTAAGTTTTTTTGTTTCCTTACTTTTTGTCATTTTGAATTATATTGTCTACTCTTTTATTGGTTAGTTGTAAACTCGTATTCATTGCGATTCATTAATTTTGTTATCAGGTATATTACCTTGATTTTCTCCAGTATGGATTTTGTTCTACTCCAAACACAATTCCCAGAATTTTGGTGTGGAGAGGTGACATGATTAAAGATTTCTCCAAATCTGACTCCACAGGTGGTTGCAATTATGGGAAGCGCCCGGTGAGTTTTATGTGTAACGTTTGCATTTCATTTGATAGTAATACTTTTCTTTTGCCCTGTGAATTTCAAGTATTATCACAGGCCATACCTTGTATATGCTAATATATGTTGTGCAAAGTTCTGATTTAAATATTTTTCTTTGACTTTTTAGATCAAAGATCTCAATCAAACGTGCTATGGATTGTACTTGAGATAATTCTACTTTTAGAACTTCTTTGGAGAGGATTGTTGGCAATTGTTTACCGAGAGAAGGTACGTTGCATTTTTATTTATTTTGTGTTTTTGTATGATTTAATTATTTTCATTTATTTATTGCTTTTAATTGTAGGTAAAAGATGACATAACTAATATGTTTCAAAATTTGAGAATCTAGTTGACCCTAATGCTTCAATGAAAGCTCAAGAGCTTGTTATGGAAATTATGGAGTATTTGCAAGTTTCAAGCGTTCTATTCTCGATTGTGATGATGATAAGCCACCGGCAATAATACTCGAATTTTCGAGGACAAAAATCTAAGGACAACACCATTATTGATGCTTCTAAAGAAGGCGCTGGTTATGATATGGATAGTTTTGCACGAAAAATGTTGATTCTCAATCAACATTGAAGCTCCTTCGATAATTCTACTCAAGGAGTTGATAATCGCAGATATTAATGATTCTCGCCTACCATCAAGCTTACATCCGATGAATCTTCTAACAAAATTCAATCCAATGATGGTAACTTTATGCATTTCTTTTTTTCTTTTGCCTTATGCACAATTCTTTTGTTTGTTGCTATTTTAATGTTATTTGTTCTCATTTGTTTTTCGGTGTCGAGTCGCTAATGTGAAGAATAGAAAGAGAAAATTATCTGCAAGCCAGAATCTAATAATTCTATTGCTTCCGCACAAGATCACAACGCAAGTATATTGATTCTAATCGAACTCCCATTTGAGCCATTCTGTAAAGGTTTGTTCTTGTTATTTTTTGCCAACCAGCTAATCTATAGAATAATATGCATTTCTTGTATAAGTGTTGTCTTACATTTCAGGCACGCATAGGCGTCACTGTCCAGTCGTCCACTAAAAATTTGCTTAGAATCAATATTGATTCTAATCACGAATGAGTTGGCACATGGGAACTCGGAATCAAAGCAAAAACTTTGCTTCAAAAAATAACAAAATTCCTAGCAATTCACTAGTTGTATAGTTTTTTTTGTGTTGAATTATCAGTCAACTGCAATTTGATAATGTTTTCATCTATTAGGATAGCTTTTTGTAAGCCAGTTTTTTTCCCCAAGTTAAGTCTTTTTTGTTCTATCTGTATTCATATAAAGTGTCCATCAGTTTGATTGTTTGTTCCTTTCATCAATATGTGGTTGTTGCTAGTTTAATGTTTCTGACAACTAAAAATTTTGGGTCAATTATCACATCTCAACTAAGCATTTGGTAATGTATGAATTCATTTAATACAAGTTTACTTACATCCTAATTAGCAGTCTTTTCAGTTTTAGAACATTCTCTTTTTCCACTTCTGTTGGTTTAAGCAAGTGACATGGAGGCTCGATAAGAGTGCTAGTTTGGATTACATGTTGTCTTCTCCGACATAAACAATTCAGATATTGGATCTAAAATTTCAAAGGTATTTCTTTTTTTGTTTTTTCTTCTATTTTTGTCTCTTTTATTAAATTTTTATGATCATATTTTACTTTCATTTTTGTTTGTAGATCGTTGTTGTCAATAAGCATTGCCTCGAATCGAAGAAAAATGGTATGAATAAAAATTACAAAAGTCGGGTAATGTATATGCTTGTTGTGCACATATATAAATAAGTGTTCTTACTGTTGTTTTTTGTTTCAATTTTAAAATTTATAATTAGATGATGACTTGTGCACTCCAAAAGTTGATTCCAATCTCACTATGTTGATTTAACACCAAAGGCTCCAGGTTAGTATTTTAATTAGTTTAATTATTTTTTCATTTTTGATTTTTTTATATTTTGTTTTCCCCTTTAGAAACTAATTGTATTCATTTTATTTTTTCACAGTTAAAACTTCAAGATTGTTGAATGTAGATCATGATCCCTCGTTTACTGCTGGATTTGTAGGATGTTGTTTCTTTGTTAAGTTTATTATGTGAATTAACCTGACTTTTTCCCCCATTGAGTTGTGCTCTTATGCTTGCCTTTTGTTTTTTTAATTTAGAATTTTGAAGGCATTAGCTATGATAAAGCAACAATTAATATTACCAGTTCTAGTGTTCATTGTTCTGCACCTTATGGCCTTGGTTAGTACCCTAATTCATTTATTTACTGTGTTGTCTTGGTGTGATTTTTAGATTTTTATTTACCAACTCATGCTTAGTTCATTCTGTAGACCAATGTTTTGATGGTAAAGATCATTCCAATGATGTTGATAAAGGTACTAATGCGCAAAATACTGCTGTTATTTGTAGTCCATCTCTTCAAATGCCTGAAAATAAGGTATATCTTGTGCCACTTCATGTTGAACTTATTTTTCAATTTTAATGTAAAGATTCTATGCAATGAGTTGTATTTCTTAGCTTGATGCTTTTTTTATTTTTGTATGTACAATTTATTTTGTTCAATTGATTTTCAATGTATATCGTAATATATTTTTTCCTGCAATTAGTTGCATTCTTTTTATATTACAAGTTTCATAACTTATTGTTTAAAAACTTGCAGTGCCAAGTATTCTACAATTTAGGTTCATGCTTACTGCAATTTTGCATTGTTGCAATTTTTTAAAAGTCTTTTTGGAGTATTTGCAAAATTTTCGAGTTAATCTTTTTTTACCTGTGTTGTATTTCTTTTTTTGATCAGATGATCGAAAGTATCCCCTGCCAGATTGGATCCCCTTGTTCTAAAAGTCAGTACCACACATTTAATGAGGTAGTTTTTATATGCTTTCTCCATTTTCAATTCATTATGCAATTTTAGGTTTACTTTTCATTACAACTGTATTTTTTCATCTGTATAAAAAATATTTTTTATTTTATTTTGCAATGTTTTATAGTTCAATATTTTTTTACGTTTTTATGTGTCTATTTTTCTTTTGAGCAGGTGAACAAGAGTATTCCCTCCCAGTTTGAATCATCCTATGAGGTAATTTTCATATGTAATTTCAATTTTTGTTTTATTTTTTTTTGTTGTAAAATATCGTGTTTGTTGCTTTTTTTCCTTTTTGTTAAAATCATTAGTATTACTTTACAATGTAAGACTGCATTTAATTTGTTTAAACTTCAGCATTGATGAGGACCAAGTTAATTGCATGCAGATGCGAAATAAGCACTTGGATGAGCAAGAAGATCCGTTGCCCATTGCAATTGTTACTTGAGATGGCAAGGTGGTTGTGCTTGTAAGTATCTCAGATTTCACGTGTCATTTTTTCTTACGGAAGGTCATACATATGCCAGTATTTGGTTTCTGGAGATGATACAAGTTGCAGTTCGAATTTATATGTGGTTTTACTTTTCCTCTCAATAGTGTCTTGAAGTTGTTGAAAATCGCTAGCTACGTTTCGTTGATATGTGGATCACCTCCTGTAGTAACTAGGTTACCTAGGTTACAATTTTTCTTTCATTATATAGAATAGTTGATCTATAAGGGTTGAGTTAGGACATGACTTTTTTTTAAGGCATTGTGTGTTCTGTTATGGTTTATAGATTGCACTGCTTGTTTGCAGAGTTCCCAAGAATCTCAAGAGGTTGTTTTTTGTGGAGAGAAAGGATTTAGGACAAAGTTCAACAATTTGTGTGATGAGTCTGATCAATTATACAACCAGTGGATATCCTCAAATCAATCTGTGGAGAGAAGGGATTCAGTTGACGTTTCTAGTTCTTATGAACAGCCTAGACATTATGTCCCTTCAAGATTTGTTCAGCCTAGTAGATACAAGTCTTCACCATATGGCGATAACAGAATTAGAACTTCTGTTTCCGCTTTGGAGCTGATGCATTTTGATGCTATTGTTCGGATTTCTGATATCGAAAATCTCAAATAGTAAGTGATCCATGTTTATAGCGCTTGAAATTTTATATGTCGGCTATATTTTTGATAGTTTTTTGATTTTTTTTATTTTTGCAGTCGGTTTGCTATTGACTATGGTGGTGTTAAGGTTACCTTCTGGTCCCTTGGGCAATGTTTGAAGAGAAAATCAAGACTTGATAACTATGTTGTCAACGCATTCTGCTACAAGCTTTTCAAAGATCTCAAACCGAGTGAATCAAAGAAACATTTCTTTTCCACAACATGAGTGTGAGTTATCATTTCTTTTTGTTAGCTCTTTTTATTCATTTCTTCTTTTGATTTTTGCCGCCGCTTTTATTGTGATGTTTTTGTCTTTTGTATTGTTTGTTTAGGAATTTTTCTTACAAAAGTGGGATAATCAAAAGAGGAAGGAAGATATGATAAAAGTTGTGCAAAATTCATTTAAGCGTGCTAACAAATTTATTTCAGACCGTGATCCGTAAGTTAAATATTCATATTCATTTATTTCATGCTTTGATCTAGTTTTTATCCACCATCATTAAATTATCTATGTTGTTGTTTTTGTAGTTATTTTTCCTTCTCTTTCCAAGAACACCGGTTTGTTTTTGTGGTTGATTTGAAGGATTCAATGTTTGTATTTCGATTCCTTTTATAATATAGACTCGCTTATCACAAACGTGTCAAGTCAATACTTGTAAGTAACATTACCGTTTCTGTATTGCCTAAAAATTCTTTTTCCTTTTCATTACTAATCACTTTTATCACTAACATATATTAGTTTTGTATGATTAGATTCCAAATTTTGTGAAGGCATGGACTCAAGATGTCCCAAAACAGATGAACTTTTCAGATTTTGATATCTGTTCATGCTACTGCTCCACATCAAGACAATAAGTATTTTTCTCATTTTTCCTGCTAATTCTTTTTGTTTTCTTAGAATAATCCATTTTTGAATTGTATAAGTAGTTATGGGTAGATATTGAAATAAGTTTGTAGTGCATACGCACTAATGTTACAAATTATTCGATGTGCAATTTTTATAATATTTGAAGTGCAAGTTTTTTTACATAATCGATGATTTAGATGTTATTATGTTTCCATTCATGTGAAACTTGGTCTATGTGTTCCATTTATGCAAAACTTGGTCGGTTTCTAAGTTATTTAACATGCATAGATGGTGCTGTTTCGAAATTTAATACTAAATTGATGCTTATCTTCTGGTTTGTGCAATAACGAATGATTGTAGAGTTCATGGATAGTTCTGGAATTTAGGTAGATATTTAAAGAAATTTAATTTTTCAAGTTGTTCTAGTGTTGTCTGTCCTTTTTGTAATGCATTTTAGGTAAACTGTTGTGAATTTCATGTTGTACTAGTCTTGTGTTATTTTCATTTTGTATTTTCTTGTGTGCAAACACAAAAATGACAGTTTTGTTTCTTTTGTTTGGTCATTCGATTGTGGAGTATTCGTCCTAAAGTTTATGGAGCTTTGGAGTCCTCGAGTGCAGCTTAGGGATAAGTTCTCCCATGTGGACATTGCTAATATCAGGGCCAAAATTGCTAATGAAATGCTTTTTAGCACACATAACCAGTTGGAGGATGCCAAAAGTTTAGTGAGAGATTTTGAACCTCAGGTAATTACTTGAGAAGTATATTCTATTTTTAAATTTTCTTCATAATTTCTGCTTTTTTGTACTGCTGACAGTGTTTTTTTACACGCGTCATGTGTTTCTAATTGTAGGTGCAAGGCAAATACACTGGACAGATGTGATTTTTTCCAAAGATTATCTGCATGTGATTTTGTATGTTAATGTGCTCCGTAGTTAATGTTGCTAGTATTCACAGATATGCTTTTACTACTGTTTTGCAATGCTGAAGTGTAAATACTAGTAGGTTATATATAGGAATACTTAGTGATGACAAGTATACTGGGGAGATGTTACTTGTGTGTTGTTTGTTTTCTGTTGCGACTAAAGGTGCATGTGGTGTCGAATGTTCAAATGTTCATTGGTTGAATGGGAAGTATACTGGATAGTTGATGTATGTGTGCTGTTGTATGTTCGTTTCTACATTAATGTGTTTTTTTCCATTTTTGTTTTATTTGTAATGTTTTTTTAATTCGTGTGCTCCACAAGGAATATAATTTTTCGAAGCTGCCTCAAATAAGTCTTTGAATGGTAGATTATGTTAACAGTACAAATACTAAACGATAACAATCAAGTGCGAAATGAAAAGTACAAGTCATAATTCATAAATTGTTGCTTTCAATAAATATAATTCTGTTTTTTTCATAGCATTAATAATTAGCTCTTCATGCTTATTTGCATTGCATCATACATCAATAGTCTTCTGTCGGTAAGGTGTTTTCTGTAGTCGCCCCTTTGTTCTTGTGTTTCTTGTTTGGTACTCCTCCGGTTTGTCCTGCATATAAAATACGATAAATAGTATGTTAAGTCTTATTTACTGTCATGGGAACCTGCATATCAAAAAGTAACTTGTTTTATTGCCAATGAATTACCTGTTACTTTACGGTTTAAATTTTTCTTTTTTCTTGTGCTGCTCATGTCTTCGTGCATCTTAGGGCAAGTTTGCACATTGTGGTCATGTGATCCACAATGGCTACATGTGATGATATGCTTCAATTGTTCAGCAAGTGGTTTCAATCTTCCTTTTGTTTCGTGGTCCGCCCTTTGGGTTTGAATTTAGCGGTCATTGAGCTTAATAGTTGTACTTCCTCTGCTAGATCGATCGATGAGATTTGATGATACATGTTGCTTTTGTTGTGTGAAGATCTATCTGTTGTTGCTTCTGTTGATGGGATGCTTTCAAGTTCTTGTTCAATCCTATCAATTTCCTTCAATATGTAAGCATATTTCTCTGCTGTCTTTGATCCTTGAGATGCCAAATCTACCATCTTCCTAGACAAAATATTGAATCTTAGTTGACTATTTTCACCACCTAGGTCTTTTGGAATGTTGTGATCATGAGCTCTAATATTCTTCTTTTCTTTTGGTCGCCATCTGTCAAGGAAGTATCTTTCTGGTAGCTCAGTGATGTTCATCTGAATTAGAACTTTGAGTACGTGCATACACAGAATGCCATCTTTTGAAACTTTGCACAAATGCAATTGTATTGTTCATTTTGTTTCTCAATCTTCACTATAAATCTTCTTGGTCCGAATTCCCTCAAAGATGAGTTTCGATTTGAAAACTTCATATGTTTTATTCAGTTCTCTTTCCTCTGTGTTTAGCTTTGTTGTTCCTTTCAATTCTTGCTGGAACCTGTAGAATATAGCTCATTGTACAATCTTGCAGCTTGTCTTTCAAAGTAATATTCAGACCAGATGATGGTTTTGTCCTCTTGTGACCGAGTCCTGTTGTTTCGCTTTTCTTCAATTGTGTCAACTATTCTCGATACTCTCAAGGAAACTTATTATGTCAGACGTTGATGCAACATTGTCTTTGAAAACCGAGTTAGTGCCTTCACTTCTTGCAATGTCTGGATGAAAGGGTAGAATCATTGCTTGAAATAAACAGTACAAACCTATTCCTTGTATTCCACATATCTTGAAAGTACTTGATGTTCTGAATTTGATATTTTGTAATCATTTCCACCCATAGATTCTCAAATTCCATTTCTGTAAGAGAGTTGTTTAGTACATCCATGAATTCATCATGCAAACCTGGGATTCTTCTAAAACACATTGATGCTTTCTCTTGTGCCTTCTTCTGAATGTGAAACAAGCAATTTCGTGGTTTGTTTCGAAAAACTTGCCTATTGTCTGTTCTCATGGCAATGTCTTGGTCGATGATAACATGAATGGTGCTTTGCCTCCCATGCAAGTTAGGAATGTTCTGAATAGCCATGTGAATGTTTCTATTGTTTCATCCTTTAGAAATGCACACCCAAACAAACAATTATCACCATGTCCACTAATGCCAACAAATGGTGCAAAAGGTAAGTTGTATTTGTTAGTCCTGTATGTTGTGTCAAAGCTCACACAGTCTCCATATTGGTAATAACAGCTCCTGCAATTCGCATCTAACCAGAAGATGTTTTTCACTGTGTTATTTTCATTTGCTTGGAATGTATAGAAGAATCTAGGATCCTCCGATTGCTTCTGTGAGAAGAATGCAAGCACTTGCATCATATCATTCTGATTCAATTCTTTTCTCATTGATGTTCTCAAGTTGCTCACGTGCTTTTTGGTGAATGGCACAGCTGACAGGCCGCCTCTCAGAAACGACAATATGGCCATTATCTTTCTGTTTGGAATTTGCACTGAGTTGAGTGTCCTTATTAGTTTCTTTTCTGCATCTGACATATTTTTGTGTGACCGCAAGAACCTTGACTCTCCTGGGGGACTGAGCTCATGATTGTGTTCGAAATTGAGTCGTATAACTTCCCATGCAGTGTCTTTCAGCTTTATAACCATTGATGCAGGGCATCCGGTTAATATTAATGTGTTGCTTTTTCGCTTTCCTATTGCTGGTTCTGTTGAGGTCCCTTCTTTGGATTTTCTATTCCTTTTCTTTGATGGTTCTGCAGACCTGTCCTCCTTTCTTTTGGCTAGCTGATCGCCTTCTTTTGGCTTTCCAGACTTATTGCATCTGAATGTTACCCTGGTGACAGCATTGTTAGCTTCTTTCTTTCTAGACAGATAAGTTCCAGCTTTGACCACAGAGAAACCAGCTATGAATGCATAGCTGTTGTAGAACTTTTGTGCTTCGTCTTCGGTTTGAAAAGTCATGTCTAAGTGTGGAACATGATGAGTTTCTATCTGCATATCCCCTTTCTGTGCTGCCTTGATACTTTCATTTTCTAGGAATATCTCAATGTCCTCTTCTGTTATGTTTTCAAAATTTTTTGTTGTCTGAATCTCATTTGCATTGTTTTCTGAATTGATTTCGCCAACTATTGATGTCTGAACGTGTTCATCTTCTGCAATAAACTGATTTTCCTCAACTTCAACATGTTCTGCATTGACTTGATCAGGTATGTCTGTAGAAAGCAGGTATAATTTTCTTTTATGCATGACATTATAAAAAAATTGCAGGAAAGAATATGTACAAATTTGCAAACAATTTAATACTGAAAATTAACTTACCATTCATGTGAGTCTCCACATCATAGCTTTCATTTTCAGCATTGTCTGCATTTTCATCAATCATATTGGTCGTCATATACAGGTGGTTCTGTGATCAAAGGCAATCATATTGTCAATTTACAATTTACAATGAGTACATTTGTAAATTGTTCAGCCTTACCTCAAATGCATATGGAGCCGTCAGGAGGTATGTGAAACTTCCTTGTGGGGCCTGATTGTCATAGAAATTCTTATTATTTTGTGTAATGACAATATAATTTGATTTTCAAGTATTATCACAAAAAAAATTGTAGTGACATACCTTTAAATCTTCAGCATTTTGGCTTCCAAGTATATCCATCTGTTGTAGCAAACTTGTGTATGTGTTGTCGCTATCCTGTGATAGATTTATCTGTTGCAAAATGTTATATGTTAATGTTAGTTGCATCATGTTTTTTGTTTTTTTATGGAGAATAAATTGCCTGACATTCATATCATTAATATATTACTAATAGATGCGCAAGTTCATGTATATGAATCTGCATTTTGTTGTGCTGCATTGTATGTTGTGCTGCATTGTACTAGATGCTACTGGTTATCAAAATGACTGGAAATTGTTGTGCTGATTTGTTTCGGATCAACCATTACTATTCGGAAAGAATTACAGTTGATAGAAGAAAACAAGATGACAGCAAGTTGGGAGGTGAATCAGAGTACACATGCAGCAAACGGGAAGAACTAGGAAAAAGAAACCTGGGGATTCTGCAGTCTCGGATCCATTAGCATAGGCCAGTTCGTCATTCTCTTTTTTTCTTCTGCTGCCTCCATGCAATCCTCCTCTTCTGCGTTTTGTTTTTCTTGGATTTTGCTTCCGCCTCTCTACAATCTCCTATCTGATTTTCTTCTGTCGCCTCTCTGCAATCCGTCTCTTGCTTTTTGGTTTTTGTGTTTGGTTTTGTTTTTCTTGGATTTGTTTGTAGCCGCTCTTTTTTGCAGTCCTCTTCATGCTTTATGTTTAGGTTTTCTTGGAGAGGAGAAGAAACCGTGTCGGATCCATTTACACTTTTTTACGGTTATTTTTTGGGCTAACAAATTTAGATGGGCCAGCACCGTGGAATATTTGCCCTGCTTTGAGGTTTTCGTGTTGGCCCATAACGGGCTGAAACCTGGGAGGTGTTAGTTGACACGACACAGAGTTTTTGACGTGTTAGCGGGTCTGCCCATCTAAAACTTGCGGGCCCAATAAGGAACAAGTCAGCCCAAAACAACTCAACACAGTAACAGAAATAGAAACAACAGAGAACCGTTGAATGGTGATCAAATGGACAAAAAAATCGACTGAGATTTTAAAAAATTTCAGGCGACTGAGGAATAGACACCCCCGTAGTATCGAGGGATAGTATGGACTTTTTGTGTCAGACTTTAATTTTTTTCCAAGGGTATTATGGATTTTCTGTTCAACACAGTGGCGGACCCAGGAAGAAAATATAGCTAAGGCGAAGTTAGACATGAGTGAAGCCATAACTACAATTCACATGCAAATAACTACAATTTATATGTAAACATATGTGATAATAGTAGGACATTGAAAAATATCTCACTAATGAAGCTTAATCTATAGTTGTAAATGAGTCGTAAAAGAAGTAACCTGTTAATTGTAACTCGAGATGAGGAGGTCCTCAAAGTTAGTAATGTTATACATAATATTTGAATCTTCAACAATATTTAAGTGTACGCACCACTCAGTTTACATGATTTCCTGGACATGACATCTGAAGGAAAAGGTGTATATCCAGAAGAACTAATAGATACTCCGTATTAGGATAGATTTCTCATAGATTTTCCTCAGTACTAGAAAGATAGATCAATTTCCAGAGCGCAAGTGATTGTCTCCCTCCTTTCCTAATGTATTTGTTCTTACTTTTAGGAAGAACAAAGAAATGATTTCAACAGCAGCAATCAAAGTAGCTATTTTACAGATATCACCTTCACACTCCTTAACAACTTAGAGTTCTTAATTTCTTATGATCATGCTATGGTTAACTTAGGTGTGTAATTTTGGTAAGGAATATAAGCTCTCCCAAAAGACTAGTACCACACAAGCAATCGATCGCATTCGTGCTTGAGAAAATCAATCCATCGTTGGGAATCCATTTTCACTAATAGGAGTTAAAACCAAAGTCACCGCAACCTCGGTCACCGATCGACCAATGCAATAAGTGTGCATTGTTATTGCCCTTCATTTCGAACAACTGCACAATTAACACACACTGTGCCGCTAAAAACTAATCCAGTATCCTTAAACTAGACCAAAACTTAGGAATAAGCTAGTACAGTGCAATATGTGTATGGGATGCAAAACATGTTGAAATACCATAAGTAAAATCTAGGCTACGATGATCTCTGTGAATAAGCATGAAGCACTTGAACTGCAACTAATTTAGCAACTAAATTTTAGTTAATTGAAGTTTCTAGTGAACTCACAACTAAAGCTCTCCCGATAGGAGTCGCCATGAAGTCACCCATCTCCCTCCGATATTGCACAGCAGAATACAAATTAGGCACAAATTAGGCCAACAATTGAACGCTAATAGGTAACTGAATAGATGGAAATGGCAAGGGGGGTGAAGAGCGTCGGAACCCTGGGCCATTTGCAGGAGAAGTCGATGGAGAAGGAGCACCACCACCGGCCGATGCCGAGCTCGGCGTCGATCTCCATGACGCGGACGGCCTCGGCTAGGCGCAGCGAGATGAAAAACTTGGCGTTCCGCTGCCGCCGATTGCCGCTGCTCTGCTCTGCTCCAGGAGAAGCCGACCGAGGAGGGGCCGTCAGGGGGCAGCCCGGCCGGCGAGGGCCGCCCGAGCTCGCCCGAAGGGTCGGTCCGCCCCTGGTTCAACATAAACTAATCCCAACACAAATTCCCAGTTTCGTATTTTATAAATGAATAGAATACACATCAAATATTGTAACAACTACGATTTGAATCGAAAATATACTCATTCGGTCGGATCTGGATATTCTTGTAACTTAATTATATAGTATGTATGAAGATATTAATGATATTTTATTCTCGTATAATCACGCTTAATCATTTTAATTCATTACTTCACCTAAGGAAACACAAATTTAAATTGAATTAAAAAACTTGTCCAATCAATTAGTTGTATTGCAATAAAATATGTATATTGCTTCACTGAGAACAAATACAGATACGAATACCAGAGTTTCGAGAGGCTCAAAGGGGCACCTAGAGCCTAAAATTTAAGGTAGGAGAGAGGTGTAGAGTGTGTATCTCATATTCAATCTCAACTCAAACCCAAATGTTCTCTCTCTTTCTATGATACCCTAGGGGTCATATTTATAGCAATGTAAAAGGAGGTTACATAAATACCCCTTTTTGGGTCCTAACAGTGCGAGTAAATATGTCATTTCCTTAGTATGGCCTTTACGGGTCTGCATTCTATTTTATATTTACACTTGACCTTGTTCCTAGTGGGCCAATTGGGCTAAGGTAGAGGGCACTCCTTCAACAGTATTCTTTTCTGTAAATCCACTTGTTGTAGGGGGTGGCCCAACTCAAATGGCGGGGCCCTGCAACTGACCCAATATGTAATAGGTCCAATAGCATAGGGATATGTGTATAAAAAATGTACCAATGTACCCCTGCCTTTTGTAATTATTAAGGGGGTAGGATATAAATTTTCCATCCAATCCCACTCATATATATAAGCCCCCAAGAGGGTATGAGGGGCTAGATCCATTCATTTTATACACGAGCACTCTCCCTTATCATTGGCTCTATATAGCTAGTCCCCTTCGTTACTGTTTAGTCCGTAGACACAACAGTTGGCGCCGTCCATGGGGACTCACGCAAGAAGCTGTGCAAGGGAAGGCGCTACAGAGGGTGACTATCGGAGTGCTCGTGTCGCAAGTACCCCGGATCAACCAGCTTTTGGTAGTTTTCAAAAGTGATGCTGCTGCCGGCGGTGGTCTACTGTGTTGGATGCTATGATCGCTTCATCTATGATCACATTGTGGCCAGCTCTTCGCCGATAGCTACGACCTCCTTGTGGTTGAGACTTCATTGACGCTAGTCCGAAGCATCGGGATGTAGCGCACGCGCTCCGAAGCCTTCGCTCCCCTGCTGACTTTGTCAACACTTATTGCACCTTCGGTGATGTCATTCGACCCCTTGAGGTCGAACCTTCGCCGACACTCGTTTGACCACCTCGTGGTCATAGATTTCCACCGAGATTTCCACACATCCCCTCCTAGAGACTTCGCATGACCTCCGCACGACTTCACTCGATCTCCACTGTGCTCCACGTGGATATTGCCTTTAACAAACTTCACTCGGTCTTCGTGCGACTTTACATGATCTTTGCCGAGCTCTATGCGGATGTTGTCTCTGATGAACTTTGCACGATCCTCGCAGGACCCCGCGTTGCCATCGCTGACCTTCTCACAGTTCAGACTCCGTCAGCATCCGCTCCACGCCTCCGCACCTTCGGGTGAGCGACTCGTGGTCATACATGTTCGTTTGACCATGTGGTCCAGGCATCATCCTCTCACGTCGCGGTTTTGACTTCGTCTGACCGCTGCGTGGTCCTAACCTCATTCAACTGCCTCATGGTTGTGACCTCATCCGGTTGCCTTATGGACGGGACCTTGCCTGACCACCTTGCGGTCGAGACTTTATTCGACCTCCTCATGGTCGTAGATACTTCGTCTGACTGCCTCGTGGTCGTAGACGCTTTGTCCGATCACCCCGTGGTCAAGACTTCACTCGACCTCCTTGGGGTCATAATTTTGTCAAAATCGCATGGTCGCCTCATGCCCCGGTGTACCCTGCGGAGCATACATTAGCACCGGGAACTTAGCCATCCCGGGCAACTCTACAGAGTATAAAAAATTGCACGGCCGCGTTGCGCCATGGCGTACTCTACGGAGTATAAAGCACGGGGAACCTAGTCGTCCCGGGCAACTCCACAGTGTGTAAAAAAATTGCACAATCGGCTCGTGCCCCAGTGTAATCTGTGGAGTATAAAGTGCCAGGAATTTTGCTGTCCTAGGCAACTCTATGAAGTATAAAAAAATCGCACGGTCGCCTCGTGCCTTGGCGTACTCTGTGGAGTATAAAGCACCGGAAACTTAGTTGTCCAAGGCAACTACAAAGTATAAAGCATCAGGAACTTAGTCGTCCCAAGCAATTTTACAGTGTATAAAAAAATTGCACGGTTGCCTCGCACCCCGACATGCTCTACGGAGTGTAAAGCACTGATAACTTAGCCATCTCGAGCAACTCTACGAGGTATAAAAAAATTGCATGCTCACCTCACGTCGCGACGTACTCTGCATAGTATAAAGCACCAGGAACTCAGCTGTCCTAGGCAACTCTATGGAGTATAAACAACCGCACAAAGTCTACGGCCTACACACAAACTCTACGAAGTATAGATGGTAGTGCGGGACAACTTGTGTGGGTGCGTGTGCTTTGCCCATCCCATTAGGGAGTCCCTACGACAGACCATAACCCTAGTGAGTCGCACATTTCATGCATCTCACCAAGGAGTTTGCCACGCTACTTCGTTCGGCCGCCTCGTGGTCATGGACGCTTCATTCGATCGCCTCTTGGTCATAGACACTTCGCCCGAACACCTAGTGGTTGAGACTTTGTCCATCCACCTTGTGGTCATAGACGCATAGTCCGACCGCCTCATGGTCGAGACCTTGTCCGACCATGTCATGGTTGTAGACACTTCGTTCGTCTACCTTGTGGTCGTAGATGCTTCATCCAACCATCTCGTGGTTTGGATTTCGTTTGACCACCTCGTGGTCATAGACGCTTAGTCCGATCACATCACGATCGAGACTTCGTTCAACCACATCATGGTCATAGACACCTCATCTAACTGCATCACGGTTGAAGACCTCATCCGACCACGTCGTGGTCATAGATGCCTCGTCTGATCGTATCATGGTTGAAGATCTTGTTTGTCCGATCACATCGCGGTTGAAGACCTTGTCTGTCCATGTCGTGGTCGTAGATAGTTTGTCTGTCTACCTCGTGGTCATAGACATTTAGTCCGATCGCATGATGATCAGGACTTTATTTGACCACATCGTGGTCGTAGACACCTCATCCTACATTGTCATGGTTGTAGACACCTCGTTCGATTGCATCACAGTCGAAGACCTCATCTATCCACGTCGTGGTCGTAGACACTTCTCTGTCCACCTCATAGTCATAGACGAATCGTCCGACCAGCTCATGGTCGTAAATGCTTCGTCCAACCACCTAGCAATCGAGACTTTGTTTGACTGTCTTGCGGTCGTAGACACTTTGTCCGTTCGCCTCATGGTCGTAGACACTTCGCCCATCCACCTCGTGGTCATAAACACTTAGTCCGGTCGCCTCGCGGTCGAGACCTCATCCGAGCATGTTGTGGTCATAGACACTTCATCCATCCACCTTATGGTCATAGATGCTTCATCCGACTGCCTTGTGGTCCGAACTTCATCTGATGCTCATAGACGCTTAGTCTGACTACATCGTGGTCGGGACTTCGTCTGACCATGTCGTGGTTGTAGATGCCTCGCCCAACTGCAACGCGGTCGAAGACTTCATCCGACCACACAGTGGTCATAGACACCTCGTCCGACCACATCATAGTCGAAGACATCTGACCACCTCACGGTCAGGACTTCGTTCGGTGCGCGTGTCAGCTTTGTCTCACCATTGAATTAGTCGACCTCGAGTCCGAAGGGCGAGGAACAGACTAGCCACGTTAGATCCATCTCACTGCTAACTTCATCGACGTCGAGTCCGAAGGGTGGGGGATGGGCTGCGGGCGCTGCAGCTTCGTCTCACCATCACCTTCGTTGATGCCTAGTCCAAAGGGTGGGGATGGGCCTCACGTGTTGTAACCAAGTCCGTAGGCTAGGGGATGGGCCGCGCGCGCAAGTCTTTGTCTCGTTGCTGACTTCGTCGACGTCAACTTCATCTCGTAGCCGACTTCATTGACCCCGAGTCCGAAGGGTAGGGGACAGACCACGCATGAAAGTCTTTGTCTTGTCGCTAACTTCGTCGACATCAATGTCTCATAGCTGACTTCGTCGACTCCAAGTTCGAAGGGTGTGCAGGAAGGAGCATGTCTCTGTTGTGCTACTTCGTTCGACTGCCTCTCGGTTGAGACTTCGTCCGACCACTGCGTGGTCGTAGATGCCTCATCCAACCAACTCGTGGTCGTAGACGTTTGGTCCGACTGTTCCACGATCATGACTAAGCCCGACCACCTCGTGGTCGTAGACATTTTGTCCAACCGCCTTGTGCTTGTAGATGTTCCGTGCGCACAAGTCTTTGTCTCCTCGCCGACTTGATCGACGTAAATTCTATAGGGCGTGGCATAGCCCGTGCGCGCATTAGTTCCGTCTCACCGCGGACTTCATTGATGTCAAGTCTGAAGGGAGGGGGACAGCACGTGCGCGCATTAGTTTTGGCTCGTTGCCGACTTCATCAATGTCAAGTTTGAAGGGTGGGGGACGGGCCGCACACGTCAGCTTTGTCTAGTCAGCAACTTTTGTCGACCCTGAGTCTAAAGGGTTGGGGACTGGCTGCACATGTCAGCTTCGTCTTGTCACCAACTTCATCAACACCAAGTCCGAAGGGTGGGGGACGGGCCGCACACATGTCACCTTCATCTCACTGCCGACTTCGTCGACTCCAAGTCCGAAGGGTGTGTGGGAAGGAGTGTGTCTCTGCCGCTACTTCGTCTGACTACCTTGCTGTCGAGACTTCGTCGACTACTACATGGTCATAGATGCCTAATCCAACCAGCTCTTTGTTATTGATGTTTTGTCTGACCACGCCGTGGTCACGACCTTGTCTGATTGCCCCACGATCATGACTTCGCCCGACCACCTCATGGTCATAGACGCTTTGTCCGACCATCTTGTGGTCATAGACGTTCTGCACATGCAAGTCTTTGTCTCATCGTTGACTTCATCGACATCAAGTCCGAAGGGTGGGGGATGGCCCACGTGCAGGTTAGTTCTATCTCGCTAATGACTTCGTCGATGTTAAGTTCGAAGGGTGGGGGATGGCCCGCATGCACATCAGTTCCGTCTCACCGCTGACTTCATTGATGTCAAGTCCGAAGGGTGTGGGACAGCCCACACGTACGTCACTTCCATCTCACTGCTGACTTTGTCGATGTCAAGTCTGAAGGGTTGGTGATGGCCCACGTGCACGTAATTTCCGTCTTGCTGTGGACTTCATCTTTGTTAAGTCCAAAGGGTGGAGGATGGCCCACACACACATCAGTTTCATCTCGCTGCTAACTTCGTCAACGTCAAGTTCGAAGGATTCGTCTCGCTGCTGACTTCATCAATGACCAGTTTGAAGGGTGGGGGCAGGTTGCACGCCAGCAAGTCTTCATCGTGCACCTGCCTTTGTCGATGCCGAGTCAGAATGGCAGGGGACAAATGCGCGCACCTACGTTTCATCAACTCCTTCCTCGACTCCGCCAGACCACGTTGTGGTCATATACTTTGTCCGACCACATCGTGGTCATAGAAATTTCGTCCGACCACCTTGTGGTCAGGACTTTGTCTGGTGAATGCATCAGCCTCGTCTCATTGCCAACTTCATTGACCCCGAGTCCAAAGGGCAAGGAACAGACCATGCCCATTAGATTCATCTCGCCGCTAGCTTCGTCAATGCGAGTCCAACTGGTGGGGGACGGACTGCATGCGCTACATCTTCGTCTCACCGCCACCTTCGTCGACTCCTAGTCCGAAGCGTGGAGATGGGCTGTGTGCATCGTAGCTTCATCTCAGCACCACCTTCGTCAATCATGAGTAACTTCAAGACTTCGTATGACCAACTTGTGGTTATAGACGCTTCGTCCAACTACCTCGCGGTCATAGACACAGTCGTCGTGACTTCGTCTGACCACCTTGTGGTCAGGACTTCGTCCGGCATGTGCGTCAGCTTTGTCTCATCACCTACTTCATTGTCCCTAAGTCCAAAGGGCGCGGGACGGATCGTGCGCGTCAGCTTCTCTTGGCGCCGACTTCGTTGACCTCGAGTCCAAATGGTGGGCGACATACCACGCACGTTAGCTTTGTCTTGCCACTGACTTCGTCAACCCTGAGTCCAAAGGGCGGGGGATGGACCATGTGCGTCAGCTTTGTCTCAGTGCCGACTTCATCGACTCCAAGTCCGAAGGCTGTGTGGGAGGGAGTGCGTCTTTGCTTTTAACTTCAAGACTTCATCCGATCGCCTTGTGGTCATAGATGCTTCGTCCAACAACCTTGCGGTCTGGACTTCATTCGACGTGTGTTAGCTTCATCTCACCACCGACTTCATCGACCACGACTCGAAGGCGGCGATGGATCGCGACGCGCCGTCGTCTTCGTCTCGTGGCGACCGTCGACTCAAGTGCGGTTGTGCGAGAAGGAGCGTGTCTCCACTGCTAACTTCGAGACTTCATCCAACCACCTCGTGGTCGTAGACGCTTCATCCAACTTTCTTGCGGTCGTAGCATAGTCGTCAGGAATTCGTCCGACCACTTATGCTCGAGAATTCATCAACACTTCCTTCGACTGCTTCGTGGCCACGATTTCGTCCATACCTACGACCACCACATGGTTGCAGCTTTGGTGACCATGTCACGAGCATCGTCATCGTCAGGCCTTCTCCGACTGCATTGGAGGCGCCAACCCAACGAGGCACCCAGCCTTTCAGCGTGGGACTTTGCCGCCTTTGTCTACGAGCTGTTCGAGGCTGGGGCATGACCTATGCACGCTGGCTCGGCTTCTGCCAAGAGATGCCATGACCGCGTCAAGATCAGTCAAACAATCCTGCTCTGGGAGGTTTACAGCGTCCACACCCCCGGGATTTGGGAGCTACCAATTGCATCAACTCGCCCATCGGCACCTGCGTGCTTACTGCTGGGGATAGGGGGCAGGCAAGCCTAGGCCAATTGTTCACATCAGCTTGCATATTGGGACCTCCAAGCTTGCTGTCAAGGAAGTACTGTTGTAGGGGTGGCCCAACCCCCCATTTGTGGGGCCTTACAACTGGCCCAATATGTAATAGACCTAATAGTATAAGGATATGTGTATAAAGGAATGTACAAATGTATACCTATGTTTTGTAATTATTAAGGGGGTAGGATAGAAATTTCCTATCTAATCTCATTCATGTATATAAGCCTCCAAGAGAGATACAAGTAGTCAGATTCATGTATGTCGTACGTGAGCACTCTATCCTATCATTAGCTCTCTCTAGCTAGTTCTCTTCTTGCTTGTTGGTCGTAGCGACAACACCACTAGAGCAAAAAGCTGTTTTGCATAAATCTGTGGGGCTGAGAATTGACATGCTGGCCAGAAAAGGTTGCGCTCACATATCTTTTATAGTATTATCAAGGCTTGGAGTTGGGACAACAACCGAACATTTTTGCATTTTCCCACTGCAACAGATGGCTCTCAGCCTCTCCCTCAATTCTCGTTAGGTCATGCACGGTATGTCTTCTGCGCATGGCAGTATCTTTGTTGAGCGTTATTCTATACATGATGTGTAACCTGTGGTACGGAGTGAACAGTATCAAGGGCATATTTGGCACTGCCCATGTGAGCAGATGGCTCACTCCTTTTTATGTTATTGCATGACGAAATGGATTATGCGTCTCATAGTATCTTTGTTAAATTTTTTTTTATCTTTTCTACAAGCACTAAGCTTCTCGTGTGTGTAATCAATATTACAGATGCAAACAATCTCTAATTCAACATGAATTGGCACGTAAACTTTTACTTAAAAGAAAATTCACTCAAGTCCCAATTTCGAGTTGGAAAATATATCAGTTCTTAACAATTCCCCTAAGTCAGGGGAATTTGATCTATCATTTTAGTTTTAGGATTTTAGCTATTTCCATTGTCCATGATCGACAAAATTAGTCATTGTTGGTCCCGGCATGCCATTGGAAAATAGATACTCTTCTATTTTCCCCCCTCCCTTTCTGATTTAGAAGAATAAGCATGACTAGCTACAAGGCATCCATTATGGTACCAGCCATGTAACTGGATAGTGAATTATAAATAAAAAGAGTTTTTGAGTTGAAAATATTCTATTTGAATTCAGTATATTCAAATATGCAACTATAAATGTTTCTGGAGTTTTTTGTGTTCATTAGCTATTTTTAAGATTTATTTGAATTTTAAAAGCATCTACCAAAATCAAAAATAAATTTGAAATTCCAAAATATCTATGGGCTTAATTTGGTCGGCCGAATCTCTCCATATATTTCTCTTCCAGGCGACGGCCCACTTTTTTCTCCCTTTCTTTCTATGCTCTGGTTTAAACTGATGCACCACGACATTCATTCATCAAGCAGCCCTATTACCATATCAGCCTTGATTGCAACACGACATTTTTTTTCTCATGTTTCTATATGGGAAAAATGTTTTCTATAAATCTCCTTAGAATTTCTTGCATAAATTAGGAGGAGGGCTTGTCCACGTCCGGAATTTGGCGGCCGTTAGATGGAGGCAGCTGGGATGTGTGCAGTCTAGATGGGTTGGAGGGGGACTGGGGAGTGGGCTGGCGAAGTGGGCAGAGCGGCGTGCAGTGTTGACTGACGGTGGCGTCAGGGTGGTGAGGTTGGCGTGCGGCGCGGCGGTGTGCATCCGTGGACGGCATGGAGGATGGGCGACTTGACATAATTCCTTTGCGTCGGTTAGGGGAGCTGAGTCGTAGGGGAGGCGGAGCTTGCAAAGCGAAGGTCCTGTTTGGCACAGCTCTAGCTCCAAGATCTATGCTGGATCTGTAGTTTGTTGACTAAATTAAAGTGATTTAAATATTTTTATTTACAGTTTTGCTATTGCACAGGCGACTGAAATTTTTTTATGTTTCAGTCATATGAAAATTGCACTCTTAATGAACTAAAATTGCAGCCCCCCTTAAAAAAACAGCTGCAACTTTAGGTGATTCAGAGTGCAACTTCAGGTGACCTGAAATTGCACTCTCAATCAACTAAAATTGCAGCCCCCCTCCAAAAAACATGTGCAACTTCAGGTGATTCAAAGTGCAACTTTAGGTGACTGAAAGATAAAAAAATTTCAGTCGCCTGTGCAATAGTCTATCCCTTTTATTTAATATATAATATAAATGAAATGAGTCATGTAAATGCACTTAACATGCCTGCAACTCAAGATCCAGGATTTTCTAGAGCTACTAGAGCTCTGCCAAACGGGACCGAACCTCTTCATGTCTTGCTTGGTGGCAGACGGAGGATTTGGAAATAGTGTACTTGTCGTGTGGTGGATTTGTTGGTCTCAGTTTGCTGCTTTTGTGCTGATGTGGGCGCTAACTGTGCTGGTAGGGATAGAGGGCCGTTTGCATGTGCCTAGAAATGTGTGTCTTTGTTCTGAAAAGAATCAGTTTGGGGGATTAGATCGCCGTTAGATGATAGGTTATGTGGGGAAAATGGCGGTTGTGGTTTTCAATTGTCGCAGTGGTTGTGGAAAGAGTGGGACAAGGGTGTTTATATGCGCTTACAAATCTGTGTAAAAGAAACAACGTGAGTTTGGATTTTGTCAGGCGTTGAGTCTTTCGATTGGTGCCTGGTGATGATCCGATTTGTTGTCTCCTTAGATGACCGTGACACGGCAGCAGCATATACTCTTCATGAGTCAGCTCTTCTAGTCGCTAATTGAAAGACCAAAGATGAGAGCAGATGAATGGCAACAGAGATATGAAGATCAGATTGGGAAGCCAAACCTAGTGAATATGCACCTAACTGTTCCGAAAAATTCAACACAAGCGGTACTACTGTTGTATTACCTACGGTACTACCGCTCCCCGATGAACAAGAAGAAACTGCCCGAGTTTCAAACCGAAAATCAAAGAAACTTTTGACTTATAGATCCAAATGACATGAAAATTAGCAGAGATCTACTCTAGGGTATTCTGATCTTATTTCAACAAACAATTATGAAAAATAAGGCAAAAGTTGAGACCTTTTTCGCTTAGGTTATTTGATGATCTAACTCCACCTTGAGGACAAAGAGTACACAAGGCGTCCACTCTCAGACCCTAACTCTAGAGAAGAGAACATAAGATATGGGTTGGATAGGTTACACATGTCTCCATACCAACCCCTTTTTATTGGTGGACAACCAGCCACCTACGTTCCTTAGTGATTCCTATCCACTATTATAATGGCAGAAGTATTATCACAGAAAAGTGAAACACTTTCTAAGGCTAACCCAAAGTCCCGCAAGGTCAAAACCATCAAAAGCACCTAACTATAGCAACTAGCAGCTGCAACATACTTGGCCTCTATGGTGGACTGTGCAACACTAGACTACTTCCTAGAAGAGCAAAAAATAAAAGAAGTACCAATGAATTAGCAAATATCAGAAGTGCTCTTCTTATCTATCCTACAGCCAGCAAAGTCTGCATCAGAGAAGGCTCTAAGAGAAAGACAGAAGTAGAAGAGTACCAGATACCATAGTCTAGAGTAACTCGAAGGTACTTGAAGATGTGCTTCACTATCTGACAGTGAGAGGTGCAAGGAAAAGACTAAAATCGAGAACACAATATATGGCGAAGTGTATGCCTAGCCTCGAAGAAGTGAAGTACAGGAGGGAGCCAATCATGCTATAGTACTCCTAATATATAGGAGTGTAGCTAAGGTCACCATTGGAGTTGACACCGGCTTGCCATCACTCATGTCGAAGCGTCGCAGGAAATCTCAAGTGTACTTGCCTTGATGCAAGATGGTTTCCTCCCAAGTCTGCTTGATTTGGAAGCCAAGAAAGAAGCTCAACTCACCCTCATGCTCATCTCGAACTCTGTGCTTATGACATCAGAAAACTGGAAAACAAAAGTATGAGAGGAGCCATAAAAGATAATATTATCCACATAAATACGGACGAGTAGAAAGTCACTGCCATACCTACTAATGAACAAAGTCTTATCTACCTTACCCATCTCAAACCTATAACTCAAGAGATAAGACTTAAACCTCTCATACTAAGTTCTAAGGGCTTGCTTAAATCCATACAAGGTTTTGAAAAGCTTGAAGACATAGTTGGATATTTGGAGTTCTCGAAACCTGGAGGCTGTCTAACATAGACCTCTTCATCAATAAACCCATTGAGGAAGTCACCCTTGACATCCATTTGGTACAGCTTGAAACCCTTAGACGTTGCAAATGTAAGCAAAATCCTAATGGCCTCTGGCCTAGCTATAAGGGCGAATGTCTTCTCAAAATCTAAACCCTCAACTTGGGAGAAATCCTGAGTTGTCAGTCTAGCCTTGTTTCGAATGACTACCTCAACCTCACTCTACTTGTTCTTAAAGACCCACTTAGTTCCAATAATATTATGATCACTAAGGGGACCAATAGGCGGCCAAACCTTGTTTCTCTCGAAATTCTCTAACTCCTCATGCGTGGCATTGACCTAAGACTCATCAAAAAGTGCACAAAAGATATCTTTGGGCTCAAAAGTGGTGACAAAGGTAGAGTGTAGACAGAAGTGAGATAAGCTAGATTTTGAATGCATGACGCACTCAAGGAAATCACCTATGATCTACTCAGGAGGATGTCGACACTGAATGTGTCTGGAAGGTCTTGGATGAGAAGAAGAATTTGACTCTATCATGAGCTATGGAGGTAGGAGCAGAGCCACAAGCTCTAGAAGAGCTAGAAGGTAAGGGTTGATCTTCCTGAGGCGCAGTGGCAAAAGCGGGCACCTCAGGGATAGATGGGACTAGATCAGGTAGAAAATCTTCATCTCCATCATCCTCATCATCTATAAAGATGGTCTCGGACTGCATAACTGGACCTGAGATGTTGGGCCTAGTATCAGGACTAGCCTCATCGGAGATAACCTCGTAGGTCCCTATGATCCTACTAGTCTCGTGGTCTTAGACTCTATAACCCCACGAAGAAGTCGAGTAACCCAGAAAGATACCATTAGAAGAATGAGACTCGAACTTATCTAGATTCTCAGACTTCAGAATAAAACACTTGCAACTGAAAACACCAAAATGAGATATACTGGGCTTTCACCCATATCTCAACTCATAAAAAGTGTGATGCAAGTGTGCCCTAAGAAAAACGCTTTTCAAAACATGACATGTGGTGGCTATAGCCACAACCCAAACTTCCTAGGTGTACCGTACTTATCTAGCATCGTCCTAGCCATCTCGACTGTTGGATCAAAATTGGCAACAGAGGGGGGGTGAATGTTGCTTACAAAAATTTTAACCCCCAAAATACCCACTAGAGTCTTCTCTCCAATAGCTAAGAAGCTATGAAGAAAATGCGATCAAATCCACTAGCACTTTAACCAAAATGGAGAACAAAGCAAGGGCCTAAAATAATAGCAAAGTAACCAAGAAGTCCCAGCAAAACAAGAAAGGCAACAGCCGAGAACAGAAGACAGCTTGGGCTGCAGAGGGCCGGTCAGACCGCCACCTATCGGTCGGTCAGACCGCACCCTGGCCGCCGGTCTGACCGCCCTTATGGGGCTGGTCTGACCACCCGGTCCGGTCTGACCACCCATTGAATACCGGTCTGACCACTCCTTCTTCTCCGGTCAAACCGCCGGTGTAAAACCGGTCTGACCGGGCATCGATTTCAGACACCAGTAAGGGCTGAAAATTCAGACTGCAACCCGAGGGCTTTGCACAACTAAGAAATTGGAGGCTTTCCTCTGGTTCTCTCTGCCCAGAAAAGCAAGACTGCAACCTAAATAGCCAGAGAAACCTAGGGAACCAAGAGAATTCAACTAGAGATCAAGAAATTAAGAAATGGGACAAAAGCTGAAAAGATCCAAGTGCAGCACATAATCTCAAATTCCCTGCCAATCCTTGATTCTTTCAACATGAAATCGTGAGATTAGCTAAGCAATAACTTTAGGACCCAAGACATAAAGTCTTATACCATCTGTAACATCCTAATTTTCAGAGCCTTTTTGAAGCTTTCAAAATAAAATTCACCATTTGGATTTTTTTGGAATTAATTAAAGCTTAATTGGAATTTTTATTAATTAAATAGATTTAATATAATTAAATTAAACATTAAAATTTGCCAAAAATATTTTATTTGTGTTCCTTGTGTCACAAGAAATTTTTCTGCATTTTCTTGGATTTTTTGGAGTTTGTTTGAGCTCAATTTTAAATTTCCAAAAAAAAGATGAGAGACTCGTGGCACTGTTCATCTTCAAGCTCCAGCAGCCACTATGATCTGTTTGCTCTCTTTCCTTCTATTTTTCTCTCTCTTCATAACTTACAATCCGGACCTTATTTCAATGTCTTTCCAAAAGGAAAGTTGTGCCAAATCACACAAGGAATCCATCCAAAATGGCCTCTTTCCATTTCGTTCATCCGTTTGCCTTTTATCCCTATTTTCTAAAACAGACTCTAAACCAAAATCCACAAATTGGAGTCGGTTTCTACCTCTTCTAAGCCTATAAATACGAGCCCTTGACTCCCCTAAACCCATCCCAAGCCGTGCCAAGTCCCCTCAAAGCCCAGGATGCCATCGGCATCGAGGCCCTTCGGTCCCGAATTTGCTCATCGCGTCTCGAGCTATCTGATGAGTTTTTCCGTGATCTTTTCGCGTCACTTTGTGCCTTTATGTCCCATCTACCTTCTGGCCACATTAATTTGGTTTTGGTGTAGCCAATCTCCCGGAATCGAGTTTTCCCCAATCTAGGTCAAGAGAGCTTCCCGACGTCGATTCGTCACCTCCGGTAAGCTTTAGCCCTTGCTGTAATTTTTCTTAGACTTGCCTCGCCGCGTTCTACGCTGTGCTTCCTTCCTTTTCCCCAAAAAGCCTCCACAAATTTTCACTTCCGAACCTCGCCATGGCCACCAAAGGCATCTCGTGTCCCCAACTATCTGGTGGTGTTTTCCCCAATCCGTTCGCGTCACATTGTGCCAAACCATCCCAAGTAGCTACCCTCCAAATGGTTTTAGATTTCGTTCACCGAGCACCAAGATATTAAGTTTTTCGTTTTCCTTCCCGATGTCGTTTAAACGTCGTTTGCGACATCTCCGGTGGCTCATGGCCAAGCCAACAATTTTCCTAGCTTCACCAAGCCACGTTCTAGCCTGTGCTCACCCTACTTCTTCATGTCCTATGCCCGATTTTTATTCCTCTCTCCTATCCATGTCGTTGTAGCCGCCCGTGCCGACACCGTGCTTCGTTTGGCGTGCCATCGCTTCCTATGTGTGCCTTAGGTCCCTAACAACCCATTTTTCTAGTTAGATTCATCTCCCATGCCTCCTCTCGCCAGCGCTAGCCTTTTCTCCAAAAGTGCTGCCCTTGGATGTCCAATTTTGCTAATTTCCAGCATTTTCTCGCCCCGACAAACTTTAGATCGCTCGTTCTCCTTCGTCCGAACTCCGATTAACCCGATTCTTTTTCCTAAATTCATCTAAAATTGAGCTCTACCTTTTGGTTCTTGTTTTAAAGTTTTTGGAGTTCATTTGAATTTTATTTGTATTTATTTGCTTTGTTTGTTTGTCTTTTGCGCGTAGAATCCGACGTCGCCGAAGAGTTTGTCAAGCCGCAACAAGAGGAACCAAACAGTGCACAAGAAGACAAGTCTCCTTTGATCATTTTGAACCTATGTTAGTGAAATGTTTTAATTATTTTAAATTTATGTGCATCACTATTTACATAGAACTCCTTATTTGGTCTTAAGGTATTAGTTAAACCAACTTTGTTATGCCCTCAATTGAATTTGAATGCCATGTATCCCTGTAACCCTATGATCACCTTTGTCTCAATAATGAGATTATTATTAAATCTTTGATAAATATAAGAACGGTAGTATAATGCTTAGTCATGCTATTTAATTCTTTTGTAATCTTGAAATGGGAAATTATGTTTCATTGCAATAATCTTTGTATTTAGAAATAAGTGGCGATTGGTGTTGCCGCTGTTCTTTTAAAAATAAATAAAATGTGAAACTTGGTTTAGACTGGGGCGGATGGTTGGTTTAGGATGGTGCGGCAAGCACGAGATCTTGTAAAGTGTATGTTCCGCCCTAGTCGAATAAGGACCGATGCTTGTGAATGTCCAGACTGAGCACTACCGTACAACCTCGAGTCTATGTGGCTACGACCTAGCTGAGTAAATCATGATAGTTTAGTCTGGGTGCCACCAGTGGAAAGTGGGTGCCAGGGATTTACTAGTTATTCAAAGTGAGGGCCAGGGATTTATTGTACTCATATGGCGCAAGAGGGGGCTTCGGACTGGGTGGATTTAACACTTCTGCGGTGAAACCTCAGCGGGTGGTGTCTAGCTAGACTAGAGTGATGAGAAGGCTTTGTGATATTTTATCCGTGTCTCATGCCAAAGGAAGCGTGGTGACTGTTAAGATAATTTATCTCAAACTATTCGAATAGCCGTGCTCACGGTCAAGGGCGGGCAAGGAATGCATTCACATGGTAGATCTTTGATTTTCGTTTTCAAAATAAAATTTTGGTATTCCGAGAGTGGAGGGAACTCTTGGAAGGGTATCCTGGCGGTTGGAGCCAGTGTGGGTGGATGTAACCCGTAGTTTTAAACTTTATCGGTTAAAGCTGGTTAATTAGTGTTGGTGGATAGACCCTTCACTATAAAATGCTTACTAGTTTCAGTTCAAACAATTATTTCGTTAGATTAATGCCTTCAAAATATTTAATGTTATTTGAAATAAAATATTATTTTGTGCAAAAGAACCATATAGCCTTCCTTTGTTAAGCCTTGCATCTACTGCATTTTTCCCAAGACTTACAGAGTACTTTATGTACTCACATGCTGCACTAAAAATCAACTCAGAGGATTATGAAGCTCAAGATGGAGACTACGACTACTTCGCATGTGGATACGATGAAGGATTCCCAGAGTTCTAGGTCGCGCTTCCCCAGTCAATTGCCTGTGGCGTATTGATGGGTCTCCGCTGGATTTATTTATGCTACCACTGTGTTTTGTGAGTGTGTGAGCTCTTGAAACCTCAGTTGTAATAATGAGACCTTTCAGTTAGTACTCTCTATTATTGTAATAAAGCGCTGTTGGTTATGTAATCATTTCTATTTGACTGTGTGCACTAGCTTTGATCTGGGACCAGTGCTATAATACACAGAGGGTCCGGGGTCCCAACAGAGATGGTATCAGAGCAAATTTGACTGTAGGACGTGACCTAGTTAGAATGGTCATTAGTAAAAGAGCTTCAAAGTTTATTTTATAAAAATTTAATAATTTGCTACCCTTGTCTTTTCTTGTCTTTCTATCCTTACCTTCGTCATGGCATTCTCTCTTATCTATCTGCTTATTTCCTTTTTGGAATGGTAATTGTACCCCTTTCCTTTGTAATTTCTATAGACGGTTCAATGAGGTTGCGTATGAGAAGCACTTGGAGAAGCGCATCATCATGAAGTAGCGAGGACTAGTTCTTTAGTTGTAGTATCCAAGTAAAGTCCTACGATTTTAGAACGCTTATATATTACTTGCTTGTGTGTTCGGTGGACTGTATGAAGTCTTTGTATATTTGTAGTACAACCATCCTTAAAAATTATTTTGATTTCAAGTTAAGTTTCTTCTAAGTTGTTGATTGCTTCTCTCTTGTGTGTTGGTTTGGGATGTTGTTTAGTTTCCCCTAATCACTTACCTATGCTAGTTCCCTCTTATCTTTTGCTATCCCCGGAAACCGCTTCAGATCGTGAACACAAGGAGCAACCACAGCAGCTGCCGTAATGCCAATGCCCAACTAGAGAACAATATTCCACCACCTCCCGCTCAAGCCTCTAACTTAGAATAGATGATGGCCATGCAACTGCAAATTCTTCAAGCCCTTGCTCAAAATCAAGTCCACCAAGTTCCGCAAGAACCCGTTCAAGCACCGCAGTCCAAGCTAGGAGAGTTTATGAGGACCAGACCACCTACTTTTGACGGTTCAGTAGACCCGTTGGAGGCTAATGATTGGATCAAGGATGTGGAGAAGAAATTGATTTTGGCCCAGTGTAATGACCATGAGAAGGTGTTGTATGCCGCTCATCGGCTAAAAGGAATCACTGCTAATTGGTGGGAAAACTATTGTTCTGTTCATCAAGATGTGCAAACCATCACATGGGATGAATTTGTTGAAGCTTTTTGCACTGTACATATTCCTACGGGAATAATGGAAATAAAGAAAAGGGAGTTTCATAAGCTGCAGCAGGAAAACCTTAGTGTTTCTGAGAACCTGAATAAGTTCACTCAGCTATCCCGATATGCACCAGAAGATGTTGCATCAGAGGCAACAAAGATTTGGCTGTTCATGCAAGGACTTGATCCCAACCTCAAGGTGCAGTTGGTGTCCAAAGATTTTTTGATATTTTAGTACATGGTAAATAAGGCCCTTGTCCAGGACGATGTTCGATATCAATTGCAGGACTCTCGTAAGAGAAAGATGGCTTTTCGGAATAATGCAAGCAATTCAAGACCCGAATGAATCCACCCAGTTCAACAAAGCTCCAAGAATGCACCAAGAACTCCAGATCTATGCCTCGCTCAGAGATGCAAGAACCCCACATCTTTACCGAGTCCGACTCCAAATGTAACACACCAGGAGTCCAATGTTTTCGATGTCACGAGATGGAGCATTATGCAGCAAATAGAAGCCTCAATCACTCCAATCTTTCAACTTGGGAAATACACCACCAATTAACTCCCGTCAAGGACGGGAGTATCTCTAATCGCAGGGCTCCAAGAACTCCGCAATCACAAGGAAGAGGACGAGCAACCACATCACCACAAAAGGTGCCCAGGGGCAGCGATCATGCTTGGTAAGTTTCAATTTGGTTCAAAAAAAGAAGTAGCTTGAGAGCACAGCAACGAACCAAGAGTTGCGTTTTCCTCTCCTTTCTTTTTCCTAGTCTGTCTGAATCTTGGGGACGAGATTCTGTCTAAGGGGGGTAGGTTTATAACATCCTGATTTTCAGAGCCTTTTTGAAGCTTTCAAAATAAAATTCACCATTTGGATTTTTCTGGAATTAATTAAAGCTTAATTGGAATTTTTATTAATTAAAGAGATTTAATACAATTAAATTAAACATTAAAATTTGCCAAAAATATTTTATTTGTGTTCGTTGTGTCACAAGATATTTTTCTGTATTTTCTTGGATTTTTCAGATTTTGTTTGAGCTCAATTTTAAATTTCCAAAAAAGAGAGGAGAGACCCACGGCACTATTCATCTTCAAGCTCCAAAGAATACTATGATTTGTTTGCATAACTTAACTTTATTTCAATGTCTTCCTAAAAGGAAAGTTGTGCCAAATCATGCAAGGAATCCATCCCAAATGGCCTCTTTCCGTTTCGTTCATCCCCTTTTGGCAATAAAATCATCAAGGTGCAAGGAAGAGAAAAACAACTATGAGAATGGATGGAATGGCTGAATTTTATTTAATCTAAGCATTTAGAGCCATGAAGATTATCCAAAATGACCGTGGAGTATTACATCAAGCCATAACCAATAAGAATGCTAACAAGATCATGACAAACACATGTATACTCAAGCTAAGCCAAATAAGTCACAATCTGAAAATTAGTCAAATTCCTTAGCATGTCAAGTCAACCATGAGTAAAGTCTAGCTAGAGGTATCCAAAGATGATGCAAGCCATGTCAATAAGCTAAGTGGAACCAAGAAGCTAGTATTGAGTCAAATTAGAGTGTTACAAGTTCAAGAATGAGGCATGTGTTCATGTACTTGTAAGTCTTGTAATTTTAGCAAATTGAGCACAATTGACATGCTTTTCTTTAAAAATCTCATGATTATTTCCAACCAAATTTTTTTGTTTAGTTATGTGCTAGATCTCAAGCCTTATGCGACCACTCCAAGTAAGAAGCTTAAGAAGATGATCTTGGTCAACCAAAACCCCCTGAGTTTATGCCTAGTGCAATGGCAAGCCGTCTCATGAGACAGAATTGGTGAGAGTAGTTTTTTCGCACAAAAGGGATCTTTTTGCATTTTCATGAACATAAGACTTGTACTAACTCATACTTCATCAAGGAACTAACATAGCTCACTCTAAAGCTCAAGTGTAGATTCAAGACTTAACTCAGCCTATTTGACATGGCATGAATTATAAAAAGATAACTAAAGAAAGACTAGTCTCAAGAGCTAACATGACATGAATTAGTTTAAGTTGAGCATTTTAAGCAACCTATCATGGCAAAAACTAAACTACATGTGTAACATCATGATAAATCTAGCAAGTAAGCACAGATCATGGCAGGATATAATTCAATGTAAACATGTCATAAATGAATAATAATCAAGGCTCCATGTAGTTATATTACAATGCAAACATGGAATGCAGAAAATCCAGCTCCCCCTCAACATGTGATGCAACTTTTAGTTTAAGTTGAGTTATGTCAACATTAAGATCTAGAAGCTCCCAAATGAACTCCCCTTGAACCAAAGCAATAAGATCGAGAAGCTGGCAAGAAAAACCGAAAAGGCGTCCTTAAAGCATAGATAAGATATAGAAGATATTATGGCTCAGACTGACTCTCATCTACCCCATATGACTCTAGGACTATCAACTAATCATCTAACACACTAAGTAGCAAACCCGTACCCTGTCTACCCGAGGGTGGCCCAACCATCGCTAGAACCTGTAAGTAGTGAGTGAGCTCAACCTAATGAGAAGTGAGGCAGCTAATAAGCAGCATCCTAGAATCACAAAATGAGAGGAAGAAGTCTAAACGATTAGGCAAGAGAACCACTCTAACCTATGCTAGAAGGACTATCCCATATGCACCCAATTGCAATGCAACAGAAAGGAGTAAGAGCATAAAAAACATGATAAGACATGAAGGGCAAAACTTCCCCTCACAACAGTCCATAGGACAAACCACCCCAAGCTCTCCCCGCAGAGCTGAAAACCTAGAGCTATCCAAAGGCTTGGTAAAGATGTCAGCCAACTGGTGGTCACTCTCCACAAACTGGAGCACTATATCACCCTTCTCCATATGGTCTCTAAGGAAGTGATATCTAATATCAATATGCTTGGTCGGGAGTGCTACACTGGGTTCTTAGCAATGTTAATCGCAGAAGTATTATCACAAAATAGTGGAACACTGTCGATAACTAACCCAAAGTCCCACAGGGTCGAGACCATCCAAAGTACTGGTCGCAATACCGGCGGCAAGAACATACTCGGCCTCTGCAGTGGATCGTGTAACGCGGATCGCTTCCTTGAAGACCAGAAACAAGAGAAGTGCCAATGAATTGGCAGGTGCGGAAGTGCTCTTCCTATCTATCCTGCAGCCAAGAAAGTCTCGCATCCGAGTAGACTCTCAAGGAAAGACAGACGAGGAAGAGTACCGATACCATAGTCAATGGTAGCTCAAGGTACCGAAGGATGTGCTTTACCGCTCGCGGTGAGATACGTGAGGAGAAGCTCAAATCGAGCACAAAACACACAGCGAAGTGTATGTCTGGTCTCGAGGCAGTGAGGTACAAGAGAGAGCTAATCATGCTGCGATACTCCTTCTAATCAACGGGCTCGTCATCCTCATCTGGGTCAAGAGAGGCTATGGAAGCCATGGGAGTTGACACAGGCTTACTATCACTCATGTCAAAGTGTCTCAGGAGGTCACGAGTGTACTTGCCTTGATGCAAGAAGGTATCCTCCCGAGTCTGCTTGATTTGGAAGCCAAGGAAGAAGGTCAACTCGCCCATCATACTCATCTCAAACTCGGTGCTCATGACATCCGAGAACTGTGAAACAAGAGTATGAGAAGAGCCGCCAAAGATGATGTCATCCACATAAATCTGGATGAGCAGAAGGTCAGCGCCATGCCGGCGAATGAACAAGGTCTTATCCACCTTACCCATCTCAAAATCATGACTCAATAGATAGGACTTAAGCCTCTCATACCAAGCTCTAGGGGTCTGCTTAAGTCCATACAAGGCTTTGGAAAGCTTGTAGACATGGTTTGGGTATTGGGGTTCTCGAAACCTGGAGGTTGTCTCACATAGACCTCTTCCTTAATAAAGCCATTGAGGAAGGCACTCTTGACATCCATCTGGTAAAGCTTGAAGCCCTTAGAAGCTGCGAAAGCAAGCAGGATTCTAATGGCCTCAAGTCTAGCTACAGGGGCAAAGGTCTCCTCAAAGTCTAGACCCTCAACCTGAGAGAAACCCTGAGCTACCAGCCTAGCCTTGTTCCGAATGACAACCCCATCCTTATTCTGCTTGTTCTTGAACACCCACTTAGTCCCAATGACATTGTGACCTCGAGGGGGCTCAACAAGCGACCAGACCTTGTTTCTCTCGAAATTTTCCAACTCCTCATGCATGGCATTGACTCAAGACTCATCAGATAGTGCATAACTAACATCCTTGTGCTCAATGTGGCAACAAAGGTAGAATGGAGACAGAAATGTGACATGCCAGACTTTGAGCGAGTGACTCGCTCAAAGAGGTCTCCAATCATCTGCTCAGAAGGATGGTCTTTCTGGATATGTCGAGGAGGTCCTGGATGAGAAGAAGAAGTGGCCTCTACCTCAAGAGCTAACAAGGTAGGAATAGAGTCACTAGCTCCAGAGGAAGCAGAAGGCATGGGCTGATCACCTGGGGGTGCAGCGGAAGAAGGCACCTCAAGGGGAGGATGAGGAACTGAATCGGGTAGACAACCCTCATCTCTATCCTCCTCATTATCCACAAAGATGGGTTCAGACTACTCTAAAGAACCTGAGATATCGGGCCTAGTTCCCGGACTGGCCTGGTCGAAGGTCACCTCACAGGTCTCTACCAACTTTCTAGACTCGCAGTTCCAAACCCTATACGCCCGTGAAGAAGTCGAGTAACCTAGAAAGATACCATCACAAGAACGTGACTCGAATTTGTCTAGGTTCCCGGACTTTAGAATGAAACACTTGCAACCAAACACACGAAAATGAGAGACACTGGGCTTTCGCCCGTATCTCAGCTCATAGGAAGTGCGATGCAAGTGTGCCCGAGAAAAACTCTGTTCAAAACATGGCACGCGGTCGCTATAGCCTCACCCAAAACTTTCTAGGTGTAGAATACTCATCAAGCATCGTCTTAGCCATCTCGACCAAGGTACGATTCTTCCTCACCACGACGCCATTCTGCTGTGGAACGTGCGGAGAAGAGAACTGGTGCTCTACACTTGTGTAATCACAGAACCTCTCAAAATAGGAATTCTTGAACTCCATGCCATTGTCACTGCGGATCGCTCGTAAGGCACCTAGGAGCTCAACAGAAAGCCTACTAAAAAGACCTCAGAAATGTGTAAACGTCTCATCCTTCGAGGCTAAGAAAAACACCCAAGAGAACCTCGAGAAGTCATCGACCACAACAAGAACATACCACTTCCCTCCTGCTGACTGCACTCAAGCTGGTCCAACTGTGTCCATGTGGAGCAGCTTTCCTGGTGCATCGGTCATAGTCACTGTGACTGGAGGGTGAGAAGCAGTAACCATCTTGCCGTGCTGGCAAGGAGCACAAACAATATCTTTGACCATCTTGAGTTTCGGCAGACCATGAATGAGATCGTGGCCGCTAACTTGGGTCAAATGGTCAAATCCAATATGACCAAGTCTCCTATGCCAAAAAGTAAGATCACGGGACTCAGAAGCAACTAAACACCGGAGAGGATCACCAGAAGACTTAGAAAAATCAGCACGAAAGATCCTCCCATAACGAGAAATCCCGCAAACCAGACTACCCGAAGAATCAAAAATTTTGCAAACGTTTTTCTTAAAGCTCACCTCAAAGCCATCATCGGTAAGTTGAGAAACAAAAACAAATTATACTGCAGCTTACTAACCAAGGCAACATCCTTCAAAATAAAAGACTCATTAACGCGCACTGTACCTTTGGCGATGACGCGCCTAGACGAAGCGTCTCCGAAGGTGATCGTCTCATCACCTGGAGCACGGGCTAGGGAAGAGAACCAACGAGAGTCTCCGGTCATGTGTCGAGAACACATGGAGTCAACGAGCCAAACCTCTCTCTTCCCTGCCCGGCGAACCTGAGTCAACGAGAGAGTAAATCAAGAGTGATTTTGGCACCCAATACTGAGTAACACGTCGAGTAGAAGAAGTAGTCACACACGATTGACCTCTATCTACCCTACGCTCTCTGTCGCTCAAAGAAGTAGAAGGTCCACGAGCAGACCTAGAGCTGTTGTTGGGTCCGACTGCTATGGGAGAGCGAGTTGGAGCACCAGCAACATGCTGATCACGCTGCGGGTAGCCATCTCGACGAGGGAAACGAGATCTACCCTCAGAGCGGCGAAAGTCACGACCAAAGGGAGCATGAGGATGAAAACCAGAAAACTCAGAAGAACCAAGTTCTCGATGCTGCCCAAACCCATCGGAAACAAACCTAGACCTCGTGTTCGTCTTAGGTGCACTCAAGGTCTGGGGCTGACTCTGAATACCCCTAAGAGCCTCAACACGGTCTCTACGCGCAATCTTGGCATGCCTGAAGCATCGCTTGATCAAGTGTCCATCCTTCTGACAGAAGGTGCAATGATACTTCACCTTCTGAGAGGCAGAAGTAGCACAAAGAGGCTTCGCCTTCTGAGAGGCCGAAGGAACAGGTGGACTCACCTTGCTGTTAGAAATCCCTTGGACAAAGCCCACTGACTTAAATTGAACTTTCTCAGTCCTGGGCTTGACCTCGATCACACCTGAGGCTATGGGTCTAAGCACGGCAGGTGGATGCTTCCTAACATCCTCAAGAAAATCATATCCTAGACCTTGATTGAACTTGCAAATCTTGGACTGGTCTAGAATAAGATTCAGCTTCTTCTTGCCTCCTACAAATCTCTCGAGAGTGTTCATAAGATACTGACACTCCCGAAAGAGAGAGGTGCAAGAAGAGCAGGGGAAGAAGAGACAGCAGAAGGTAAGGGAGCAGAAGGAGAACCAATAGCAGAAGAGCGAATGGCTTATGCATGCACAGCCGACTCAGAAGGGACAGTCCTACTGCTAGCCATTTGGTTTACGTCGCTAAGCGTCTCTACCTTACCCTTGTGCTTCTCCCCCATATCGGCACACACATTACAAGCAACTGATGATGGCTTCTCTAGAAGGTCCTTAGTTAGCTTCACACATTTTTCATCCAAAGCAATCAAGTCAGATTTTAGTTTATCACAATTTTTGTATAGTGAGCTAACAGGGCCGTTAGAAGCATACTGAGCCAATTTCTTATTGTAGTTAGTCATTTCTTGAAACAGTTTTGAGACAGATTCAAGTTCAGAAGTTAATTTAGGACAGTTCAAACATGAAGCAATAGGCTCAAGTAATGAAGCTTGTAGTTCAGCAATTTTATGATCTGCCCTTTTTAGATTCATCTTCAGATTATTACAATTTTCACAAGACTCGGGCAGATCAAGGAGCATGGTATAAAGACCTCTAAAAGTATTGTTTTTATCCTCACATGAGGTGCAAGATGTAATCTCAACAACAGTAGATGAAGGAATAACAATCCTACTCATCTCTAGTTCAGCCAAAAGACTAACATTCTCCACCTTAAGCATGTCAAGCTTAGAAGACAAACTATCATGAGAGGTCCATAATTTCTCCATGTCACCAAGCAAGGCAGTACATACATCACAATCATCACGGGAGGGAGCAGATCTAAGTGAAGTAAGCTCCTGTGACAAGCTCTCTATTTACTTCTCCAACTCGCTATCCCTAGCTCTAGATCTAGCATGAAATATCCCTAGCTTAAGAAAAGCATCATTAAGATGGTCGTAGGAAGGGTATACCTCATCGGAGTCGGAATAGAGCTCGCTGTCGCTAATCTCGCCCTCAAGGGCCATGAAGCACATGTCGGAGAAGTCGTCGCCGCCCTTGGGGTCTTGCTCGTCCATCCCATCGTCGTCGCTCCACCCCTCCACCTCGCTGAGGTCGAGGTCGTCGAAGGTGGTGAGGACACGGTGGAATAGCTTCTTGGCTTTACCAAGGTCGTGGAACTTCTTCTTGCCTTGAGCATGAGTTAGGGGCTTCTTGTTGCGGTTCTTGTCGATGTAGTCGTCCTTACTCACACCGCCGTAGTCGTTCTTGCCCTTCCCCAACTTGGGGCAATTCGCTCGAATGTGGTTGGGGCCACCACACTCGAAGCAAATGATCGGACCACTCCTCTTTCGATCTCTCACCCTCTTGTATGCGTGGGAAAACTTTCGGGATAGAAGGGCTAACTAATCCTCTAGTAGCTGCTCTAACTGATCATCAGTTACGTCACAGAGAGCAGCTAAAGAAAATTCGCAAATCGACTCAGAAGAAGGTCCAGAAACCAGACTGGGATCGGTGACTAAGACCATCGACTGCGACTTCGACCTACGAGAGACTATGTCAATTTCGTGAGTCTTGAGGCGTGAGTACAACGCGTCAAGAGTCAGGGTCGAGAGGTCAGTCGTGTCTTTAATCGTGGTCACCTTCATCTCCCAAACGCACAAATCGAGAGCAGACAACATCTGTCGAGCATTGTTTGAGTCGGGGTATGTGAGACCAACCGCTCGGAGGTTGCTCAGAATCTTGTGAAAACGCGCAAAGCACTCATCGAGGGACTCACCAGCGAGCATTTCAAACTTGTTGTAATCTTGCTTGAACTGGTCCTGTCGAACCGTCCTGATCTGGGTGGTGCCCTTATGGTATGCATCGAGGGTCTCCCAGATGTCGAAGGCCGACGTCAGATGAGAGATGCGATCGAACTCGCTTCTGCTCAGGCCCTGAATTATGATGTTCCTCACCTTAGCATTCGCCTCAACATCAAGCATATTTCTAGCGTTGATGTTCTCATTGGCAGGAACAACATATCATACTTTGACCTTGCGCCAGATGGCGTAGCCCTGAGCCTGGATGTAGGTCTCCATCCCATCGAAGACCGGGGTTTGGTCGAGTACTTGTCTGTCGCCATGGCTCTAGAGACCGGTTAAGATCTACGAGGAAGAGCTAACCGGCTCTGATACCAATTGTTGGATCGAAATCAGCAACAGAGGGGGGGTGAATGTTGCTTACAAAAATTTTAACCCCCAAAATACCCACTAGAGTCTTCTCTCCAATAGCTAAGAAGCTATGAAGAAAATGCGATCAAATCCACTAGCACTTTAACCAAAACGGAGAACAAGGCAAGGCCCTAAAATAATAGCAAAGTAACCAAGAAGTCCCAGCAAAATAAGAAAGGCAACAACCGAGAACAGAAGACAGCTTGGGCTGCAGAGGGCCGGTCAGACCGCCACCTGTGGACCGGTCAGACCGCACCCTGGCCGCCGGTCTGACTGCCCTTATGGGGCCGGTTTGACCGCCTGGGTCCAGTCTGACCGCCCATTGAATACCGGTCTGACCGCTCCTTCTTCTCTGGTCAGATCGTCGGTGTAAAACCGGTCTGACTGGGCATCGATTTCAGACACCAGTAAGGGCTGAAAATTCAGACTGCAACCCGAGGGCTTTGCACAACTGAGAAATTGGAGGCTTTCCTTTGGTTCTCTCTGCCTAGAAATGCAAGACTACAACCTAAATAGCTAGAGAAACCTAGGGAACCAAGATAATTCAACTAGAGATCAAGAAATCAAGAAATGGGACAAAAGCTGAAAAGATACAAAGTGCAGCACATAATCTCAAATTCCCTGCCAATCCTTGATTCTTTGAACATGAAATCATGATATTAGCTAAGCAATAACCTCAGGACCCAAGACATGAAGTCTTATGCCATCTCATGAAGGGAATCAAAGGGGATCAAGAAACCTCTGAAGAGAAACCCTAGAAAAAGAAGAAACAGAGGAGGTGACAAAAGAGAATCTTTGATTCATTCAATTTGCTCTCGGGAAAATTAATCAAATGATCTTGAGACCCATTATTGCCATCACTGAGCAATCCATTTTGCTACTTCTTGGCAAGAAACAACTCAAAAACAACAAATTGAGAAATCAAGCAGAGAGGGGCTAAAAACAAGAACGAAGGAGAGCACGAGAAATAAACTTCAGAGATTTCATTCCCAATCAACCAAGGATTACAGAGGAGTCCCCATACGCGATTGAATACAGAGGAATGATTATATGAAGCCTCAACTCATCTTCTCCCTCTCGAAGCTCAAGAAACCCAAGAACTCACCCAAGGAAGAACACAAGAACAGAGAAGCTACGGGAGACAACCAGAACCCCCTCTGTCCATCTCACCTACTCTCAACAACAAAAGCCCAAAGCTAAAACAACCTCCCAAAAGCATTTTGACTAAAAGCAAAACCCTAAAAGCCATGCACTCCACTCTGAAGACCTGCATGCACCAGGAGACATCCCCTCCTTATATAGGTTTTGGCTAACGGGTCTCCAACCCGTTTTGCCCGCTAATTCCAAACGGAAATCGCTCCACTTGTGCAACCTTGCGAAATTACCAAATCGCCCTTCCTGCACCTTCCGGGAAGTTTCCTCATTTCTTTCCGTCCAAGCCTCGCAACCACCTCGAGTCCTCGCTGTCTTCAGCACACCTCGACCGTTCTGACCTCAGCACCACCCGCGCCTAGTCCGGTCATCCTGTGCCTTGCCACGACTCCACCTCGACGTCCTGCAGCCATCACAGACAAGAAACACATCACATAGCACCACTCGACATATGTAATCACAATTAGCATCAATGAATCATACTCAAGCATGAAATTGCCCAAATGACCAATCGGGAAGAAGAATACGCCTCAACCCGACTAACCAACCCCGATTGAGCCAAATGCCATCATGGCACGAAACACACAAACCAAACTCAATCTTTCCAAAATACTTGTCAATTACTCATCACAAGCATGTGGTCACCTCCACATGGTCTCTCATCGATTAAGGTACGGTTCTTCCTCTCCACAATGCCATTTTGCTGAGGGACATGTGGAGATGATAACTGATGCTCTACACCTGCCTCATCACAGAAGTTCTCAAAGTAGTAGTTCTTGAACTCCGTACCATTGTCACTATAAATTGCTTGTAAGACACCTGGGAGCTCAACAGACAACCTACTGAACAAACCCCAAAAATGACTGAAGGTCTCATCCTTCGAGGTTAAGAAATATATCCAAAAGAACCTCGAGAAGTCATCAACCACAACAAGAACGTACCACTTCCTATCCACTGACTGCACTCTAGCTGGACCAACAGTGTCCCTATGAAGAAGCTGTCCTGGTGCATCAGTCATAGTCACAGTGACTGGGGGACGAGAAGCGGTAACCATCTTGCTATGTCAGCAAGGAGCACAAACTGAGTCTTTGACCATCTTGAGCTTAGGCAGACCATGAACGAGGTCGTGGCCGCTCACTCGGGTCAAATATCATAGCCAATGTGACCAAGTCTCCTATGCTAGAAGGAAAGATCATGGGACTTAGAAGCAACTAAGCATCGAAGAGAATCACCAAAAGACTCAATAAAATTAGCACGAATGATCCTCCTAAATCTAGAAATCCAACAAACTAGACACCCCCAAAATTAAGGATTTTACAAGCATTTTTCTTAAATCTTATCTCAAAATCATCATTGGTAAGTTGAGAAACAGATAGCAAATTATAACACAACTTACTTACTAAGGAAACATCATTAAGAATGAAAGAATTATTAATGCGCACAGTACCTTTAGCGATGACTTGACCTGACAAAGCGTCTCCAAAGGTGATCGTCTCATCATCTCTGGTCATGTAACAAGAACAGCCAAAGATGATAAGCCAAACCTCTCCCTTTCCAGCCCAGTTAACCTGAGTTAGTGAGAAGAAAGCATCAGTGGCTCAATACAAGGTAAATAAGTGCAGATCTAGGAACCCAGTACTGAATTACACAAGGAGCAGTAGATCTAGTCACAGAAATAAAAGATTGCTCTCTCGCCACACTACGCACCCTGCCTCTTACAGAAATAGATGGTCTAGAAGCAGACCTCAAGCCTCTGCTAGGTTCAACTGCTATTAACGAGCGGGTCTGATTTACAGCAATATACTGATCACATCGCGGATAGCTACCTTGATGAGAAAAATGAGGTCTATCCTCAGGACGGTGGAAACTCTGACCAGAAGCAACTCGAGGACTAAAACCAGAAGAAGCCTGAAAGCCAAGTCCTCGATGTTGCCTCAAACCAAGCAACTTCGAAGAACTACCTACGACTCTAGACCTTATGTTGGTCTTAGAAGCACTCCAAGTCTGGGGCTGACCCTGAATACCCCTAAGAGCGCAAACATGGTCTCTACATGTTATCTTGGAATGCCTGAGGCAGAATTCAATCACATATCCATCTTTCTGATAGAAAGTGCAATGATACTTTGCCTTCTAAGAGGTCAAAGCAGCAGGTGGCGCAACCTTACTGTCAGAAATGCCCTGGACAAAACCCACAGACTTAAAAACAATATTTTTATCTTTGGATGCAACCTTGATCACGCATCCAGTGCAGCTCTAACAACTATAGGTGGATCTTTTCTCACATCCTCTAAAAAATCATATCCTAGACCTTGATTAAACTTGCAAATCTTAGATTTTCTAGGATAAATTGATCCTTTCCTTGACTTCTACAAATTTTTCAAGAGTGTTCATAAGGCACTCACACTCCCAAAAAAGGGAAGAAAAAGAAGAACAAGGAGAAGGAGAGGATGTGGAACAAAAGGAGAAGATTGAATAGCACGTGCAAATATCTCCCTATGCACGGCTGCCTTAACCTTAAGGGCTTCACAAGATACACAGGGGGTCGTTGTAATCCTAGCCATTTGGGCTTCATAACTCTTCCTCAAAGATTCTTGCACATCCCCATTTTCTCCTCAACCTCAACACGGAACAAGCTATCAGATTGTGGCTTCTCTAGTAAATCCTTAGTTAACTTCACACATTTTTATCCAATGCAATCAATTTAGATTTTAATTTTTCATAATTATTGCATAGTGAGCTAACAGGAGCCTTAGAAGCATACTGTGTCATTTTCTTATCATAATCACACATATCCTGAAATTGCTTAGAAATATATTCAAGTTTAGTAGTAAATTTAGGGCAGTTGGCATAAGAAGCAATATGCTCAATCAAGGCAGCATGCATTTCAGCGATTTTATGAACTGCTTTCTTCAAATTAATCTTCAAATTGGTACAACTATCATATATTTCAGGTAGATAAAGGACCATGATATATGTACCAGATAGTAGCTTATTTTGCAATGGGAGATTGGTTTTCCTCGTCCGTGTTTAGTTGTATGTACTTGAGAACAATACTTATGAGTGTTTTGTTATAGACTTCATAATTTATTATGCATGTCTTATTATGTTGCTATCATTTTACAGGCAGTATTTTTTCTACTACTTTATTTCCCACTAATTTTATCTGTCTTTATGTGGTAGTACCAAACTTTAAACATGAATGCATGCCATCATGACTTGCATCTAATGAAAGAAAATATCCCTTTAGATAACCTAACTTTGCCACTACCTCTTCTGCATTTAACATGTACAAGATGGGGAGGCAACAAGGAACAAGCAACTAGAAGAGATGGAAGAGTTGAAAAAGAAGCAACAAGAATATGAAGTGATTCTTCATCGTATATTAACCATGACACAAGTTCAGTACGATGATAAGCCATTGTTTCTGAAATATGTGAATATCTTCGATGATATCAGATGCTTGGTTTTGGTATGGATTTCTTTGTAGTGTTTATGTTGCATGAATTTGTAGTGAAATAATATGTTTTATATGTGACAATATTTTTGTCATAGACTATATGTTTTGTGGCATGACGAACATCATGTGGCATCTATGACGAACAAAAAAGTCATAACACGCACTGCCCGGCTTGACGGCTGGGCAGCCCTACAATGCATGACGAAAGTGTTTGCCCACCTATGACAAAAAAAAACATCATGCCAAACACCTGCCCAATGGCTGCTCGGCCGGGTAGGCCTACTAATCTATGACAAAATAGTACATTTACATGACGTTTATTAAATCTTACATGACAATTATAAACGTGACTAATTGCTGAATTTTTGTGACAATTACGGCTTTGTCCTTAAGTTTATGATGAAAACTGCTTCTCACATCACTAGACACAATCTATGACATATTTTTTGTGATGATGGTCGTGACGCCAACTTTTCGACATAAAATTATTTGTGATAAAAACTGACCATCCGTGATTATTTATGCTCGTCACTAAACTTCGTATTTGTTGTAGTGAACGGCCAATCTGTACCCAGATAGAGCCCACGTTGGATGTGTGATAGTCTCCTGGCTCCCCTCCATCACTACAAGAAATGTGTTATTTTTTGACGTATTTAGCATGACAATAGGTCATAATGTCATTATATCATCCGGTTTATGACATTATGTTTTCGGCATTTCGACTTAGTGACAATAAAAAGTTGTATGTCACAAAAAATGTCATACAACTAGTCCAATTCCATCCAGTGACGGTATTTACTATGTCATAAGGACTAATTTATGAATGTCATAAATCTATGACAGAGATTGTGTGTCACAAATTATTTTATTGAATTATTTTAAATATTCTTGTCCATGTTGGCATGCCCTATTGCCACGTGGTCGGGTGGGCCCATATACCATTTTTTCTTTTATTTTTTCGCATAATATCTCAGCCCACCAGATGATTTTTCCTTTTTTTTATCGCCATTTTTTTATCCTCAGGCCAACTGGTCGCGCCCCTAGGGCCATCTGGCGCGCTAAAAAGGAGGCGCGGGGGGGCGCTAAAAAGGAGGCGCAGGGGGCTCGAACTCGCAACCTTGAGGATCCCGTCGCATCCTCGTGTATGTCAAACCACTGAGCTACGGAAGCATCTTTGATATTGAGCTCATTTTATACTATATATTAGAACTATAGCAGGTAATGTACCGTATGTATGCGCTCGTGGACTTTGGCTCGTGACCTGTGAGCGCGTTGCGTGCGAGTGCGGCGGCGGAGTAGCCGGGCGTGCAGCGAGGGGAGCGGCCGCGCGCGCGGCGGCGGCGAGGGGAGCGGCCGGGCGAGGAAGCGGCGGCGGCGGCGCGCCAGCGGCGGAGGCGTGCGGCGGCGGCGGCGAAGCGGCGCGAGGCGTGCGGTTGGCGGCGCTGCGGTGTCGCGGCCAGCGGTCGGCGGCCAGCGGCCGCGCGCGCAGCGTGCGGCGGCGGTGCGGCTTAGCGGCAGGGTGGCTAGGGCTGATCTACGGCAAGCGCGCGGCCGCCTCGACACACATCGGGGCGTTGGTTGTGTGGGAACCCGATCCCCAGTGGAGCGATCCTAGTAGCCGCCGCGGGGTGATCTCCCAGCGGTGCCACATACTCTTTATTTGTTCTCCTCGAGTGCTAGCCTGCAAGAAAGGTACTTGATTTGCTTTAGTGAAGTAGTCTTGCATCTTAGTGCTTAGTAGTTGCTTATCGCTTGCGCCAATTGCAGGGCAATAGTTCATGGTAATACCAATTAGGCTCTTAGTGTTTGTTTGTTAGCAAGAAATAAATAGAGTATGTGGTTACTTGGATCAAAAAGATTAGTGTTGATTTATTTAACCCATTATTGGAGATAAAGCAATGCTCAACTATTGTGTACAGATTGCATATAAATAATGGCATGTCACATGTTTGATAATTTTGGTCAAGTGTCATATATATGTAAATTTTTTTGAGCAAGTGTATCTCTTGATTTAGTGCAGATGGATAGATCTTGGATCAATAGTAGGATGTTCAGCAAGGAACACGTGGATGGGGTGAATGACTTCATGACCTTTGTTTCCGAGAGATTCAATGATGATGAAGAGATGCTTTGTCCATGTCGTCGGTGTTTGAATCGGGTTCGCAAATCTAAAGGACAGGTGGAGGATCACTTGTATATTCACGGGATGGCTAGTACTTACACTAGATGGATACATCATGGAGAACCATTGGATGTTGTACCACATGAAAATGACGACCATGTTGATGAACATACTAGTCTCAATGAGGATTTTGGCATGAATGTGGATGAAGAAGATGACCCTGATGATGGAATTCATGATATGGTAGAGGAGTTGTACACAGCTGAAGAGGAAGGTAAAGGGAAAAAGTCTATGTTTGCAATTCTATTGGAAGAGATGAAGCAAGAACTGTGCCTTGGTGCTCATTGCACAAGGTTTTCTTTTGTGGTGAAGTTACTTCATATCAAGTCATTTTACCGAATTTCTAATGTTTCATTCACAGCGCTACTGAAGTTGTTGTCATCAGCATTCCCAAATTGCTCTATTCCTGCAACATACCAGGAAGCAAAGAGACTTATTCGTGCATTGGGGCTCGGATACAATTCAATCCATGTGTGCCCGAATAATTGTGTTCTGTTTCGGAAGAAGTTAGAAGGAAATGATGTTTGTCCGGTTTGTGGTGCATCAAGATGGAAAGATAATGATGGAAGAAAGAAGATTCTGAGAAGGTTTTGCGACATTTTCTGTTGATTCCTAGGTGAAGAGAATTTTTCTTCCAAAAGAATGGCAGAGGAGGTGCAATGGCACAAGTTGAAGAGGAAACCGGTGGAGAATGAGCTCACCATCCAGTGATGGCGAGGCATGGAAAGACTTTGACAAAAGTATGGGTGGTTTGCAAAGATGCAAGGAACATCGACTTGGCCTTGCTACGATGGTTTCAATCCATTTGGTAAAATGAGCTCCTCGTATAGCATGTGGCAGTGTTTCTTATCCCGCATACAACTTTCCTCCATGGGAATGTGTGGAGCAATCCAACTTCATCATGGGCCTACTTATCCTGGTCGAGAATGCCGGGAAAGGATATTGATGTCTTCTTGGAGCCACTTGTTGAGGAGTTGCTAGAGCTTTGGAAAGGTGTCCCTACTTTTGATGCAATTAGTGAGAAGAAGTTTAATCTACATGTCTGTGTAATATGGTGCATTCATGATTATCCTGCTTTGAGCACATTGTCAGGTAGAGTCACAAGAGGTTATTATGCTTGTGTGCATTGTGACAAAAATCCTTGCTCTAAAAGGATAAGGAATAAGATATGTTACATTGGCCATCGGCGTTTCCTTGCTAGGGACCATCCATGGAGGAGGAGGAAGGTGTTTGATGGTAATGTTGAAAACCGTGAGAAGCCAGAGAAATTTACCACGGATGAGCTGATGGAGCAACTAGAGAGGGTCAAGGATGTTAGACCAGGAAAGCATCCTGAAAGCAAGAAGAGAAAGCAGGACGAAGAGGGGCAATGTTGGAAGCGAAGGTCGTGTTTGTGGGATTTGCCGTATTGGTTAAGTTTAAAGCTGCGGCATAATCTTGATGTGATGCAGATTGAAAAAAATATATATGAGTACATCCTCGGTACATTTCTTGGCATGGCTGGGAAGTCAAAGGACAATATAAATTCTAGGCTCGATTTGGAAGATATGGGCATTAGGCAGCATTTACATTTGATCCGTGATGGAGACTCATGTAGTGTTCCTCATGCCCCCTACACAATGACTAAAACACAAAAGACTGATTTTTGTGATTTTTTGAAAAGTGTAAAATTTCCAGATGGATACGCTTCCAACTTAGCAACATGTGTTATCACGATGGATGCAACCTTCAAGGACTGAAAACTCATGATTGTCATATTCTTCTTCAAAGGATTATACCTGCTGCTGTCCGAGGAATCATGCACAAGGACATATACGAAGCACTTGCTGAATTAGGTAATTTTTTTCAGCAACTTTGTGCAAAAACTTTGAAGTTAGATGTGTTGGAAAGACTGTAAGCTGACATCCCAATCATTCTGTGCAAGCTTGAGAAAATATTTCCTCCTTCTTTCTTTGATGTGATGCTACACTTGGCTGTCCATTTACCTGAAGAGGTAATTCTTAGAGGTCCAGTACAGTATGGATGTATGTACCCAGTAGAAAGAAGGTTGTTTACATTGAAACGGTTTGTGAGGAACATGGCAAGGCCTGAAGGGTCCATTGCAGAAGCATATGTTGCCGCTGAGTGCTTGACTATTTGCTCGAGGTACTTTGATGATGATGTTGAGACACGACACAATCGGGAGGGCAGGAATAGAGAGCGTGTTGCTATTGTGAAAGGAGACCTATCTGTTTTCCAGCATGGAGCTGATGTTCTTGGAGCACCAAGTATTACATATCTTGAGCATGATTACGAAAAAATGGTTTGGTTCATGCTAAACAATTGTTCGGAGGTTGAGCCATATATTGAGTATGTCAGCCCATCTACTATTTTAGTTGTTTCTTATAACTTAATTATTAGCCCTAATGTTTGAATTAACTATCATTTTCAGGATATACAAGAAAGAGTTGGAGAATGAAGGATGTCCTAATGTTGAAAAAACCCTTGAGAAGCAATTTTCTCCCTGGTTTAAGAAGCACGTGAGTTTGATGTCTATTAATTTATTTGATCATTTTCTTTCTGGTTTAAGAAGCAAATTTTTTATGTCCATTAATTTTTTTTGATGATTTTTTGTGCAGATTGCAAAACTCCGTTACGTGGAGGGACAAGACATAAATGATGCGCTATTTGCACTTTGTCATGTGAGCCTGATCTGCGAGTTCGAATTTTTCAGCATGTCTTGTTAATGGTGTTCGATTCCACATCATGTAGACCGTGAGAAAAATAGAAGAACACAAAATAGCGGAATTATGGTTGAGGGTACACATGACAACCAGGATATTGACTTCTATGGTTCCTTGAAGGAAATAATTGAGCTTAGGTACAATGCAGATTTGGGTGGCCATAGGACAGTGGTTCTATTTCGATGTGATTGGTTTGACACTCATGGAAAGAAGTTCCGAATGAAGGAAGATGGGTTCTTCAAAAGCATAAACCATGGCAGCTCGTGGTACAAGAATGATCCTTTTGTTCTAGCAACACAGGCAACAAAGGTATTTTATTTGTTAGACACCAAGTATCGTGAGAAATGGCGAGTTGTTCAAAAATTTTCACACAGACACTTGTGGAGTGTGGTTGAAAATGACAATGATAATATACCCAATGCCGTGGTATTGTCCTACCAAGACGATGATTGTGAAGGTGTGCATGTTCAACTTACTGAAGGATATCTGGAAAATGAGCAGCCAGTTAGTGAAGATGGTGTTCGTGTTGATGCTAGTGTAGTTGATGACCTCCGTGGACGAAGAGAAGCGGAAGGGCAACAAGATGAGTCAGGCGACGGCGAAGATGAAACTGGATGGCAATATGTGAGTGATAATGAAGGTCCGACAATCCCTCTAGAAGATGATGATGATAGCGATTATGAGTAGATTTAGTTGTGGTTTGAATTTAGTTGTTCCATTTTCATTATATTATTCCAGCTGTTGAGACATTTATGTAATGTACCCTTTATGTATTATACGTTTCTCTATTGCCATCTAGCTGTTGAGACCTTTATGTAATGTACCCTTTATGTATTATACCAATTTGTTTGAATCTTCTCGATACATTTCAGTGGTACATTTCTGTACACCACAGATCACTTGTACATTTCGATATATCGATGACACATCTTCCTTCCGGTTATTTTATGCTCTCACCATTTCTCGCTCCTGAGCTGCTTTGTCAAGTATGGGAACATTTCAGTTCTGCTCGCTCAAGCGCCGGACTCAAGAGGTTTGCATCTATATCTTTTTTATCATATCTCATTACTTGGTTGCATCTCGGTGGCTCTGGTGAGCTTCTTGATGTGGAAGCTTAGCCGATTGATGTATATTCTCTACATTGAGTATCACATCTTGCCTTTAAGATCTCCTCTGCTATATTCATGTGTATTTTCAGAACCCCTTAATATTAGGTGCAGTGTATTCCACGGCAAACAAATAGTGCATTGTCATCACTTGATTTGATTGTTCAGGATATTTAGGTTAATGTGGGATAATGCAAAATGATTTTCTCATGCGATTATCTTCACAAAATTATATATGCACCTTGCTGTTTACTTGTGGATTTTACATTGTCTAGGTCTAGCGGTAGTTAGTTTTCTGGATAGGTTGATAATTTCTGTTAGACACTTGCATTTTTGTCTTCGATTAATCCTTGATTTGAATCTAGTTCATAACTGTTTTCTTTTAGTTAACACAGCAATCAACTCATTGGTCTGTCTTCATCCAGGTCCACTCCACTTGCCACCCCATCTGGGTCCTCTCCGTTCTATGTTCCACCACATACCCTTCACCCTTTCATTGGTAATCCTGCATTTCCTCAACCACCTTCAACTGGAGGCTTGTATCCACCTGCAAGTGCAGCTGTTGCACCACCAGTCAAATACTCAGCCACTACATACAAGCCTGGTGTTAACACTGGAAGACAGACTCATGCTCTAAACCCTGGTGCCTATGGGACATATGGTTCTAGTCCATCAATCTTGTTTATCACAATTCAGAGAAAATAGCATCTATAGCCTATGCACTTTATCACATTTGGAGGATGTTTCGGAGTGGCTCTTGTTTCGCAGACTAGACCAATACTCATTTCTTGCTGTGTTTGTGCCTTGTCGTTAGCCCTAACACCAACGCTTCCAAAAACACACAGAACAGCATAGCACATAGATAATATTTCCATTCCACATAGATAATAGTTGACACATAGATAATAGTTCCATTTGACCATTCCAGACATACACAGATAGTAGATGGCATATTCTACCATTCTGGACACATACAACTTCCATTCCCAAAAGAGAGCTGCTAGTGGACATTCTGGATATTCAAGCCTTCAACTTCCATTCCCAAAAGAGAGCTGCTAGTGGTGGTGGTCATCATTAGCCTTCAACTTCCATTCCCAAAAGAGAGCTGCTAGTGGTGGTGGTCATCATTAGCCTTCAACTTCCATTCCCAAAAGAGAGCTGCTAGTGGTGGTGGTCATCATTAGCCTTCAACTTCCATTTCAAGCAAGGTGTCAACTTCTCCATCAGGGAGTCGACCTTCTCCATCAGGGAGTCGACCTTCTCCATCATGGTCATAGCGGCAAACTTCTCCTTCTTTTTCGCCTGACCACCAATGTTGCGGTTCACAGCTTTCTTTACTGCCACCTTCCTTGACACCTACAAGAATCAATTGGACTATTGCTCAATTTGACATATGGGACTATTGCTCAATTTGACACAGGCTCTGGACCAAGCAGGGTGTATTGGTGCTCACCTTCGTCGGCGGGGTCACCGCCGCCGTGCGTTGACGCTTGCTCGACGACGGCCCCCTCGCGCGGCTCGACGACGGCCCTCCGTGTCCCCCTAGGGATTGGATCCGAACCCACTCCGTGCTGGCCCAAATGTAGTCATCGCTGGACGAAGAGCTGCCGTCACTGGACGAAGAGTTGCCGTCACCGCTCCCCGCCGACCCGCCATGACCGCCCGACGAAGAGCTGCGGTACTCATCGCCGGATCTCTTCGCTGAGGGGATCTTAAATCCGGGGGAGAACTTGCCGTAGTCGTCACGGACCTGAGCACGCGCTTGGGCCGCCTTCTTGTAACGGGCTCCCTGCCGACCCGCCATGATCACCGTCTCCTCGCGTCGCCGCTCTGGATAAGGAAGAGCCGAATAGTGGGAAATGAGGAAGAGCCGAAGAGTCGGAAGATGAAATGGGGGCGACGGCGACTTCGTGCTTATAGATTGCACTGGGACCGTGCAGTTGAAGGAGTGTAATATCAGCTCTGTGTCGAAAACACCTGAATAGCCCAGTGGTTTATGTGCCTTTGCTTGATATTTAGCTCTTGGGTTCGAACCCAACGCAAGGAGCATTTTTTTCTTAATTGTTGTTTTTATGCTACTTTTCCAATTTTTTTAATTGTTTTATCCCTATCAAACCATTTCAAGAACTTATTTTTAAATCTTTTCACCATGTCTGTCCATTATCTAGAATAGCAAGGATATATATATTGATCAGCAATACATCACCCGCCATAAGGTGGTAGCCGATTATATATGTACTACTATGATCTATCTGAAGCTAGGAAGACGACATTATTTCGCCATTTCGTGTGGACGATTAGCCGTGACTCTCGACATGCATCATGAGCAAGATCGAGAGGCCACGGTCAACACAAGGTCAACCACGTCCCGTCCTCTCTCTTTCGACTATGTACAACTATGATCTATATGAAGCGATGAAGATGACATTATTGTAATTCGAGTGTTAGTGCTATTATATAGAATGACTTTCACCTAGGGCCCATTTGGTATATGTCTAATGTTTGCCGCACCAAATAAACAGGTGTTAGGCGTGCCACCCCTATTTAGGCTGTAATCATTATCTCTGCCATCTCTGTGTGGACGGTCAGCCTGCAGAAGCTCCGGACATCGTGGGCAGGATCGAGGAGGCCACGATCACCACAAGGTCAAGTATGTCCCCATCTTTGCCGACTCCCTCTCCTCTTTGAACTCGCGTTGCGGCCATCTTCGATGTTGTACTAGCAGCCGTTCTTGTACTAGGAGCTAGTCGTGGCCTCGGACGAGCGCCGATAAAGAGAGAGAGAGGAGGAAAAGATAGGCAAAGGAGGATGATGGCACATTTTTAGCACTACTTAAATGATTTATGTTCGACTATGATCTATATGAAGCGAGGAGGATGACATTATTGTACGCCTGCTATTATATAGAACGACTTTTAACAATCTATAAAGACAAATACTAAAAATCTATAGCAATGCACTGCGCGCGGAACAACATTTGGTGCTGTGCGCCAGGCGCCAACTAGCCCGCCCGCGTGCACCAATAATTTTGGAGAAAATGTCATCTTTATCCACACATATTCTATTCACTTACTCAGCCAAGCGAAGGGCACTTGATAAATTCAGATGGCCCAAGACCTATTCATTCCACCGCTCCCATCGAAACCCTAGCCGATCCAAATCAATTCCCCTCGGCCGCCTGCTCATCCCAGCTCGTCGAACCCTAGCGAACCACTCGGCTGCGGAAGAAGCGGACGCCCTCCTCCACCGCCACCTCCGGGCGCCCTCCTCGCGCGCTACCTCGGCCGGGCGCCGGGCGCCTCAAGCCTTCCTCCGCCGCTACCTCCGTCGGACGCCGGGCGCCCTCCTCGCAGCCACCTCGCGCGGGCGCCCTCTCCGCCGCCACCTCCGTCGGACGCCGGGCGCCCTCCTCGCCGCTACCTCGCCGGACGCCGGGCGCCCTCAAGCCTTCCTCGCGCCACCTCGCCGGACGCGGACGCCCTCAAGCCTTCCTCGCCGCTACCTCCGTCGGACGCCGGACGCCCTCCTCCCGCGTGAAGATGGCTCACAGTCGAAAGAGGCGAACCGCTCTCAACCAGCATCGAGAACTAGTGGGTAATGCACCACCCCCTCTTGCAGAATTTTTTCATTACAAAGTTTAAAAAGAATCCCATCTTGACATTCACCTTTTGTCATATAAAAATATTACTAGAAGTTTCACTATTTTGTGAAGAGTATCGATAATTTTGATCTAGGTCTCATTCTCATTAAGATAGAAGAGGGCTTCTGTGGCAAACTGCTCACAAAGTTGGCACAGTTCTGGATTTTCTTTTGTTGAAAGAGACACTGTGAAGTCATCTGCAGTCTTTTCACCAACTAAAATAAGACAAAATAAGTAAGACATAACAAGTTAATTTAAAACAAGGATGAATATCCAGAGATGAAAATGTAGCACAGCAAGCGAGCAAACAAACAAAATTATAAGAACATATTAAAAGTGTGACAAGGTCATTTCTATTACTCATTATTATACTATACCGAAAAACTCATTGAAGGAAGAACTCGATTACTTGCGTTTCTATATTTCAGCAAAGTATGCAAATTTCTATTAATCTTTGGCTAATATAGATGATGCTTAAACATCAACCATTTAATGATTATCTTTGGGCACACAGTTGAATAAAAATTACTACATACCAAAGATTGTCCAAGGCCAAGCTTCTCGCCTGAAGTGTAAGGTGATGATGAACATAACTAGAAATCTTGAGTCCATTTTGTCTGCTAACACACATGCAGTAGTCAAGAGATGGACTAGCAATCAACACAACAGTAACTCTAGAAGAGTTAATAGAACAATACATACATAATATCATCAATTATTTGCTAATTATTAAAATAATTAATTTCTAAAAGCATTAATAGACATAAAGCTACAAATAAATATTTTGTCCATAGTGGGGCTGCATTATTTTTGCTTTCATTGCGATCACAAATTATTTGTCAATTTGATTACTTCATCGATGCGTGGTTTTTTTACGTGAGTGCGAAGCGCCAACAACCGAATATGAGAGGTTGCAGATGCGTAACATTATGCTGAACAATCGCGATTCGCGCACTTGGATTAGGACCGTTAACTACAATTATGAGGCCACAAGAACAAAGACCAAGGTTGCTGATCGTGAATATTACGGCTCATTGTATCAACACGGAGATGAGGATGACGTTGAACAAGGAGTAGTTGATGAGGTATATGCAATGTTCCATGATGATTACTCATTCGTGTTAATTATGCAGAATTATTTGCTTGGTTCTAATCTCTTGTATCATGTAGGAGCGTCTTTGGATTTGGAGCCAGAAATTAGCAAGAGTTGGCGAGATTGCCAACATTCTGCCGGAGGATCAAGAGCATCAAAGAGAGTGATGGCACTTGGGAGCAAGACCAACCAGCAAGAATGGTAGGCGAGAGGACAAGGGAATTATCTTGGACCATGAAGTTTGCCATGTTCCAACAGCGGACCCACAAGATGGTTCCACGAAGTTGCGTTGACCGACAATGCTCATTCTCAATCCAACGACGAAACCAGCTATCTAATGAAGGCAAGTGATTGTACCCTTAATTAGTGATTTACATATTTGCATTAATGGGTCTATGATCTCCACTAATTGATTTCTGAATTCCACGATAGGTCGATGTATCAGCAAAAGACACGTAGGCAGACATTTGGATAGGATTTCTAGAGGGCTAAGCGACAAGATCCAGGTGAACATCGCTTCAGGAAACCTGCGGCGAGAGGTACCTTTGCAAGCTGCAAAACTAGCATCGAGGTGGTATTATTATACGGAACCATATCCCAATCTTCACCCACCGGAAGCATTACAAGGACAAACAGTCTGCTATTGTTAAGGACTATGAGGAAAAAGTAATCGTAAGTAACCAACTGTGTTGTTCTATGCAGAAAGATTTATTGTGTATGTGATCTTTGTAGTTCTGCTATCCTACTGAAAACTGAGGTTGACTCTCCTGTGTGATGCCAATAATTGATGTGCCTAAAATAATGTCATAGATTGGTTGCAATTTTTTTTGGCACAGAAATCCATGTTGTGGGGCAATGATAGTGTCATATAGTCAAATGTTTTGTGATTCGAACCAAAATATCCTAGTCACTATATTTATCAAAAGATTGACATAATTGCTTTTTCTTAGGACTAGTAAATATGATCGATACCTGAATCTCTTTAGTGTTATATCATGCAAATGATGACACCAATGCATAATCCTAAGTAAACAATACTTGTGGTTTGTTACGTGGTGTAGCGAAGTTTCTAATATTCGTAGTGTAGCGAAGTTTCTAATATGATCGATACACTGTAGTTTGTACCTGGACAATCTTATATACAATATTTTCCATGTCACTTTCTATTAGTATTTTTACAATGCTTCTGCTTCATAAAAATAATGCGCTGCCCCGAGGTTGTTAAACAATGTAACCAAACCATATCTTCTCTGTTTCTCATTTTGAGATAAAACAAAATTGCATCCGTGAGGCGTGGTGCTAATAACTAGAGTGTTTACTTGTAGTCCAAAGTGCTTTCTTTGTACAAAGATAAATCAGCACTTTCTATGTTCATGCTCTTGTCCATTCTTTGTACAGCATGAATCAACACCTTCTAACCATATGTTCATGCTCTTGTCCGAGTCAATTCAACATTGACACAACCAAAGGTGGCGGTGAAAATGCATGTTCGATTTGCTCAAAAAGGACAACGACAGATGAGATACAAGTGAAGAAGCAATACTTCAATGGCATTCCAGCAAACCAAGTGAGAACAACTTCACCATTAGGAACTATAAGTGACATGGAGTGGAAACAACTCGTGGAGATGTGCTCTACCGCAAAGCACAAGGTATCCTTACTAAATCTCTCACAACTGTTGCCTTAAAGAAAATGAATCATCTGTCCGGCTAATGTTTGCCTTCCTATAGGACAAATGTCTGAGAAACAAAGATAGCCGTGAGCTTGTTCGGTACCAGTGAGAAGACAGGTCTCGGTGCTACATTGCCCAGTGCTATGTCGCGGTAAGATACATAATCAATGCTAGTGCAACTTTGCTTACTGTTTCCGTGTGCTTTTGATTCGTTTCTGAACACTGAAGTTGTTTTACGCTACATTTTGTATTTTTGTGAGGATGCTTTGAGGGACTTGATCTCAATGACTTGCGTGTTGTATCAATCAGATATCTCCTTTTGTTCATCATTGTGAAAATTCAAGATATTTTCATCAGATGGTTTGAGTAGAGGTTCTGTTACCTATTTACAATTTCTCCAGAAGAGGACTATAGCGCAGACATGTCTAGTTTAGAAGATAAACTCTACTGAAATAATATGTTTGAAGATTTAAGTGTAACAATGAATGTATAAACATCTAATTGTGCAAGTATGCACAATGGTATCAAAGTATACATATTTCTGCCTAGCATATAATTATGTTTTGGCATGAATAGTAAAACTACCAGAATCCAGTGAAGTAAATGATGTCAAGTGATCCCAAAATTCAAACCAATCATTTATACATGAGCATGCTCACAGTGCTCGATGATCAGAAGATGCCCTAATGTATTAAGTTCAACCTGCTTTGCTGAAAATAATCAGCTCATCACGCTGACTACCTTCCTTTGTTTCATTCTTTTTTTGCTTGGCATGTTCTTATTCCTGTTATTTCTGAATTCCTGGACCTCAATCAGTTTGATGCTATGCAACAACCAATTTTGCTGCTATGGGCTAGCTAGTGCAAGTTTCTGCTGTTGTTTCTATACTTGCTGATTACAATGTGGGTTCATAATTCATTTACTTTATAATGTTCAGTTTCTGACCTGGAAACTTGGCTGTAATATATTACTAAATGTTTATTTAGTCATAATGGGGTTAAGTGCACAGAAGTTCAGTTTCAGTTTCTCTTATTTGTGCAGTTTCAGTTTCTTTGTTTCTCTTTTTTAGTACTACATATGTGCAGCTTCAGTTTCTCTATTTCACTTTATGAAATTGATGTTTGCATGTAATTTCAGAAGCAAACTAAATATAAGGATGCACCACCAACTGCAATTGATCTTTTCAAGGAGACCCATTGCAGCAGCAAGACAGGTTATAGTGAGGATGCAAAAAATGCTATTGTGAGTATATATAAAGCATTACTGATTAGTGTAATTCCTCTCTTGTTCTGGGTTCTTGAACATGTCATATACTGCTACATGTACTGATCTGAAAAAGAAAAACAGTTCCCTCAAGTAGTGCAGTACTGCAGTTTTATGCTAGTATCAGGTGCCTGTCCATTCAAATTAGGTGGTCCTTGTAAGCTAGAACTATTGAATTGGTTGATAGGCAATTGATGAACCAAACTTTTAGCAATTAAACTTGGTAATAATAAAGTGATAATTTTAGTTTCAGTCAGATTATAAGTGTGAGCCCTTTATTTCATCTAGACTGTTTCAGTCAAATTGATACACAGACTACTTCTAAATTTAATCTGGCAATGTGCTTTGACTAGGCATTCTGTTCTGCATGGAAAACATTGTTTTTTGCAGCCTACTCTAGTGTTTTTCATCTCTGTTGCTTATTCCTGAATTGGCATAGCCTACTCTAGTTATATGCTTACATGTATCGCTTTGACATGTTGGGATCTTAGCATTGCTCTGCTTATCTATAGCTACAACAGTTGGCATACAAGAAATCTGAAATGTTTTTTCCCTATTGCAGGCCGAAATGGAGGCCATCGCTGAACCACCACAAGAATGTCAAGATCCAAAGACTCTGCACAAGTTGTAGCTCAAGTTCTACCGAGAACAACTTTCCTTCGGAATGTTGGCATCCACTCCGCAGCGTTGAAGAGAAGTGCTGAAGCTGCTGCAATGAAGAACCGTGTACATGAGCTTGAGAGTGAACTTACTGCGAGAAGGAAGGATCGGAGAACTTGAACAAAGTTGTATGATCTGCGAAGCAAGTAGAAGAAGAGAAGGATGCAAGAAGGAAGCGGGAGGAAGAAAGAGAAAGCAAGAAGCAAGGCGGTGAGATCCAAGGCTTCCTTCATACCATGTTTGGTAGTAATTATGCACCACCAACTAATGACCAGCATAAGTTCCCTAACTTGATGAGATGATCGCCTTCGCTGTCGGTTTGGTATGGACACACTGGACTTGTGACCGAGGCTCGGATGATTTTTGGTGATTGACTTGAGCTTTTGGTATGATTTGGTGATCTGAAATGGCTGTAATGATATTGAATCGTGATCTGAATTTGGTGATATTTGATGGATGTAATGATCCAAGTTGATGTGTTGCAGCTGTAATGTTTTTGGATATTGTAATGTTCTTTCTTCTGCTGGATATGTTGACCTGTTATGCTGTTGGGCTGAAAAAAATTACAAAAAAATTTCTTACTGTTTTTTCAGACTTTGGTGTATTGAATTTCAGATATGGACGCTTTTGGGTTCATGTACACGGTGATATCTGATTGCTTCTGGGTTCTTGAATTTCCAAAAATAGCACCGGTTCTTGTGCGGGCTGACAGAAAAATGGGCTAATTTAGAACGAAAAAATGGGCTAAAGATAAAATTTCAGAAAGATAAATGGGCCAAAAATTACAAAACAAGTGGGCTGCGATGTATAAAAAAAGCAGGCCAAACAATGTTTTTAGCTTTGTTATAAGTCTGCCAACCACATGGGCCTTAACAGTAGTATTTCAATTTTATGACATTTTTGACACGCCAACTCAGCACCACGTCATCCGCCTACATGGCATGGCACAAGGACTGTGACAATAAACCAATGTCATAAACCTCAGTGACATTTGGCCGATGTCATAGATTTGTGACATGAAATATACCGATGTCACGAGATAAATTCGTGACGCGTGTTTTTGACATTTGGATTTTCGTCAACCTGTATGTCACAAATCTTGAATTGTGACATGAATTTCATATATTATGACAGAAATGAAATGTCAATAAATGACACATCTCTTGTAGTGCATGCACAAGGCTCAATTGGTCTTCCTAGCTTGAACTTCTTCCTGGCTTGTCTTCCCTCACGTTTCCTAGCCATGCACGGCTTGGGATGGATGTCCTACTCGGATTCCTTCTCTTTCCTAACGCACAAGGCAAGCACAAAGCGCCTGATTCGGACTTGGCTCATGGCTGACTTGGACTCTTAATTGGCTCCACATGGCTTGGAGTCCAGCTTTCACACGTTGTTTTGTATTCGAACTCCCTTCTCTCTTCAGCACGGCTTGGTTTCCTAGCTGGGCACGGCTCGGACTGGGAGTCCTCCTCGGCTTCCAATTGGATTCCTGGATTGGCACGCACCTCTCCCTTGGCCGAATCCTCTCCAACTCGATCTAGCACGCATCCAGGCTTTCCCCTTCAGGCTTGCATGGCTAGCTCCAGCCTATCCATGCACCCATACTCCCTTCCTTCATGCTGTTCACGCAGAACACACGCCCACTCGGTTTAAGATCCCACATGGCAGTCTTCGCATGCGTTCCCATTCATACGCCCGCTCTTCCCTACGTGCCCGAACACCACCAAGCGCTAGGGTTTTAGTAACATCCCTCTTTTGGCTTGATCTTGTAATGCCCCTATTTTTGGGAACAGGGACGTCGTACCACCCGCAACAGTTCAGGAGTTCAGTTGCAAAGATAGAAGGAGTATCATGCCTGCTCACAAACAATTAAAAAAAGTTAATTTGATTAAAATAAGACCGAATGGTCAACTTTAGTGATAATATGGGTGTCTAAACCCAAATTTTAACTTACATTCAGAAGAGCCCAAGCAAACTCCACAGGAATGCTTGAGTGTGGTCGTAACCCTAACATGAAAACTTGCAACATCCTCTTTTCTTCTGGTATTTGTTGTGGAGGAAATATTGCAAGACTGAGTACAATCAACTGTACTCAGCAAATCACATGGAAAAAATGTTGTATAGCTACTTGCCAGGATTCTCAAATGATGGGAATATAGTGGTTCTGTTATGATATGTGGATGCAGTTTTATTTGAAAACATTCTTAAACACAAAAGAATAATAACTATTTAAGGAATTGGGGTTTCAAGCTTGCTTAACAGACCTCATCATTTTTTCGACTCATTTCCAAATCTACTTATGCCTCGCTATTGGAATCACCTATGAACATAACTTCTTTTACCGAAAGCACGACATATTCGAGATACTATTGTGATTACTCCGTAGAGTTGCCCAATTTTACCCACAAGATCTCTTAACCCTCATTACTTCCGGCCAACCGAAGGTGCCGTCGAGCCCTCTACACCTCACCTCGGCTCATGATGGCACCTCCTGTGGCTTGCTCGTCTCCCCCTTGACCCATTTTAGTGGTTTCCATTGCCTCTCCGGTCATCAGTTGCCGCCGGCGAGCTCACCCCACAGCGCCGCTCGCTTTCCCCTGTTTCGACTGGCTACATCCTCTGTTATGGAAGTGGAGAATTGATTTTAGAATAGTGGGAGTTTAGATTTTACAGAGGCTTGATTTGGAAAAACAGTGGTCAGAAATGGATTCATGGGGTCAAAATGGTAAAAAAAAAAGGTATTTTTGATTTTAGGGTTTCGGATGAACAGTAACGGGTTTGATACTACTCAAGTGGTCAGAGGTATTGGTGGAGCTAAAAGATGTGGTTGTAACTGGGTTACAACAATAAAGATCAAGCACTCAAATGTGGTCATGACCCACAGCGCAGTCGTAAACCGCGTCATGGTAGTAAGCCATAGCGTGGTCGAAAGCCACACTGTGGTCGTAAACCACAACATGGTCATAACGACAATGTGATCATGAACCACAACGTGTAGCTGAGTACGAAGATTGGATGGTGAACGAGTTACTACAGAGATCAGACGACATTCAAGTAGCTACAGAGATCGGGTTGCGTCCGAGTGGCTCAAAAGATCGGACGGCAATCGAGCGTTTCAGGCGCATCGGATGGCGTTCGAGTGGTTCAAGTGCTGAACTCAAAAGTGGAGCAGTTGACACCCTCTCAATTACAATGTGGTCGGAGGGTTCAAGCGGAGGAGCGGCCAGAGGGCGGCCGGAGAACTCAACGAGGGGGCTAGAGAATCCGTGGTCGAAACAACAACAAATGACCACGAGAGGGTTCTTAGGGTCACGAGGATTCCATTTTTGAGGTTGGCCGAGATTGAGAGGTGGTGGTTTTGGCTAGCGATGAAGAGCAGTTCCACAGGCAAGGGCATGCCACAGGGCGGCTCCGGTGAAGTTCTGGTGGAGCACTAGGTTTTTTTACCATCTATGGGACAAGGCGAACTCAGTGGCTATGGTAGCTCTAACTAGGATGGTCTGTGTTGGGCTGGCCATTGAGATCCCCTAATAGTCGGCGGTGGCGCATGGTGCTGGCAAGGAAGAGATCAAGGAAAGGCCTAGTGAGTTAGGCTATGAGTTCCTAGTGGTCTAAAGGTCCTCTGGTTGCAAGGAATTGAAAAGGCATCAACTGAATCACGAGATTGGGTGGGGAGGCTTACCGACGAAGGGAGAGAAATGGCGGCGATGTAGAGCAGTGGTGGACGATTAGGTGGTTCTGATGAGTTGTGAGGAGTGACATGGGGCTCCTTGTGACGGCAATTGGGTTATAAAGGTGAGGAGAGGTGGTGGGAACAGTGAGGCGGTTCGGCCGTGTCTCTTGCATGCGACCGAAAAGAGGCAAGGGTCTACTGACGCTTAGGGAGTAGGGAGAGGTGGCACTGGCTTCTTACAAGTGTTGACGAGGGAGTGAAGGCTGTGGTACTGTAGATACCCGAATATGCAAATCTGGACTCTCCTGTGTATTCTGCATGTCCAGGATCACGCTAGCGCACACAGTATAAACAAAGATGAAATATCGAACATATCATGATTTACTAAGAAAAGACTCAAATATTACTAATAATTATCAGAGTTGTGACCTTATGGCCAAGCTTACAAATAACAGCCTAAAAGGATTAAGAAACTTGTAGCGGAAAACAAAAATAAGCGTAGTAGCCATTCGACATGCCCACAGGCAATCGACTGCGGAGCGAAGTCCTAAGCCGCGAAGTCGTCGAAGAATCCTCCTTCAAGTAGCTCTTGTTGATCTGGTCCTTCCTCCTTAACTGAGCAAATATGGGCGAAGCCATGAGTACATATAGTACTCAGCAAGTCGTTTGTAATAAAAATGCAATATAGTATGCAAGGCTTACCAATGGATAGCTGAAAGGTTAATTTGCAAAAAAAACAACAATTTAAAGTAAATATAATAAATAGATGAAAAAGTGAACTTTGAAAATGATAATAAATAAGTAATCCAAGGAATTGAGACCAACCATAAGTGAACTGACCATTCACTCCAATGAATTACCAGCGAACCAAGATTCATGTAATGAACCACCAGTGAACTACCCATTCACCTCCCACTCAACCCCAACCAGGTTTTTACGAAATCTCTATCCCTCGTGTGAAATCACCGAGCATTGTCCATGACCAAGGACACGGCTATTCGAATAGTTTTACACTCTGGAGAGGCTATACAACTTCACCCACACAATGTGATCATCTTGTAATATCACCGGTATAACATGCTTCCTTTGACATGCTGACCAAGAAGATCACAACAAGACCTTTACAACGTTCAATGTCAACCCAGTTCTGCCGCGCTAAGGTTTCGCTGTCGAGTAGGCTACCACCCAGTTGATAATTAAAACCGACCACACCACACTCATCCCAACGACGGAACTGAAATTGAAACATCCCAAATTAATCAGCCAGGTCCATCCCACACTAGACATGTGGTTGTACGGTAAGGCTCAGATCAATGGCACATAAAGTTAAGTCATTAGATTTACCCAGGCGAAATATCCACATCGTAATGTGCAAATTGCACCCCTTTACTGCACGATCATTTGCCCGAGTGAAAACCATATTTTTGTATAACCAACACCAATGACACCCCCAATGTCATGGCACACAAATTTATCACTGTGGCAACCACCACGTTCCAATATATCATTACGTCAAAATTAATTAATTGATCACATGTGATGATAGACCCAACGTACTACAAGCATGACTAAGCAATTCTAAACGTACAACCCAGGTGACAACTAGTATTGCATCACTAAATAATTTCCCATCCTATGGTGATAATAGAATCATGGCATTCAAATTATCAAGGAGGAATTAATTAATTTGGACAATAACTACCAATACAAGAGTTTTATAATAAAGTAGTGATGCATTATAATTTAAAACAAAGTAATACATAACAGATTTAAAAACTAGTTTTAACATGATCAAAGGATATGACTTGCCTTGGCCTTGCTCAGTTAATGACTTTTGATCTTCAAATCTTGCTTCAACTCCTTCGAAAGCGTGATCTAACGAGAAAGAAAACAAAATAAAACACAAAATAAATTTAAGTAAAATTCAAATGAAGTCTAAAAACTTCAAAATTTGAACCAAAAGATAGAGCCCAATTTTAGATGAATTTAGGAAAAAGAATCGGGTCAATCGGAGTTCGAATGAGGGAGAATGGGCTCTCAAACAATCTAATCTAAAGAAAAAGGCTGAAAATCGGAAATTCTACTATGCTGTGGACTTAGTGCATGGGATGGCTGGTCTACGGTGGACTCGACATATGGAACAGTGCGTGTGATTGGGCTTGCTGACGCGGTGGGTAGAGCTGACATGGCAGACACATGGCCTACACATGGCAGGGTAAGGCTGACATGGCTGCTGACTCGGCTGGCTGGCTCATGGTTCTACCGAACAGTGTAGCTGACAGTGGGGCCTGGCTATCAAAGACACGTCTTTATGGTGGACAGGGCATACGGGAAGGCGAACGGTCGCGGGCGCACGAGTGTGGGCTGACGCGTGCGGACGGCTCGGATGCGGGCGGGCGAGCACTAGATGGCTGACGCGTGTCTGGGGGTGGGGCGGGCTGGGCCAACGGGTTGGAGTGGGCTGGTTTGATGGGCATCAGCCCACTGGGCCATTTATGGATTTTAGAGTTTTCTTTTTCAGAAATTCAAATAAATTCTTTTGAGCTCTACAAAATAGCAAATAAATCCAGAAAATTCCAAGAAAATTCCAAAAACTTTCTTGAGACTCAAGAAACACAAATAAAATACTTTTAATAAATATTAGTATTTATTTTAATCATATTAAATCCTTTTAATGATAAAAATTCCAATGAAGCTTTAATTAATTCCAGAAAATTTCAAATGGTGAATTTTATTTTAAAAGCTTCAAAAAGGCTTTGAAAATTAAGATGTTACAAACCTCCCACCTTAAACGGAATCTCGACCCCAAGATTCAGGCCACTAAATGAATAGGTTACTAGGTGTGGCATTGGAGATGACGTTGTTGAGGCTTCCCCTTGCAACGCTCTGAGGTCTCCGGCCTCCTTGATCTAACGATGTTCCATGGCTTGCTCCTAGAGTCTTGGCATGGGTACTTCCAAGGTTGAACGAAATCGACGTGATTGCTTGATGCTTCTGCAGACACTTAGCGGCATAGTGACCCTGCTCGTGGCACTTGTAGCAGGCGACTGAGGCTGCAGGGTTGGCATTCTCCTATTGCTGAGTGCATGAGTTGGCTGGTCGAAGCTCAGACAAGAACTGGTACTGGGGACTTACATTCTGACTGCTGAGGAACCCGAGCTGGCTAATATGCACTGAAACGAGCCCTTTGAGCTTGAGGCATCTGAGATCCTTGCTGCATCCTTCTTTTGCGGGACTCCTCTAGCTCGCGATGGCTTTCCTCAATGAGCATTGCTTTATCCACCATGTTTTGAAAAATGGCGTAATCATTGCCCATGACTTGAACCTTCAATCTAGGATTAAGTCCTCTCTTGAAGTGCTTCTGGTGTGCATCATCTGTGGCAACCTCCTCCGGTGCATAGCGAGCTAGTTGAGTGAACTTGTTGAGGTACTCACCCACCGACATGTTCTTTTGCTGCAATTCCCGAAATTCCTCTTTCTTCATTTCGATCACTCCATCCAAGATATGGGCATGATGAAATGTTGTTGTGAACTCAGCCCACATGATGTTGTCCTGGTCCTCATGAGCAACACAGTAGTTCTCCCACCACTCTGCGGCGGCTCCCTCTAGCTGGTGGGCAGCGTACAACACTTTCTCGCGGTCGATACATTGAGCAAGGTTCAGCTTCTTTTCTGTTGAATGAGTCCAATCATCTGCTTCCAAAGGCTTAGATGAATTGGAATAAGTTGGCGGTCTCGCCCTCATGAATTCTACAAATCTGGATGATGGATGATTTGGCTGAGGTACAAAGGCTGCCTAATGCTGTTGATTCATCATATTGGTTAAATTCTGCATCATCGTGTTCATGAGTTGAGTTTGAGCTGCCATGAACTGACTTAAGGTTGGATCTAGACCCATCGGGATTGTTTGCGGTCCTTGAGTTGCCTGGTTTGCATTACTGCCCTCTCGGTCTTGGTTCATCTGACTGTGTCCTGCTATGTTCCGAGTGTCAACCATTTTTGTTTTGCTCTGGAAGGAAAGACCACTTGCTGAGAACTGACTTCTCCAGGCTCAATAGGTAAGAGGGAAAAGCAAAGGTAAGTTGTAAACTCGTCTAAGGGGGATAACTAATGGCAATCCTAAACTAAAACACTCACTTAATCGAAAAGGCTCACAAAAGAACCAACAAACTCCACAAATTTTTTCACATGACTGCATCATAATGCTAGAAGCAAAACTGCAGCTCAAATCACACACAACGGTAAATAAGAAGCAAGACGATCTATCCGATGCTGAAACTATAACAAGTTTCAAATCTAATGGCTCCTAATCTTCACGATAATCTTCAATCTTGTCTTGAAGTATGGGGAGCTTCCCTGATCCTAACTTCACAGCACAACTTGAAGAATTCAGGCCAATCTTCACTTGGATTAGGGGATACTCAAGACATCTATGGACATTATGGGGATAAGAAGTCAATTTAAGTTTGAAAAACAATATTTCAGAGGAGGCAAGAGTAAGGATCCTAAGAATAAGGTAAGAATAAAGAATTACTAGATAATCATTTGGTTGATTTGATTTAGAAAATAAAATTTGAAATTTTTCTAATTCGACCATTCTAACTAGGGCTTCGTCCTACAGTCGATATAGCTATGATACCACCTTTGTAGAGACCCAAATATGCAAATCCAGACTCTCCTATGTATTCTGCACTAGTCCAGGATCACGCTAGTGCACATAGTATAAACAAAGATGAAATATCGAACATATCACGATTTACTAAGAAAAGACTCAAATATTACTAATAATTATCAGAGTTGCAACCTGATGGCTAAGCTTACAAATAACAACCTAAAAGGCTTAAGAAATTTGCAGCGAAAAATAAAAATAAGCCTAGTAGTCATTCGACACGCCCACAGGCAATCGACTGGAGAGTGAAGTCCTAATCCACGAAGTCGTCGAAGAATCCTCCTTCAAGTAGCTCTTACTGATCTGGTCCTTCTTCCTCAACTGAGCAAATATAGGTGAAACCGCGAGTACATAGAGTGCTCAGTAAGTCGTTTGTAACAAAAATGCAATATAGTATGCAAGGCTTACCAATGGATGGCTGAAAGGTTAATTTGCAAAAAGCAATAATTTAAAGTAAATATAATAAATAGATGAAAAAGTGAACTTTGAAAATGATAATAAATAAATAATCCAAAGAATTGAGACAACCATAAGTGAACTGACCATTCACTCCAATGAATCACCCGTGAACCAAGATTCACGTAATGAACCACCAGTGAACTACCCATTCACCTCCCAACTCAACCCAACCAGGTTTTTATGAAAACTCTATCCCTCGTGTGAAATCACCAAGCATTGTCCATGTCCGAGGACACGGTTATTCGAATAGCTTTACACTATGCAGAGGTTGTACAACTTTACCCACACGATGTGATCATCTTGTAATGTCACCGATATAACATGCTTCCTTTGGAATGCCAACCAAGAAGATCACAACAAGACCTTTACAATGTTCAATCTCAACCTAGTTCCACCCCGCTAAAGTTTCGCCATCGAGTAGGCTACCACCCAGTCGATAATTGAAACCGACGACACCACATTCATCCCAACGACAGAACTAAAATTGAAACATCCCAAATAAATCAACCAGGTTCATCCCACACTAGACATGTGGTTGTACAATAAGGCTCCGATCAATGGCACACAAAGTTAAGTCCTTAGATTTACCCATGCAAAACATCCACATTGCAATGTGCAAATTGCACCCCCTTTACTGCACGATCATTTGCCCGAGTGAAAACCATATTTTTGTATAACCAACACCAATGACACCCCAATTTTATCACTGTGGCTACCACCACATGCCAACATATCATTAAGTCAAAATTATTTAATTGATCACATGTGATGACAGACCCAACGTACTACAAGCATGACTAAGCAATTCTAAACGTACAACCCACGTGACAACTAGTATTGCATCACTAAACAATTTTCCATCCTATGGTGACAATAGAATCATAGCATCCAAATTGTCAAGGAGGAATTAATTAATTTAGACAATAACTACCAATACAAGAGTTTTATATTAAAGTAACGATGCATTATAATTTAATACAAAGTAATACATAACATATCTGAAAATTAGGTTCAACATGATCAAAGGATATGACTTGCCTTGGCCTTGCTCAGTTAATGGCTTTTGATCTTCAAATCTTGCTTCAGCTCCTTCGAAAGCGTGATCTAACGAGAGAGAAAACGAAATGAAACACAAAATAAATTCAAATAAAATTCAAATAAACTCCAAAAACATGAAAACAAGAACCAAAATATATTTCTCAATTTTAGATGAATTTAGGAAAAAGAATCGGGTCAATCGGAGTTCGGACGAGGGAGAACAGGCTCTCGGAAAATCTAATCTAAAGAAAAAGGCTGAAAATCAGAAATTCTATTGTGTTGTGAACTTGGTGCATGGGATGGCTGGTCTACGGTGGGCTCAGCTTATAGAACAGTGCGTGTGACTGGCCTTGCTGACACGGCGGGTGGAGCTAACATGGCAGACACGTGGCAGGGTAAGGTTGACATGGTTGCTGACTCTGCTGGCTGACTCATGGGTCTACCGAACAGTGTAGCTGATAGTGGGGCCCGGCTGTCAGAGGCATGGCTTATGGTGGACAGGACGTACGGGAAGGCGAACGGTCGCTGGCGCGCGGTGCGAGCTGACGCGTGCGGACAGCTCGGATGCGGGCGGGCGAGCACTGGATGACCATCGCGTGGCTGGGGGCGGGGCAGGCTGGGCTGGTGGGTTGGAGCAGCCTGGTTTGATAGGCTTTGGCCCACCGGGCCATTTAGGGATTTTTAGAGTTTTTCTTTTCCTAAAAATTCAAATAAATCCTTTTGAGCTCTAGAAAATAGCAAATAAATCCAATAAATCCAATTCCAGAAAATTCCTTGAGACTCAAGGAACTCAAATAAAATACTTTTGGCAAATGTTAATATTTGGTTTAATCATATTAAATCCTTTTCATTGATAAAATTCCAATTAAGATTTAATTAATTCCAAAAAATTCAAATGGTGAATTTTATTTTAAAAGCTTCAAAAAGGTTTTGAAGATTAGGATGTTACAAGTACGACATGGGTGCACGTGACAAAGAAGAATGGCAGTGCGCCGCTATGGGGAGAGAGCACGGCGTGACCCAGTGGCGCACGAGTCGAGGAGGGAAGTAGAGATGGTGGCTGACGGGTGGGACCCAGCGTCATCTCGATTGAACGCATGGGCAGAGGCAGCCGTAATCCTAGGCAGGGACAACACAGTGCATGGAGGTGGCTAAATAGGGAGGCGGCAGCGCGCAGACGCACCGACGCAGGGTGAAGGCTGGGAATCAAAAAAGAAAGCGCATTTTCAAGGGATTTGCCAAAATGGGAAGGAAAACCAAATTCGAACGGAATTCAAGAATTTTCAAATTTTTGAGAATTTTTGAGTTGTTTCAGTTCTCTCATTTCCAAAATTAGGTCCACATAATACACGCTCACATAATCCCATCCAATCCAAGGTTCCAAACTAGAATTTTCTTCCCGTGGCCAGCCTCTCCTCCCTCCCTTTCAATCACACATGACTTCTCTTTTCATTGCACAAAATAGCACTACTTGCGAAGTAACTTCAATTTGCAATGCTAAAACACAACTCAAAGTAACCATACTACTTGGCGCCACATTAGAAATAAAGAAGAAATGAATTGTACATGACATAGAAGTTAAAGCAACGGATTGTACGAAAGGAGCTAACAAACAATTTTACTTACAGGTGAATATGGCTGGGTAATGGTTGACCTGGTACTGATAGCACCTTCTGGTGAAGTCCAAACTATCTTATGATTCGTTTGGGAGGTGTAGGGCTCCACCATATGGGAGAAGATGAGGTGGCAAGTTGTAAGTTAGTAGTCCCTGTCCTGCTCACATTGCTCTGACAAGTCGAAAGGCACTGTCTCAGAGATGAACTCTGCGGTCCACACCATCCACACAATGCTACCCACGTGCAAGGTCTCGAATGCATTGTGGAACTTTGAGTACACTCACTGTGATCTCCCAGGACCATCCTAGCTTGCTAACAGTACAAAGAGTACCCATGGTGTGTCTGTCCATCAGGTCATTGCCATCGCTATGACCATAAAACCATGCCTCCAACTAGTATAGGTGCACCTGCACCTGAAAGTATGACCGACCAACAGAGAAGTGCTCCCATGACTACAACTACAACAAGATGTAGTAGACAGTGAGGTTTGGCTCACTAGTAGCATGTTGTGAGCTATCACAAAACCCCTATCGATCATGCACTATGAAGTAGAGCCCCAGTTGTACAACAGGATCTCATTAGGCTTAATGTTGACCAAGTACTCAGTGAGGTGGATGTAGTTAGGGTATACTCAATCTCCCTGAGTCGTAGGAAATAGAACCCACCTAAACATGAAGAGCAAGTAAGCAACTAGGTGGGACCTCACAACCTCTGCAAGCACGTCTACTAGGCATTACCTGTATCATCACAGCCACGAACGTGGCACTCTATGGATGTTGTTCAAAATGGGATGACCAAACCAGTGCATGATGAGGACATCACTCCTTTAGATACACACACTACACAAATCCTCTGAATACAGTTGCTGAACTACAAGGTCCTATGACAAGAGCTCTGCGACCACTTGACTTTGATTGTGAATGCTCCTTCTACGACCGCTCGACTCCGACTACAACCATTCCTCCTACGACCACTTGACTCCAACTTCAATTGCTCCGGCCTCTACAACCGCTTGACTCCGACTATGAACGCTCCTTCGAAGAGGGGGAGGATGACGAGGGCATCACTCCTTGAGATACACACATTACACAAAATCCTCCGAATACAGTTGTTGAACTACAAGGTCCGATGACAAGAGCCCTACGACCACTTAACTCTGACTACGAATGCTCCTTCCACAACCACTCGACTCCGACTACGATCGCTCCTCCTACGACCGCTCAACTCCAACTGCGATTGCTCTAACCTCTATGACCGCTCGACTTCGACCGTGAGTGCTCCTTCTACGACTTCTCGACTACAAATGCGACTGCTCTTTCTATGACTGCTCGACAGCCACTTCGATAACAGAACCATGACCATGGCCGCTTCGACCATGGCGCCACGACCACGCCATCTCGATGCATCTCCAGTCATATCACTCCCACAAAGCCGAATATAACCAACAAGGGACAGAATCAAAGTCTATCTTCTGGTATGCATATTTGAAGGAAGGATCAAATCAGCCACCAAATAATATCTCTGTGCGCAAGGAAAGGAATTCCACCAGCCTAAGATTTCCACCCTACAATTTTGGATCAGCCACAAGTTTTTACTTTGATTCCATCTTTTCTGGCGAGAGCCATAGGTGCTACGCCACCTTCCCTTGGATCCATAGGTCATGTAATAGGATTGGAAAGCAGGGCTATGCCCACCCTTTGTTTTGTGCACCAACCCCTAGATGAACTTCCCACTCCTCTTTTCTTCTCATAAAAGATAAGAACTAGCACCTCTCCAGATAAGTTTTTTCTCTTAGATTATTCTGCATGATAGTTTTGCCGCACATTCAGTTTGATGAACCCCAACTTTGTGAGCTTAATCATTGTCCACAATACAATTTTAGATTGCATCTTCTACTTTCTTGTTTGTATTCTCGTGTTGCTTGCAAGAGGTAGCCTTCTTGGTGAGGTTGACTGTTCGGCATGGTTGAGAACCATCGAAGCAGTAGTGTAGTACTTGCGACGGGTTCGATCCATTTTGGTCAAGCCTTTGGATCATCAACGTCGTGTTCTCCACAATCGACATATCAATACTGTTGTAGGGGTGGCCCCCACCTAAACCCAGCAGGCATGTTAGAAGGTTATAGGGCCCAAAATGGGACATATGTAATGGCTTAAATGCCCCTGACAGGGAGGTACCGATGTAAGGGCACAATTGTAAAAGCACAACCCATATGAATATATATACCAAGGGAAGGCTAGGGGGGAGGGTAGAGGTCATCACTTTCTCCCAACTCTCCACTACCACATCTCTCTCTGTTTGGCCTGTAACCACAACAATTGGCGCCGTCCGTGGGGAGGACAGGAGCAAGCCTGAAATCCGAAGAAGGATGGCACCGAAAAAAGCTTCGTCGACGGCGGCGAAGGGAAAGAAGGCGGCTGGGTCGGAGCGTCGCGTGGGCACCAGGGCTTCGGCATCGGCTGCCGCGGGCGTGGGTGACGGCACGGGTGCGGTGGTCGCGGACGTCGATGCTCGCACTGCGACGACCGACCCGCCAGCGCTGCGGCGGCCGACCCGCCCGCGGGCGCTGCGGCGACCGCCCCGCCACCGCGCGGCAGCGACCAACCTGCAGACGCGATGAGGACCGGCCCGCCACGCGCGCGGCAATGACCAACCCGTCGGCGTGATGGCGGCCGGCCCCGCCACCGCCACGGCAACGACCAACCCCGCCGACACGATGACGACCGGCCCCGCCGCCGCCGCGGCAACGACCAACCCCGCCGACGCGACAGCGACCAACCCCGCCACCCTCGCCACAATGCTCGCCGGTAGCGCGGACCGGGCAGTTGGAGATGGCCACAACGGAGCGACCGACAGCTCGGGAGCTCGCGAGGTGATCGTACCCATGCCGACCCGTCCGCTGGGCGCGCCGGTGGCCCCGCCAGCACCGGCGGTGGAAAGCGCCCTGCTGGCGACCCTCAATGCGTTCCAGCGGGAGCTAGGGGATCTTCGCGGGGCTGTCCGAAACATGCAAGAGGCTTGGAGCCAGCAGGCCGCGCCGGTGGTCGCGCCAGAGCCCACGCCGGAAAGGGCAGGCACCGCGACGCCCCCACATCCAGCCGCGTGCCGCTGCGACGCGTCAATCCAGAGTCCCCGCTTTCGGCAGGACTACAGCAGGCGGCGTGGCCCGAAGACTTCAAGTTCCCCAGCGTCATCGAACCATACAAAGGCGATACGGACCCCCGAGAGTTTGTGCGTGTATACGAAACCGCAGTCAAGGCCACGGGCGGGGATGACACCACGAAGGCGAAGGGACTCCCCCTCGCGTTGCAAGGAGTGGCGCTTTCCTGGTTTTTCACCATAAAGCCAAACTCCATCTACGCGTGGGAACAGATCCGCGATCGCCTTTACAACAACTTTCAAGGGAACTATGTCGAGCGGGTTGACGCAGACCAGCTCTTCGCAGTGAAGCAGAAACCTTCGGAGAAGCTCCGGGACTACTCCAAGCGCTTCGCGAAGGTGCGCTACCAAGTCAGGGACGTTAATGAGACATCCGTCGTCAACGCGGCCATACAAGGCCTTCGTCCGGGCCCCATGGCCGAATACAACGCGCGGAAGCCTATCAAGACAGTCACCAAGCTCTTCGACAAAATGGAGGAGTATGCGCGGGCAGAGGAAGATGCGAGGAGACGCAGCGCCGCCGCTCCCAACCTCGCCCAAGCGAAGCGCTTGCCACACGAGGGGGGCGGGGGATGATTCCCCGAAGCAGGGCCACAGACGAGAACCCGGGGGAGATGCTCCTGGCGGTAGCGATACCGGGGAGCAGGAAGGCCCTTCAAGGAGCGGGCGCAAGCCCCGACGTCGCCAGCGTAGGCCACAAAAGGTCCGCCATGTCCTCGACGTTGAGAACGCCCCTCGAAGACCTGCCCCCACCTCGCGGGGAGGGGGCCGGGGATGGGAAGGCGGACCAGATCGTGACGGGCGACCCCGCGCGGAACAAGAAGTTCTAGATTACGGCAAGTGGTGTGAGGTGCATGATTACTACTATCACCACACGAAGACGTGCGTCGAGGTTATGGAGCTGCGACGGATGACGGCCGAAGCTCGGGCCTCATCCGGGTAAGACGTGGTGCCGCTCCATCAGCGTCATCACCGGAGGGTCCCTATCAGGGCCCCCTTGGAGCAGCCGCAGCCGTGGGTGCCGCCCCGCAATATCACCTTCACCCTGAATGACACCAGGGGTGTGGAGTTCCCTCACCAAGACCCTTTAGTCATTCAGGCTCACATCGCAGGCCATGACGTCAGGCGCATCCTCGTCGACGGGGGGAGCTCTGCGAACATTCTGTTTGCGGGGGCCCTCGATCGTATGGGAATCCCCCGAAGCCGGTTAGAGCAGTCAGGAGCTCCACTTCAAGGCTTCGGAGGCCAACCGCTCGAGGCCATAGGACACGTGTCCCTTCCAGTTACATTCCGCCAGGAGGGTAACACCCGAAGTGCGCACGTCATCTTCAACGTCGTAGACATCCCGCACCCCTACAACGTCATATTGGGACGGCCCGTCATCAACTCCCTCGAGGCGATCCCGCACCATGACTTTTTATGTATGAAGCTCCCAGGCCCGGAGGGCGTGATCACTGTCTTCGGCGACCAGGACCTCGCCAGGCGCGTCGAAGTCAGCAGCCGGGATTTACACAGCCCGGTGCACATCCTCTCAGGCATGCTCGTTGATACGCCCTCCGCTTCGGGATGGACGCCTAAGCCTCGGCCCGAAGGTGGAGTCAAAAAGGTGCCGCTCCAGGCGGAGGGGCAGTTTGTGTCCATTGGCGAGGGCTCCTACGAGGTCGAGCGAGACATACTCAAGTGCTTGAACAACGCCGACATTTTTGCGTGGTCACCGGAGGACATTAAGGCGTGAACCGCGCGATGTCGAGCATCGCTTGGCGGTCCGCCCTGACGCCAAGCCGGTCAAGCAGAAGCTTCATCGTATGTCCATGGATCGGCAGCAGGCGGCCAAGATGGAGGTGGCGAAGCTTCTCCGGGCCGGGGTCATTCACGAGGTCCACCACCCAGAGTGGCTCGCCAACCCTGTATTGGTCAAAAAGGCCAGCGGGCATGGCGTATGTGCATTGACTTCACGGCACTTAACAAGGCGTGCCCAAAAGACAATTACCCCTTGCCACGCATCGATCAACTGGTCGACGCTATCGCCGGGTGCGAGCTAATGAGTTTCCAGGATGCCTACTCTGGCTACCACCAGGTATACATGGCCGAAGACGACGAGGACAAGACCAGTTTCATCACACCAATTGGGACTTTCCGCTTCGTTAGGATGCCCTTCGGCTTGAAGAACGCAGGTGCTACCTTTACCCGCCTCGTCGCACTTGCCTTCGCCGCCCAACTCGGGAGGAATGTGGAAGCCTACGTCGACGACGTGGTAGTCAAAACTCGGCAGCTCGCTTCGCACGGTCAGGACCTCCAGGAGACCTTCGACAACCTCAAGAAGGCCGACATCAAGCTCAACCCCGACAAATGCGTCTTTGGCGTGCAGGCGGGCAAACTACTAGGCTTCCTCGTATCCGGATGGAGCATCCAGGCGAATCCCAATAAGGTTGAGGCCATCCTGGGTATGGAGCCACCCAAGACGACGAGGGAGGTCCAGCGGCTGGCGGGCCGCATGGCAGCCCTAAGCCGCTTCCTATCTAGGGCGGCGGAGCAGGGCCTACCATTCTTTAAGACACTCCGCGGGTCCGACGGATTTCGTTGGGATAGCGACTGTGCGAAGGCCTTCAACAAGCTCAAGAAACACCTGGTGAGCCTCCCCACTCTGGTCGCCCCAGCACCAGAGGCTCCCCTCTTGCTCTATCTGGCCGCGTCGGTTACAACGGTCAGTGCCATCCTCGTCCTAGAGGAAGGCGCCATACAGCGACACGTATACTTCGTCTCCAAAGCCCTCCAAGGCGCCAAGACGAGATATACAGAGCTTGAAAAGCTCGCTTACGTGTTGGTCATGGCCTCCAGAAAGTTTTGACATTATTTTTTAGCCCACCCAATCACAGTGCCTTCCTCGTTCCCCCTGGCGGAGATGTTACACAATAAGGAATCCACGGGCGCATCGGCAAGTGGGCTGCCGAGCTTGCCCCGTTCTCCCTGTCATACGCCTTGCGGATGGCAATCAAATCTCAGGTTCTCACCGACTTCCTCGCAGAATGGACTCCGCCGGCTCAGCCCGCCCAGAAGCACGACGACCCGGTATGGACGCTCACCATCGACGGAGCCTACGGCGTCGCGGGCGCGGGCGTAGGCGCAGTGATTGTTACGCCCGAGGGGCAGCGCCTGCTATACTCGGCGCGCCTCGCGTTTCCGGCCACCAATAACACAGCTGAGTATGAAGCGCTGCTCTTCGGCCTGACAAAGCTCAAGGCAATCGGTGCGCGGCGAGTGCTCGTCCGCCGCGGACTCGCGTCAGTGGCGAGCCACGTGACAAGTCATATCAAGCCAAGGGCCTGGTGGCCAAATACCTCGCGGCCGTAAGAGCAAGGGAAAGGCATTTCTTGGGCGTCACGGTCAAGGCCATCCCTCGCGCGGAAAATGAGCAGGCCGACGCCCTCGCAAAGGCGGCCAGCCAACAACTACCACCCCCTGATGGGGCGTTTTATGAAGTGTTACCGCAGGCAGCCATCGCGCAGGACAACTGGGACGCGGCCCTCGTTCACCACATCATCCAGCAGAGCGACTGGCGAGAGCCTATCTTCAATTTCCTGCAGGGCATTACCGAGCTGGAGGACACCACCGAGCTCCGGCGTCTGCAACACCATGCCAGATCCTTCCAGGTGTTTGAAGGGACACTCTACAAAAATGGAGTTTGCGCACCGCTCCTGCGCTGCCTCCCGCGCGAAGAGGGGAAAAAGCTCCTTACGGAGATCCACGTGGGGGTGTGTGGATCTCACCTCGCGCTAAGGTCGTTGGTCGGCAAGGCATTCAAGCAAGGCTTTTACTGGCCGACCGCCATCACTGACACCCAGGACCTCGTGCGTCAGTGTCAGGGGTGCCAGTTGATGGGACGTATCATCCGCAGGCCCCCGACGAACCTCAACCCTATTCCCCCGGTGTGGCCGCTGGCACGCTGGGCGTCGATATAGTGGGACCACTTCCCCGAGCCCCAGGGGACCTGCGGTTCATAGTAGTTGTGCTGGAATATTTTTCCAGGTGGCCGGAGGCGGTAGCCCTAGCCAAAATAACCTCGGCGGCCATGCAGCGCTTCCTCTGGCAAAACATTATATGTCGCTTCGGTGTGCCCAGGGAGCTCACCGTTGACAATGGCCTGCAATTCGACGCCACCCCATTCAAAGAGTTCTGTGACGGCATGGGCATCACGCTTCGGTTCGCGTCGGTTGGGCATCCCCAGTCCAACGGAGTAGTCGAGAGGGCGAACGGCGCCATCTCTATCGCCGTCAAAAAGCGCCTGGTCGGGTTGCCGAAGGGCAAGTGGCCGAGCGAGCTTCACAGCGTCCTCTGGTCCCTTCGCACAACGGTAACACGCCCGACGGGGTTCACGCCTTTCAAGCTCCTTTTTGGTGATGAGGCAGTGACGCCTGAGGAAATCAAGGCTGGCTCGCGGAGGGTCCTCGCCCAAGCGCCCAACGAGGAGCGTCGCGTGTCCTTGGACCTCCTCGACGGGGCGCGGGCGAGCGCAGCCCAACATGTCGAAAAGTACGCGTGGCAGACAGTGCGTACTCAAGACCGGTCCGTATATCCACGAGGGTTCAAGCCTGGCGACCTCGTCCTCAGAACGGCACTCCATGCGGAGACCGTCGGCAAGCTGGAGTCCAAGTGGGAAGGTCCATACATCGTGGCAGAAGCATTACAGAAGGCAGCATACCGCCTTGCCACACTCGAGGGACAAACCCTCCGCCACACGTGGAATGCGGACAAGTTGCGGCGATATTACGCCTAGAAGCAGGACAAAAATCATAATGGCATCAGCCCCTCGTTGTACGATGCTCGCCCGCGCAAATGGGAGTTCAATAAAACTAGTTGTTCGCAAAGTACCATGTTGTCTGGCCACAATGTGCAGAAGATCACCCCCGTATTCAGGTCCGCCTCCGCACGCGCCAGTCTACGGACTCTAAATGAAGTCGTAGCATCGAGGTCCGCCTCCGCACGCGCCAGTCTACGGACTCTAAATGAAGTCGTAGCGTCGAGTCCGCCTCGCGCGCGCGATCTCGCCTCTAAATGAAGTCGTAGCGTCGAGTCCGCCTCGCGCGCGTCGATCACGGACTCTAAAGGAAGTCGTAGCGTCGAGGTCGCCTCGCGCGCGATCTACGGACTCTAAATGAAGTCGTAGCGTCGAGGTCCGCTCCGCACGCGCGATCTCGGACTCTAAATGAAGTCGTAGGCGTCGAGGTTCGCCTCGCGCGCGCCGATCTCGGACTCTAAATGAAGTCTAGCGTCGAGGTCCGCCTCGCACGCGCTAGTCTACGGACTCTAAATGAAGTCGCCGCCGCGAGCGCGCGCCTCTCGCCGACTATAAACAAGACGAAATCGCCGCGCACTCTCCGGAGTATAAACAAGACGAGAATCCCGCGCACCCACAGGCGTTGCTCCTGTGCGTACTCGGAGTATAAAAACAGCATACAACATTAAGAACGGGTGCTACTTTGGTTCACTGCAAAAAAATGTCGGGGTTACATGACCACAAGCAGGAGCACACAGTACACCACTTCCCTAACCAACCGCTCATCCTTCACGCGGTGCCGATGGGCCCGCGCCGTCATTGTGGCGCCGGGGAACTCCTTCGAGCCAATGGAGGAGGTCCCCACCCCCATGCAGCGTTTGCTGCACTGCAACCCTGGCCATGTCCTCCCCGACATAGCCCCAGATCCGTCGGTGAAAGTTTCAGAGGCCAAGCTCGATGAAGCGAATAGCGTCCGACATCGCCTCCGGCCGGGCAGGAAGATCTAGGTGAGGGTTCGCCAGCTCATGGACATGTCTACACCCATGAGTGTGAAGCATGGCGAGGGCGAGGCACGCGCCGAGGAAGCCGCAATGCTCGCCAAAGGTGCTAGCGCTACGGAGAGCAACGTCGGCCCCTTCCTCGACCAGCCCGAGCGTCTCCACCAAGTCCTCCGGCCCATGAGTAGCGTCCAGCACATCGACACACAGATCCCGGAGGGCCCGGTTCAGAGACTCCAATGCCCTCCATGCCGACATGGACGCATTGTCCAAGGCGCGGTCCTTCTCCGCAAGAGACTCCACCAGCTGGGCCTTCTCCTCCGCTAGAGCGGTGATCTGCTGCAAAAAGGAGGTACGTTCCTCCGCTGCGGCACGCTGAACTTCCTCGGTCTGGTGTCGCGCGGCGCGAGGCGCCCTCCGGCGTGAAGCTGTTCGTCGCCGTGGCGTGGCGTCATCCGCACCACGAAGACCGACCTCGGGGCTCTCCGCTCCGGATCGGGCCTCATCTAGCGCTGGCTGATGACAAGCGTGCAGGGAGTAGCAATAAGAGTCGCGGTGCCCGGTAGTACTCTAGCAACCGCGGCGCACATACTCACCCTTATCTCCGAGGCCCGCGTGCCGCGCGCGGGAGGTCTCCTCGCATGGCGACAACATCACGCCGATCAAGGCGCGCGGCGCGCTCTGTGGCCTCATTAAAAGCACGAAGTGTCTCCAGGCGCGGGAGGAAGTCGGAGAGGACAAGCTCCGCCCCCGCCGCGTCAGGGGCTGCGGAGGCTTCGGCCGCCGGCGCGGCGAGACGCTGCGGGCACCACGCACAGGTTCGGGCGTCGCACACCCCCGTTGCTCGATCCTTCACCACGTCCGGGAGACTTCGTCTCGCCTAATGTCGACGGAATGAGCGAGCAAATCGGAGAGATTTTCGCGAAGTCGTGCGAGGAAAGGGAACTGCGCCTACCTTCTGCACCCTCCGCCGCGACGGGAGGGGGTGCCCGTTCAACCGCCGGTCGGGGGGCAAGTGCCTCGGTGGGCGGCCCAGAAGACCCTTCGGCCGCATCAGGCACCACAACTCCAAGCACAGGGCCGGCGACACCGTACCGACCCCTCGGAGGCGAAGGAGACTGGACTCGAGGACGTTTCTCCTGTGGCACCGCAGGCGATTCTTCCGCGGCGCTAGCAGCCGCAGCTCCTGTCGCGCCTTCGGTCCCTACCGTCCGGGCGTCCTTGGCAGCCGCCGTGGGTGGCACAGCACCGCCGGCCGCAGCACTCTCGCCAGAGCGGCGTCCCGGTGGCGGGTTCGGCTGACAACGGCGTCAGCGCATGGGCTCGACAGCGCCGGCGGATGGTGCTGCCAATGGGCTCCAGACGATGCACCCACCTCCTATCCCAGCGGTGCCAGCCGCCGAGGTGGCTGGCGGGCTGGATACGGCAACCTCGGAGCAGGCCCGACGCCGCGAAGGCAATACCCCCGCTTGGCTACCACCGCCACGATGGCTCGGAGTCCCTGCGGGAGCCTCCGCCGGCACCGCGCGCTCGGGCACAGCAATGCCCAAAATCTCGCACGTGCGGTTTATCCGCCCCTACTTCGCCGTTTTGGTCGCGGCCTCATGTAGCTTGTGCTCCTTGAGCGTGTACGGGCCCAGGAACGCCACAACCGCACGCTCCGCATCTTCTAGCCGAGCCACTGCACAAAAGACAACAAGTCTTATCAGGCGGGGACTACGCAGACACAAAGGGAGGCGTACCAATGCACCGCACGACTTACAAGGAGCGGAGGGCGGAAGCAGGCAAGACATTGGCGGGCGAACCCTGTCCTCTCGGTCGTTGCCCCGTCGCGCGTACTTCCACCGGGAGGAGAGTGGCGCCACCCCGTACATCGTAAACTCTTCGGCCAAGTCGCGCATACTTAGCCGGCGCGTAACGCCAGCAAGCCTCCATAGCCTCTGTGCGTCATCAGCCTTCGACTTCACACTTGGCGAGCTATTGAACGAGATTGGCCCACCTCGGCATAGCAGGCCACTCGTGCTGGTCAAGATGTAATAAAACCACCGCCGCGTCCAGCCGGACTCCCACCTTCCCAGGGTGGCCGACGCAGGGAATAGCGTCGTGCAGGACGCTCGTAGCACGAAATCTACACCGCCAAAGTTGGATACAGCCCCCTCCCCGGCTTTCTTGGGTTGGCAGCATGCGTCGTGCAGGGTGGCGAACAGGCTCGCGCTGGGACGCCGGCCTTCTGTCCGTGCCGCCCACGAAAAGATAGATAGACGGACTATGGCGTTTGGCGTCAGCTGTGCTAACTCCAACTCGTGGGCCCGCAGGACTTCGCCCACAAACATCGTTGAGGGCATTCGATGGCCGGCGTCGAAGAACGCGATGAAAATGATCGCCTCCATTTCCCGGGGCCTCGGCTCTGTCTCGCCGCGACAGGGTAGGCGAGCCCCATCACGCTCCTCGATCTTCCCTTCCCGTACAAGCCGCTGCAGCGTCTCTTCGGTTACGCGACTCCTCCCCAGTACACGGGAGCAGCGGCCCCCCGAGTATTCCATGGCGTCCCACCGCCTATCGGCACATGAACGCCCCTGTAGCATCAGCTCGTACTCCCCAGAAGGGACAGACAACTCGTCCCGGCTAGACAAGGAGCCGCCGCCGAGATGGTGGGAGACATTGTCACGGCCGGCCATTGTTCTCTGCGATCAGGGCAAAAGGAACCAAGGCGGGAGTAAGTTGCGCTACTGTCAGAACAAGCAGAGCTAGGAGACATGCGAGACAGAACGTCCCCACTACAACGGTGGCACCTTATAAGGCCCGCTCGCCCCCCCCCACGGCTACAAGCGCAGGACGGAGCGCGCGCCCGCCTACCTCGACCAGGCGCCAGCTCCGCTGCCACCCGTTCGAAGGGTAGGGGACGGAGCGCGCGCACCTACCTCGACCAGGCGCCAGCTCCGCTGCCACCCGCTCGAAGGGTAGGGGACGGAGCGCGCGCGCGCCTACTACCTCAGCTGCCAATCCAGGCATCGGCTTCGGCTACGGCCTCAGACCCTGAGACCCGCTGCACACCAAGGCTCCGTAAGTTCGGAGAAGTTCACAGGCCGCAGGGACGGAGGGGGCCAAAGGACTCAGCCTTGTGAAGCCCTTCACCATGAGAGGCTCCTGTTGTAGGGGTGGCCCCCACCTAAACCCAGCAGGCCTGTTAGAAGGTTATAGGGCCCAAAATGGGACATATGTAATGGCTTAAATGCCCCTGACAGGGAGGTACCGATGTAAGGGCACAATTGTAAAAGCACAGCCCATATGAATATATATACCAAGGGAAGGCTAGGGGGGAGGGTAGAGGTCATCACTTTCTCCCAACTCTCCACTACCACATCTCTCTCTGTTTGGCCTGTAACCACAACAAATACCTTTCGGAAGATCGGGCCACAGTCGCATTAGTGTAGTAGTCATACCTTCTAATCAGCTGATCTGGGGAGAGGAACCATGTGACGGCCCCATAGTGGCAGGCCGGTAAGGTAAGCAATATTTTGCAAGGTGATGGTCATCTTTCCCACCAAAAGTGAAATATGTGGGTCTCCAATCTCCACCAGTCAATGAGTGCCAATAGAAATAGTGAGTCCAATGCAAACGAGTGTCCAATGTGCATCATCCTTGTTATGGGCAGCAACTCAGCCTGCCACAGAACTAGAACATACCGATCGTGGAGAGATTAGTTGTCCCGAGGTCCCCAAAGAACAAAGAGGGGCGGTCCATCGTCGATCACCATGCTTGACAACAATGCTACCCATCCCAAGATGGGTTAGCAACGTACCATGTGCGTGACCTTCACCAGCAGCCATTTCCTGTTATATAGAAAAGAATGTGTCAGTATCCGACGATGCTAAATACAACCTAGCATAACACAAAATAATCATGCACACAAACATAGCTGCACTACCAATTATGCCTATGCCAATGTGCTTATTTGAATGTAAACAGGTATACACATATATACATACATATATAGACACAGATACTACAACTAACAGTGCGCACTTCTGTAATCCTGGTATCATTTTCTATAATTTTTTAATCACATAAGAGCAATAAATATATACGTGCAGGCTTACATAATTATTTCCTAAATTACGAACGCATTATGAACACTAAAAATTCCCCACGTGGGTGCACGCGGGAGCAGATGGCCGTGGAATTATATCAGTGCGTTGTCTCAGTCGGCCACCCGAGATTCCCCCTACACCCTGCTGTGCAAGCCCCCACCAATTGAGCTTCCACTGCTCGGCAGGAGCTAGCATGCCTTGCCAAGCTAGGGGAGCTCGACAGGCCAATCGGCCCTGCAGGCTCCCGTGTGCACTATCCATGTCAAGCTCGCCTCGCTTGCTGCGCGCCCATGTTCTATCGAACCCTAGTGGCACGGCAGGTTACATGCGTTATTTACCATGCCTGCTAAGTTCCAGGAAGACTATTTTTGCAAAACGAACGTTGGGGACCAATTTTTTAAAAACAATGCTACAGTGCCAAGACTGTAAACAATTCGGTACGTGCAGTAGTACTATTATGTTCACTCTGTCATCTGATCCCCACGGTGGATCGACTGCAGCGCATGACAAGCAAGCCCATGTACAGGCCACAATAGAGACAACGCATATGCTTTTTGTATATCATCAAGAATTGTACGTCAAGGGGAAAAACAAAAGACAACGAAAGGAATTCAATTCATTTAACTAGCTAAGCTCAGTATCACAATATATATCGTAATATTGTATAATCCTAAGATTCTACCAAAGATAGATGATATAGATCATAATATAGATCGGCATTAGGTAATATCACAGTAAGATCGTAATTCAACTCATAACACATTAGGATCGGGTAAGATCACAGTAAGATCATACCCCTAATAACAAACTATATTAGCATATAAAATTTGACAATATCTATTGCCAGTTTAAGTTGTACTAGTTTAATTTACTTTGTTTTTATTGTTTACATGTTGTTCTAAGCTAAAAAAAGTATTATCTTTGATATATTGCACTTTTAAATTAGGGAAAATTTGTTTAGAAGCACTGAAAGATCACCTCTTTCGTAAAATACCACTAAAAAACGGGGTTCCAGAAATTACCACCGAAAAACTCATTTTTCTTCGGGATCTAGCAATCTGGACCAAAATACCCCTCTCCCTCCCCTTCTCTCCTCCTGCGCCGCCCCGTCCGCCTCCCTCTTCCCCCACCGCTTCGCCGCCGGCCTCCCCGCCTCCTCCCGAGGCCGCTCGCCTCCTCCCTCTCCGCACGCCCCATCCCCGCCGCCGTTGCCTACCTCCGCCCCACCTCCTGCGCCTCCTCCTCCTTTCCCGCTCCCTGCGTCCGGCCGAAACCGCCCGCCCAGCGCCACCTCTTCCTCGGGCGATCTCCTCGATTCCTTGCGCGAGAGGGCGCACCACCGCCTCGCGCCGCGCGCGCCAAGAAGAAACCCGCGGGCGCAGCAGCAATGGCCGCCTCGACCTCGTCCGCCGCCGCCAAGCCGCGCGCGCGCGCGCGCGCGTCCCGGCGGCGGTGCGCCTCTCGTGTCTGCTCGCGGCGTCGCCGGCGAAACAGCCCTCGCTGGCGCGTCCGTCAAGAGCTTCTCCGCGCGCTCGCGCTGTCGTCGGTGCTTCTCGTCGGCGGTTTCGGCGGACGCGGGGAGCGGGAAAGGAGGAGGAGGAGGCGCAGGAGGTGGGGCGGAGGTAGGCAACGGCAGCGGGATGGGGCGCGCGAGAGGAGGAGGCGGCGGCCTCGGGAGGCGGCGAGGCCGGCGCGGCTGGGGAAGAGGAGGCGACGGGCGGCGCAGAGGAGAGAAGGGAGGGAGAGGGGTATTTTGGTCCAGATTGCTAGATCCCAAGAAAAATGAGTTTTTCGGTGGTAATTTCCGGAACCCTATTTTTTAGTGGTATTTTACGAAAGAGGTGATCTTTCAGTGCTACTGAATAAATTTTCCCTTTAAATTATTAGTTTATTAAAAAATATTTAAATAAGTTTCAAAAATCAATCTTAATCAATATAATATGAATAAGCGTACTCAAATTACAAAATTAAATTCAAAAATTCTATTATACACTTGCATATTTATAAATATAATTTAATTTTTATATAAAATATATATGCTTTTAGAAATCTGATAAAATCATGATTCTATGATTCGATTCTACGATTTGATCCCGTCAAATAAAAAATAATTTTATCTGAAGTCGTGATCTGACAACCTTGCTCCCAAGAGAATTGTAAAATATATACAAAAGTAGTACATCTATCTTGTTGGGAGAAAAGTCATGTGGCTAAGAAGAAACGTTGGCTATTTGCCATATGTGCACAAGAGTGGGATTGATGGCATCGGCATCGGCATCGGCACTATATAAATATGCAAGCCAACCGACAATTAGTAATTGTTACCTAGCTAGGTAAGGTAACTAAGAAGGCACTGTCTACAAAATATATACAGTAATGTGCCTCCAGCTAGATGTTTTTAATCAAAATATATAATGGCTACACACATATATATAGCCTAAAAATATTTTTGAATTTGCAACATACCAACTTGAATGGATAATAAACACAAACTTTTAATAAATATAAACATAAATTAATATGCTTGAACGTGTGCGTATATATAGACAAATAACGAACTAACTTACTCTCTTCGTACTCGATCTCTCTCACGAACAGTCAACTCTCTCTTACAAACAGATGTAATTTAAAAAATTAAACTAAAAACTATAAGTCATAGATCAAAAGAATCTATCTATATGTTGATGGTCTTTGCCTAGCTCCATCCCTAATTGTGTGACCACCTTTAATTTCATCCACAAATCTCGCTCGTAGCAAGTTGTTTTCGGGATCCTGTGAACCACATGAAAAGGAACAACTAAAGAAGCGATCGGGGTGGAGGGGACGAAAAACAAAAGGATTGGGTCTGGCTTTAGCGCATTACTCAACTGATGTCACCTTTTTGCAAGCTCCGATTCTGACTCCGGTCGATCCTTGTGTGGATATATACGCTCCTCCTTGACATGCAAAAGTGCCGACAGCCGCAACAGATCCCGGTGTAGAATATTATGGAGAAAATTTCTTATTTGCCATAGAATGTGGAAAATTTCTTATTGGTTCCAATAAGTTAATTAGTTTGATTCCTATGAAGCAGGCGGAAAAGTAAAAGAAATGACTTTACGGCAGGGTTTCAAAAACGGATTCAACAAAGAAGAAATCTTGCTCCTTTACGGGTTGGCGAAAACCGGGCAGTGTTTTGTTGAAATTAAAATTGCACATTTGATTATGAAAAATGGTAGCCGGGCAAGATTTGCATCAATTCAAACCCTATTATTATTATTATTATTATTATTATTATTATTATTATTATTATTATTATTATTATTATTATTATTATTATTATTATTACGATCAGCATTTTGAAACCCTGTCTGACATACTCTCGACACTTGTTGCATGGCTATTAAATTGTACTATAGGGAAAATTGTCTCTAATGTTATTATCATCTCGCAAAAATCTATTATTGTTGTTGTTATTTGGACGGTTTATCTAAATGAGAGTGGAGTGCCAAGACCTGCCAAGATTAATTCTACTAAATTCGATGTAAACATTGGCATAGATAATAGTGCTTAATTTGCGTGTATGGAGCTTTAGGGCCTATCTTTTATGCTGTGATTTATAGCTTTTGGCTATGCCTTATTAGTCTAGTTAATAGTTGCCTGTTCTTTTTGGTTTATTTCATCTTATGATTTACAGCCTATGACTTCCCTTGAACAAATAAAGAGGACATCTTAATCGCAGTTTTGAAGCGGTTTATTGGCATAACCTTTTTAACTTGTTTATCGGTTTTTGATTCGTTCGCACAAGCACTAGCATTAGGGCCAAAACCTATAAACCACAATCATAACCTATAAGCCACAACCTACAAAATAGACCTAGTGATTAATGAAAGAAACCAAAAACTAAAAGCCACTGAAAAGAATAAAAAAAGCCATGTCACAAGCTACGCAGTCATAGCATAGGCGTACCCGCAGCTAGCAGGGTAGATGTAGGTGAATGCATCCAGGGCTTGGATGGATGGACCCATACATGCAGCACGGGTAGGGATAAGCCATGGCCAGGTGCACGCACATTCGAAATCACCGGTAATGCTGGACGGGGACGCATTGAAAAGCGGAAGATGCAGCTCGCCCGCTCGGTAGGTACGTAGCATATAGGATAGATGGATGGAATCCGCCCGGCCGGGGCGGAGGCTCAAGGCTTCGCCCCAGCCATATCTTTGGAATCAATCCGCTGCCTTTTGCTTTCCTCCTTTCCATAAAGCAGCGAAGATGGATGGAGCTATGGAGGTCGATCCATTCCATTCAATTGCTGAGCCAGCCATGCATAGATCGGGCGAGCATGCATGCAGCAGCTAGCTAACACTCGATCGAGCGCTAGGCATGGCATATGGCCGGGATCTGATCTGATCTGATCGGATTGGATTGGATCTGGCCACACAAGCTCCATCCATCGCCATCATCCATGCAATCATCTGGCTAGCTAGGCATGACATATGGCAGTATATATCAATCAGTTATTTGCCGGAGAATGATGGATCGATACCTACTATTGGAAAAAGCTAACTAGCAGGAGCGCGAGAGGGTTGTATTTAGCAGTGTAAATAGGTCGGATTCGGACGGATATTGTTGTTACCATATCCTAACCTATATTTTTTCTCCGGATTCGGTACCAATCGGATTCGATGCCGGATCGGTCAGGATTAACCCGTTTGTAAGGAATGCATGCAGTACAGCAAATGGAGTAGAGGACGTACTGTCAAGAACTTGATGTTACTACTTAATAGCTGATGTGGAAGATTTTATTTTACCATTGCAAAAGAAAATGAAACGTCAAATAGTAGCACTAACCTGAAATCAAACTTGAAGACGTATCGGATTCGGACGGATATTGCTGTTACCATATCCTAACCCATATTTTTTCTCCGGATTCGGTACCAATCGGATTCGGTGTCGGATCGGTCGGGATTAACCCGACCCGTTTGCACCCCTAGTTGTATTCAAATTGAAACCACCCATTCTAAGGAAAGCAGCAGGGAGACCAAGAAAGAATAGGTATAAGAGATGCACCGACAAGGATAAAGGGGGAATGGGAGGAGTGAGAGACACAAATGCCTAATTTGTAAAGGTTATGAGCATCATTGGCACATCCATAGGAAAGGTGACCAAAACAGATCAAAACTATGCTTACTGAAAGGTAAAGATGGTTAGTCTTCATTTTGCATATCCTGCTTCAGACAATTAACTTACAAATTTTCTTTTTTGTTTGTAGGGGACCATCAAATAAAAAAGAAGAGAACTATTACACTAAAATCTGAATCAAGCATTGTACATTCTCCTGTAGCTACTTTTTCATCTGCTCCAACAATGACATATCGAATGAATGACAGCCAAACCATTCAATCCACTGGGATGAAAAGGGGAAGCAAGAGTAAAAGGGGAAGCTTTAGTTTAGATACATCAGCGAGGTCTAGGTTTGTGACAGATTCTAACTAACCTGAGCAGCTGAGCATGGTCATGCAACTTCTAGCACCTGGAGAGTAAATATCACCACTTGCTAGTGAAAAGGGCCAGGGTGAAGGGCGGGAAGGGCAAGGCCACAGCCACTGCCAATGCATCTGACAGCCCAGATATGGGGACTAGGAGCAAGAGAAAGCTACTAGACTAATTTGTCAAATAAATTATTCTAAGAATGTATTTTGGTATTATAATGTCATGGACTTGTAGAATATGGGTTGTACTTGGACTTATGATGTCAACTTAGTTTGCTATTTTGGTATTGTAATGTTGTGAACCTATTATGTGGAATTACTAGCTGAATTTGGACTTATAATACCAACTTATGCTTTGCACCTATCATATAGTTCAATGAGACAATAAAATAGCACATAAATATCTAGTACCATTGAAACATGAGATTGTTCCTTACATCATTTCTTAGATACATAGATACTCCTCTAGGCTCGCTAAACTACCTCACAATCAGTGGCATACAAGGAAATAGGCCAAGACAGCCTCTATACAAGCCCTAAGGGCAAAATAGTCATTTCCATGATGACTTAACAGCCAACTTACGACTAGATGACGGAAGTGGCACAGAGAGGCATAAGCGTAAAACTCAGTGGCATATAGAGAAGTGTAGTTTTTCTAGCAGCAAATCAGAAATTAGGCCAAGTTTCAATGGTATACAGAGAATTTTCCCTATAGTAATATATCTATGAAGACGCATGGCCCAGCATGCAGCGTGTAAGGCAAGCCTAGAGATAGCTAGTTATTTGTGCACGCATAGTTTATTACTAAGGGCATGTACAATAGTATAAACAACTGCTATCAATAATATCATTTATGTTATCTATAAACGGTACTAAAGACAACTCATACAGTAAATTGTCTTTTTACATATCTGTATAGATAGCTTCTCTCTGATACAACGTGTCTTGTTTCTCGTGTTATAGTTGACTTACATAAGAGGGCAAATTCTCTATATTCTCTCTTCTTTATATAATCTCATGTCCTACGTAACAAACCTTTTAGACAGCTTACATCATGCTATTATACATGCTCATGAATCATTCTAGCGAGCTAACTATGATCGAAACCATCCAAGGTTACGCCTACTGGGATCGTAGGCCGAAGGCGGCAGCGCTGCGGCGGCATCGGGTACCTTGGCGAAGCGGCCTTTCACCCGTGGCCTCATCTCGGCGTGCGCTTTTCTGGCCGCATACCGGATTTGCTTCTCGTAGCGCCGTCTCTTCCTCTTCTCCTTGTACCTCATAACCTTCGCCTCTCTCTCCACTGTTGGATCCGACGCCAGCTGTTGGCTTGAGCCCTCCCCGTCAATCATGATTGGCTCCTTGGGTGTTGAGCTTGCTGCATCCGTGAACGTGCTCCCACAGAATGACATCTGAAAATTTAATGAAAATTATTAGGATTATACATGTATGCATATACATGAATAATTACTATATTATATACGTACTTCAGGATATATGCATGCCTTGCATATGATGAACAAGCAATCAATACGAGTGCAATTACTGGTATATTATTCATTGTTCACGCAGTTAGTCTAACTAACAAGTCTGATCCGTTAATCATTCATTCAGCGATCGATGCACAAAGCCTGGTTTAACTGGGCACAGCCAGCTATCTATGGTTTAACTGGGCACAGCAAACAAGTATAATCTTACCTCATATTTTCCTTGAAACAACTGTGAAACATACATCAATGTGCTAAAAACTATACTACCCATTCGATCCATATGTGCATACATGTGTAATATTGCCATTCGATCCATGTATACAAGTTTAATTAATCAGGTGTATATACGTACGTAAAGCGCACTTCAACAAGCAGGATCCATTATTTTTTATGAACGACGCTTCAGCAGATTGTCTAGCATGTGCTTGCATCTAACTACGACATTAATTACATCAGTAAGCATCGATCCCCATATCCAAACTAGGATCATATCGTGTTTCCGTTTCCGCGAGATATGTTGGGTCGCCCGATCTTGATCGGACAGCGGTTATCGCTGCAAGATCTTGTTTCAGTTAATCAGCTGTTAGCTTGTAAATCCCAGGAGCAAAAAACAAACAGCCAAATCGACAATTAACCACATAAAATGAGACGATGCATTGCCCGTTTCACAAATTTTGGAAAGGACTTACCACGATGATGTGGACACCAGATGGATACCGTGACAAGGTAAAAACTGGGCACATCGTCTTCACCCTATATATGCCGATCGATTTATAATTATACACAGTATCAAAACAACTGTCCTGAAGCTAGCTAGCTTGCTAGATAGTTAACTTTTCAAGAAGTAAATAAGGATGGATCGAATTGAAGCTCCTAGTTACATCCCTAGTTGAGAACTGAGAAGCAATGCAAAGGGACCAAAGCTAGAAATGGGAAAGGTAGGCCAAAATTTGTCCTTTTTTAGTGGTTAGAAATATGTACGTGATAAGACAAATAAACTTGAGCGCTAGAATTTATTGTTTATCTTTCAACTTCCCCGAATTAACGTTGGCTGTTTCGACTCTCTCTGGATCTCGATCTATCTCCGATCCTCACACGCACTCATCGTATATGCACATAGCTATATATATATGGAGATCAGCAATATTGTTTCTACGAGCTGGGAAATTAGGATAACAACAGCTAGCTGGTCAGAAATATGAGTGCTGTCAAATATATTAGACGATCGAAAAATACTAGCCCATGCAGGTCACCATCGATCCAAGCCCAGCTGTGCAAATGGTCCAAAATTAGCGAGAATTGAGTAAGTCAATATATTAAGCACCAAATTAAATTAAGCGCGCACGCAGCTGGGACGGGTAGCTACCACAACAAACACGTACATACGTACGTACTCAAACACACACACACACACACACACACACACAGACAGATCGAGATCGAGAAAGGGAGAGATTAATAATATAAGAAGCAAATTAAGACTCAAGGCAATGAAAAACTCGATTGGAAGCAGTACTACTTACGATGGTGTCGCTCGCCGATGGCTCCGTTCGTCGGCCGAGGCCGAGGCCGGTGTCCACCTCGCCCCTGCCAAGCGAGACCTCGAACGTGAGGCCGCCGTCGGTCCCTGCAGCAGCAGCAGCTGGGTGGTACCCAGACCCAACAAAGGGGTGAAAGGTGGAGCTGCGGTGGTGGTGGTCATCGGGCGGAGGGTCGTCGAAGAGCAAGGCGGCGACGCTTTCGTGGTCGTCGTGGTGGTGGCCGAAGCACTGGAACTCGTGCAGAGGCAGAGCCCCCGTGGGAGGCGACGGGGGCTCATGACGGGGAAGGGGCTTGGGGGGGAAGATGGAGAAGCAGGCGCGGTGGTCGGGGTCGTGGTGGTGCGGACAGGCGGCACCGTCCACGCCGCCGCACACGCTGCATGCGGCGCCCGACATGGATGGCTCTCTATCGATTTGTATATATATGTGTGTAAATTTGTTTAATTACGGCCTGCGGCAAGCTGGAATTGAAGAAGTGGTCGTCGTTTGTGCTGTGTTGTGTGTGGAGTGGAGGAGAGGCTAGAACTGAACAAGCTCTAGCTCTTGCTAGGGTTTGTCTTGTCTTGTGCTGCTTCCTGCATAGCAACGCAAGCAAGCAAGCGGCCCGCCGGATCGGACATCGGAGGGGGCTAAATAAGTGAAGGCAAAGGCGGATTAAAGCAGCAGCAGCCAATGGCCTCGCCAGAATAGGTTTGTGTGATCCCTGGATTTCTCACGTGGACGATCCGCAGCCATCTTTTCTCCTTGTCGGGAGGGAGATAATTTGGCGCCTTCCCATTGGTCGCCCCACTGCCAAGGGATCTCCAAGGATCTTCTGCACATGCACAACTCACACCTCGTCGGGAGCGAGGGGCTGATTGGTTTGATGCCTAAATTTAGCCCTGCCACAGTTCGAATTTAGTATTATGCAAATTAATAGCAGTGGAATTATTTCCGAGTACAAATGCTAAGCATGTTAATAAAAGAATGGAAACTCTGAGATAATGAGATACGGAATAAAAAAACTAAAAACTTAAGTGCAAGTCAATAAAACAAAACCTAAAATTAAAGTAAGAATTTAAAATAAAGAGATTATGATCAGTAAAAATTATTTGAAAAGCGAAATCAAAACTTAGAAAATACAAATTATATACCACCCTTAAATCAATCTTAACTTCAAACTAGAATTCAAATTTTAACTCAAGTCAAAAACCTGAAACTAAATTCACAGTAAAATAGGAAATTTCCAAATTATTCCAGGCCCATTTGTTCTTTCTTCCCTTTGGCCCATTCCCTACCCCCCTCCCCCTCATCTTTTCTTTCTTCCCTGCCCTGTTTCTGGCCATGCTTCACGCCAACCGATCGGCTGTTGCATGCACTCATGCGCTGCACCGAGCACCACTCGTGCCCTAGCTTGGCCTCATGCGTTGCATGCCGTACTCCCCGCCTGTGAACCGCACCTAGTGCGGTCTCGCCCCACACTTGTCTATGCGCACCCATCTGGCCCGGTGCCTGTGCTGACAACATTTGCTGCAATGTTTGACCATCTGAGCACCCGACAAGCTTCACTATGATTGTTAGCTGTTGTGCCTTGCTCTGCAATTCTCGGCCATCACTTCACCATCACCATGATGCCCATGCCCTACCATGACTTCTTCAACGCCCAAGCCATGACCGAGGGTAGCGTCAAAGCCACATCGAGCACACGCCGTGGCCTGTGCCTTGGTCACCGGCAACAGTGCCGCCATAGCAACCCTCCAGCTATAAATAGCCTCCCCAGCTCTCGTCATTCTCCTCCGAGCTTCCTCATCTCCCCTGCACCCCCTTCCCTCTCCCTCTATAGCCAAGCTCACCATTGTGCCTATGCCCATCACCATGTCTCTTCGCCATTCTGGCCATCCTGTTGATGCTCTTGCAATGCTGACCATGTCATATCATATTCCTAAGCCCCCTCTCCTCTTCCCTCCAGCCAATCAGATTTCGTGCACTGAAGCTCACCGCCCACTGCTTCTTAACCATTTCTAGCCAAAACCGTCGCTGCCACTACCACTTCACGTTTGGTGCCTCTTGGTTGGACTCCTCGCTCCTGGATCATCTTCTCACCGCCCCCTAACTTTATCAACTGCCACTCGGGTCTCTCCCCCACTTGAGCTCACCGCCATTGATGGCCACCCACCGCTCTCCCTATCCCCATCGATAGCTCGCCTCAGCCACTCCTTGCCGTCGCCGACCACCCCAGTATGTTCCTTCTGACTACCTTGTGCCCATGCTTGCCTCACCTGAAACAAAACTAAAAAGTCAAAAAAAAAAGAATTTGAATCTTTGTTTGATTTTGATCTCTTTTGAATCATGGCCTAAACCCTCACACATCTCAGCTGTTCATGCCGTGAATTCTCTGCCAAAACATCCCCTTTAGTCATTTGCATGCGGGCATTGTTCACGGTCTGAAAATATCGCTGCTACACCTTCCCGATTCTGCCACACCACTGCCACGCTACTGCAATTGGTCAGTCCGTACTCCCATGTCTTTCTCACCCTGACACCCCTTAAATGCCTTTGGCCGCACATCGAGGAAGCCTAGCCAGAACTTGACCGCCGCCACTCGACTCCCTCTGCTATGTCTTCCCTCTCAGCCGACTTCCCACGTGTTGCAAATTCCCACACCTTCGAGCCCATCACTGCCAGCTAAAGTCATCGTACCATGCTTCTTAATTGCCGCAACCCTCACCTGGACAAGCTCATAGCCGCCTCTCACCACCGCCACTGACCTCTCTGCTCTTTGTTCTCTCTGTTCTTCCCCCCTCACAGATGACCTGACCAGCCCTACAACCTTTTGGCCGCCATAATGCTGTGTCCGAGGAAGCGCAAAAATCTACACCGCTAGTCGCACTGCGCCCTCCCGTACCTTCCTGACCTAGCCATGTGCTGCCTCACCGCTAGAGCCGCTCCTCTACCGAACCGCCATAGCATGGCTATAAAAGCCTGAGACCACCTCCCAGACATTACATTGGCATCCAATGAGCCACCCTGCACCCCAATTGAGCCCTCAACCGCAACTTCGGTGATCACCAGAAAACCCCAATGTATGCTGATTTCCAATTCCTGTCATCTAGTCGATTACTTTTCAATTGCTTTCGCCTGTAGCACCCTTATGCTCCCAAGAACACCACCGAACCATTGCCATAGCTTTCCGAGCCCCCTTCTTCCCGATCACCGAAGTTCACCGCCAGGCCAAAAACCAGCATTGTGGGCAGCCCAACTCGGAGATCCGTGACCCGAGCCATCACTTCCCTAAGCCTCCTCTCACCCTAGAGATGCTTAAAACCTAATGGTATTATCCTCTTAGCCTACCATTACCCCCTATGCCATTCAAAAGTCCAGAGAAGGGAAGACCTCACTGCCGGCGATTATCTAACTTCCAGCCGCTTCCGAGCCCGAAAAATGAAATCCTTGTAGCACTAGGAACCCACCCATGGTCGCCAATTGTTGTCTTCGACCACAAATCCTTTGACCGCTGTGTGCCATGGAACCTCCGACCGGTCCTCTGCTTGGAATCCCCGACCGCTTCGTAATCGAAAGAAACTTTGACCGTATCACTTCGAGTCCTGAGCAACCTCGCTCGAACGCCATCCAATCCAAGCCGCTCAAACGCTGTCCGATGCTCCCAAGCCACTCGAATGCCGTCCGATGCTCCCAAGCTACTCGAATGCCATCCAGTGCTCCCAACCACTCGAATGTTGTTTGATGCTCCCAACCACTCGAATGTTGTTTGATGCTCCCAACCACTCAAACATCGTTCGATGCTCTTAAGCCACTCGATCATCATCCAATCTCCATACCTACTCGGAAGTCGTTCGATCTTCGTCAACTTTACTCTTGAAGTCGAACCTCAATCGTCTGTTTGACCTCATTAGTCGTACGCAACCCACCCAAGAACTCAAGACTCCTCTATTTTTTGAGTACTGTGATGATAACCCGATAATGACTATAGTAATCGGACCCACTGTAAATAGTAAAAACCCACGATGAACAGTAAAATACCCGTTACTGTTCACCCATACCCAAAAATTACAAAGTATATCCATTTTGACTATTTTGAGTTCGTCTACCCTATTCCCAGCTTCGTTTTCCCATATCAGACATCAATAAAACCCAAAACCACTAAAACACCATTCCAAACCCTAAACCTAATTTGGTATAAACTCTTATCATTCACCGAAACCCTAATAACACATATTACCCATTTTGATCGCCTTGAACCCGTCTACACCCTTCCTAGCTCCGTTCCACCATCATAGACTTCGACAAAACTCCAAACCATCCAGATGATATCCCAACCCCAAACCTAACACCATCCATACCCATGGTTATTCGCAGAAATCCATATAACACATATGTACTTCTTTGACCATCTCAAACCCCATCTAAGCTAATCCCAACTTTGTTTAGCCAAACCACACATAATCTAAACCCTGACCCTGAACCTATTTTCTTTAAACCTTTTTGGTTATTTTATTGTATTTTATTCCCAACTTACATTTTGCAAAGCACGAACTCATTTGCATTTGTTTCCCATGCTAGTATTCGGACCCAACAAGTTAGTTAATAGAAGAGCTACAGGAGAAATTAAAGAAGTCAGCATCTAATCTGAAGACTACAGTAAGATAATCAAAGACTATGGACAAAGAGGCAAGTCGCATGTTTTTAATCATTTATTTATCGGTATTTTCATTATGTTATTTGTGCACTATTATTTTATATACAATAAATGTTTAGAGTGACATGATATTAGTTATGTCCTACCATCTGAAAAAGCTCAGTTCAATTTGATGGCCATATTCACCTTGAAAAGACTTAGTATTATATTAATACTACTTAAATAATCATGTTAAATTAGGAACTCAACTGTTTTATACTACTAAGAGACTTGGCACTTTGCCGGTAGAATTTCAAAAGTGGTTCTAGGGTAAGGAGACATCGTGGGAGGCCACTAGATGGAAGGATCCCATGACCTTATCCTAGGGTGGAGGCTTGACTGGAAAGGTGGTAGTGCAGATGGGCACTAAAATAAGGGTATGTGGATGGAAGTTGACTCAGTGAAAATATAAAGACTAGAACCTTATGCCAAGTAAAGAACATAGTAATCGCTTAACCTCAAGCGTTGATTCATTAAACCTGCTTTAGTAGCTGCTCAAGTTCGATTGAATATCTATAAAGGGTGGAAGAAGACTGAGGGAGTTTGTGTGGTATGGGACGGGGAAAAGCATATTTAACAACAGTAGATCCGCTTCGAATAGGGTGAGGCCTGGGCCACCCGAGTTTGTTGGGCAGCAGCACCTACTGGGTAGAAGCTATATAAAGAATTGACTCAGTTACGGGAGTTAAAAGATCTTGTGGGTAAAGCTGGGCAACTTTGTAGAGTCAATTATAAATGATGTTCATGCTTCCAGTACATGAAGTTGTGTTTAATGCGTGATTCCAACTGCGAAGCATAAGTAGATTTGGAAATGATTTGGAAATGCTGAGGTCAGGTAATCAAGTTTTGAAACCCTAATTCCTTGAGAAGGTATTATTCTTTTGTGTTTACAAATATTTATAAATAAAATTGCATTCACAAATGATTTAATAAAACCATTATATCCCCACCTATTGAAAATCCTTGGTAAGTAGTTATATAGCATTTCCCCATGTGACTTGTTGAGTATGGTTGGTTGTACTTATTCTTACTTTATTTTCCACCAACACAAAGGTCAAATGAAGAAAGGTTGTTACAAGATTTTGTGTTAGAGTTACGATCATCCTCAAGCATTGTTGGATGCACTACAAGCTGTTAAAATTGACCATTAGGTCTTATTTTAATCAAATTAACCCTTTTGAAATGTTTGTGATCAGGTATGGTACTTTTTCTATCCGCAGCTGAACTCCTGAGCTGTTGCGGGATGTATGACATCCTATTCCCAAAAATAGGGCCGTTACGTCACCTTCTTCTCCCTCTCCTCTAGCCGCCACCACCCCCATAGCCCATGAGGTCTCCCCGTTAGCTTCCTCACCTCCCTAGGGTCTCATTTTGCTAGCCACCTTCTCCCCTCTGGCCTCCCGCCCAGGCTTTGCCCTTACCCCTTTACATGTCTTCCCTTCCCTCCCAACAACTACGGGTGAGGTCATTGGTTCTAGTCCTTGCCCACTTCAATTAGGAGTTAAATTGAGGTGATTGGTCAAAACAATTTATCGTTTAATTTGAAGAATACTATAATTAAAGATTATGCAAACTATAATTTAATTTCAAATGTCATGAAGCCCGTGTTAAATAATAATTAAGATAATTAATTTGTAGAGTATGTCATTAGTATAATTTTTTTGGAGATACGAGAATTTAGATCGCAGAATGCATGGAAATTATATTTAGGCCAAGGTCACATAAAATGAGGATTTGATAAATTAAATTTTTCCTAAAAGAATAAATATTAAGTAGTTGCATATCAAAAGGAATATGGGATTATTTGGTATAGTGTTTAGGTTTACAGCAATAGTGAATATTATTATCCGTGAGGCCCTTTCTCTAGTAATACTTAGATAGTTGAGAAAATTAAAAAGAATACTAACCTAGGATATAGTTAAGACACTACTACAGAAAGCCTAATACTAGACGCCAAATCACAAACGGTTTTGTGAAACCGTCTGTGATGTACACTAGTACAGACGGTTTTAATTTGGAGGCCGTTTGTGGTATTTGTGGTGGGAAAAAGGAGTATCACAGACGGTTCTTACCACTCTTAATAAATGCGTGATCTTTGGAATATCACGAGCGGTTTTATAATAAAAATCGTCTGTGATATTCCAGATTATCACAGACGGTTTTTATAATAAAACCGTCTGTGATACTGGAATATCACAGACGATGATATGTTTCCTGCCTTGCAATTCCCCCAAAATTTCATAATTTCCTGCCTGAGTCCGAGTAGGATTCAGTTTTGACACACCTTCAATAAAACGGGCATAACTTTTGCATACGGTGTCCGTTGTCGACGTTCTTTTACTCGTTGGAAAGCTAACGACAAGACCGATCCAAAAAAATGACTAGCTTTAGCTAGTCGCCCTCCAAGACCCCAAAAATCGGCCATCTTTGGACCTAAATCTGCGTCGCAAGTTTTTGGTTTCTGTTTTGCCCTTTTTCTTGGTCTTCCTTTCGGAATTTGGATTTTGCTTCAACTGAAAAGTTATAGATCTCATCGAAACCTTTCAAATGAGTATATATAACCTATATAAAATTTTACTATTTTATCTTTTCAGACTAGTTGTTTATATTGCATCGGTATATAAAATTTTGTGCTCTAATTCACAGACGGTTCTATATATAGAACCATCTGTGATATTCATTCATCACAGACGGTTCTATATATAGAACCGTCTATGATAATCTGTGGGCCCGTCGATCCTCCTCAACCCAATCCTAGCCAATAGTAATCCAGCAATCCTCACCCCACGGATCGTAGCTCCGCCTCTCCATCCCCGTGCCTCTTCCTCCCCTATAAATAATAGTCTCCTCCTCTTTGCTCCTTTCTGTTCTCCTCTTTGTTGTTCTCCTTCTCCTTGCTGTTCTACTTCTCTTTGCTGTTCTCCTCCTGCTCCTTAACCCATACCATAATAGTCTCACGAAGCAGACGATGCACAAGGCAGCGCTCAATCAACACCGACGATGGTGGGCGTCAAAGACATCCAGCTCGCGCGCTGCATCAGGGGCGAGAAGGCCTAGGCATAGAGGATCTTTGCTTTTTTCTGTTCTCGCTGTGTTAGCTAGATGAGCAACCTGTTTGTTGTTCTCCTCCTCTTTGTTGTTTGTTGTTTGTCTGTCTATTCTTGTAATGGTAGACTCTAATCTTAAAATGTGTACTGTGTTTCATACTGTATTTGCTTGTTCTCATTTCAATTAATTGATTTGCGAAATGGATGTTTTATGTTTGTGAAATGAATTGAGATGTGAATTGGATGTATACATGTACATGTTGATCTGCTTGTTTTAGAGAGCATGGCTAGCATTTCCTGAGGCTAGCCAATAAACAGAAATAGATTTAGGGGTAGAAGAGAATAGCATAACTAAAAACCGTCTGTGCTAGATATCACAGACGGTTTTTAACTAAAAACTGTCTGTAATTATCAGCTATCACAGACGGTTCGAAAACCGTTTGTGATAACCTTCGATTATCACTGACCCATAAATTCAGACGGTTGTGATGACGTTTTTGATCCGTCTGTAATAGGGTTTTCTGTAGTAGTGAGACCACTTTCAAAAATAATTGGCGTACCATTGGAATTCATTTCAAACTCAAAATTCCAATTAGGGGCATTGATAGCATAAAACTTTGTAAAAATATCCAGACATCATCCGAACCCTGTTTAGAAAAACATGTTTCAATTAAAAGTCATGTTAGAATGTAACGGTGCATAAATGTAAATAGTAATTCATGGTACTTTGGGCAGATAATAGCTAATAGGAATAAGCCGATTAATTCATGTGTTACTAATATTTAGACTAAGGTACCCGCTTAAAATAGTAAATTTGCCTGGAAAATAAGTCTGGAAGAAAATAGAGGTCAATTAGGAAGCCAACCAATATTTGTTTTGAGAAACCCGTGTAGTAGTCGTAGGCCCTATTAAAGTAAAATCCTTGTCATGAGTATGTCACCAATAATTAATTTCTAGTGGTATATTTAATTAAAAATAATGTTAAAAATAAAAATAGTAAGTAAATAAAATAATTGGATAGACCATGGTTAATGCCCTTGCAATGTATATAAATTCGTGCAGTTAGGAGAAAACAAGCTGGACCCACATTAATAGAATTCAATTAAAATTTAACCACTCCAGACACTTATTAAGGTTATATAAAGGATCAACGGCAATTAATCCTAAGAGCAATAGAGCATCCTTAAACAAAGGATCGATCTTGTTGAAATATAACTTTGTGTGTCTATTAAAATGTAGTGACCCAGCGTCATCCGACGTTAAAAATAATCGTCACAATCTACACTTTAATGGACAATTAATAAGACCTTAACTACAATAATCTGCCCCCATGACAATAGGCGGTAATCCAGAGTGTGGTAAGGCCAGTCTCAATGGAGTTTCATGGAGGGTTTCATGCACATTAAATACAATGCCACATCAGTCAAAAGAAGCTTTTTGCATGAAACTAGGAGGAGAGAGAAGGAAAACGTTTCATCCCCATGAAACCTTTGAGCGTTGTTTCCAAAACGTTGGTAATCGTGTGAAATCCCCACTGAGAGCCTTGTTGGGTTTCATCCCGTGCGAGTGTGCTTCTGATTGGAGAAGAGAAGGAAGAGGGGACCACAGAAAGGCTAAAATAACCTATGAAACCGCGCAATGAAACTATACACTGAGAGAAAAGACTTGTTTCATGTTTTGTTTTATATCTTGGAAACTGGGAGGTGAAATCTTGCATTGAGACTGGCCTAATGCCTAGACCTAGTTAAAAAGTTGCAACTTATCCGAAGTGCATTTAAACCCTGGACCGGTTCAACAACTTCGGATCATCAGTAAATAGGAATCTTACTAAAGGTAGCTGTTACATAGTAGTGATTAAGGCCCCGTTTGGCACGGCTCCACTTCACAAGTGGAGCTGGAGCTGTTTTGGTAGACTGTTTGGCAAAACAGCTCCACCTGTTTTATCATGCATGGTTGAGAGATGTCAATTGTCCAATATACCCCTGTCTATTTGGCTTGTAGTAACATCAAGAGCTGTATATTTCTACATGATTTTTCATCCGAGTAAATTTGAATTCAAAAAAAATTAAAATTTAAAATAACACAAAGTATTAGCAACCAATATTTAATGCGTTTTTTTGTATAGGAATGATCCGTTAAAACAAATATGCATGTGCAAAGTCATGATATAATACAAACATCACATGTACAAGGGCAGATCGCGTAAATTCACGAAAGTACAAGGGCAGTGGCATGCGGGCCTGCGGATGGAGCTGGGTGGAGCTACTTTTTTCAGCTCCATCTCATACATATCTTTTGTCTCAGCATGTTTTAAGGGACTCCTTGGGTGGAGCTATTTTGTTTTACCCCGTTTGGCACAAAACGGCTCCAAACAGCTCCAGGAGCCGGTGGTGGAGCTGTGCCAAACGGGGCCTAAGTAAATAATTCCATGCTTTAATGAATTATTGGGGTAATCAATTAGTTAAATAATTCAAATAATTGACAAGTAGAACCCCATAAACCCTGATCAACTCGGGTTTGACTTCTGGCTTCTGGCTTATTTTTTACTATTCATAAGTTTCGTCTTTTTCCGAACTTTTGGATTTTTGTTGAGCTTTTTTGCCGGTTCTTTTTTTCCCGTATTTGTTTGTATTATACGTAATGGGCTAACATATTTTTTATATTTTTAATTTTTTTAAATTTAATTATGCTAAATAAGCCTCTGTCACCTGATGTTTTTCACCCACTCAGATGTTTTCAGCCATAAGCCATGAGCTTTTCAGCCGAACCGATCACCACCAAAATACCACATCTTGAATTGCCAAAAATTTAGACTCTAAAATTAATTTGATAAGCTAAAATCGTACACAGTGCATGCAAAACACATGCTCTAGTCGTAAGTATAACCACTCGACAAATAATAGTCAACTAAACTCATACATCCGTCCATAGGTCTAATCTAACTCATAGAATTTCCTTAAGAAATATAAAATAATAAAAGCAGATTATTACATTAAAGATCAATCCATTGCATTCTACAATCAGCTATGTCAAGCCATCCTCAAGCCCAAAGCGGAATATTTCCGTGAATATTCCTCTATCATTGAACCTTCCTTAGATCATTCTCGATGGATTTTTCCCTCTATCATCCCTCACTTCGCTCAAGCCCCATTTGACTTTGTCAAAATTCTTCGCCCAATAAATCTTACCTCAGAACACCTACTTAAGCATAATAAAACTTAATTGAGTTCATTTGGATTTATTTGGACTTTTGATTTAATTACATTTATTTTGTATTGTGATTGTTTATCACATAATTAGAAACTGAAGTTATGAAGAAACAACAGATTAAGTGAGATCAGGGTCTAGGTAACTATGGAGACCAAGAAATCAAGACAATGGATTGAGAAGGTTTGAATAAGATTAAGACTGCAGTAAATTGAGTGAGGCAAGTCATCACTTTGATTATATTGCACCTATCTTTTCAATGCAAGTTATTTTATTTGAAAATATCAAATTACATGCTTTACTTTATTATATAAATTGTGTTTGCCTTAAGATTTTAGAGACATGCCCATTATACATTGTGATACTATTATATCCCATTTCTGGAAAACAATTAAACACTTGATCCCTGTCACCCTAAGATAACGATTAATATACTAAGTGATAAGTCTATATTTAAATGCCATATTTAGTGCCATCCGATCCTATCCATCAACTCCAACTCATCCATATATCTTTCCACCTCCATCTATCGGAAAATTTATTTATTTGCCACCCTTACGACTTGGGTGGCAACAGATTTACCACCCGGACCTATTGTCAGTGACTCAGATGACCCCATATGTAAGTGACAGAGTCTCGATGTCAATCTTAAGAGTGGCAAAAAAATTGAATCTCCCTAGTCCCTCTCCCCCATTTCCTCCCGCCAACACAAACTTAACAGGCCAAGCAGCAGCGTCACTCCTTGTAGCCTACGCGGCGGTAATGCCCACAAGTGTTGGAGACTTGGGAAGCGTTGCCAGGACTCAAGAGCGAAGGACGCTGCGGGCGATGGCTTTGAAGATGCATGACGTTGAGATTCTTGAGATTTTCCTCCAAATTTCACTCTTCCGAATGGCCCTAGCAAGATGGTACGGAATAAAGGAACCCAGAAGCTTCCTCCTGAAATACACCAACTCACCTTTGTTTTGGGACATGGGAATTCCTACTACTGCTTGATTGGGCAAGGTGCCGAGTTGTGCGGTTGGAAGAACAACCAAATTTACGAAGTACACATGATAGAACAATTGTGTGACATGGATTTGTCCAAACCTGGGATCTGGCACTTCGATGGAACAGGAAGTGCAAGACAGCCTATCGAGATAGGTTTTGGTGGTTAGTATTATTTTTTTTTCTCTGTGCTTTGTATGTGGGAGCCCCTCCTTTCAATTTCAGATTTGGAAGCATTGTATCGTGACGGTTGCAAAATTGCATATCTGGGGTTGGTCTGCGTATTAATTACTAAATTAGTTTTTTTTATTTAGTTGAATTGGTAAGAAGCGGCAATACATAAGGAACTATCTTTTTTATTGCATATATACCATGTCATAAAAGTGATGATGCTACAAATGTTGCTGACTTGTTCTTTAAGAAAATTGTTCACTTGCATGGTATTCCGAATACGATATTTTCAGATCGTGATGCTAAATTTCTTAGTCATTTTTGGAGAACCTTGTGGGGTAAGTTGGAAACTAAGCTATTATTTTTCACTACTTGTCATCCCCAAACCGATGGACAAACTGAGGTAGTCAATAGAACATTGTCTACTATGCTTAGGGTTGTGCTTAAAAAGAACTTAAAAATGTGAGAGGAATGTTTGCCTCATGTGGAATTTGCTTATAATCGTTCGCTGCATTCTACCGCAAAGAAATGCCCTTTTGAGATTGTTTATGGTTTTATACCTCGTGCACCTATCGACTTGTTGCCTCTTCTAGCTTCTGAGAAGGTAAATTTTGATGCGCAACAACGTGCTGATTTGATACGTAAGATGCATGAGGCAACTAAAGAGAATATTGAGATTATGAATGCTAAATATAAAGTTGCTGGTAGTCAAGGACGCAAGCATGTTACTTTTGAACCTGGTGATCTTGTGTGGTTACACTTGCGTAAAGAACAATTCCCTGAATTGAGAAAGTCTAAACTCATGCCTCGTGCAGATGGTCCTTTTACCTGAATTGAGAAAGTCTAAACTCATGCCTCGTGCAGATGGTCCTTTTAGAGTGCTTGAACATATTAATAATAATGCATATAAGTTAGACTTGGCTGCATATTTTGGGGTTAGCCCCACCTTTAATATTGCAGATTTGCGACCTTGATTGGGTGCGGAAGATGAGTTTGAGTCGAGGACGACTACAATTCAAGAAGGGGAGGATGATGAGGACATCCTTTCCATAGATACAACTGTGCCAACTCCACAATAAACTCAACAAACTGAAACTAGATACAAGGACCAATGACTCGAGCGCGAGCACATCAACTTAACCATCAGGTGAATACATTCCTAAGTTTGCATACAAATGTTTCAAAAAAAAAATGGTATACTATTTAATTCTTGTGATGATTTAATTGTCCTTAGGAACCATGGGGAAGAACCATGCGAGCTCAAGTGTAGAAGTGGAACCATCAAGCGCAATCCAAGTCCTATTCGCTAGTTCGACTCAGATTCGGCCTTTGTAACGTCTACTTCAAACGGCCATAACTTTTGATCGAGAAGGCTTCTCGGGGTCCGTGAGTACTTGTTGGAAACATTTGTAGGGGCACATGGGGCTCTCTTTTATAGGGGCTGATTGTTGGATAAGTCTTGTTTTATAGGGGCTGATTGTTGGATAAGGCCAAGCAGCAGCGTGACTCCTTGTAGCCTACGCGGCGGTAATGCCCACAAGTGTTGGAGACTTGGGAAGCGATGCCAGGACTCAAGAGCGAAGGACGCTGCGGGCGATGGCTTTGAAGATGCATGACGTTGAGATTCTTGAGATTTTCCTCCAAATTTCACTCTTCCGAATGGCCCTAGCAAGATGGTACGGAATAAAGGAACCCAGAAGCTTCCTCCTGAAATACACCAACTCACCTTTGTTTTGGGACATGGGAATTCCTACTACTGCTTGATTGGGCAAGGTGCCGAGTTGTGCGGTTGGAAGAACAACCAAATTTACGAAGTACACATGATAGAACAATTGTGTGACATGGATTTGTCCAAACCTGGGATCTGGCACTTCGATGGAACAGGAAGTGCAAGACAGCCTATCGAGATAGGTTTTGGTGATTAGTATCATTTTTTTTCTCTGTGCTTTGTATGTGGGAGGCCTTCCTTTCAATTTCAGATTTGGAAGCATTGTATCGTGACGGTTGCAAAATTGCATATCTGGGATTGGTCTGCGTATTAATTACTAAATTAGTTTTTATTTAGTTGAATTGGTAAGAAGCGGCAATACATATGGAACTTTCCTTTTTATTGCATATATTCTTTCGTCAGTTTGAGAGAGTCCATCTATATAATCCACCTCCAGTTTCCCTCAAACGCTGTATTCGATATATATTTCACTACTACGACACTATCACAGACGTTTTTAATTTGGAGATCGTCTGTGTTGTTGGCGTTGGAAAAAAGGAGTATCACAGACGGTTCTTACCGATGAACCGTCTGTGATAATAGAATATCACAGACGGTTTTTATTAAAAACAGTCTGTGATAATCCGGCTATATATTTATTGCGCCGCTCAGAACCACATCTGTCTCATTTCGATCTAGATCTAGCCGGTGATGCACCTGAAGGAGGCAAGGATTTCAGACCAGTTAATTTGGTGGATTTCAGCCAGTGTTGCACCTAGAGCTTTGAAGATTCATACGAACCTGGTTGCCATAGATATGATTAGTAATGAAATGTATTTTTCTTTGCATTACAATTTAGATCTAAGTTTTGGTGAGTGTTATTGAAGATGGTTTGCATCTATTTAACCATACATGATCAGTTCCTGTCATGTGGGAGGCCAAATTTGTCAAAATTGTTGGTTATAAATGGTTCGTCGATCGCTGGGGAAATAGCTGTTGTGTTTATAATATGAATTAAGCTAGCAAAGACTCAATGCATGTGGTATATATATGTAGTAATAATTAAATAATTTAATTTTTAATACTAAGTTGTTATATATATGCATAACGTAGGACCGAAGCTGGATGTATGCCGCGAACTGTGTGAGTGAAGAGTACATTTATGGCATGTCTGCTTTTACAAGAACTGCCGAGGAGGATATGTTGAATAAGGGGGTGGAATATATGTACTGTCCATGCACTGACTGCGAGAATTTAAAGATATTTAAGAACCGAGAGCAAATTGAAACGCACTTGATTCGGAGGGGTTTCAAAAAGGGTTATATGTGTTGGACCAGTCATGGCAAAGTCAATGATATGCCGCTGGATGACATCGCCGGTGAAGTGAATGATATGCCACCGGATGATGTCGATTGTTGTTCGGATTCGGATAGGTTGCACGATGACAATCTGGATCAGATGCTTCGCGATGTAGAAGAGAACTATGATGAGAGAGAGTATGTTAAATTCCGGGGCTTGATGGAGGACTCAGAGAAACCTTTGTTCATGTGCTGCAGGTCAAAGTACACGAGGTTGTCGGCCGTGCTTGAACTGTTGAAATTGAAGGCAAGCAACGGTTGGTCCGACAAGAGTTTCACGGCGCTGCTAGGTCTTTTAGCGGACATGCTTCCAGAGGGAAATGAGTTGCCTAAAACCATGTATAAAGCCAAGAAGGTTCTTTGTCCATTGGAAATGGAAGTAGAAAGAATACATGCATGTCCGAACGACTGTATCCTCTACCGTAAAGAGTATGCAAACATGCATGTATGTCCGGTGTGCAACGCATCCCGATGCAAACGTAACAATCAATCAGATGACAGTGAGGGAACAGAGGTGAAGAAAGGACCTTCTGCTAAGGTGGCATGGTATTTTCCTATAATTCCCTATTTGAAACGGTTTTTTGCAAATCCAAAGGAGGCAAAACTGCTGCGTTGACACCTTACTGATTTCGCCCAGTGGAGAAACATCGATAGGAGTTTTGCAGACTTCTGTGCAGAACCAAGGAATATAAGGTTTAGACTGTGTACAAATGAAATAAATCCTTTCAGTAGCATGGGCAGCCGACATAGCACTTGGCCCGTGACTCTCTGCATCTATAACCTTCCTCCTTGGTTGTGTTTGAAGCGAAAGTATATTTTGCTGTCGATACTTATCCAAGGGCCAAAGCAACCTGTGAATAATATTGATGTGTACCTAGCACCGTTGGTGGAAGATCTAAAAGTACTATGGAACGAAGGGGTACATGTATGAGATGCATACAAATGAGAGAACTTCACTTTGCGCTCCTTATTGTTCTGCACCATAAATGATTATCCTGCCCTTGCTAACCTGTCAGGCCAGAGTACAAAAGGTGCCAAGTTTGTACTCACTGTTTAGATGGTATCGAGAGTGTGTGTCTGAAATACTCACGCAAAACCGTGTACATGCGTCACCGCCGGTTCCTCCGGAGGGCTCACCCATAACGCAATATGAAGAAACAATTTGACGGAGAGAAGGAGGATGGTTCAGCTCCAAGGCATTTAAGCGGAAAAGAGGTTTATAATATGGTTAAGGATTTAGATGTTGTCCTCAGAAAGGGACGTAAATTAAGGGCTCATGAGAAGATCATCTAGAAGAAGACATCAATATTTTAGGACTTACCTTATTGGCAGTACCTAGATGTTCGACACTGCATCGACGTCATGCACGTAGAAAAGAATGTATGTGACAGCTTGATTGGTCTCTTACTGAACATTCATGATAAAACAAAGGACGACGTCAACGCACAACTTGACTTGGCTGATATGGACATCAGGCCTGAGTTAGCACCAACAAAAACAGATAATAGAAGAACGTACCTCCCCCCTGCGTGTTCACTCTGTCCAAGGAGAAAACAGAACTGTGTCTGTACTTGCATGGTGTCAAAGTTCCGTCTGGTTACTCCGGCAACATGAAGAAACTTGTTTCGATGCAAGATTTGAAGTTAAGTGGCATGAAGTCTCATGATTGTCATGTGCTGATGACACAGATGCTCCCTATTGCAATTAGAAATATTTTGCCGATCAAAGTCCGAGAGATAATCATGTGGCTATGTTATTTCACAATTGTTCAGAAGGTCATCGATCTCGAAGAACTAGATGCTCTACAAGACAAGGTGGTGATGACTATGTCATCTTGAGATGTATTTTCCTCCTTCGTTTTTTGATATCACGGTCCATCTCATTGTTCACGTTGTGTGGGAGATAAAAATGTGCGGGCCCGTATTCCTACGTAGCATGTACCCATTTGAGAGGTTCGTAGGAATTCTCAAGTCCTATGTACGGAATCGATCTCAGCTGGAGGGCAGCATCGTCGAAGGTTATGCAAGCGAAGAGGTCATTGAGTTGTGTCGATTATATGGCTCAGATTCAACCGATAGGTGTGCCTCAATCTTGTCATGAGGGGAGGCTCAAGGGTATCGGAACTATCGGAAGGAAAGCAAGTTATTCCAGATATGGCCGCGTATGCTCAAGCCCATTTCACAGTCTTGCAACACATGACTGAAGTGGCACCTTATGTCGACCAGCACAAGGATGTGCTTCGGCATCAGAATCCAGAGCGGCCGGATGTTTGGATCATGAGGCAACACAACAGTCGGTTCAACCAATGGTTGAAGGAGCAAATCACTAGGAGCTCGCCAAGTGAGATGCTTACATGGTTGGCAAAAGAGCCAACATTTACAGTTGTGACATGACAAAGATATGACATAAATGGGTATACATTCTATTCACAGGCTCAGGATATAAAAAGCACTAACTAGAACAGCGGTGTTCGTATAGATGTGCTCAGTACCGATAGGTTGAGAAACTTGTACTATGGATTCATAGAGGAGATTGGGAGCTCGACTACGTGGTTTTCAAGATCCCCGTATTTCAGTGCCGTTGTATCATAGACGTCTTTTGTTGAGTTTTCTGAAAATCCATAAAATGCCTATTATGGTGCCATATTGTGTTTGTGAGTTCTTGTGAGATCCAGTCTGTGATTTTATTCTTGCAATGCGGGTTTTGATTTCTTTAATCAATCTTGCGAAGCTGATCAAACTAATCTATCTTTTCCGTTCGTGTGTTGTGCCTCGCGGGTGGAAGATTTATCTAGGGTCTCGGCGTCAACAACCAAGCCCATCTATCTCTCTCCGTTTCCTATTGGATTGAAGGGACTGCTATTGCTACAGAGTTGAATTAGCTTGTACTACTGATTCTCTTACATGATCAACGAAGCCATCAATCAATTGTTGCTGTTGTGGTACTAATTGTTTTTCTGTTGTTTTCTTGGATCTAGCGAAAGAAAGAACGAGCGCTGCTATTTGGACTGCAATATCAAGCCGAGCAAAGATAGATGTCTGACAAGGACATCCACTACTACACAAAAAAATCATCACAGACAATTTAAAAATGTTATCACAGACGGTTTCATAAGCCGTCTGAATTTATGAGCCAGTAATAATACGAGGTCATCATAGACGGCTTTCGAACCGTCTGTGATGAAGACTATCACAGATAGTTTTTATATTGATTATCATTAGACGATTTCAAGTACATACAGTCTGTGATATATATTAATATATTAGAGACGGTTTTTATTAGAAATCGTTTGTGACAGTAAACAAACACAGACGGTTACGAGATAATAACCATCTGTGATATTCTTTTCTATTCATAAATCTATTTCTGTTTGTTGGCTAGTCTCAGGAAATGCTAGCCATCCCCTCTAAAACGAGATAGCAGATCATCACTGTATATATACATCCAATTCACATTCATTTATTTCAGAAACAAGAACATCCATTTCATAAATCAATTAATAGAAATAAAATAAATTATCCATGAACAAACAAACACATGAACAATAAAGCTCAATCTTATCCTAGTGAAATTTATTCTACATTGTGGAACTCACCATCTTCTTTTATGACTTTAGACATCATGAAGTACGCACACTATCCTCGAATATGTTTGTGGTCGACTTGTTTCAATAGAGTTGTAGAGATGGATAGGTAGGAAAATCAATATCGTGTATATATAAATTGATAAGTATGAAATAATTATCGTAAGATTGACAAACCTCAGGATTGTTCTTCGCGGAACCAACAAATAGTTACATGTTGTGGCAAACATAGAATCCATAGGTGTTGTTGCCCGCGACTGCTAGTGGCACTACAAAAATAGAATTTGTTAGTTCAAGATGCATCACTACGAAGTGTTATATATGATTAATGTGTACTAGCGAATACCGAGAAATCTAAAACGTGTCACAGGGCATTGATCCCTCCCTTGGATTTCTGTACCTTTGCAACATATGTCACGAATGACCTACGTAATTCCAAAAAAGTTAGCCTTAGTCATTGGGAAGGAAGGAAAGACTATAATACAGTTACCTATGGAGGAAATGTGTTTACCTATCGATTACTTGTTGGACAATTGTGTAGTCAGTTTTGTTCCTCTTTAGAGAATCAAGGTATATTACCCTATTCCGTTTTGGGATAATTACCATTAGAATCTAGTGAAACCTACACATGTATGTCATAATCATTAAACCTAAGTTCGTGTTGCTCGTAAAGTACAAATCAACAAGTATAGCCACTAGTGTAGCACTTACCCCTAGTTGTAGGGCATAAGTATGAATTTCTTGTCATGGTAAGTCACCAATACCTTCGTCATGTAATTCTCGACAAAGGATGCATCTCCTCGGTGGTATCCATGGAGACCAAACGTGGGTGAAAAAACCAACCAGTGATTTCAATAATCTGGCTTCAATCACTATGTATATATATACACATATATACAAAAGCAATGGGTTATATATAACATTTATCGGCATTAAATTAACATAGACTGTGATTGTATACACTTACAGTGTCCAACATCAAATGAGTGAGGCATCTAGGGTGTCGAATGTGAAAAGAAGAAATAAGTTGTGGAAGGTCACCGTGAAGACATAGTCATGATATTGAGTTGCAGATGATGCGGCATGAACTTGACATTGACACCCGAGCGCCATTGTTCCTCCAGCTTGTTGGCATGTTCTATGTAATACATATGCAATCTCTAGCAAGAAAGTCCTAGAGTTAGGAGGCACTCTTCTGGGACGACCAACGGCTCACCTAGCATGAATTTTCAGGCCAATGGCAAGTAAGGGATCTCACCATCTGTCTTCTTTGGTTTGTCCTTGCCACCTCGGCTAAAGGTCGACTTCACGGTAGTCGACCGAGCACAAGATGTGGATGCATCACACCCTTGCTGCATTTGTGCAATTAGCATTGGTGCGGATTGCACCTATGGAATTAGCACCTGTGCAGGTAGCTCGAGTGGACTTGGCACCAGTGTAGGTAGCTTTAGTGGACTTGGCACCGGTGCAGATGGCTCTCGTGGACTTGGTACTTGTGCAGATAGCTCTTGTAGACTTGGCACAGGTGCAGGAGTCTGCAGGCAGTTGTCACTCTTGGGCCACTAGATGAATGTTCCAATGGCTTATCCTAGAGTCACGACCTCATCGTTGGGGGGCATTTACAATGGGATGACCTCAAAATTGGTATGAACACCGTCTACATTAACTTTTGTGAAACCTAGCACTAGAGATGCACCGTGCACCAAGACCCCGACCCCAAATGGATACGCCTGACCCCAAGCAGCGCACAGGGCAACAGAGGTATATCTCACTTGGAGCTTGCACTTCGTAGCCACCAATATAATGATAAAAAATTAGCAACTCCAACAGGCCTATCAATGGATCAAGTATTCTAGAGATAATAATTATTACCAAGATGTCATCGATAGGAAATCAGTGGTCGCTTTCCGAGGTAGGGTTGGACACGCAGCTACCGTGACAGTTGGGGGGTTGCCTAGCATAGGAGCGGCGGGGCTTCCTGCTAATTTTTCCTATACCTTTGCATCTCATCTCTGATTTTTGTTGTAATGTCCTCTCGTAGATGTGCCTCGTATTGGGTTTTGGCTCTCTTCCTATAGCGGTAAGCTTCAGAGTCCTTTGGGAAGCCATATTTCCAATGAACATAAAGACTAAGACCTCTCATACGACCCAGGTGCTCCTTATTTCCCAAGGCCGCGGAGAGTAAATCTCTCTCCCTAACTCCCTCGAATGAGCCTTGGGAAGATTCTACACTCAGCGCTTCCAGGAAGTTGGACACTTCCTCATTTGCAGGGTTTCGAAAGGAGATGGCCCCTAATGACACGGTAGATGACCTCATGCTTAACTAGTTTCGAACGCGCTCATCAGAGATCTCAGCAAATGGTAGGGAGGTCTCCCATAGAATTGCCTGCTTGTCCTCCTGCCTCCATTGTGGGATTTTACCCACATACCCAGCGGTGCCGAGTCGTGGGGGTGTGTGTTTTTTGCCTAGAGGGCCCTATGCGCCGCACTTTCACTCCTAAAATTATCTGTCATCTTCGTTACCACAAACTCTTGCCATTGCGGTTCCAAGAATTGATACTTGTGGAAGGGCGTCAAATCCTTCTCCACGTATTGCTTGACAAGCAGGCTCTTGAAGTTCTTCCTTGCTTTGCACACAGCTAGTAATGCATGTCATTGCACGGAGGCCTGGTGTTATTTCGGGATCTCAAATGATTGAAAAACTGCTATCAACAGCTGACATTTCCACAAGTATGAGGCAGGCTTCAACAACTTGGTTCGCTTTGTGCCATCTATAGATAAGGATGACCATGAAAGGCTAGAAGGTTCCACAAGGGGCATAATTAGGAGTATCGACATGTCATGGGAGTGACTATTCCTCGTGACTTCAACTTTGTGGTTGAGTAGGCCAAGAGTATAGAGTTTGAGATGGAGCTCACTAAGGTGAGGTGGGCTTTTGGTGTTTATGTTGCTTCTAGAGGTTCTAGTGGTGGCTAGAAGAGGAGTTTTGGTGAGGGAGTGGGTCTTTTCCGTGACCTGTTCCCAAGAAGTTCAACGGGGCTTGCATCCTCTCCCATCATCCAAGCCTCATCAGTCGAGGTTATTTTCTTCTTCGATGCCTTGTCCTTCTTCAGCTTCGCAAGCGATGCATCCTATTCTAGGCTAGGGTATGATCTGCTTCAAATGTGGTGGTAGTCACCATACTTCTAAGTGCTACTGGGTCGGGGAGTGCCATCTTTGTGGTCACTCAGGCCACATAGAGTGGGTTTATCGATAGAATTTTGCTAGCATCATCAAGTAGGAGCCCGCATCTACGTCTTTCTTAGTTCATGTCTTCTTGGGGTTCCATCCATATGTTGGCAGCCACCCCTATGCCGTAGCTTCCTACTGCTTGGGCGCAACCTATAGTGCCTCCTGCTGGGTAATACTAGCACCATGCACTGATGGCATTGCTTCAGATTGCCACATCTCCGGCTGCTCGCGCACTGCCCAAGCCAAGTTCGGGGCTCCTAGCATCTCAGTGCCACCTAGAGTCTATGCTATGCCTACTTCTAAGTTTATCGGGCATCTTGACATGGTGAAAGATACTTTACTTGTGGATTCTCATGAGACATTTGCTCCTTTTTATTCTGGAGCCACCTACTTGTTTATATCACTAGAGTTTGCTAGGAGGGCAAACTTGGGTATGCAACAGATTTCTCAGTCCATTCTAGTTAGTTCATTTCCAGTTCCACAGCATGCCCTAGTTGCATTATCACCATTGATGATGAGGACTTCATTGCCAATATGATGGTTATTCAGCTAGCTCCTTTTGATGTTATTCTCGGTATGGACTGATTGTTTAATAAGCAGAACAACATTTGCTACTTCTGGAAGACAATTATCTTGCAGGATTCTCTTTTTGTGTTGTCCAACTTGTTTCCTGATTAATGGGCATTGAGAATTGGGTTGCTTTTGGCTCTTGTTGAGAAGCCAAGTTCATTTTTGCGCATTAAGGAGATCCAGTGGTGTGTGATTATCCTGATGTGTTCCCTACAGAGCTTCCAGGGATGCCTCCAGAGAGGGAGGGTGGAATTTAGAATTGATCTTCTTCCTGGTACTTAGTCTATTTCCTTGTCTCCTTATTGTTTGGCTCATCCTTTCCAAGATGAATTGAGGAAGCAGCTAGATGTTCTATTGTCCAAAGGTCTTATCCAACGTTTTGGGCCAACTAATAAGTTGTAGGAAATTTTTTGTAATTTCCAAAAACATATGGTTTACTATATTGGATCTTCGAGTTGATAGTTATGGTGTTTAAAACATCGGGACAGCAGAGGGGAATGTCCGATGGTGGGGAAAACAGTTGGACCAGGAAGCAGGTGGTATCATTGTTGTTTTACTTGTTGTTTGTAATGTTATAGTATTTGTTGAGATAGAGTATTTTCTGCAAGTGAGGTTGCCACAGGGTTGTTGTCTTCTACCCATTGTTCCGCTCTACATGGTTGAAAGGCAAGTGTATGGTAGAATGGTAGATGATGGTTGAATATTACTCATTATTGTTGAATTATTCTTGTCATGCATTATTTGATTATCTTTTGTTCAGTATGAGATAAATCGATGATGAAATATGATATGTGGTAAAATGATGGAAATGTTGCACTCATATAATGGAAAGAGCATACGAGCTAGGTCGGTGAGTATGTCATATAACTAGTTCAGAGTGCCTTGGGTTAGGTTGGTGAGAGTTATATGGCTATTCCGAAGTGCTCTTAAGTAAGATCTACAGAGGTAGGCACCTCCACAGGATGGAGATAGAGGGTGTACATCGATGGGTGTCCCCTCAGCTATATTGGTATAAGCTTGGAGAAGCATGTTGCACAGCATTGCATTAATTTAAAAAAGATGCCAAAGAGAAAGTATGGTGGATGTTGATATGTGTTATGATTATGATGTTATTCCTATTATTTTACTTTGTACTTGTTGAGTTTTAGACTCACCCTTGAATTCTATAATTGTTTTTAGGTGATCGTTGTGAATGACATGCATGGACAGGAATTAGTACATGATCGATCTTGCACCGTCAATGTTTCACTTATCACCTAGAGTTTATTCATTCATTATTAGAAATAAATAATATTAGTCGTAGAATCTTAGTTTTGAATAATGGATTCCCCTAGAACAAAATAACATTAGTTGTTGCTGCTTGTCAAAGTTTCCTTTGATTGAACTTATATTTGATTTATCTCATTTAATGTTATTCATTTGTTCCTTTGTTATTGTCATATCTATGTTCATGATTATGTTGTGGAATTATGGTCGAAGCCTAGTTGATGGTAATATATGTTGGATGGTTAAAATGGGTAGCAATTGTAGGTGTTGGTGACATTCTGGGCTCTTGGTAATCTCGGGTATTACATTGGTATCGGAGCAGGCTTTAGGTCCATAATTGGTAAATTGATAATTTAATCTTGATAATCAACTTACACTTGGCTTAGGATTGTTGAACTAATAAAACTTTAATTAGGTTGGATAATTTCTAAAATATATATAAGGCTAATCAATTAGCTTGAAATATGACACAAGCTAATTAATTAGCCTGATGTGTTCCCTATAATGCTTTCGGGGATGCCTCTAGAGTGGGAGGGTGGAATTTAGAATTGATCTTGGTCCTAGCACTCAGCATATTTCCTTGTCTCCTTATCGTTTGGCTTATCCTTTGCAAGATGAATTGGAGAAGCGGCTTGATGGTCTGTTGTCCAAAGGTCTTATCCAGCGTAGTGTGTCACCTTACAGTGCATCCATTCTGTTCACTAAAAAGAAGGATCAGAGTTGGCCCATGTGTGTGTGGATAATTGCACCCATAATCAGGTGACTCTCAAGAATAAATATCCATTGCCCTTTACTGAGGACTTATTTGGTCAATTGAAGGGAGCCAAGCTATTCTCTAAGATCTATCTACAGTTGGGTACAATTTGATATGTGTGGGGGAGCAAGATATCAAAAAGACGACTTTCTCCACCAGGTATTTACATTATGAGTATAAAGTTATGTCTTTTGGACTAACGAATGCCCCTTCTATTTTTGTGGGGACAATGAACAATATGTTGCATTAGTATCTTGATGACTTCGTGGTGATGTTCATTGATGATATCCTAATTTAAGGCTCACACTTGAAACATTAAGGGAGAATTAGTTCTATGCCAAACTGAAGAAGTTTGAGTTTTGGATCTCTGAAGTGGGTTTCCTAGGTCACCTGATTAACTGGGAGGGCATTTTTGCTGATCTGAGCAAGATCTTGACAGTGGTGGACTGGAAGAGACCAACCAATGTCAAGGAAGTGAGGAGTTTCTTAAGCTTAGCTGGTTATTACCGGTGCTTTGTAGAGGGTTTCTCTGTGATTGCCAAGCCAATGTCTTAGCTAACGTAGAAAGGTGCGAAATTCCAGTGGATCGATGATTGTGAGCATAGTTTTTGTACCTTAAAGAAGAAGTTGGTAACTACCCCTGTTCTCACTCTTCCCGAGCCAGGAAAGCGCTTCACAGTCTATTCTGATGCTTCTTTGGTAGGGCTGGGTTGTGTGCTCATGCAAGATGGCAAGGTAATAGCTTATGCATTAAGGCAGTTGAAAAAAACATGAGCAACTATCCCATCCATAACCTAGAGCTTTCTGTAGTGGTCTTTGCCCTAAAGATTTGGCGGCATTAATTGTATAGGGAATTTTCTGATATCTTCACTGAACATAAGGGCATCAAATATATCTTCACCCAGAAAGATCTGAATCTGAGGAAAAGAAGGTGGTTGAAATTAATGAAAGATTATGATCTCACTATCCAGTACTATTCGGGCAAAGCAAATGTGGTGACTAATGCTCTTAGTCGTAAGGAAACACCTTATACCCTCAATTGCCTTATTGCTAATTTTGATCATATGGATATTTCTTATTGTTATGTAGGCAACGCACAAGCGGAGACTCGATTGCTTCTTGAGTCAGCCACTCCAGAGCGAGTGTGGGATGCACAACAGCATGATCGATTGCTCTAGTTGATGAAGAAGCGTCTTGAGGAGGGTAAAAAGGGGGGATTTTAGCATTGATGAGGCTAGTGCATTATGGTTTAAAGGCCATCTTTGTGTGTCACAAAAAGCCTAAGTTAAGGCTGATATTTTAAAAGAAGCTCATCGTACTTTGTACACTGTTCATCCTAGTGAGACCAAGATGTATCGTGACCTAAAGAAGGGCTTTTGGTCAAAGAGGATGAGGGTGGATATTGCTTAGTATGTGGCTTCTTGTGATATTTGTCAGTAAGTCAAGGTAGAGAAAAGGAGTGCAGCGAGATTATTGCAGCCCTTAGAGGTTCCGTTGTGGCCATAGGATGATATAACCATGGATTTCGTGATTGGTTTACCTTGCACTCACAAATGGAAGGATGCCATTTGGGTAGTAGTGGATCATTTTAGCAAGTTTGTGAACTTCATTCCCATCCACATGACAAATACCACGAGTGATTTGGCTCCTATTTATGTACGAGAGATAGTGCGATTGAGTGGTATGCCTAAGTCCACTGTTTCTGGTCATGTTGCCAAGTTTGTTTTCAAGTTTTAAGAGAGCTTGTAGAGTACGTTGGGCACACAGTTTTGTCTCAATATCGCTTTTCACCCACAAACAGATGGACAGTCTGAATGAACCATTCAGACGCTGGAGGACATGCTTAGGTCCTATGTCTTGTCATGGAACAGAAGTTGGGAAGATCATTTGGCATTGGTGGAGTTTGCTTATAATAACAGCTACCATGCTAGCATTCAAGTAGCACCATTTCAAGTCTTGTATGGGCAGAAGTGTAGGTCACTGCTTTGTTGGGATGTTGTGGGTGAGAAGCAATTCTAGGTTCCGATTGGGTTCAGTTGACAGTTGACCGAGTAGCAGAGGTAAGACAGAATCTGCTTGCTGCTGAAAGCAAGCAGAAGAGTTATGTGGATGTAAGGAGGTGAGAATTAGAGTTTGCGGTGGGGTGATCAGCTACTCCTAAGGGTGTCTCCCACCAAAGCCATTGTACAATTTGATACCAAAGGGAACATTAGCCAAAGGTACGTTGGACCATTCCTGATAATGGCGTGTCTTGGAAAATTGGCTTCAGTTAGACCTTTCGGAGTCCATGCTAGGAGTGCACAATTTCCATGCTATTCAAATAGAGTTTCTCTATAAGTGGAAATCTAGCATGAACAAGTTGTTGTCAACTACTCCTCTCCAAAGGCATCTCCATTTTGATTAGGTTTTGCTTCATGTCATTGCTTGGTTTCTGACATGCGTCATTTTTGCACATATTTTCCTATGATTGGATCCTATTATTTTTTGCATTTATGGACCATTTATCATCATTTACACGCTTTTCTATAATTAATTGCTCAAATTGGACTATTTTACATTTTTGTAATTTTTCCATAAGCTGACTAGATCTAAGTGCATTCACTCTAAGTTGGTATTCTTGGATATTTCCATACGAAAGTACACGTTACCACGGACGCGTAGGATCAACCCGCGAAGCAATCAGACTTCCGGAAGGGCCAGAATAGAAGAAATAATAATAGGTAAGGACTGGATTGCAATTTTAGAAAATTGAGAGGGCTAAATCGCAAAATGCTGAAATCCCCAATCTCCCTCAAATCCCTAGCCAGTCAAATCCCAAATTCTTAAGCCTGACACTATTCTTCATTCCTTCTTCCTTCATCCCCTTGCTTCTCCTATCCCCTTCCGTTTCTTCTCCACCATTGGTGGCGGTGAGGGCCAAGCCTTACCTCGCCAGCTACGTCCCTTCTTTGCTCCTCTGGCCGCCTCCTTGTCCACTGTGCCACCGCATCCTCCCTTCCTCTACACCGCCACCAAGTCAGCCCTCCCATGGTGGCCACTCCACCACAGAAGCGGACATCTCTTTCTTCCTTGGCCCCCCTTTTTCTCTTTCTCTCCCTACCTTCACTAGCGTGTCACCATGCCTCCTTATCTCTTGGCCGCCATCCCTCCACCCTCCTCCTCTGTGCCGTTGACGGCCACCACAGCAGCTCCATCCGTGCATCGCCATCTCTACCACATCCCCCTACTCTAGGTCACCGGTGCGCCGCCACAAGACCTAAACTCCATCGACGCCCCTCTTCTGCTCTCCACCGCAACCTTATCACTGATGACCAACACAACTCCATCACTGTGAGTGTCGACCACCTCCACTGCCTCTACTACTTTGTCGCCACAGATGTCGGCGAGCTCTAACTTCTTCCTCTTCTCCGACGTATGCCCCTCTGCTGACTGCATCTTCTTCTTCAACCCCTCCTCTGCTTCCTCTTCAATCTCAGTTGAATCTACTCCCATATCTCCCTTTAGTCTTCCACTTCACTGCGTATTTTTGCTTGTTGATTTGTGAATTGCAATGTATACTTGTGATTAGTGATTTATGTGGATGTGAATTTGTGTTTGTGATTGAGATTGAGATTAGGAATAATTGTGCCATTTTAACTTGTTGCCCTGTGATTTGTGATTTAAGATCTATGAGTAATGTGTGTGATAATTGTGCATTCTGAATTCTATTAACAATTTATTAGTTCTTGCAGTAGAGCTATTTGTGATCTCTGTTAGCTATGTCTTATGATTTGTGATGTATATGGGTATATGTTTTATGCTAGTGTATGTGTAGGCTTTGTTCTTGTAACATCCTAGAAATTTAAGTTTGTAAAATGTGAAGCTTCTGAGTTATTTTGCAATATATTTTATTTGAGTTTGGATTTTTTATGGTGTTTTCTGAAATTTGGTTGAGGTTCCAAAAAGCTAAACGATTCAAGAAAAGAACAAACACATTTAAATAATAGAGAATTAGAATTTAGAATTCGAATCTGAAAAGATGATCCAGAAAAGGAAGGGAGAAATTTGACTTAAAATATAAAATGTCATCCTTGGAAAATAATGGCATGAATAACAATAGTAGCAAGTAAATAAAATACCAACATATAGAATTTTTTGTACGGATAATCCATTTTTTATTCGAAATTACATAAATATACCCGCGGGAAAATTTTTTACAAAAATAGGCTCGATCGCCTAATGGTTGGGCGATCGAGGCGTCATTCAACCACACGGCGACACAATATATCTCGCTGCCTGATGAGAGCGATTGCATTAAATCGCTCTTCCGTATGGCGACTGGCATGCAGTCGCCATACCGTTAGGCGACTGCCATGCAGTCGCCATCCCGTTAGGCGACTTCAGGTAGCCCCCCGTGATTGTTTTAGAATTTGTGAATTTTGTAACGTTGAACCGGTAAAAAATACGGTGAAGTTGTAATAAAAGTTTATGTTCATTGTATATTGTAGGTGTGTAAAAGTTTTTAATTTTTTTGAAAGATTGAGTAGAGAACGATCGATACATACACTTATTAAGTGAGATAGTTTATATGCGGAAAGAGATGATAGACTTATGTAAATATAAATAAACTTCATAATATAATCTGTGAGTAACATGGCGCATGTATTTTCATTACATGCATAACATATATAGCATCTGCAGCACGCCTCATGGTCACCTGCTGTGCCCGTCACCGCGCGCGTCCTCCCATACGGCCTCGCTTGGCCCTCCTCCGTGCAACGGATTAGGGCGATCCGAAAAGGTAAAGCGAGGAGGAGGGTGTCTATCCCGCCTGCGCTGGTGGAGTCACTGCACCTTTGGTCGTGTAATCTCCGGTGCACCGGGAGGGCATCGCGAAAGAACTGCGGTGCGGCGTTGGGCGACGGCGAAAAACGGTCCACATCCTCGGCACGGGAGACGCCGTGCTTTGGTAAGTACCAATATTAATATCGTTAGTGCGTTGCATGTCGTCTTCGGATAAACACGGTATAAGACCCTATGCATACCGTGGCCGGCGCCATGGAGGCGGCGACCCCGCGTGGGGAAGACAGGGGTCTGCGTAGGAGGCGTGAAGTGAACCGGTGTAGGAGGCCCTGCCAAGGCTGAACCCCCTGGCTGCTCCGGGTGAGGTGGTGGAGGACGTGTCCACGTAGGTGCACCATAGTAGTGCCACGCTGGTGGAGGTGGCACAGTGGAGGTGGCACCGTGGACGAGCGATCGTAGCGGGGCGTGGAGACCGCCGGTAGCCTCGTGCGGGACGATGAGGCTAACGATCGTCTACACCCTCGTGCACCCGACGCGCAAAGCCGAGGCCCTCCTCATGGGTCACCGCGCACCAGCGGCGAGCCTCTCGATCGTGTCGGACTCGGCGTATAGGTCAGAACCGACGTCAGCCTGGACACAAAGACATAAAATGGTCGATTATGGAAACGACATTACCATTTGGGAATCTTTGAAATGACATGTAACGTACCGCGAGGTGAGCGTCGTGCGCGAAGTGCGCGGGGTACGTGTCCGTCGGAGCGGCGACGTGTGTGGCAGGCGGGTCTACCACATATACGAGCCTGATACGGGTCTGCGGCTGGTACCAGCGCAGGTACTCCGCGTACTCCCTGCTGTCGTACGGTCGGTCCTCGTCCACGCGGTCGTCGAGCGCATCCTGCCACTGCTCGACCCAGGGCTGCATTCTCACCGACCAGTCCGTGCCTCTTTTCACTCCCTTCCCGCTGTGCCTGCGTATAAAACCATTACGTAATGTGAGATACTTGCGAACGCAGTAGTAAGTATGTACATATTTAGCACAAACGTACACTCACCCGTGCACGTGCCGCGGAAGCGATGGTCCGACTGGTACAGGAACCGGCTGCCATAGCCCGAACTGCCGCATCACCCGCTGGGGTGCGTAGTCCTCCACGTAGATGAGGTACACGAGCTTCGGCGGTGAGCCGAAAGCCGGCCACGCCAAAGAAAGTGAAGACAGACCGCCAGAGCACGGGCTCGCACTACCAGATCGTCGGCTCCCAGCGCCGCGTCGTCGGTGTGATGCGGTCGAGCTGCTCCACAAAGACTCGATGCGCCGCGTGACTGCACGCGCGCGAACCGCACTGCAAGAAAGACAAGTTGTTTACAATGACGATCGTCAATAAGAAAGAAATAGTTAACTGTGATAAAACTTACTCGGCGACGGCACCACATAGAACCCATCGTCGGCCGATCGACTTCTCCCCCCGGATACATCTCGGGCCCGCACGGACCCGTCGTCTTTAGCACAGTCGTCCGACGCTTAAGCGCTCGAACGACCACAATCAGAGTAGCAGGGACAACCCGTGAGGATCGAGTTCGGCTTGACCCTCGTGGACGCATCGCACGCCGCGCGATGCGTCGCGGCAATCGGCCGATCCCGGTGACTGGTGGGGCTCGCCGTCGATCGCCCTCACATAGCGATAAGCGGCGCATCCACCGAGTTGCCGTGGTGGTGGTGAAAAGCACCCAACCAAACAGCCACAAGACGCACGCCTCCAGTGCCGCGAGACCGCGATCGTGCACTGCGGAACCATGCGCTCCACTGAATGCAAAAAGTTGTTATTAGTACGTAATACCACAAAAAGAGCTTGAAGATACGATCGATTTTATATACCACGCATCGGTGCTTTCGAGCCACCTCGGTGTCGGCCCATGGGTCTCGCCTCTCCGAACACGTGGTGGTCGTGGCGGTGGAACGACACCTCGAATCGCCGAGCGGTCGGTCACCCGATCGGCGGGGCCTCGGTAGGAAGGCGGCGTCTCCGCGATCGGAAGCCCAAGAAGCGAGGACACATCCTGCAAGGTCGGCGTCATCTCCCGAATGGGAGGTGGAAAGTGTGCGTCTCGGGCCGCCAACGGTCCACCAAAGCCGTCAGTAGGGAACGGTCGAATGGAAATCGTTGTGATCGATCCCCGCCCGCCTCGTCCCCGCCCTCGTCCCCGCCAGCGGCTCCATCCTCCTCTGTGGCCTGCACCATCCGGGCAAGAGGAGTAGCCCGGCATCCCGCACTGCAAACAAAGTGAAGGTCAAGACGCGAACGAACTAACGGTCGCACTAAACACCGGAATAGTGCTCACTGGCGATCCAACGAGGGTCGAGTCCCGTGCCACGCGAGGTGTCCGTGTCCCACCACTCCCAACCGAGGCGGCTCGTCCGTGCTCCCGATGGCGGCACTAGATGGGAAGCGCGATGAGAGCGGTCCACGTGCTCGTCCCAACAGCGCGACCGCCACTCCGAGTCACGCCCAAAGACGAGTCATACCTGCAAAATTTGTACAATACTTTCAACATTCAATTTTCTGCATCTAAATTTGTACAATAATTTCAACACTAAATTTTATACATCTAAGACTGTACATTAAACTTGGTACATCTAAATTTCTACATCTAAACTTGTACATTATACTTTCTACATCTAAATTTGTACAATAAATGGTACACAAAATTTATAAACTAAATTTTCTAAACTTTATTTGTAAACTACATTTAGTACACAAAATTTGAAAATTAAATGTCTAAATTATATTTCTATATTTAATTTCTAAACTAAATTTTGAAACTACATTTTCTAAACTAAATTTGTAAACTAATTTTCTACACTACATTTTCTAAACGAATTTTCTAAACTAAATTTGTAAACTAATTTTCTACACTACATTTTCTAAACTAATTTTCTAAACAATATTTCTAAACTAATTTTCTACACTACATTTTCTAAACTAATTTTCTAAACTAAATCTCTAAACTAATTCTCTACACTACATTTTCTAAACTAATTTTCTAAACTAATTTTCTACACTACATTTTCTAAACTAATTTTCTACACTAACAAAAAATATAACACGAAAAATTACCTGAAAATCGCGCACTCCCCCTCCTCTTCTCCTCCTCTCCCTCTCCTTCTCTTCTCCTCCTCTCCCTCTCCTTCTCTTCCCCTCCTCTTCTCCTCCTCTCCCTCTCTTCTCTGCGACGGCGGCCGAACGACACAGGACCGCGCTCGGCCTGGCCGAGCGCGGTATATATCTCACTACAAGTCGCCGAACCGTTGAGCGACTGAAATGCAGTCGCCTAACGGTTGGGCGACTGGATGGAAGTCGCCCAACCGTGGGGCGACTGCAATTAATCGCCCAACGGTTAGTAGATTCATTAAATGTCGCCGTGTGGTTGGGCGAACGCCTCCAGTCGCCCAACCATTAGGCGACTGGAGCCTATTTTTGTAAAAAATTTTCCCGCGGGTATATTTATGTAATTTCGAATAAAAAATGGATTATCCGTACAAAAAATTCCCAACATATATGGATATATATATAAATATAAATACCAAAATTCTTGCACCTACAAATTTAGTGCCAAAAATATACATAACTATAAAATCAGGTGAGCAAAAGGGAATGTATAAAAACAAGAATACCATTTACGCATATATACAAAAGTATACCCTAAAACAAAAAGAAAATAAAAACAAAAAGAGAAAAGAGGAGCCAGGCTGGCCACCAACCCAGCCCAACTCTCCTCTCTCCCGCCCCTTCCCGCTTCGGCCGAAAGGCCCAACCCCGCCACTCGTGCCTTCCCGCCTCAGCCGGCCCAGCTCGCCCCTCGCTCCCCGCCACTACCACGCGGGCCCCGCTCCCTCTCCACCTCGTCTCTCTAGCCAGCGGGCCCGACCGCTCTGTCCCGCCTCTCCTACTTCCTTCCCCCCGGCACACCCGGACCCCCCTCTCTCCTCCGCTCAGCGCCGGTCAAAAGCCGCGCGACCCGGCAAAGCCGCGCGACATGGCCGACGTGCGTGGAGCTTCCCCGAATCCCGCTGCCAAACCTCCACCGCCCGCTATCGCCGCTGACACCGCCGCCTGCCACCGCCACCCGACCGCGCCGCCTGTCCCCGATGTGCGCGCACGACACCACGCGTGGCTAGCCGCTCCCCGCCGCCTATAAAAGCCACTGAGCCTCCAAAAGTTTTCCCCACGCTCTCCCAATCGCCACCACACCCATCTTCTTCCTCAACCCCGGCGACCACCCACCCCGCCGACTCTCAACATAAAAAACTGATTCCTCCCGCCCGCACCATCCCCGGAGCAAAGCGAAGCTCCTCCGGGCCTCACCTGAGCTCCTCGCCGCCCGTACCTCGCCGTCACCGAACACCTCCTGAGCTCGCCGCCGCCGCACATCGCCGACCTACCTCTGGCACTCCCCTGTCCACGTGGCCACCTCCTCCGGCATCACCGCGACTCCCGCATCCCATTTTGACCCACCCCGATGCCCCTCCGGTCACCCCTCGCCGTCGGCACCGCCACCCCGACCTTCTCTATTCGGCCCTCTCTGCAAGGTTGGTTCAAAAGGGTCACGCGCCCTATATGGTCAGGAAAGACCATGTGACCGACTGGATATTGGCACTAACTCTGTGAAAAAGAGATTGACTACCACTCCTGTGCTAGTCCTACCAGATGTACGCAAAGACTTTGAGGTGTATTGTGATGCCTCACATCAAGGGCTTGGGTGCGTACTGATGCAAGGAGGCAGAGTTGTGGCATATGCATCCAGACAGCTTCGCCCTCATGAAGCAAATTACCCAACCCATGACTTGGAATTAGCTTCAGTGGTGCATGCCCTAAAGATTTGGAGGCATTATCTGATTGGCAACCATTGTGATATATACACAGATCACAAGAGCCTCAAGTACTTTGTTGTAGGGGTGGCCCCCACCTAAGCCCAGCAGGCCTGCTAGAGGATGTAAGGCCCAGAATAGGACATGTGTAATGACACAAGTGCCCCTGAGGGGATACATGGATGTAAGGGTATAAGTGTAAAAGCACTCCCCATGTGGATATAAATATACGATACAGGCCATGGGGGAAACCCTAAGCCATTGCTCACCTAACTCTCCACTACCATACTCTCTCTCTCTGTTTGGTCTGTAACCACAACATACTTCTTTACACAGTCACACCTTAACCTGAGGCAGAGAAGATGGCTGGAATTGATTAAGGATTATGACCTAAGTGTCCACTACCACCCAGGAAAAGCTAATGTGGTAGCAGATGCTTTAAGCCATAAGGCCTATTGCAATAACCTCATGGTTCAAGAACAGCAACCCGAGCTATACAAGGAGTTAACAACACTAAACTTGGTGATAGTAGAGGAAGGCACCTTAGCCGCAATGGAAGTGCAACCAAGTTTAGAAGAGAAGGCAACATGCTCGGCGATAGTAGAGGAAGACTCAACCGTCTTGAGGATGAAGAGACTAATGGAAGAAGGGAAGGCTCCCAAGATGACTGTGGATCAACAAGGTGCATTGAGATATGGGACACGTATCTTTGTACCCCATTAGAAGGATCTCAAGGACCTGATACTCATAGAAGCTCATAGCTCTGCATACTCTCTCCACCCCGGGAGTACCAAAATGTATCAGGATCTGAAGCAGTGGTACTGGTGGCCACGTATGAAGAGGGACATCGCCGAGCATGTTGCCTGCTGTGATGTATGTCAAAGAGTGAAGGCTGAACACTAGAGGCCAGTAGGATTGCTACAGCCATTGCAAGTACCTCAGTGGAAGTGGGAAGAAGTCGGAATGGACTTTATCACAGGACTTCCACAAACCAAATCAGGATACGACTCCATATGGGTTGTAATTGATAGGTTGACCAAGGTCGCACATTTTATCCCTGTCAAGACAACCTACAAAGGAGACAAGCTGGCAGAACTGTATATGTCTCGCATCGTGTGCTTGCACGGTGCACCAAAACAGATAGTCTCAGATCGAGGTTATCAGTTTACCTCGCATTTCTGGGCTAGCCTACATGAAGCTCTCGGTACTCATTTGGATTTTAGTACCACCTACCACCCCCAGACAGATGGTCAAACAGAGAGAGTAAATCAGATATTGGAAGACATGCTTCGGGCATGTGCTTTGGATTTCTCAAAGGCTTGGGATAGATGTCTGCCATATGCTGAGTTTGCTTACAACAACAACTATCAAGCTAGTCTTCAAATGTCCACCATTTGAAGCTTTATATGGAAGAAAATACCGAACCCCTCCACATTGGTCAGAAGTAGGGGAAAGCTACATCTTTGGGCCAGACACACTAAAACAGGCTGAAGAAAAAGTTTGCCTGATCAGAGATCGATTGTTAGTAGCCCAGTCCAGGCAGAAGAGCTATGCAGACAAGAGAAGAAGACCGCTGAGTTTTGAGATAGGGGACTATGTTTACCTGAAAGTATCACCTTTGCGAGGGGTTAAGCGATTTAAGGTCAAAGGCAAGCTTACCCCACGATATGTTGGACCATTTTCAATTGTGGCTAAGAAAGGAGAAGTTGCCTACCAGCTAGAACTGTCCCTGAATCTATCTGATGTACACGATGTTTTCCATGTATCCCAACTCAAGAAGTGTCGGGACCCCGGATTTCCGAACCCGGACCCTCTATGTATTACAGCACTAGTCCCAGATCAAAGCTAGTGCACACAGTTAAACAGAAATGATTACATAACCAACAACGATTTATTACAATAATGGAGAGTACTGATCGAAAGGTCCCATTATTACAATTGAGGTTACAAGACCTCGCACACACGAAACACAGTGGAAGCAAAGATAAATCCAGCGGAGACCCATCAATACGCCACAGGCAATTGACTGGGGAAGCGCGACCTAGTACTTCGCGAATCCTTCGTCGAATCCGCAAGCGAAGTAGTCGTAGTCTCCCCCTTGAGCTTCATATTCTTCTGAGTTTATTTTAAGTGCAGCATGTGAGTACATAAAGTACTCTGCAAGTCTTGGGAAAATGCAATAGATGCAGAGCTTAACAAAGGAAGGCTATATGGTTCTTTTGCACAAAGCAATGTTTTAATTTCAATTACTACTAATTATTTTCAAAGGCATCAATTTAATAAAGTAAATGTTTTAACAGAACTATCATTAACTTTATAGTGAAGGTTCCATCTACCAACACTAGCTTACAAATGATCAAGTTTAAAACTGCGGGTTCCATCCACCCTCTCTGGCTCAAACTGCTAGGATACCCTTCCGAGAGTTCCCTCCATTCTAGGAATACAAAAACTTTGATTTTAAAACCAAAACCAAAAATCTACCATGTGAATGCATTCCTTGCCCGCCCTTGACCGTGGGCACGGCTATTCGAATAGTTTGACACTCTGCAGAGGTTGTACAACTTTACCCCCAAGAGATAAATTATCTTAACAGTCACAACGCTTCCTTTGGCATGAGACACAGATAAATTATCATAAAGCCTTTACCTCACTCTAGACTAGCTAGACACCACCCGCTGAGGTTTCACCGCAGAAGGGTTAAATCTGCCAATCCAAGCCCCTCTTGCGCCATATGAGTACATAAATCCTGTCCCTCACTTTGTGAATAACCAAGAACTCCACGGCACCCACTTTCCATGGTGGTACCTAAACTAGACTATCATGAGTTAATCAGCTAGGTCGTACCCATATAGACTTAGGGTTGTACGGTAGTGCTCAGTCTGGACAAACACAAGCGTCGATCCTTAGTTGACTAGGGTGGAACATACACTTTACAAGATCTCGTGCTTGCCGCACCAACCCAAACCAACCATCCACCCTAATCTAAACCAATTTCCACATTTTATTTTATTCTAAAGGATCAGTGGCAACTCCAATCACCACTAGACTTATAAACACCAGGTTATTACAACAAATCATAATTTTCCATTTTCAAGATTTCAAAGGTATTAAATAGCGTGACTAAGCATTATACTACCATTCTATTATTCACAAATAATTATAATACTCTCATTATTGAGACAAAAGAAATTCTAGGGTTACAAAGGTACATGACATTCAACTTCAATTGAGGGCATAACAAAGTTGGATTAACTATCACCTTAAGATTTGGAACTAATGTTTTATGTAAATAGCAATGCACATAATTTAAAATAATTAAAACATTTCAAAATCATAGGTTCAAGATGATCAAAGGAGACTTGCCTTCCTGCACGCTCTCTGGATCTTCTTGCTGCGGAGTAGAGAGATCTTCGACAACGGTGGAATCTACGCACGAAAAGACGAAGCAAACAAAGCAAATAAATAAAAATCACAAATAGAAAAATATAATATATATACTGGAAGGAAGTTTATGATTTCATACGAATTTAGGAGAACGATTCAGTGGATTTGGGGTTCACACGAGGGAGAACGAATATCTGGAAGATTGGTTGGGAAAAGAAATTACTGAGACAATATTTGGACCAAGGAAAATAGAATGGATTTTATGGAGATTTTGCAAGATTTGAATTTAAATTTTGAAAGTGCACAAAAAATTTGGAATGGAACTGAGGCTTTGAAATTAAACTAGGCATTGGAATTTGAAATTTAAATTTTGAAATAACAAATAAATTTCAAATATTTGAAAGGATGGAAGAAATGGATAGTTTGGAATTTTTTGATGAATTTAGAAATTTGAATGGGCTTAAACGGAGTTAAAATGAAGGAGAACAGGCTCCGGGAAGTTTAAATTCAGAGAAAAAGAAAAATCTGAATTTTTGGAATTATTTTCCTAAAGGAAAATCTGAATTATTGCGTCAGCAGAGATTTTATTTTTGGCTGATTTATTTTTCAACGGAAAACTGGCTTTATTGCGCCAGCATGACCTCAGCCCTAAGGTGGGGCCGGTTGACAGGTGGGCCTCTGTCCATGTGGACCGAGTCCACGGGAGGGGAAGGCGCTGAGGTGGCGGGCGCGCTGACCGGGCCAGCAGAGAGCTGACGCGGCGCTGGCGTGGCACCACGTCGGCTGCCACGTAGGCGCGGTCGAGCCGACGAGGCGGCGGCGGCCGGGCGCACGGAGGCGAGCCTCGCGGTGCTCCGGCGGCGTGCCGGCGGCGAGTGGCGTAGGAGGGAGAGGAGGCGCGGGGAAATGCGGTTGTGGGGGCGGTGATTACCGGGGACGGACGGAGACGACCGGCGGCGAGGAATAGGCGGCGGGCGCTCGCCGCGGCAGCGGGAGGGACTTCGGTGGCGAGGCGTGGCGAGGCGCGGGTCTTCGCACGGGCGCGGCGAAGGCGGTGGTGGAGACGGCGAGGCTAGGCGTGGCCCGAGCTGGCGCCAATTGCTCGCCGGAGCAGCTTGGTGGTGGCGGCGATGGGGGATCATGGCGCGGGGACGCTCGGCTCACCGAGGAGAGGAGAGGAGGGCGGAAGGGTGTGGTGCGAGGCTAGGAGAGGCCGACGAGGCCCTTATATAGGGTTGAGGAGGGGGCAATCGGCGAGGATTGCTCGCCGTTGATTACGGGCGGCGCGATTGTGGAGGGGAAAAGAAAGTAAAGGGGTGGCCGTAGAAGGAAGGGAATCGGGGGAGGAAGAAGAAGGAAAGGCGCGGGTCGCACGGGTGGCGGAAAAGGAAAGAAATCCGGCGGGGCGAGGGGCAGCGGAGATGGTGCGGCCGAGCGGGAGGAAGGAGGCGGCCGGAGGTGGAAGACGGCCAGGAAAATTCACAGAAGCTCCTGGTGACATTTTGGACTTAAAAAAATATTTCCAACTAATGTTGGTAATTAGTTTCCATAATTTAAAATACTTTTTAATTTCAAAAATACATTTTTAAACTCCAGAAAATCCAGGAAACCAAATAAAAGCCAAATAACTCCAAATAATTAATTTGAATTAGGATTTTTATAGAAATTCAAAATATCTTTTTATTTAACAATATTTTTATGTTTTACTTAAACTACTTTTCAAATCTAGTTTTTTTTTCAAAAACAGAAATTCAGGGCAAATCCAAGTAAAACTTAAATAATTTAAAATAATTAATTTGAAATTAATTTATTTTAGAAAGCGATTTTTTAGGATGTTACAAGAAGTGTCTACAACTACCGGAAGACCAAGCTCCGTTGGAGGCAATCGAGCTCGAAGATGATTTGACCTACAAAGAGCGTCCAATTAAAATCCTAGACACCGTGGAGAAGAAGACAAGGAACCAAACCATTCACATGTGCAGAGTGCAATGGAGTCATCATTCGAAGAAAGAAGCCACTTGGGAACGTGAAGATCAGCTACGCAGAGATTATCCTGAGTTATTCACTAGCTAGGCTGAATCTTAGGGTCGAGATTCTTTTTAAGGGGGGTAAGTTTGTAACATCCTGGAAATTTAAGTTTGTAAAATGTGAAGCTTCTGAGTTATTTTGCAATATATTTTATTTGAGTTTGGATTTTTATGGTGTTTTCTGAAATTTGGTTGAGGTTCCAAAAAGCTAAACGATTCAAGAAAAAAACAAACGCATTTAAATAATAGAGAATTAGAATTTAGAATTCGAATATGAAAAGATGATCCAGAAAATGAAGGGAGAAATTTGACTTAAAATATAAAATGTCATCCTTGGAAAATAATGGCATGAATAGCAATAGTAGCAAGTAAATAAAATACTAACATATATGGATATATATATAAATACCAAAATTCTTGCACCTACACATTTAGTGCCAAAAATATACATAAGCATAAAATCAGGTGAGCAAGAGGGAATGTATAAAACAAGAATACCATTTACGCATATATACAAAAGTATACCCTAAAACAAAAAGAAAATAAAAACAAAAAGAGAAAAGAGGAGCCAGCCGCCACCAACCCGGCCCAACTCTCCTCTCTCCCGCCCCTTCCCGCTTCGGCCGAAAGGCCCAACCTGGCCACCCACGCCTTCCCGCCTCAGCCGGCCCAGCTCGCCCGTTGCTCCCTGCCATTGCCACGCGGGCCCCGCTCCCTCTCCGCCTCCTCTCTCTGGCCAGTGGGGCCGACTGCTCCATCCGCACCTCTCCTTCCTCCCCCCCGCACACCCGGACCCCCCTCTCTCCTCCGCTCAGCGCCAGTCAAAAGCCGCGCGACCCGGCAAAGCCGCATGACACGGCCGACATGCGAGGAGCTTCCCCGAATCTCGGTGCCAAACCTCCACCGCCCGTTGTCGCCGCCTGTCCCCGACGTGCGCGTAGGACACCGCGCGTGGCTAGCCGTGCCCCGCTGCCTATAAAAGCCACCGAGCCACCGAAAGTTTTCCCCACACTCTCCACTACTTTATCCTTCGAGCAATCGAGTTTAGAGTCTCCCAATCACCGCCGCACCCATCTTCTTCCTCAACCCCGGCGACCACCCCCCCCCCCCCGCCGACTCTCACCGTAAAAACCCGATTCCTCCCGCCCGCACCATCCCCGGAGCAAAGTGAAGCTCCACCGGGCCTCACCCGAGCTCCTCGCCGCCTGTACCTCACCATCACCTAACACCTCCCGAGCTCGCCGCCGCCGCACGTCACCGACCTACCTCCGGCACTCCCCGGTCCCCATCGCCACCTCCTCCGGCATCACCGCGACTCCCGCATCCGATTTTGACCCACCCCGACGCCCCTCCGATCACCCCTCGTCGCCGGCACCGCCGCCCCCGACCTTCTCTGTTCGCCCTCTCTGCAAGGTTGGTTCAAAAGGGTCACGCGCCCTACATGGTCAAGAAAGACCGTGTGACCGACTGGCTATTGGCGCTAAGTCTCTTCCCCCCCGACTCCCTTGGCCGCGCATGTTCGAGCCCCCGGCTCCGCAGCGCGCTGAGGTTGAGTTTTCTTTTATTTTCGGTCTGTGCAGGTGGGCCCCACCTGTCAGTGTCTGCTAGTCTGAGAGGCTCACTGACAGCTGGGTCCCACCTGTCAGGGTCGACCATTGACATGTGGGCCCGGTGCTCGATGGGGTCCCACCTGTCAGTGACCAAGTGCAATGGGCCTCACTGCCATGAGGGCCCCACCTGTCATAGACACTGCACATAAAAAGATAAAAGAAAAAGAATAAAATTAAAAATATATAGTAGGACCCACCTGTCAGATTTTTAGTAATTTATGGATTTAATTAAACTGAAAACTTTGAATAGGCATAACTTATTCATTTTAACTCCAAATTGAATGAAACAAATTTCTAAATTCATCTAAATTCAAGAACTATCCAATGGAACTGAAACCAGGTTTTTTTGAAGTTCATTTGAATTTTTGATGATATTTTGTTTGATTTGCTTATTTTTTATCTGAATTTTCGCACACGTTAAAAATAGCGTACGAGGCTCAAGAGAAAGAAGCCGAGGCAGCAACTCTAGAAGCTCAAGACAATCCAGACCAAGACCTCTGTGACTAAGGCGAGTCAATACTTTGATCATGTTGAACCTACATTTTCTGCAAATTTACTTTTGTTTAAATTATCAAATTGCATGTTGTTATTTCATTTGCCAATATATGTTTGTTTGAAGATTCTAGTTACATACCCATTATTCGACTTGCTAGTATTATACCTCCTTCGAAATATTTGAATATCTGAGTGTAAAATAGTACAACCACAAGCTGGTAAAGTATAGGAAGGGTTTCCTAATTTGTGTGGCTCTAAGGTGGTTACGTGAAGGTATGACCACGAGCAAAGGGATGGATGGTCTCATCCCCGCCTTTACCCGTGATGGCTCACGAGGGACCCTTCTCGAGGGATGTGCGCATCCTACAGAAGATAGACCTTAGCGGGTATAACCACAGTAGGACTATACATTGTAAAGGCTCTGTGATAGTCTACTCAACCGCATGGCTAAGGAATCATGTGGGGCAACGAGCAGATTTATCTCTTGTGGGTAAAGTGTGCAAACTCTTCAGAGTCCAAACTATTCGAATAGCCGTGCCCACGGTCAAAGGGCGGACATGGGAACTTAACTAGATATAGTTCTATTTCGAAAACATGGCGAGTGGAATTGGTAAAGTTGAGGGCGGAGAAAGGCCCTGATTTGTGTTGTCCTGGGTGTCGTCCCAGTGGTAATGTAAACGGCTATAACGCTGAAGTATAGCATGCAGAGCGGAGGCCATGTAATGGTGGATAGTCTCTGGATTATTAATGGTAAAACATACTTTCTATACAACATGTTTTAGTTCAAAACGCTAGGTCATAGGCAATTGTTAGGTATTGTATTTTAAAGCCTTTCTGGCAAATAAATTAACCTGAGCCTCCCGTTGATAAGCCATGCATCATATTACAATTGCATCCTGTGTATTGGCTCGCTGAGCACGATGGTTTGTGTGCTCACGCTCGCATTACCAAAACAGAAACAGGGACACAGGATCATTATGACTATGAGGATACCCCAGCTATTGAAGGAAGGAATGATGAAGGGAATTAGAGCGTTGTCTACGTGTTCAGATCATAGACAAGTTTGACCTATGACAGTGTGTGCACGTATATTGTCTAAGTCTGGGTAATATATTATGCACACATTACCCCTAGTCGCTTGCCTGTGGGTATGGTCTTAATTTTGCTTTCGTTTCCGCTGTTTTAATTGTAATGAAGACATTTGGCCTAAGCGGCCCCTTTTGTAAACTATCGTCCGACGTGGTGTAATTTAAAATCATGTAATATTATTATTGTTTAAGCGATGTATGATGCGATTCAGCAATGTACCTGTGTGCACTATCTACTGATCCAGGGAATAGTGCAGTGAAACACAGTGGATTCTGGATTCAGAAATCTAGGTCTGACAGTTCTATGTTCAGCTCTCAATAGTAATAATGGCTAGTGTTTGTAATGGATGTGTAGATATCTGTTCAGAGTTCATGTCATGTGCTTGTGCAGTTGTTAGTCGTGAATCTGAGTTTGTATGTGTGTTCTAGCACGGATTAGCGAGTCGATGACCGTTTCCCTTCCCATTGCTGTCTCGACTCTCTCTTTGCTTCTAGTCCTCCCTTGTGCTTCTTGACGTCCCTATTTCTTCTGTCTCATGGTTGGCCAATAATTATTCGTGCGATTGTTGTCATAGTTGTTTGTGTTGTCTTGCCACCGTCGTCCAATTGGTTGTCGCCCGTTCCCCCCCCCCTCTCGACTCCCTCCATGCTTCTAGACTCTCTCGGTACTTCTCAACTCCCTTCTTCTTTCTCTTGGTTGGTAGCTAGTTAAGTCGTCAGCTAGTAGTTTAGCATGCTCATACGTGTAGTCGTTGTTGTTGTTCGTGTGTTGTTTGTGTAGTTAGTCATCATGTAGTTCGTTCGGTCATGCAACATCAATTCGTACGATCGATCGTCACATCGTTTTTTCTTCGTTGGGTTGTTTAGTTCATTCGTCATTTTTTTCTATGCGACTAGGGGTTCGTTGTAACATCCCAAAAATTTGAATTTGGAAACGTGTTACCCTTGAAATATATGGAATATAATTTCTCGATATTTCGATTTATGGTGTTCTTTTCAATTTCGGTTGAGGTTCCAATAATTGAAGCAACATGAAAATAATAGGAATTTATAATTTAAAAATTGAATTTGAAAAGATGATCCATCAAAAGGGAAAGGTATAACTTGAATCAAAATTTTAAATTTCACCTTGGGCATGGTCATAAAAATGATAATACACAAAGGTGGATGAATAATATATATATATGCATCATACTCAACAAATACAATGATGAGTTTAGCAAAAAGGAAATAAAAGTAGGAAAATAAGTAAGCAAGCAAAGGGACAAAAATATGAATATATAAATCTATATATATGAGTGAATATGCATATATATATATAAATGAATAAATAAAAGGGATAAAAAAGAGAAAATGTTTCATCCTGGCTGAACCGGCCCGACCCATCCCCCTTCATCTTTCTTCCTTTGCTTCGGCAAAGCCGAAGATTCACCATCGCCACTCACCACTGCTCGCCGCGCCCCTACAGACTCCGCCGACCACCGTTGCCCACAGTTCCCACCACCCCACCCACAGCTTCTCTGAACTATCGCGTCACCTCGGTCGGAGCACCCGCAAAACCGGCACTGCCCACAGTTCCTCCATGTAACATCCCAAAATTTGGTTTTCTGGAAAAATTTAAATTCAAATTAATTATTTTAAAGTAATTGGATTTTATTTGGCTTTTATCTGATTGTCTGGATTTTATTTCAAAATTTAAAGCAAGAAAATGTATTTTAAATATTTTATTAAAGCCAAAAAGGGAAAATTATATTTTTCCTAGCCTCTCCTAAAATTTTAAATATTATTTGAGAATTTTCTGAATTTAAAATCAATTTTCAAAGTTGAGAAGTATTTTATAAATTATTAAAATGCAAATCTGAAATTAAAAATATTTTTAATAAGTCTAAAATGCATCCAGGAATATTTTATGATTTTTCTGGAATTTTTAGACACTAAATATTAATTTTCCAAGCTTTTATAAAGTTTCTAGTAATTGCTGAAATTTATTCCGAAAATAAAAATCAATTAAATCCTAGCCCGCCACGTGTCGCTCTCAGATTAAATCCACCTCTCTCCACGTTTTAATCCTAGCCATCCACCACAACTTACCCCTTCATAAAATCCAAAGCCTCTCATACACCCACTTGCCACGTGTCGCAAATCCACGCCCACACATATAATTAAAAGTTTTTTAGAAACGACTAATTCACCAAATTCTCTCTATGACACATGAAGCAATTTTGAACCCCCCCCACTAACGAGCTTCATATCCTTCTTCAACCTCACCTTCTTCCTCCTCCCACCCTCTCTCTCCACCTCCATTAACCCGAAAATAAAGCTTTGATTGCGGCGTTTTAGCCGCTTTAAATCTCGATTAAATGGTGGAAACGGAAGCCCCATCAACCCCTCCATTCCTCCTGCTTCCCCTCAAATTTTGCCCCTAATTGCGGATTTCATTAACTCCGTGAGCTCCCCATTTTCGCCGCCCCTCCTCCCCTTGCCTATAAATACCGCCTCCTCCTCCTTCACACCGCCTCCCACCGCGCCTCCTCATCCCTCTCGCCGGCCGCCCCATTGCCTCACCGCGCCCCAATCGGCCTCACCGCGCCGCCATTTTGCGCCGCGCCGCCCCGCCTCCCGCCGCTCGCCGCCCCACCTCCGGCCGTCGGCGAGGCCGCCACCGTCGCCTCCGAGCCGGCCGAGCGCGCGCGCGCGTGGCCTCCACGTCGGCCGGCCTTGCCGCGTGGCCGCCACCGCGCGCCGCGTGGCGCCATGTGGCCGGCGCGCCACGTCGGCAAGGCCCATGGTCCGTGGATCCGGTCCACGGTAGACCGGACCCACCCGTCATTCAAATAACTTTCCCGCTCAAGAAATTCGAAATTTTCTGACGTCATAAATGGCATTTTTCCAATACAAAAATAATTCCCGAAATCCGGTTTTTCCTTTTTCCCTCCTATTTAATCTTTCGGAAGCCATAACTTTCTCGTTTTAACTCCGATTTGAGCCGTTCAAATTTCTAAATTTTTCTAAAATCCTAAACTATCCCAAAATTTTTATTTAAATTTTGTTTGATTTTATTTGTTTTGTCTGTCTGTCTTTTCGCGCGTAGATTCCGCCGTCGCCGAGGAACTCGTCGAGCCGCAGCAAGAGGGACCAACCAGTGCACAAGAAGGCAAGTCTCCTTTGATCATTTCGAACCTATGATTTTGAAATGTTTTTAATTATTTTAAATTATGTGCATTGCTATTTATATAAAATATTAGTTCAAATCTTAAGGGTTAGTTAAACCAACCTTGTTATACCCTCCATTGAAACTGAATGCCATGTACCTTTGTCACCCTAGAATTTCATTTGTCTCAATAATGAGATTATTACTGAATCTTTGTGAATAGTGGAATGGTAGTATAATGCTTAGTCTTGCTATCTAATACTTTGGATAATCTTGAAAATGGGAAATTATGAATTATTGTAATACCCCCCTGTGTTTATGAAAATTAGTGGTAATTGGAGTTGCCACTGTTCTTTTAAAATAAACTAAAATGTGAAAATTGGTTTAGATTAGGGTGGATGGTTGGTTTGGATTGGTGCAGTAAGCACGAGAACTTGTTAAGTGTATGTTCCACCCTAGTCAATTAAGGACCGACGCTTGTGTTTGTCCAAACTGAGCATTAACCGTACAACCACAAGTCTATATGGGTACGACCTAGCTAACTAACTTATGATAGTCTAGTTTAGGTGCCACCATGGAAAGTGGGTGCGAGGATGGACTGGTTATTCACGAGTGAGGGACAGGATTTCTTCAGACTCATATGGCGCAAGAGGGGCTTGGTTCGGGCGGTTAGCCTACTGCGCGTGAAACCTCGTGGTGGTATCTAGCTAGATTAGAGTAAGGTAAAAGCTTTGTGATATTTTATCCGGGTCTCATGCCAAAGGAAGCGTGTTGACTTTTAGGATAATTTATCTCTTGTGGGTAAAGTTGTACAACCTCTGCAGTGTAAAACTATTCGAATAGCCGTGCCCACGGTCAAGGGCGGGCAAGGAATGCATGCACATGGTAGATTTCGGCTTTGTTTTAAAATCAAAGTTTTGTATTCCGGAGTGGAGGAACTCTCGGAAGGGTATCTGGCGGTTGGAGCAGAGAGGTGGATGTAACCCGCAGATTAAACTTGTTCAAGTTGTTGGCTAGTGTTGGTAGATGGAACCTTCACTAGAAAGTTAATGATAGTTTCTGCTAAAACATTTACTTTATTAACTTGATGCCTTCGAAAATAATTAGTAGTAATTGAATTTTAAAATGTTGCTTTGTGCAAAAGAACCATATAGCCTTCCTTTGTTAAGCCTTGCATCTATGCATTTTTCCCAAGACTTGCGGAGTACTTTACGTACTCACATGCTACACTTAAAATAAACCTCAGAAGAACATGAAGCTCAAGGAGGTGTTTACGACTACTGCTTCGCTTGTGGCTGTGATGGATTCTTCCCGGAGGACTAGGTCACGCTTCCCCAGTCAACTGCCTGTGGCATTTTGATGGGTCTACTTTGAGTTTACTTTGCTTCCGCTGTGTTTTGATTGTGCGAGGTCTTGAAACCTCCAATGTAATAATGAGAATGGGTGGTCAGTACTCTTTATAATTGTAATAAATACGTTGTTGGTCATGAATCATTTCTGTTTAACTGTGTGCACTAGCTTTGATCTGGGACTAGTGCAGAAATACACAGAGGGTCCGGGTTTGGAAATCCGGGGTCCCGACACTCCACCACCGCTCACAGTGTCTCCGCCGCCACCCACAGTTCTCCGCCCTATCCCGTTTGCCCCAGCGTGCACAGCGCAAAGCCTGCTGTCTCTGCCATGTGCTGTCATGCTCGAATCCGCCTGTAATCCCATCGCAGGCGCCACCCTGTCGCCGCCGCCTGACATCGATGCGACCGAATAGCCGCTCGTCAGTCGCCAGTCTCTCTCTGCTGCCTATAAAACCCGTACGGCCTTCCATTCGCACCGCACTGATCCCCTCCGTCTTCCACACCCCCAAAATCGGATTCCCGAACCTCGCAGCTCGCCGGAGCGGCCATCTTCCCCAACTCCGGCTAAAAAGCCACCGCCAACGCCATTCCTCTTCCAGAGAACTCTAGTCCAATTCATCGCCATTAGAGCATCTCCTCGCCGTCCTCAACATCCCCCAACTGCTGGCCGATGCCCTCCGCCACCCGAACTCCCCCTCCACAGCGACCCAACCGCGCCGCCTCCGGCCGACACCGCCAGTCCGCCACAGCACCTCTTCCGCTTAGCCAACCTCATGGTAAGCTTCCACTGGTCTCCCTCATGCTTACGCGCTCACCAATTTACCCCCTCCACCACTCCGGCACCGTCTTCCCGTGCCCACCTCACCGCCGGCCACTTCTGGCTACCGCTTGCCCACCACGCCACCGCTCCGGTCAATGCATGACCACCTCTAGCCTCCCTTTCTACCCAGGAGTCCATTTCACTGGTTGCCGCTTCCCTCCGGCAGCCCCTCGCCAGCGATGCTGCCATCTACCCAGCACCACCGCTCTCCCTGGTTTCGGCCATTGCTTCCTCTGTTTTGAACACCCCTCCCCGGCACTCGTCAGCTCTTGTCGTTTGCAACATTCACTTTTGTCAGCCCAGGGCTTCCACCCAGTTGGCTAGCCGAGCACATGTTAACTCTCTAGTCGTAGCTTCGAATTCTGTCGGCCGCACCGTTTTCATTTATTTTCTGTTTTATTTTCTTTTATCCTTTTTAATTAAGAAAAATTAAGGAAAATTAGGGAAATAATCCAGGGAAGCTAATAAATTTGATTAGGATATAAAACAAGATTATTTGAGATTTAATATTAGATTAATTATCATATATTGGTAACTAATGTACCATGATTTTGCATCTTAAAACTAATTATTAATTAAAAGGAATTAATAAAATATGGCTTAGGATTAAAATGTCTAAATTTCATAAAGATTACCCTTAATTATAATTGAAATATATGCCCCAACATTTAACATGCCGCCATTAAATAAATCTCAGTGGTATATTTAATTAAATAGCAATATTGAAATATGACCCTGTATAACAAGCTTTGACCCAGATAAATAAATTTAAATAAAAAATAAAGCTAGGCCAAATAGAACTAAAGTGTAGACAAAATATTAATGATGTCATTTATTAAATCTTAACAATAGGTTTAATAAATAATAATGTGGAGACATGGTTGTATATAACAAGCTAGGGCCCGTATAAAAGGATACTAATTCAAATTAAACTAAGCCTAGTGATAACTAGGGGTACATAAAATATCTTACCACAAAATGTTGTAAACCCAGACTTTGAGATTAAGTTAGTAAGCTAACGATTGTATACATTGCATATATATAAGTCATGTTCCACCATTGGTTATGCCTAGCCGTCCTCAAGCCTGAAGCATTACATTCCTATGTCCTGAACCCTACTTGGCATCTGTCTCGGTGGATTTCCCTGCTGTCATTTCCTCAATTCGCTCAAGCTCTGTTTGACTCCGTCAATACTTCGCGCCCAACCAACCTCAAATCACTCATTTAATCATACTAAAAATTAATCAAGTTCAATTGGATTCTGTCGTAGGGATGGCCCCCACCTAAACCCAGCAGGCCTAGTAGGAGATTATAAGGCCCAGAACAGGCCATGCGTAATGACATAATCGCCCTGCAGGGGATAACGAGATGTAAGGGTATAATCGTAAAAGCACTCCTCATGTATGTATATATACGAGCAAGCCATAGGGAGGAAGGCGAGCCATTACACTTATCTTCATCACTCTCCACTACCATCTCTCTCTGTTTGGTCGAGAGCCACAACGAGCTTGGCGCCGTCCATGGGGAGGACGAAGACAAGCTCAAGACCGAAGGAAAAGATGGCACGAAAAAGCTTCACCATGGCGAAGGGAAAGAAGGCGGCCGGCTCGGAGCGTCGTATGAGTACCAGGGCTTCGGCATCAGCAGCGGCGGACGCGGGTGCCGATGCAGGCGCGGTAGCCGGAGACGTCGACGTTCGCGCGGCGGCGACCAACCCCGTCACCGGCACCGCGACGACCCGCCCCGCCACCGGCGTTGCGGGGACGGGCCCCGCGGTCGAAGACGTCGACACGGGCGCAGCGACAACCGATCCCGCGCGACGCAACGACCTCCGCCGTCCCCATCGCAACCTCGCCGGCGGCGCGACCAGCGGCGCGAGGTAGCCACGACGGAGCGACCGGCAGTTCGGGACCTCGCGACGCGGTCGTCCCCGCGCCGACCCGCCCGTCGGGGGTACCGGCGACCCCGCCTGCACCGGCGATGGAAAGTGCCCTGCTGGCGGCTCTCAATGCATTCCAGCGGGAGCTAGGGGACCTTCGCGGAGCCATCAGAGATATGCAGGAGGCTCGGAGTCAGCAGGCCGCGCCAGTGGTCGCGTCCGAGCCCACGCCGGAGAGGGCGGACAGTCGCGAAGCCCCCATGTCCAGCCGCGTGCCGCTGCGGCGTGTGGATCCGGAGTCCCCGCTCTCGGCGGGGCTGCAGCAGGCGGCATGGCCCGAAGACTTCAAGTTTCCTAGCGCCATCGACTCGTACAAAGGCGACACGGACCCCCGTGAGTTCGTGGCGCGATATCGAAACCGCAATCGGCCGCGCGCGCGACGACACCACAAGGCGAAGGACTCCCCTCGCGCTACAAGGAGTGGCGCTCTCTTGGTTCTTTACCATAGAGCCGGCTCCATCTACGCGTGGGAACGGCCGTGTCCGCCTTCACAACAACTTCCAAGGAAACTACGCGACCGAGTCGACGCGACCAACTCTTTGCGTAAAGCAAAACCTTCGAGAAGCTTCGACTACTTCAAACGCCGCCAAGATTCGATGTCGTGAAAGACGCCAATGAGACCACCATCGTCAATGCAGCCATACGGGGCCTTCGTCCGGGCCGATGGCGAGTACAACGCGCAAAGCCAATCAAGACGGTGGCGGCTCTTCGACAAGATGGAAGAATATGCTAGGGCGGAGGAAGACGCGCGGCGAAGGCAAGGTGACGACTCGACATCAACGGGCCGAGCCTCGGCAAAGCCAAGACCCGCCGAGGCGCTTCTTGAAGGAAAGCGGCGAGTCGCCCGGACTCGCCCGCCGTAGGGACAACCCGCATAAGGAGCCGTCCGATCAACCCAAGCGCGGCCAGCGGGTCGAGGCGAAATCGGTGCGTCCTCGACATCGGCGGGTCCGACGAGGGTGCTCGGCCGGGCCGAGGTGGTCGGGCGCCGTGGCGAGGGCGCGCGTGGCGAGGCGCGACGATAAGGGTCGGGGATTACGACGACCAACATCGTGGATCGTGGTGCGTAGTCCACGGCCGCGGCAATCATGATACCCGCGCCTGCACCTCCATCGCGGCGCTCCGCGATAGCGTCGCTAGGGACAGGAACCCGGAGGCGCGCCCGCCGCGGTGGCCCACGCCCACCTCCCATACGAGGCCCCATGCGGTGCAGCGCAAGGGATGCGGTGCAGCGCAAGGATGCAACCCGTGAAGGCGCCTTACGGATCCAAGCTCACGTACAGCAGCCTCGGGAGGGCCGCCTGTCGTTGCAGGCCCCGGACGCAACCTACCGTAGGGTCATTAATGTCATATCCGGAGGCTCTGCGCTGGAATTCGCCTCGGCACGGCAGCAGAAGGCCTACGCACGAAGACTACATCACGTGGCGGCATACCCATCGCAAGCACCGCCGGATTGGGCGCAGCACAAAGTCACATTCACACCCGACGACGCCCAGGGTGTGGACTTCCCTCACCAGGACCCCCTGGTTATCCGGGTCACCATCGCGGGATGCGACGTGGGGCGCGCCTTGGTGGACGGCGGTAGCTCCGCGAACGTATTGTTTGCGGCGGCCTTCGACCAGATGGGGATCCCTCGAATCCGGCTGGGGCCCTCGGGAATCCCACTGCGCAGGTTTCGGGACAGCCCTGCGCGCGCCACCATCGGCCTTCAAGTCTCCTTCGCCGAGATGACAATGTGCGGACCAAGATGCCACCTTCGACGTGGTCGACCTTCCGCACCCTACAATGCCATACTAGGACGCCCAATCCTCAACTCCTTCGGCGCGTACCACATCACGGCTATCGTGCATGAAGATCCGGGTCCCGACCACCATCACCGTCCGAGGCGACTCAGATATGGCCCGGCGCGATCGAGCCAGCACGGTGTGCCCGCGTCGCGATGCCCAACGACGCTCGTAGAGCCGGCGTCACAGCACGGAGGTCCACGGGTCATCCATAGGCGCCTGCGCGGGCCCTGCAGACGTCTAGTGACTAGAGGCTGCGGCCGCACCAAGGGCAAACGGTTAGTATATTCACCCTTTGTAGTCGCTCACCCGCGCAAACGGGGAGGTAATGAAGATCGCCGTTTGCCGCTAATCTTTCTTCATCACACGCAAGCACGCGGTGAGGGCGCGCGCAGGCTTGGCCAACACGCGCGTCCCCGCAGTATAAACCAAAGACACACGTTCGCGTGTGCACTCGCCGTCGCCAGGGGGCGGGACTGAGTATAAACCAAAGACGCACGTTCGCGTGTGCACTCGCCGTCGCCAGGGGGGACTGAGTATAAACCAAAGACGCACGTTCGCGTGCACTCGCCGCCGCCGGGGCGGGATCGAGTATAAACCAAAGACGCACGCGTTCGCGTGTGCACTCGCCGCCGCCGGGGCGGACTGAGTATAAACCAAAGACGCACGTTCGCGTGTGCACTCGCCGTCGCCAGGGGGGCAGGCCTGAGTATAAACCAAAGACGCACGTTCGCGTGTGCACTCGCCGTCGCCAGGGTGACGGGTCTGAGTATAAACAAAAGGCGCACCGGGGCGCCCTCGCGTGCACAAGTCCACGGACTTTAAATAAGACGAAGCGCCGAGCTTAGCTCCGCACGCGCGAGTCTCCGGACTATAAAGAAGACGTAGCGTCGAAGTCCGCTTCCGCACGCACTAGTCCACGGACTTTAAATAAGACGTAGCGTCGAGCCTAGCTCCGCACGCGTGAGTCTCCGGACTATAAAGAAGACGTAGCGTCGAAGTCCGCTTCCGCACGCACTAGTTCACGGACTTTAAATAAGACGTAGCGTCGAGCCTAGCTCCGCACGCGCGAGTCTCCGGACTATAAAGAAGACGTAGCGTCGAAGTCCGCTTCCGCACGCACTAGTCCACGGACTTTAAATAAGACGTAGCGTCGAGCCTAGCTCCGCACGCGCGAGTCTCCGGACTATAAAGAAGACGTAGCGTCGAAGTCCGCTTCCGCACGCACTAGTCCACGGACTTTAAATAAGACGTAGCGTCGAGCCTAGCTCCGCACGCGCGAGTCTCCGGACTATAAAGAAGACGTAGCGTCGAAGTCCGCTTCCGCACGCACTAGTCCACGGACTCTAAATAAGACGTAGCGTCGAGGCCTGCCTCCGCACGCGCGAGTCTCCGAACTATAAAGCTAGGCACACCGCGGAGGTTCGCTTCGCGCTACGACGATCCATGGATCGCCCACTTTACTTAACCTCGTACAGCTATTCGCCAACAGCAGCATCAACACCAGCGCATTCTTAAAATGCCGAAGTCTCATCTACCGAAGAATCACATGTACAAAGGTCCGGCAACATCCCGGCCGCTCTAAGCCGCTACCCCGTGTGTTCGTCCTTAACACGCGCTAAAGTGGGGACCTCGCTCGAGGAAGGCCGACTCGCCCAAAAGTCGAGCGACTCTTCGGCCCTTCACCAGCGTCGAAGGCGTCGCCGGGTTGAAAGGTCGGCCGCACGAAGCCGGTCCCAGCAAGGAAGCTGCCCGGGATGTAGGTAAAAGTTAGAATGCAAGTAGCAAGTGTGTACTTTATTCACAAAGACAAGGAACACTACAACACACGCCTACACCTAAGCACCACTTGTCGACTGCGCGGTTCCTGCGCCGGAGGGCCCAGCGCCACCATCGTCGCGTCGAGGACCCCGCCCGAAATTGGCCGAGGCTCCCGTCCGTGAGCGACTCGAGCTCGATCCGTGCAGCATCCGGCCCGACGTGACCCCAGATCCGGTCGAAGAAGGGCCCGAGGGCAAGGCGAACGGAGCGGACGGCGCCGGACATTACTCCGGCCCCGCCAGGCATCTCCAGCTGGGGATCATCCAGCGCGGCGACGGCGTCGCGTAAACGCGCGGTGCTGCAGAGCGCGCACACCAAGCATGCCGACGTACGCGCGGTGGTGCCGGCGACGCCGCCGCGCCGCGAACGACGTTGGCGGCATCCCAATCCAGCGGAGCGCCCGAGACAACTCCTCGGGCGGCGCGTCCGGCACCTCCGCTACCAGCCCTTGGAGATGGCTCTCCAGCGCTTGCATGGCGTCCCAAGCAACCACCGAGGCGCCCGCGTCGGTTGCGCTCGCTAGAGTCAAGGCAAGCTCGCTTTTTCCTTCTCTAGCGGCGACTGTTCCAGAACCCGCCCCGCTCCACCGCGAACTTTTGTTCAGCGGTGCCGCGCCGACTCAGCCCCGACGCAACAAGCCCCTCGGCGTGCGCCCCGCCGGCGCATTCCGCTTCCACCGGCGGATGCGGGCGTCTGGCAGAGCGGCGCCAGAGGCTTCGCAGCTCCTCCTCGGCGGCACACGCCTATCCTCGAGCGCCTTTGGCTACGAGCATAGGCCGCTTGCGGGGCCTGCCCCAAAGACAAGTGTCTCAGAGAAGGAAAAGACTTAGCACACTCGGCTAAACTCAGCGTGGTCGCACGAGTACTTACCTCACCCCGGACACCTCGGCGTCCTCCAGCGCCCGCACCGTAGGCTCAGCAGCACTTGCGGGTCGCCGCTCGTGGCGCGTCATTTACAATCCCGCCCATGCCCTCGGCGTCTCGGAGGTGGCACGAAGTCCGCAGGCTCACGTGCTCGGAGGCCCCGTGTTCGTCGGTGCTCCCCTCCCGAAGGAGCAACACCGCAAACAAGGATACGGGTGATCACCCCAAGGCATAAAAGCATACACCGAGTAAGCTAAGTCAACCTACCTTCGGTAGCGAATGAATGGTCCCGCCACAGCGGAGGCCCCGCGTTCGGGAGGACGACACTGTCCTCGCGTGGGCGGGTGGCGAGGGGCGTATAGCGATAGGCCACGGGCCCCGGTGCTTGCGCTGGAATCCCACAAGCTTCGATGCCCAGAGCCACGACGAACCCCGCGGTGTCCGGTGGAGCTCGGCGCACACATGGCCGCTTGGCGAGGCGACTAGCAGCGCCACCACCCCGCACTGGGTGGGAAGACCTCATGGCCGCTGCGCCGGGGCGAAGGTTCCACGGTGGCAATCGTCGAAGGGGGCACCTCAGTCCCCACTGCTGTTGGTAAAGACAGCACGGCTACGTGCGCCCCCGCGGAGGGCGCCTCCGGCACCACAGCGGCCGCGGTCGAGGGCTCCACCTCGGCATCGCCGGTCCGCACGGGGTCCGCCTCGGTGACTTCAGCGGGTGGTGAGGCTTCCCCCCTCCGGCCGCCCGCGGCAAACCCGACGTCCGGGACGCTTGCCGAAGACACCTCGCCTTCGGCACCTGCGCCACCCAAGCCCGAATTGGCGTACCTCGCCGAGTCTGACTCCACGTCCGCTGCGCCCTCGAAAACACTAGCAGCAGGCGCGGCAGGCGCCCCGCTGCGGCCCCTCTTCCGAGACGAGGCCTTCTTCTTCTTCACTCCACCATCGGCTGGAGCGACACGGTCCGGCACGGCAAGGCCCAGGACCTCGCACACGCGGTTTATTCGCCCCAGCCCCGCCTTGGCGATAGCGACGCGCCGCTCGTGCTCCTGGCGGTGTACGGCCCGGGAACACGCGCGGCTTGCTCCGCCTCCTCAAGGAAATCGAAGCAAAGGAGAACAAGACATCGATACAACGATTTCGCGTCGGCAAAGGAGGAGCGCAATCGAGGCTTACGGGGGCCGGCGGCGCGTGTGCGAGCAAACCCACGGCGAAACATTGTCGTCTCGATGCCTATCGGCGGCAAGATGCCAGTCGTAGGCAAGCGGTGCCACGCCGTACATCATGTACTCTTCAGCAAGGTCGTGCATGTTGAGGCGGGCAGCCACGCCTACGAGCCGCTTGACCCTCCGCTTGTCCTCATCATCGAGCGTTCGGCCGGGCGAGGGCTTGAACGCGATTGGTCGGCCTGTGCACTCAAGGCCGCTCCCGCTCTCCACACGGTGGTAGAACCACCGCTTCATCCAGAAAGACTCCCACTTCCCGCGAGTTGAGTTCGCAGGAAGAGCCGTGCACGACGGCGAAGAATAAAGAGACACTACCGGCTCGGCGGCGTCCCGTCCTTCCGCCCTTCGGTGGCATCGTGCCTCGTGGAGATAGGCGAATAGCGACGCTGCCGGGCCAGCAGCCCCGAGCGCAAGGCCCACCAGTACACCGCGAGCCGCCACGGCGTTTGGAGTCGATTGTGCGGCTCGGCCGAAGGTCCGCAGACGTCGCCCACCATGGTCGCCATCGATTCGGGCCCAGCGTCGAAAAAGGCAACGAATACAACCGCCTCCGACCTCTCGGGATGCGGTTCCGTCTCGCCGTCGGCGGGCAATCGTACGTCCTGCCGCCCGGACAACTTCCCCGCGCGCAAGAGCCCTTGGATCGTCTTCTCGGTCACGAGCGAGGGGCCTAGCTCGCCAGAGAATGTGCCTTCCTCCTCCGCCACCAGCCGCTCCTGGTTAGCCGCCGCCGGGTCGCGCTCTTGGAGCGCGTATTTCACCTCCAACGGCGACAATCGCCGGCGAATGGCAGGGCCACCAACCGCCTGCCCGCGCCCGCTACTGGAGGCCATCGCTTCCCACGATGAGACTGAAGTGGTGAAGATAGCGCGAAGGTGTGGAAGGCGGAGCAGACAGGAAAGAGGGTGTAAAGGTGCGGGGACGCTGTTACGGGGGGGCTATTTCAAGCCGCCTCGCCCATACCGTTGCAACTGAAGCGTCACAACGATCCGCGGGCCGGATGTAACTGCAGCGGTGTAAAGGCCCGCCCCGCACGATTCCCCACAATCGAAAGCGAAGGGTCGCGGAGGTCCGTGCACGAGGCGCGACCGCAGTCGTACAAGCGCCCGTCCAGCGCAACGCCCCACCTAACGCTGGAAGGTCATGATCACAGGCGCCACTCACTGCCCGCCCCGTGTCCCCCTTGCCTAGGGAAGAGACGAGCGGCTGCAAACACGCAACCGTCCACATCCCGCCGCCCACCAGTCATAGGCCGCCGCGTGCCCCGGGCGCGTCGGGTCGCACGGTACGGGAACCTAACCCTGTCAGACCAGGGGCCGGCGTGATTCCAGGAACCTGTACAGAGCAAGGCCGCATCAAAAGACCCAAGTTACCGCCCACGCGGCGGTGTCCGCAGGGCGAAGGCGCCAGCTTCGCTGCCACCCGTTCGAAGGGTAGGGGACGGAGCGCGCGCGTCTACTTCGACTTGGGCGCCAGCTTCGCTGCCACCCGTTCGAGGGGTAGGGACGGAGCGCGCGCTCTACTTGGACTCAGGCGCGCCTTCGCGCACCCGCTCGAAGGTAGGGGCGGCGCGCGCGCGCCTACTTCAACTTGGGCGCCACTTCCCGCCACCCGCTCGAAAGGTGCGGGGCGGAGCGCGCTGCCCGACTTTCGACTTGGTGCGGCCGCGCCACCCGCTCGGCGGGTAGGTGCCGCGCGCTCATCGACTGGCGCCACCACCGCCACCCGTTCGAGGGGTAGGGGACGCGCGCGCGTCTTTCGCCGACTTGGCGCCCCCGTTCGGCGGGTAGGGGCGAGCGCGCGCGCCTGCCGACTGCGCGCACCCGCCACCCGCTCGAGGGGTAGGGGCGGAGCGCGCGTCTCGCCGACCAGGCGCCGCCGCGCCACCCGCTCGAGGGGTAGGGGAGCGCGCGTCGTCGACTAGGCGCCACCAGCGCCACCCGTTCGGCGACGCGCGCGCGCGTCTACCTCAACAGGCGCCCGGCCAGCGCCACCCGCTCGAAGGGTAGCGGGCGGGCGCGCGTCTACCTCGACTTGGCGCCACCGCGCCACCCGCTCAAGGGGTAGGGGCGGGCGCGCGCGTCTACCGACTAGGCGCCCGCCAGCGCCACCCGCTCGAGGGGGGGGGACGCAGCGCGTCTCATTGACTTGGGCGCCAACGCGCCACCCGTTCCAAGGGTAGGGGCGGAGCGCGCGCGCCTACGCCGACCAGGCGCCAGCCTTCGCCGCCACCCGCTCGAGGGGTAGGAAACGGGCGCGCGTGTCATTTCGACTGGCGCGGCCGCGCCACCCGTTCGAGGGTAGGGCGAGCGCGCGCTCATTTCGACTGGCGCCAGCTTTGCTGCCACCCGTTCGAAGGGTAGCGGACGGAGCGCGCGCGTCTACCTCGACTTGGGCGCCAGCTTCGCTGCCACCCGTTCGAAGGGTAGCGGACGGAGCGCGCGCGTCTACCTCGACTTGGGCGCCAGCTTCTGCCACCCGTGTGGTCGTATGTCGACTGCGTGGCCGTAAACCTTCCATGTGGTCGTAAGTCGACTACGTCGTCGTAGCTCCGCCCGATCGCATTTGCCGTGGTCGTAGCTCCGCCCAATCACGTTTGCCGTGGTCGTGAGAACTTCCGAAGGCCATAACTTCTTCATTTTAACTCCGATTTAACTCGTTCAAATTTCTAAATTTTTCTAAAATCCTAAACTATCCATTTCTGGACTCTTTTTGAATTTTTGGATTTTATTTGAATTTTTTTGAATTTCTTTTAGTTCTTTGCGTATAGATTACGACGAATCCAGAGAGTATTTCTTCGACGAATCGCAGCAAGACTTCGAGCAAGGCAAGTTACACCTTTGACCATGTTGATCCCAGTAATTTAAATTATTTATGTTGTTTTTAAATTAATATGCATGCATACTTTTATTCAAATTAGTTCAAATGTGCTTAAAACTTTAGTTACACCCAATTCCCTTTGTATGGCCAATCTCGAATTTGAACGAACATACCTTGTCACCATAGATGAAAGCCTAGTTGGTACATTAGTATTAACTAGAACATTTTATAAATTGCTTAGCCATGCTTAGATTAATTTAGGTGGGAAGATTGGTTTCACACGAAATGTTGGTTTATAAAATCTATTCTTGACTTTGGTGAGTCAAGAAGGTCTATAAAATTTTGATAAAATAAAATGGATAAAACCTGTTTTAGACTTAGGCATTGGTATGGTGGTGGGTGCTTGGGCATGCGTTGTAGTTTGTTGACTCGATGTTGACCGCCGGGCACAAGGGGTATGCGGGTAGGCCTAAGTCAAATTAAGGACCGGACTGTGAACTACTATTACAAAGTCACACCGTACTACCACAAGTCCGTATGGGACAGATCCGCTAAGTAATTTGTGAAGTTCCATTTTAGTTTCGCTATAGGCTGAATGTGAGCGTGGCGTAGGCCATGAGAAGTCTCACATGGCACAAGAGGGGCTCCAACATGTGGATTCATGTTGTGGTGAAACCTCATTGGCGGCGTAGCTAATTTGGTAATGGAACATTGGAACAGACCTTATCATGATCTCCTCGGCGCACACCTAAGGAAGTGTGTAATCCGGTGGCAAAGCAGAGAACATGTCTTGTGGGTAAAGTTGTACACCTCTGCGAGTAACAAACTATCTGGATAGCCGTGTCCACGGTCAAGGACATGCTTAGTATGGTTTTTCACGAATTAGATTTTGGTTTTAATAAAATTTGGTTTATGGAAATTTGTGAAACTTTTGGAAAGATGGTCCGGGTGGGATACCCGTGGTTAGGTTAGTGTTAGGTTGTTGCTGCACTAACGTTATTATTTTGTTAAATCTTGTTTTTATATATTGTATCAACTTCAGCTTTTGCACTTACGTTATTGTATTTAATTCAATAATGTTGTTTATGCAAATGAACCACATTATGCCTTTCTTTGTAACCCCTTATGCATGCATCAAATCATTATATCTCCCGGTGTAACTTGTGGAGTACTTTATGTGCTCACCTTGCTATAAACAATGTTGCGGAGGGCGACGATGTCAACTATGTTGAGGATCGCGACGAATAGGCCACGTCTTACATCAATTCGCCTTGTGGGAAGGCGGGATGGGCTGCTCCTCTTATTTACCTTCCATTGTTTATTTCATGTTTGGCCATGAAGCCACCTTATTGTAATCTTGGCCATAAGGCCCGTACTTTTTGCTTTATAATAAAGTTTGGTTATCATGCATGATATGTATCATCTGCTCAATCTGTGTGCACTAGCTTTTCCCGGATAGTGCGAATAACACGAGGGTTCTGGAGTTGTTGCTCCGGGTCCCGACAGAGATGGTATCAGAGCATGTTGACCCTAAGACGTGACCGTAGGTAGAATAGAATGGATGACCTTAAGGATTTATTTTCAAAAAAAAAATATATATATATATATAATAAGAACATTTTGAAAATCCTTCTACCTCTTACCTCCTTCATTCCTTCACTCGTCTATTCTTTAAAAAAAATATGTATATATATATATAAAAATAATATGCATAATTGGTGACTAACTCCTTTTCTTTTTCAAAATTGTAGATGGCTGAGCGTCCTACCACAACCACCATGGAATCCTAGCCGGACACCTAGCCGATCGCCTTTGAGATCTCCTTCAAGAGTTGGGTGTTACGCACGCCCGTGTACCAAGGATATTCGGGAACCTATGGAGATCAAGAACGTTGGAGAGTGGAAGTGCTGATCTACGCCAACGTGGGAGATGAAGAAGCATGTCACACCTTTGATGCTCCTCTACCCCGACACCTTCTTCAACGGAATCCAAGATGCAGCTCGTGAAGCAATTCGGCGGATGAGGACATCTACGCCCAAGAGCTTCAACGCACCACATTCGATACTTCCCGGCAAGTACCCCGCCACCTCAGCAGCGTCTTCTCCTCGACAGAATTTGAGAGTAATCCTCGGCTCGTTCAGCGGTGCGACACCAAGTCCTTGGACTATGTGTACCAAAACACCTTGAAGGAGTTGAGCCTCATGGCGCAGCGACTCGCCAGCAGAGAAGAAGAATTAGCTAAGTACCGCTTGGAAGATGAGGTTCTTCACATTCTGGACCACCCCAAAGAAACTTAAAATCCAAATACTAGTAGTAGCACCACCCATAGAAACCATAGTTTAAGTTTAAAGTTATAGAACGATACTTGTGAGTCATTATTCCTTTGTCAACGACCTCAAGGTTATATTCAATAAAATAATATGGTTGGTTGTTCCTTGAGTTTTGTTGTGTTTCTTGTTTCGTGGTGGGAATGTTACATAGACCTTCTCCTAGTTCTCTCTCTTTCTTTCCTCTAAATCTAGAAGAATCGCGGATGGTGAACACAAGGAGGAATGTCAATGACAACGCCAACAACACCGGAGCGCAAGGAAGTCGATCTGTCCCCATCCCTCCTCCGCCAAAGAAACTGGACCCGACGGGCTCAAATGATGGCAAATCAAAATCGCTTGATTCAATGTTAGCTCAAGCTATCAACAACCCCGCTCAACAAGCTCCTCGACCACCACTCAAGCTCCTCAAAACCGGATGTCGAATTTTTGAGGATAAGGCCTCCAACCTTCTCAAGCGAAGGCCGAGCCAATGGATGCGATGATTGGCTCCGCGCGATAGGCAAGAAGTTAGATATTCGCAATGCACCGATCGAGAAAGGGTCTTGTTTGCTTCTCACCACTTAATGGACTGCATCCGAGTGGTGGGATACCTTGATTGCTTCTCATGCCAACCCTCGTGCCATCGCATGGGATGAGTTTGTTCGAGTTTCGCAAGGCTCATATTCCATCCGCACCATTACCAAGAAGAAGGAATTGAGCTCTGCGTCAAGGAAGCCGCATGATGAATGAGTACCGCAAAGTTCAATCAATTGGCGCTATGCACGGAGGATGTGGCTACCGATGAAGCCAAGCAAGAAAGATTTACGGAGGGTCTAAATGACAATATTTCTGTCCGATTGATATCAAGTGACTATGCGACTTTCATCGGTTGGTTAGCAAAGCCATTCGCCAGAGGGCAAGTTTGTAGAGATGGAAAATCGGAAGAGAAGGATGGCCACGCAAAGGCTAACCACGGAGGTTTTCCCAAGCCCGTATTAACCCACCTCGGGTTGGGTAGTTCAAGCCGCACTCCGGCAACTTCAAGCCTCAATCAAGCGACTTGGGCGCAGCTAACCGCCAACTTTCCAAGTCAACCGCCCCAAGCATCGTGCGACTGCTCCTCCTACCGTGGTCAAGCTCAAAAGAGTAATACTACATCGATGGGTGACTGTTTCTATTGCAAGGAAACAGGGCATTATGCCAAGTCTTGCCCCAAGAAGCTTCAAGTGCAGCTAATGCAAATGCTTCGGAGGTCGTAATCAAGGTCGCAGCTCAGAAGCCGAAAACTATGTCGTCGGGTATGTTCCTTGTAAACTCGAGCACACTTCAGTTCTTTTTATTCGGAGCTTCCCATTCTTTTATTTCCTTGGATTTTGTGGTTAAGAATGGGTTGGGTATGGTTTCTCTTAGTACACCCATGATAGTTCTCTCCTGGAGCGGAAATGAGAACATGGACCTTGTGTCCGAGAATAGAGTTAATCATAAATGGGGTTCTGTTCTTAGCGGACTTAATAGTGTTGGAATCTCAGGGATTGGATGTAATTCTTGGCATGAACTGGTTAGCCAAGAATAATGGTCAGATTAATTGTGCTACCCGATCCATAACCCTCACCAATGATCAAGGAGTAGAAGTAAACTTTTCCCCTGAAACCCCTGCAGAAGGAGAATGTGTTCTCACTCATCTTCAAGTGCAAGAAGAAGTACCAGTAGTACGGGAATACCCAGATGTATTTCCGGAGGATTTACCAGGGATGCCACTAGATAGGGAAGTCAAGTTTGTGATTGACCTAGTCCCCGGCACAGCCCCAGTTTCCAAGAGACCGTACCGTATGCCAGCTAATGAGTTAGCCGAGTTGAAGAAACAGATTCAAGAATTAGAGGATAAAGGGTATATTCGACCAAGTTCTTCACCTTGGGGTGCACCTGTTTTGTTCGTCAAGAAAAAGGATGGAAGCATGAGAATGTGTGTAGATTACAGAGCGCTTAATGAGGTTACTATTAAGAACAAGTACCCGTTGCCCAGGATCGATGATCTGTTCGACCAGCTGAAGAGAGCCAGAGTCTTCTCCAAGATAGATTTCAGATCGGGATATCACGGTTGAAGATCCGTGCGTAAGATATCCCTAAGACGCATTCTCTACCCGTTATGGACATTATGAGTTCACCGTCATGTCTTTTGGACTAACAAATGCGCCGCTACTTCATGAGCATGATGAATAGTGTATTCATGGAGTATTTAGATAAGTTTGTTGTAATCTTCATAGATGACATTCTTATCTATTCCAAGAATGAAGAAGAGCATGAGAATCATCTTCTGATAATCCCGGGAAAGCTTAGAGAGCATCGACTTTATGCCAAATTCAAAATGCGAATTTTGGCTAAAGGAGGTTGCTTTTCTTGGTCATATTGTGACAGTGAAGGAATTGCAGTGGATCCTCTAAAGTGCAAGCCGTAATGGAATGGCAGCCACCCAAGACGATGTGAAGTCGAAGTTTCCTTGGACTTGCTGGTTACTATCGCCGCTTCATAGCAGGATTTTGAGTTAGCCAAACCCATGACTCAACTTCAAGAAAGAAAAGAAGTTTGAATGGACGAAAGCTTTGTGAACGAGTTTCGGACTCTCAAGAATAAGTTAGTTTCAGCCCGGTGCTTATCCTTCCGGATGTGCATAAGGATTTTGAAGTTTTCTGTGACGCCTCCGTCAAGGTTTGGGATGTGTTCTTATGCAAGAAGGTAGAGTGGTAGCCTATGCATCGCGCCGACTAAGACCACATGAGTGCAATTATCCTACTCATGATTTGGAATTAGTAGCCGTAGTGCATGCTTTGAAGATCTGGCGTCATTACCTCATCGTGTCGTTGTGAAGTATACACGGATCACAAGAGTTTGAAATACATTTTCACTCAGCGTAACTCAACCTAAGGCAGCGCAGATGGTTAGAGTTGATCAAGGATTATAATATTGGAATTCATTATCATCCCAAAGCAAATGTTGTGGCGAATGCGCTAAGCGAAGGACTTATGCAAGCAAAGTGTGTTGTCAAAAGAAGATCGATTCGACTTGGGAAGGAATCTCCGTCTAAGTATATAACCATGAATCAAAGTTTTCTCTCAACTCTAGAGATTCAACCTACTTTACCCGATCAAATCATGGAAGCCCAAAAGGTGGATGAAGATATTCAAGAAATCAAGAAAAATATGAGAAGAGGCAAAGCGCCGAGGATTCAATGAAGATGAGAATGGAACTGCTTTGGTTTGAAAACCGTATTTGTGTGCCCAATAATCAAGAGATCAAGAAAACGATTTTGCAAGAAGCCCATGAAACTCCATACTCAATTCATCCAGTCGTACCAAGATGTACCAAGACCTTAGGAAAGATCTTGGTGGGTCGGTATGAAAAGGAAATTATGGAGTTTGTTGAAGCTTGTGATACCCGCCGAGAAAGTCAAGGCGAGCATCGAAACCTGCAGGACTTTGCAACCCTTGCCAATACCAGTTGGAAGTGGGAAGAGATCGGTATGGACTTCATAACCGGACTACCTAGAACTCAATCCGGCTATGACTCAATGCTGGTGGTAATTGACAGATTGACCAAAGTAGCTCATTTTATACCACCAAGACTACTTATTCGGAAGTAAGTTAGCTGAGATTTACATGGCTAGAATTGTGTGCTTGCATGGAGTTCGAAAAGATAGTATCGCATGAGGTAGTCGGTTCACCTCCAAGTTTTGGCGAAACTTCATGAAGAGTTAGGAGTAAGCTTAATTTCATCACGGCTTATCATCCTCAGACAGATGGCGACGGAGCGAGTAAATCAAGTGCTAGAGGATATGTTGAGAGCATGTGCTCTGGATTTTGGAAATAGTTGGGATCGCTCATTGCCCTATGCTGAGTTTTCTTACAACAATGATTATCGTGCCATCGCAAATGGCACCTTTTGAAGCATCAGTATGGCGGGAAGTGCGAACACCCTTGCATTGGGAACGATGCGAGAATTCCAAGATGCGGGACCAACTTTACTTCAAGATGCTGAAGATCAAGTGAGGAAGATCAAAGACAGTTAAAGATAGCTCAATCCAGCAGAAAAGTTATGCCGATAATCGTCGCCGAGACGACTTTCGGGTTGGGGACTATGTGTATCTCGAGTATCTCCGCTCGGAGGAGTCGAAGATTCAAGTCGGGAAAGCTTGCACCAAGATTCGTTGGGCCATTCAAGATCTCAAGCCGCAAAGGAGAAGTTGCATATCGCTTGGATTTGCCGCCAAGCATGTCGTGTGTGCACAACGCGTCTTCCACGCCTCTCGCTTGAAGAAATGTCTCGAGTACCATGGATCAAGCGGACTTGAAACCCTTGATCTTCAAGAGGATCTCACCTATCAAGAGCAACCGATCAAGATTCTCGAGACAGTAGGCGCGGACGGAAGAAAGACCATCAAATTCAGAGAGTTCAATGGAGCAATCACCACGTAAGACGAAGCAACTTGGGAGCGAGAAGAAGATCGAAAGCCAACCATCCCCATCTCTTTGCTAGCTAGTTCAAATCTCGAGGCGAGATTTCTTTAAGGGGGTAGGTTTGTAACATCCCAAAAAAATTTTATTGATTTTCTGAGTTTATTTGGATTTATCTGGATTTTATTTAAAAATCTAAAGCAAGAAAATGTATTTAAAATATTTTATTAAAGCAAAAAAGAGTTTATTTTATTTTTCTTTTTCTTTTCTTAACCCTCCTAAGTTTTGATTAACTCTTGAGAATTTACTGAAAATAAAAAAAGAAATTTAGAAGTTTCCTTCTTCCTTCTTCCCAACCGCCGCCTCCATTAACACCCCATCCGAGCTTTAAAAGCTTGGTTACTCCTTCCTCGGCCGCAACCGGCCATTATTGGCCCTTAAGCTCGCGCTAGTAACCGCCCCACCTCCGTCCGTTTCGTCGGCAAAGCCTCTCGCCGTTATCGATGTTTCTAAAGTCCTTAACTCCGGCGAGCCCATTACCTCCGTCCCTGCCCTATAAAGCTCCTTCCCGAGCCCGTTATCCCCTCCTTCGCCTTCCGTGCGCGCCACCTCTTTCCCCTCCGCCTGAACCGAATCGGCCCGACCGTGCTTCCTCGTCGCCGCGTGCGAGCTCCGGCGAGGAATTGGCGCCGCCTGGTCTCTTCCGCCTCGCCGACGACGCCGTGATCCCCAGCGCGGCGACCACCATTCCCCTCTCCGCGGCGACGCCACCACCGGAGCCCCGTTGTTGCCGAAGACTCGAGCGCCGCCGCTTCTTCTCGTCGACCGACCGTCTCCACTCTTAACCGAACCTCTACGACCATCCGTCGTCTCCGGCCACTCTGCCTGATTCCCTCCGACCACCCCGCGGCCAACCAGTTTCCGAAGTTAACACCCTTCCGTGTGGTCGTAGATCCGTGTAGTCGTAAGTCTTAGCTGTAGCCATAGCTGCCTGAGTAGTCGTAGTGACTATGTGGTCGTAAATGACTAGGTAGCCGTTAACCTGTTTGAGTGGTCGTATTCGGCCTCGAAGTCGTAAGTTCTCTGTGTACTCGAAGTCGTAAGTTCTCTGGTAGTCGAAGTCGTAGGTTTTCTGTGTAGTCGAAGTCGTAGGTTTTCTGTGTAGTCGAAGTCGTAAGTTCTCTGTGTAGTCGAAGTCGTAAGTTCTCTGGTAGTCGAAGTCGTAGGTTTTCTGTGTAGTCGAAGTTGTAAGTTCTTTGTGTAGTCGAAGTCGTAAGTTCTCTGGTAGTCGAAGTCGTAAGTTCTCTGGTAGTCGAAGTCGTAGGTTCTCTGGTAGTCGAAGTCGTAGGTTCTCTCGGTAGTCGGTCGAGTTCTCGCGTAGTCGTAGTCGTGAGGCCGGTCGTGGCCGTAGTCGTAATTTTCCCTGAGTAGTCGTAAACCTTCCGTGTGGTCGTATGTCGACTACGTGGTCGTAGCTCCGCCCGATCGCATTTGCCGTGGTCGTTGCTCCGCCCGATCACGTTTGCCGTGGTCGTGAGAACTTCCGAAGGCCATAACTTCTTCATTTTAACTCCGATTTAACTCGTTCAAATTTCTAAATTTTTCTAAAATCCTAAACTATCCATTTCTGGACTCTTTTTGAATTTTTGGATTTTATTTGAATTTTGTTTGAATTTCTTTTGGTTCTTTGCGTATAGATTACTTAGACGAATCCAGAGTATTTCTTGACGAATCGCAGCAAGACTTGAGCAAGGCAAGTTACACCTTTGACCATGTTGATCCCAGTAATTTAAATTATTTATGTTGTTTTTAAATTAATATGCATGCATACTTTTATTCAAATTAGTTCAAATGTGCTTAAAACTTTAGTTACACCCAATTCCCTTTGTATGGCCAATCTCGAATTTGAGCGAACATACCTTGTCACCATAGATGAAAGCCTAGTTGGTACATTAGTATTAACTAGAACATTTTATAAATTGCTTAGCCATGCTTAGATTAATTTAGGTGGGAAGATTGGTTTCACACGAAATGTTGGTTTATAAAATCTATTCTTGACTTTGGTGAGTCAAGAAGGTCTATAAAATTTTGATAAAATAAAATGGATAAAACCTGTTTTAGACTTAGGCATTGGTATGGTGGTGGGTGCTTGCCGGCATGCGTCGTAGTTTGTTGACTCGATGTTGACCGCCGGGCACAAGGGGTATGCGGTAGGCCTAAGTCAAATTAAGGACCGGACTGTGAACTACTATTACAAAGTCACACCGTACTACCACAAGTCCGGTATGGGACAGATCCGCTCGTAATTTGTGAAGTTCCATTTAGTTTCGCTATAGGCTGAATGTGAGCGTGGCGTAGGCCATGAGAAGTCTCACATGGCACAAGAGGGGCTCCAACATGTGGATTCATGTTGTGGTGAAACCTTAGTGGCGGCGTAGCTAATTTGGTAATGGAACATTGGAACAGCCTTATCATGATCTCCTCGGCCGCACACCTAAGGAAGTGTGTAATCCGGTGGCAAAACAGAGAACATGTCTTGTGGGTAAAGTTGTACACCTCTGCAGAGTAACAAACTATCTCGGATAGCCGTGTCCACGGTCAAGGACATGCTTAGTATGGTTTTTCACGGATTAGATTTTGGTTTTAATAAAATTTGGTTTATGGAAATTTGTGAAACTTTTGGAAATATGGTCCGGTGGGATACCCGTGGTTAGGTTAGTGTTAGGTTGTTGCCTGCACTAACGTTATTATTTTGTTAAATCTTGTTTTTATATATTGTATCAACTTCAGCTTTTGCACTTACGTTATTGTATTTAATTCAATAATGCTGTTTATGCAAATGAACCACATTATGCCTTTCTTTGTAACCCCTTATGCATGCATCAAATCTGTTATATCTCTGGTGTAACTTGTGGAGTACTTTATGTGCTCACCTTGCTATAAACAATGTTGCGGAGGGGACGACGATGTCAACTATGTTGAGGATCGCGACGAATAGGCCACGTCTTACAGTCAATTCGCCTTGTGGGAAGGCAGGATGGGCTGCTCCTCTTATTTACCTTCCGCTGTTTATTTCATGTTTGGCCATGAAGCCACCTTATTGTAATCTTGGCCATAAGGCCCGTACTTTTGCTTTATAATAAAGTTTGGTTATCATGCATGATATGTATCACTGTTCAATCTGTGTGCACTAGCTTTTCCTGGGATAGTGCGAATAACACAGAGGGTTCTGGAGTTGTTGCTCCGGGTCCCGACACTGGATTAATAAAATGTTGGGTGACACAATAGAAAGTGTATGACCGGTGGACCAAATAAATGATGACACTCATTTTTTAGACATTTAGACAGCAATAATACCATGACTAAGTAATAAAGAGAGACAGCCTAGGTATAATTAGCAAGTAGTAGAAGTTAAATTAATAAGGCCATTGGATTTTAGGCCTATGGATAGAAGTAATATAGGAGTGAATTAGTCCATCGATTGATATTTGAATATTGGGGGAGAATAGAATACCATGGAAAATAAAGATAATACAAGAATATGTACTGATATCAATCAAACTACCTCCGAATACTTTCCTTTTCCTTCCATTGATGTGAAAAGGAAAATTTTGTTCCCTTTTCTTTTACCCTTACTCCAAAAATTTAAGGTTAGGAACGCTGAAGATGTTCATAAAGATAAGATGGTCTTGTTTTAAATGGACTATGCGAATGAACCTTGAGCCCTCTTATATGTGTTTTCCCCGAATAGACGTTGTATTATCACAAGATTTTACTTGGCCTCTATGCACTGCCTTCTTGCCCTCGGGCGTCCTATTTCGTAGTCACAGGAAAAGCTTGCTTTAAAAGCTTGTGTGATTTCTGTGCCACCCTAGCTCCCAGGGTGTACTCTTTTAAAGTTAGAATGGGTTTAAAATACCTTATCTCTGTGATTTAATCCTCGTCTCATGCCATTCCGTCTCACCTTTTCTAGAAACTCTACTAGGTCCAAGGATTGAAGCCGTAGATAGCCAAAACTAAGGCAATCAAGGACAAGTGAAAATCTCTTGACCTTCCAATAGTTAGAGAAATCAACTTTACCAAGAAAATAGCGACTAGAAGCCTCCACCCGCATCAAGATTCAAGATCCAAATCACTAGCTTGTTGCTACTCTCTTCGTATTTCCCAGGAAGACCCATAGATCAAATCCTTACTAATCAGGCTCAATGGATGGAAGAAAAACAACAACTATTGGCAGAAGTAAGAAAAGAAGACTAATAATTGATGCTCGCCATAACCCTAATCATCAGTACAAACCATCACATAACATCACTTTGCAAGGCCTGTTAAAGAGAAGCCATCATAATGAAGATAATAGTAGTACTGTATCAAGTAAACCTCAAAAGAAGCGACACAAATGTTTCCATTGCGGCAACCTAGGACATTACACGAAGAATTGCCCCCTTAAAAGGCTAGAGAAACAAGGAAATGGTGCTGTCACCATCAGCTTCAACTCCGACGAAGAAAGCCCTAACAGCTCCAAACAAGAACAGGCTGCACTCACCATAATTCTTCTGCCAGACCAGGAAGCGTCGCCAAGTGCTACATGTCTCGAGTGCGGTAAAACAGGACATATCGCACAATTATGTCCTCCATTACGACAAGTTTAGCGAGGAGCATGCTTCACATGTGAGCAAACTGGTCATTACTGCTACAATTGCCCAGTTCCCTACTGTTCACACTACAAGAAACATCATTACCCAGACGACTGCCTCACGAATCTAATAGCTTGTAGGTGTTGTGAAGAAAAAGGATATGAGGAAATTCAATGTTTTGCAAATTGTCCCAATTGTGAAGAAGACCACCAACCCAGTGAATGTCCAACGATCAAGGTCACATGTTTTCTCTGCAAAGGAAAAGACCACTGCCCCCAAGGACTATTCCCTGAACCTGTTGCTGACCAAGGTAGCCGAGGTACAACAGATGAGTGTCCAAATCGCCATAGGACTCATCATGCTTGGAGTCAGAAAAGACAACTAATGTTAGTTGATGGATTGGAAATGGCAACAGAGGGGGGGGGTGAATGGTGCATTTTAAAATTGCCCCAAAAAGTATTCACCGAAAAAAAACTCAGTTCTCCGATAGCTATAAAAAGCTATGAAGAATAGATAAAAATTTCACACTTGACAGCCAAACAAAATCCCAACAAAAAAACAACAAGATTAAACTCCCACTTGAAAAAGATTTCCTGGCTTGATTAATACTCAGATTTGCCAAGCTTAAAAGGTGATCAAAAATATTTGTGAAAGAGCTGTACTAAAAGAGATTCTTTGAACTGCAATAAAACACTTGAGATAGGAGAGGTTAAGACTGCATATAGCTACTGCAACGAAGGAGTTGGGACTGAAAATTCAGAGATTTCAGCACGCAGGAATGCACTGGAAACTGTGAACAAAACTGCAGATTTCGGTTCCTGCTGACAATAGCCTACTGCCGAAATTTACTGCTGGCCGAGGCACTCGAATCTGCAGTGTACCAAACTGCGAGGCTGCAACCAAGCCGCACAGAAAACTGAAGAAAGAGGACTGAAAACTCAAGGCAAAAAGACTCACAAGCTGCTGCCAAAAGAGGACTGAAGAATGAGTGAACAGTACATACTCTGCTGTTACCGAAAAGAGTAGTACTGCAGCTTGCCTATTCTCAATGCCAACCGAATGGCAAAAGAAGATTAAAAAGGAAGACAACAGCAAGAGAATGAAGAAGCAGTTAGACTCCCAATAAATATTGCAGTCGGCCAAAAGAGAAATAAAAGAGATTAGGAACTTGCAGCTCAACCGATAAGGGGAATCTTGCTAATTGACTCATTCGGTTATAAAGAGAACAGCAAGCCCTGTTAATCCATTCAATTAACTTTGGTTCTTCTCTGTTCTCTTCAATCCAGAAGCAAGAAAAAAAGCCTAAATAGCAAGGGGAGACCAAGGAAACAAAGAAACCAGCTAAAGACCAAGAAATCAAGAATTGGGGCAAAAACTGAAAATATTCAGAGTGCTGCACCAAAAATTCAAAATCCCATCCAATCCTTGAATCTTAGGCCATGAAACTTTGAGCATAGCTACTCAATAGCCTTAGGACTCTAGATATCAAGTTTCATGCCAAATTATGGAGGGAATCAAGATTAGCATCAAACCCTAGAAATGAAAACCATGAACAGAGGAGGCCCAAACACCAAAACCGAAATTAAACGATGTTTGCTCTTGGGAAAAACGATCAAATGACCTTGAGGCACCATCTCATCAAAGAGCAACCCATTTTGGGCCTTCCCAACACGAAACAACTCAAAAACATGAATCAAGAAATCAAGCCAAGAGAGCATCGTAGAGCAAAAACAACAGAGAGATTGGGAACTCAAATGAACTCAAATAAGATCATCTTGGATTGATAATGAGGAAGAGAGATACATGATTGCATAGAGTATTAGCTCATACCATCCCTACAACCCCATACATGCTTGAAAGATCAAGAACCCATCTCCTATCTCTCAAGAACACACACAGAGAAAAGCATCGAAGGGGACACAGCCCTCTGCCTCCTCCACCCACTCTCACCAACTAAAGCCTAAAGCCAAAACAACCCTCTAGAGCTTATTTTGACTAAAGCAAACCCTAAAAACCCTTGGAGAGCATGAGTGGGCATGCAGCCACCACTATCTATTTATAGCCCTTGGCTAACGGGTCTCCAACCCGTTACGCCCGCTAAACCCGAACGGAGCCCGCTCCCGCTTTTGCAGCCTCGTGAAAGTACCATTTCGCCCCTCTTGCACCTTCCGGGAAGCTTCCGCGCTCCTTGTCGTCCAAGCCTCACAACCACAAAGAATCTCCGCCGTCTTCGACACATCCGACCGTTCTGACCTCGACACCACCCGTGTCTAGTCCGGTCACCTCGTGTCTCGCCACGACTCCGCTACGTCCTGCAGCCAACACAGACAAGAAACACATCAAATAGCACTGCTCGATACATGAAAGCATAAATACATTAATGAAGTAGCCCAAACCTGACAAGTCAACATAATATGCAATATAAACCCTTTGACCAGGTTTGACCAAGTCCGACCGAGTCCATTGCACCATGCAATGACATGGTCCGAACCAACCAAATCAAACTCGACTTCCCTAAACCGATGTCAATTACTCATCACATACATGGGATGACCTCCACATGGTCTCTCATTAGTTGTCATTTATTTAAGGGGGTAGCAAGAATCGACAAGAATGTTGGAGAACGGTTATGATGTAAATTTACTTTTGGAGGTATTGCTATGATATGTAACTACCTTGGAGGTGCAATGATTTGTATTAGAGCTAATTAGGCCAGTGCAAGAAGATTCGCAGTGCTAGAAATCTTATGGTAATAAAGACTGCAAGCCACACCTATAGTTAAATCATCATGATTAGCAAAATTGAAGACTAAAAATAAGAATTCCAATAAGGACAAAGGACCACCATATGGATGTACCCACCACCACGTCTGTATCCTTAAGGCCATCTACTCCCTAGGACATAGGCCAATACTATTCACCCATCAGTAAGAATTCTATGACCATCATATGCACAATAGATAATGCGACCACTCCCTTCTGCGAAGATGTGAAGATGACAAAGTCAACAAGTAGGCATCTGGAAGTCTACGACCTATCTGGAAGAAAAAAGATCTCTCCCTTCCCTGTTGCCTCCACTATGTGCATATTCTCTTCCTTCTGTCTATGCCAAGGAAAAGATCGATACATTGAGCAGAACACTGGAACCTATCGCTAGCCAGTTTAACCCCACTTACTTCCTTCTACTCTACCGGAATCTCGGGGTCGAGATTCATTTAAGGGGGGTAGGTTTATAACATCCCAAAAATTTGAGTTTGAAAACGTGTTACTCTTGAAATATTTGGAATATAATTTCTCGATATTTGGATTTTTATGGTGTTCTTTTGAATTTTGGTTTAGGTTCCAATAATTGAAGAAACATGAAAATAATAGGAATTTATAATTTAAAAATCGAATCTGGAAAGATGATCCACTAAAAGGGAAAGGTGTAACTTGAATCAAAATTTAAAATTTCACCTTGGGCATGGTCATAAAAATGATAATACACAAAGGTGGATGAATAATATATATATATATATATATATATATATATATATATATATATAACCTTGGTGCCTAGGCACCCATATCAATACCCGTTGATTTGCTTTAAGATTCGCAACGTTTGATGTGGGTATCTCCATATACCCATAAAAAAGTATATTTGAGATGTCAAACTCTGAAAAAAATTAAATTCAACTTCAGTTTAATTAGTTTGAACTATTTTTATGGTATGTACTCACTGTAGTCGCATTGAACTCAAAAGTAGTTCAAACTAGTTTGAACTGAGTTCAAAACTTAATTACCATAAATATATCAAGGGTATAAAACATTTCCATACCCAAACTCAAAAAAAATTATCAATCATACACGTGTATTGGACGGTTCTTGATGTGGGTGCCTAGGCACCTAGGTGCCTTACATAATTTTCCTATATATATATATGCATCATACTCAACAAATACAATGATGAGTTTAGCAATAAGGAAATAAAAGTAGGAAAATAAGTAAGCAAGCAAAGGAACAAAAATATGAAGATATAAATGTATATATATGAGTGAATATGCATACATATAAATAACAAAAGAGAAAACGTTTCGGCCTGGCCGAACCGGCCCGGCCTATCCCCCTTCTTCTTTCCTCCTTTGCTTCGGCAAAGCCGAAGCTTCGCCGTCGCTGCTCGCCTCCGCTCGCCGCACCCCTACGGACTCCACCGACCACCGTTGCCCACGATCTCCACCACCCCACCCACTACTTCTCCGAGCGGTCGCGTGACCTCGGTCGGCGCACCCGCAAATCACCACCGCCCATAGTACCTCAACTGCCGCCCATAGTGTCTCCGCCGCCGCCCACAATTCTCCGCCCTGTCCTGTCTGCCCCAGCGTGTGCGGCGCAAAGCCTGCTGTCTCTGCTGTGTACTGTCATGCTCGAATCTGCCCGTAATCCCGTCGCAGGCGCCGCCCGGTTGCCGCCGCCTAACATCGATGAGACCGAATAGCCAGTCAGTCGCTGGTCTCTCTCCGCCACCTATAAAACCCGTACCGCCTTCCATTCGCACCGCACCGATCCCCTCCGTCTTCCACACCCCAGAATCGGATTCGTGCACCTCGCAGCTCGCCGGAGCGGCCATCTTCCCCAACTCCGGCCAAAAAGCCACCGCCGACGCCATTCCTCGTTGCTTTCACCACCGCCACCCGAACTCCCCCTCCATGGCGACCCGACCGCGTTGCCTCCGGCGGACACCGCCAGTCCGCCACGGCCCCTCTCCCACTCATCCAACCTCATGGTAAGGTTCCACTAGTCTCCCTCATACTCATGTGCTTGCTAATTTACCCCCTCCACCACTCCAGCGCCGTCGCCCCGTGCCCACCTCGCCGTCGGTCGCTTCTGGCTGCCGCTCGCCTACCTCGTCGCCACTCTGGTCAATGCGCCGCCACCTCTAGCCTCCCTATCTACCCAGGAGTCCATTTCACTGATCGCCGCCTCCCTCCGACTGCCCCCTCGCCGGCGACACCACCATCTGCCCAGCACCACCGCTCTCCCCTGTTTCGGTCATTGCTTTCATCTGTTTTGAACCCTCCCGCCACCCCTCAGCTCTTGTCATTCGTTGCATTCACTGTTGTCAGCCCAAGGCTTCCGCACAGTTGGCTAGCCGTGCACGTGTTAACTCTCAGGTCGCCGGTTCGAATTCTGTCGGTTGCACCATTTTCTTTTATTTTCTATTTTATTTTCTTTAATCCTTTTTAATTAAGGAAAATTAGGGAAATAATCCAGGGAAGCTAATAAATTTGATTAGGATATAAAACAAGATTATTTGAGATTTAATATTAGATTAATTATCATATATTGGTAACTAATGTACCTTGATTTTGCATATTAAAACTAATTATTAATTACAAGGAATTAATAAAAGATGGCTTAGGATTAAAATGTCTAAATTTCATAAAGATTACCCTTAATTATAATTGAAATATATGCCCCAACATTTAACATGCCGCCATTAAATAAATCTCAGTGGTATATTTAATTAAATAGCAATATTGAAATATGACCCTGTATAACAAGCTTTGACCCAGATAAATAAATTTAAATCAAAAATAAAGCTAGGCCAAATAGAACTAAAGTGTAGACAAAATATTAATGATGCCATTTATTAAATCTTAACAATAGGTTTAATAAATAATAATGTGGAGACATGGTTGTATATAACAAGCTAGGGCCCGTATAAATAGATACTAATTCAAATTAAACTAAGCCTAGTGATAACTAGGGGTACATAAAATATCTTACCACAAAATGTTGTAAACCCAGACTTTAAGATTAAGTCGGTAAGCTAACGATTGTATACATTGCATATATATAGTAAATGCCCTGAATATTAACGCTCGACAAAATAATGCTCCGCTAAACTCGTACACCAATTCATAGGTCTAACCTGACTCATGGAACTTCCTTAATAAATATAAAAATAATAAAAGAAGTTATTAATAAAAAGATCGAGTCATCATGTTCCACCATCGGGTATGCCTAGCCATCCCGAAGCCTGAAGCATAACATTCCTATGTCCTGAACCCTCCTTGGCATCCGTCTCAGTGGATTTCCCTGTTGTCATTTCCTCACTTCGCTCAAGCTCTATTTGACTCTGTCAATACTCCGCAGCCAACCAACCTCAAATCACACATTTAATCATACTAAAAATTAATCAAGTTCAATTGGATTTATTTGGACTTTTGGAGTTATTTGCATTTATTTGGATTCAGTTGTTTAGCGCGTAATTAGAAATTGGAGTCCTGAAGAATCAAGGAAATCAAGCGAGATCAAGAGCAAGGTGAAGATGAAGACCAGAAACCTCAAGCCCATCGAATGAGCAAGCTTTGAGTGAGCTCAAGACCACGGTAAACCTACATTTTTTGCAAATTTACTTTAGTTTAAATTATCAAATTGCATACTGTTATTTCATATGCAAATATAAGTTTGTTTTAAGATTCTAGATATATGCCCATAAATTGATTTGCTAGTGTTACATATCCATTGGAACATTAGAATATTCGGTCCTTGTCGCTCTAGAAAAATTATAATGATAACACTTTCAAAAATAAGTCCGTAATTTACGCCATGCTTAGCACTGCTTATATATTCGGGGGCACCAAAAATACCCCAAGCATCACTTTTAATCATGGGAAACTGATTTAGAAAATCATAGTGGAAATGACTGGTATATTTTGACATGATTATTTTATGCTCCCAAAAACCCCAACTTGCTTAAATATCTGGGCGGATGGTATGGGGGCTAGTATGTGGTGCAGTGGAAGCACGGTGTGTGGATTGTGGTAGAACCACCCAGATACACTAAGGACGGAATCTTGTCACGACCTCCTATGTAAAACAATACAACCACAAGTCTGCAAATTGCAACTTGGCTAAGTAAATCTATCGAACCCCTCGGACTCATCTTAACGGTAGTGGAAAGGAGTAGATATTGCAAGGGCAAGGGGAGGCCTAAAGGGACACTGAGAGGAGGGTGAAGTTTTTAGCTGTGCTAGCATTGTGGATAGTGGAGTCCAAATGCGCTAGTATACATGGTTACATCCCGTGCAACGTGTGAGACCCACTGCAAGTGGGAGCAGCCCACAGGGTGAGATGACAGTAGGGGCTAGATATTTTGAAAGGTTACCGTGATGGTCTGCTCAACCACATGACTAAGGAATCGTGTAGAGCAATGAGCGGATTGTCTGTTGTGGTGAAAGTGTACAAACTCTGCAGAGTCAAAACTATTCGAATAGTCGTGCCCACGATTAAGGGCGGACATGAGAACTTAACCAAATATAGTTCTATTTCAAAAACTTTATGGGTGGAATTGGAAAAATGGAGGGCAAAGAAAGACCCTGATTTGTGTTGCCCTGGGTGTCGCCCAGTGATAAGGTAAGCGGTTATAACGTTGAAAGGTTAGCATATGGTGCAGAAAACCATGTAAAGGTGGATGGAATCTGGATTGCTATTATTATTGCATTCTTTGATACCATGATAAAATTCTATTTTAGTTAAAACTGCTAGGTCATAGGAAATTTCTATGTATCATATTTCGAACGCAAATTTATGGCAAGTAAAATAACCTAAGCCTTTCCTTGGTTAAGCCTTGCATGTTATCTAATTGCATCATGTGTATTGGCTCACAGAGCACGGTGGTTTGTGCTCACCCTCGCTCACTCAATTAATCTAGAATCAATAGTCAGATCACTACGCCTCGGCATTACACTTGGATATGATGGTGAAGAAGATGAAGGTGTCAAGAACTAGGTCGCGTATCCCCAGTTGGCTGCCTGTGGGCACGTCCTGAGGGTCCCACCTGTATGCTTCATTTCCGCTACCGCACTTTGTTGATTTTGGCCTGATTGGCCCATGAGTAATTCCACTATTACATTTACACTTCCGCATGATATATATTTTGATGTCCAGTACTGTATTTGTGAGCACTATCTACTAATCTAGGAAATAGTGCAGTGAAATCACAGAGGATTCTGGGTTGAAAAATCCGGGTCCTACATTCGTTCAGTCATTTTTGGTAGTTCATTCATTCGGCCGATTCGGTAGCCGTTTTAGGTTTAGTTTTCTGCTTTATTCCCCATTTCAATTAACCTGGCTTTAGTTGAGCACCGTTAGCTTTAGTCTAGTCCCTATATAGAATATGACACTTGCCGCTAGTTCAGTGGCAACCCGTGTACTTGCGGGTGTGCTATTTTTGCACGACCAGCATGTAATTGCAAAGACCTTTGAATCTATAGGTAGTGCGAGTTATGTATGTTTAATGTGCTTGTCATGTCTCCCTGTCACTGAATTCAATATTTCCCTACAACAATTGGAATGTCTTAAAATCTTTTTTATTTTTGTTTGGCATAAAATAGTTTTTTATTAATGCAAATCTAATTGTATGTGCTATGATGTTTCAATTGATAAAGAAATACATTCATAAGATGTTTTGTAGCAACGCACAAGTACTTAATTAGTCTCAAGAAAAGGAGAATGATGAAAAATGTTTACATATTGATAGCACACGCCTTCTTCCTTTCTTCAGTTTTCCTTTCGAACTTTTTCTGATATGAAAAACATGCAAGGAAATTTTAATCTACTTTTTGTTGGACCAATGCAACGTTTTTTCAGGTATAATGCCTTTATTTCAATTGTCTTCTAATAGAAAATGGAATCATTTTGAAGGTACATTCCAATGTTTTAACTGTGTTGTTCTAGGCGTTTAATGGAATTCTTCTTAATATTAGATCAAAATGTTCCAAGAGTTGAATCGATTTGTTCCAAGCATAGAATGGAATTGTTCCGAAGGTTAAATTGAAATGTTCCAAGGGTTGAATCGAGTTGTTCATAGCGTTCAATAGAAATTATTCCATAGGTTAGATGAAATTGTTCTGAGTATTCAGTCGAGTTGTCCAGGCTTTGAATGGAGTTGTTCCAAAGAATAGTTGGAAATGTACCGAGGGTTTAATTTAATTGTTCCGAGTGTTGTAAGGAATTGTTCCAAAGGTTTGATTGAGTTGTTCCTACCATTGAATGGAATTGTTCCGAAAGTCGAATGAAATTTTATGAGTGCTGAGTAGAGTTGTTTCTAGAGCGTAAGTGAAATTGTTACGTAGTATACACGAAATTATTCTAGATATTATCTATGATTCTTTCCTGGTTGTGTGCAGGGAGGGACAAATCTACAATGTTTCGTGGGTGTTCAGCTGAACACCCAAAATTTTAGAGAAAAAACCTAGTATATATAAGGTATAATACATATTTATATATTTAATTGAACCAAATTAGCTATATTCATACCCCTGAGCCCAAACCAGCACCGGCCGGCTGGCCTCGCTGTGTGGGCCTGGGCCATTTGCGGCATTTCGCGCCAATCTTCAAATTGTTTTTCCCCGTTTGCGCAAGTCTTCGATGTTTAACACCTCAAATGTGAAATGTCCCAATGTCTTGGGAAATTGATGCATGTCTCTACAATTCAAGGCCCTTTCTTTTGTGCAGATTCTAAATTTACACAGCTGGAGCTTCCAGCATGCAAGCCGCTGTTAACTCCTGGCATTGTAATTATTCCATCTACTGCTGTAGGACTGAAATGGCGACAGGAGGGGGTGAATGTCGCTCGCTTAATAAGCAAAACAAAGCAACTCACAGAAAATTAAAATTAATTTTACTGAAATCTGGAACGCATGCAATCCTAAAAAATTCAGCATAAATCAGAGATTAACCAGTAAAAATTTCAGCTGAAAATAATGTCGTTTGATCTGCATGCAAAATTGTTGAAAATCAAAAGAAGAAAAACGTTTCCATGTGCATTTGGCCAAAGATGGAACAAACTGATTGTTAGCTGGCCGCACTGTTCTTTAATTTAGAGGAGAGAACTGTTCAGCAAAAGCAAGAAATCGGCAGTACACACACAGAAAAAGAAGGAAACTCTGAACCATGAGGGGGACTGCCGAACAGAGAGGTAAATCAAGACTTTGCCACCCGTTCTGACTTTTACTCGACACAAAAAGAAACTGCAGCTCAAAACTAACAACAAGGCAGGAAATAAACGCTTGATGCTGGAACCGAAAATGAAATTGCAGCCAGAGATTAATTGACGAAGTCCACAAGCTCTGAAATGACCGAAAACAAAGGACAGCAAGAATGGCCGAAAGGAGATGCAGACTGCCGGATTTCACGAAAATTCAGACTTGGCATGAATCAGAGAAATCTGATAAAATAAAAAAATTCTCCTCAGCCCTAAAGCACAAAGAAACATTCCAAATAGCCTAGAGGCCGCAATCCAACAAGGGAAATGAAAACTAACACAGGAATTTCAGATTTTGGGAAAGACTAAAAAATTTACAGAGAATTCACTAAAATCCAAATTACTCCCCAATCTTTGATCCGTTGGCTATGAAATTTTGCAGATATGTTAGCAACAGCCATGGGATAATCTAGATCAAATTTCATGCCATTTCTCAAAGGGAATCAAAAACTGCACTAAACCCTAGAAAAGGAAGAACATGAACAGAGCAACCCCAAATATGAAATCCGAGATTAAACCAAAGTTTGCTCTTGGGAACTCGATCAAATGATCTTGAGGCAACATCCCTACCTAGAGCAACCCATTTTGGTACTCCCAAGCAACAAACAACAAGAAATCAGGAAACTCCAAAATCAAGCCAAGAGGAAGAACGAAGGACAGAGACTACGAACAGAGAAAACCAAACTCCAGATTTTCATTCATTGATTTAAAAGGAATCCAGATACGTCCCGATACGCATGGACATTAGAGCAAGAAGGATTACAAGTTCATCTCTCAATCTCTCCTCTCAATCCTCAAGATCACCAAGCCTCCGCTTGGAATACACAACAACCTCACATAGAGAACATCGAAGGAGACACACCTTCCCTCTCTCGCACTCACCAACTAAAGAGCAAAGGAAAACAACCCCAAAGCCTCTTTTGACTAGAGCTAGCCCTAATTCCTCCAAAATCCAAACATGGGCATGCAGCCCTCACAAGTATTTATAGCCTCCGCGCTCCTTGTCTAAATCAACGCGCTCGCAACCACCTCGAGTCCACGTCGTCTCGCACGCCGCAACCACCTCGAGTCCACGACACATCATTCGACCTCAGCGCCACTGCGCCTAGTCCGTCCACCGTGTCTCACCACGACTCCACTCGGCGTCCCGCGATCACACGGATAAGAAAACACGTCAAATAGCACCTCTCGATACATGAAAGCACAAATACCATCATACTTACCATGACGAAGTCCAAACCTGTCGAATCATCAGAATATGCAACCTAATCTCATACGACCAAGTTTGACCAAAGTCCGACTGAGCTCGTTGCACCACGCAATGTCAGGGTCCAAACCACCCAAGCCAAACTCGACTTAGCTAACCCAATGTCAATAACTCATCATACACACGGGAGGACCTCCACATGGTCTCTCAATCTCTCCCTTGATGAGTATATTGACAAACTCAGAAAAAGCACGAAGTTGAGTTTGAGTTTGAGGAATCCAACATGGTCCAAAGAAGGAATATAAAGCCAATGACCATATCGACACAAGGACACACTAGAGCAACAAGCTAAAAGAGCAAATTTTTCTCCAAAGCTCTAAAATATTCCCCAAATGACTTTTTCTACTCTATTCTCCCCCTTTTGGCAATAAACACATCAAGAATGCAAAGGAGAAAATATGACATGTCAATGGATGTATATGGCTGAAGTTTGATTATTTCTAAGCATTTTGAGCCATGAGAATTATCCATAATGACCAGAAGGAGTTACACCAAGCCATAACTCTATAAGAAGCTATCTAGATCATGACATGACATGTATAAGCTAGCTGGAACACATAGATGACAAAATATAGTGCATTAAGTGAGAATGTCAAGTCATCAAGAAGTAAAATCTAACTAGAGATATCCAAGGATGATACGGTCCATGTCAATTAAGCTAAGCGGAACGAAGAAGCTAATATTGAGACCAACTAGAGTGCTATGCTCAAGAATGAAACATTGGCGCAAGTACTTGGTTCTTTTTGTAGATTAAGCAAATTCGAGAACATTAAACATTTTCTTTTGAAAGCATATGGTCGTTTCCAACCCAATTTTTATTTATGTGCTAGATCTCAAGCCTTATGCGACTACTCCAAGCAATAAGCTTAAGAAGATAGTCTAGGTCATCCAAAACTCCCCCTGAGTTCATGCCTAGTGCAATGGCAAGCCGTCTCATGAGAAAGAATTGGTGAAATCAGTTTTTTCGCACAAAAGAGATCTTTTTGCTTTGTAAATATGTTGTACTACCTTATGCTACATCAAGAGACTAAAAATAGCTCAATCTAAGGCTCAACAAAGATTCAACGCTCAGCTAAGCCTATTTGACATGGCATGAATCATAAAGGGATAGCTCCAGAAAGACTAAACTCAAATGCTAGCATGACAAGTTTTACTTCAAGTTGGGCAATTTTAATTAACTTATCATGGTATAAGCTAGTCTACACATATGAAGTCATGATCAATCTAGCATATAAAGTACAAATCATGGCAAGGTGTACAGCATTGTAAACATGTCATAACAGGATAATAATCAAGGCTCAAAGCAGTTACATTACAATGCTAAATGCTAAAATGCAGAAAAATCCAGCTCCCCCTCAACATGAGATGCAACTTTTAGTTCAAGTTGAGTTAAGTCAAAATTAAGCTCCGAAGCTCCCAAATGAACTCTCCACAACCAAAGCAATAAAATCGAGAAGTCGGCAAATAAGACCAAACAGGTAATCCTTAAAGCATAGATAAGATATAGAGACAACTATGGCTCAAATCGACTCTCATCTACCCCATATGACTACAGGACAATCAGGTGACATAAATCACACACTAGAGAGCAAACACGTGCTGCTGTCTGCCCGAGAGTGGCCCAACCTCGCTAGAACCTACAAGAAGTGAGTGAGCTCAACCTAGTGAGATAAGAAACAACTAATATGCAGCATCCTGGAAGCACAAGATAAGAGTAAGAAGTCTAAGCAACTCAGCAAGAAAATCACTCTAACCTATGCTGGAAGGACTAAACCCAATGCACCCAAATGCAAAGTGACAGAAATGAGACAGAAGCATAATCAATATAGTAAAGCAGTAAAGCCCAAAAATCCCCCTCACTACAGTCCATAAGGACAAACCACCCCAAGCTCTCCCCGCAGAGCTGAAAACCTCGAACTATCCAATGGCTTGGTGAAAATGTCAGCCAACTAGTGGTCACTCTCCACAAACTGGAGCACTATGTCACCCTTCTCTACATGGTCTCTAAGGAAGTGAAAGCGAATATCAATATGCTTGGTCCGAGAGTGCTGCACTGGGTTCTTAGCAATGTTAATCGCAGAAGTGTTATTACAAAAGAGTGGAACACTGTCTATGACCAACCCAAAGTCCTGCAGGGTCGAGGCCATCCAAAGCACTGCTACAAGGTGGCCGCAGCGAACGCGTGCTCGGCCTCTGCGGTGGGTGCGCAACACCGATCGCTTCCTCGAAGACCAAGAAACGAGAAGTGCCAATGAATTGGCAAGTGCGAGAGTGCTCTTCTGTCTATCCTACAGCCAGCAAAGTCTGCGTTCGAGAAGGCTCTTAAGGAAAGACAGGATGAGGAAGAGTACCATATACCATAGTCAATGGTAGCTCGAAGGTACCGAAAGATGCGCTTCACCACCTGGCGGTGAGATACGCGAGGAGAAGCCTGAAAACGAGCACACAGACATACGGAGAAGTGTATGTCCGGTCTCGGGCGATGAGGTAAAGAAGGAGCCGATCATACTTCGCACTCTTTCGATCAAGCGGCTCGCCATCCTCATCTAGGTCAAGATAGGCTGTAGAAGCCATCGGAGTTGACACCGGCTTACCATCACTCATGTCGAAGCGTCTCAGAAGGTCACGAGTGTACTTGCCTTGATGCAAGAGGTGCCCTCCCGAGTCTGCTTGATTTGGAAGCCAAGAAAGAAGGTCAACTCGCCCATCATGCTCATCTCAAACTCGGTGCTCATGACATCCGAGAACTGTGAAACCAGAGCATGGGAAGAGCCGCCAAAGATGATGTCATCGACATAGATCTGGACGAGCAGAAGGTCATTGCCAAGCCTACGGAAAACCAAGGTCTTATCTACTTTACCCATGTCAAACCCATGACTCAACAAGTAGGACTTAAGCCTCTCATACCAAGCTCTGGGGGCCTGCTTAAGTCCATACAATGCTTTGGAAAGCTTGAAGACATGGTTTGGGTATTTGGGGTTCTCGAAACCTGGAGGCTGTCTGACGTAGACTTCTTCCTCAATAAGGCCATTGAGGAAGGCACTCTTAACGTCCATCTGGTAAAGTTTGAAACCCTTAGAAGCTGCAAAGGCAAACAAGATTCTAATAGCCTCAAGTCGAGCTACAGGGGCAAAGGTCTCCTCGAAATCTAGACCCTCAACCTGGGAGAACCCCTGAGCTACCAGTCTAGCCTTGTTTCGAATGACTACCCCATCCTCACTCTGCTTGTTCTTGAATACCCACTTGGTTCCAATGATATTGTGATCTCGTGGGGGCTCGACAAGCGACCAGACCTTGTTTCTCTCGAAGTTTTCTAGCTCCTCTGCATGGCATTGACCCAAGACTCATCGGAAAGAACATGAGAAACATCTTTGGGCTCAAAGGAGGCAATGAAAGTAGAATGGAGACAAAATTGAGATAAGCCAGATTTTGAGCGGGTAACACGCTCGAAAAGGTCTCCAATAATCTGCTCTGAAGGATGCCTTTCTGGATATGTCGGGGAGGTCCTGGATGAGGAGAAGAAGTGGCCTCTACCTCGTGTGCAGACGAGGCAGGGACAGAGCCACTAGCTCCGGAGGAAGCAGTAGGCAAGGGCTGATCACCTTGAGGTACCGTGGAAGAAGGCATCTCAAGGGAAGGATGAGGAGCTGGATCAGGTAAACAACCATCGTCTCCATCATCCTCATCATCCACAAAGATGGTCTCGGACTGCTCTAAATAACCTGAGATATCTGGCCTAGTCCCCGGACCGGCCTCGTCAAAGGTCACCTCACAGGTTTCTACCATTTTGCTAGACTCGCAGTTCCAGACCCTATAAGCCCGCGAAGAAGGCGAGTAACCTAGAAAGATACCATCATAAGAACGCGACTCGAACTTGTCTAGGTTCCCGGACTTCAGAAAAAGCACTTGCAACCAAACACACGAAAATGAGAGACGCTGGGCTTTCGCCCGTATCTCAACTCATAAGAAGTGCGGTGCAAGTGTGCCCTAAGAAAAACTCGATTTGAGACATGGCACGCGGTGGCTATAGCCTCAGCCCAAAACTTCCGCGGTGTAGAGTACTCATCAAGCATCGTCCTGGCCATCTTGACCAAGGTACGGTTCTTCCTCTCCACAACGCCATTTTGTTGTGGGACGTGAGGAGAAGAGAACTGGTGCTCTACACCTGTCTCACCATAGAAACTCTCAAAGTAGGAATTCTTGAACTCCGTGTCATTGTCACTGCGGATCGCTCGTAAGGCACCCGGGAGCTCAACAGAAAGCCTGCCGAAAAGACCTCGAAAATGTGAAAATATCTCATCCTTCGAGGCTAAGAAAAACACCCAAGAATACCTCGAGAAGTCATCGACCACGACAAGAACATACCACTTCCCTCCTGCTAACTGCACTCGAGCTAGTCCCACTGTATCCATGTGGAGAAGCTGTCCCGGTGCATCGGTCATAGTAACTGTGACCGGAGGGTGAGAAGCGGCAACCATCTTGCCGTGCCGGCATGGAGCACAAACTAGATCTTTGACCATCTTGAGTTTCGACAAACCACGAATGAGATCGTAGCCGCTAACTCGAGTCAAATGGTCAAACCCAATATGACCAAGTCTCCTATGCCAGAAAGAAATATCGTGGGACTCAGAAGCAACTAAACACCTGAGAGGATCACCAGAAGACTCAGAGAAATCAGCACGAAAGATCCTCCCAAAACGAGAAATCCCGCAAACCAGACTACCCGAAGAATCAAGAATTTTGCTATTGTTTTTCTTGAAGCTCACCTCGAAACCGTCATCGGTAAGCTGAGAAATGGAAAGCAAGTTGTACTGCAGCTTACTAACCAAGGCAACATCCTTAAGAATAAAGAGGCATTAATATGCACAGTACCTTTGGCAATGACGCGCTCGGACAAAGCGTCTCCGAAGGTGATCGTCTCATCACCTGGAGCGCGGGCTAGGGAGGAGAACCAACGAGAGTCTCCGGTCATATGACGAGAACAACCGGAGTCGACAAGCCAAACCTTCTCCTTCCCTACCCGACGAACCTGAGTCAACGAGAGAGTAAAGTCTCGGTACTGGGATAAATCAAGAGTGATTTCGGCACCCAATACTGAGTAACACGTGGAGCAGATGAAGTAGTCAAACACGACTGACCTCTATCTACCCTACGCTCTCTGTGACTCAAAGAAGCAGAAGGTCTGTGTGCAGACCTGAAGCTGTTGCTAGGTCCGACTGCTATGGGAAAGCGAGTCGAAACACCGGCAACCTGCTGATCACGCCGTGGGTAACTGTCTCGACGGGGGAAACGAGATGTACCCTGAGGACGGCGGAAGTCACGACCCGGAGCAGCACGAGGACGAAAACCAGAAGACTCAAAAAAACCAAGTTCTCGATGCTGCCCAAACCCGTCTGAAGCAAACCTGGACCTCATGCTAGTCTTAGATGCACTCAGGATCTGGGGCTGACCCTGAATACGCCTAAGTGCCTCCGCACGGTCTCTATGCGCAATCCTAGCGCACCTGAAGCATCGATCGACTGTGTGTCTATCCTTCTGACAGAAGGTACAGTGGTACTTCACCTTCTGAGAGGTAGAAGTAGCACGGGGAGGCTTCGCCTTCTGAGAGGCCGAAGCTGCAGGTGGACTCACCTTGCTGTCAGAGATCCCTTGGACAAAGCCTGCTGATTTGAATTTAACCTCATCAGATCTGGGCTCGACCTCGATCACACCTCCTACTATGGGTCGAAGAATAGCAGGTTGATGCTTCCGCATATCCTCATAAAAATCATATCCTAGACCTTGATTGAACTTGCAAATCTTGGATTAGTCTAGAATAAGATTAAGCTTCTTCTTGCCTCCTACAAATCTCTCGTGAGTGTTCATAAGATACTGACACTCCCGAAAGAGAGAGGTGCAAGAAGAGCAGGGGGAAGAGGGAACAGCAGGAGGTAAGGAAGCAGATGAAGAACCAATAGTAGAGGAATGAATGGCTTGTGCACGCACAGCCGACTCAGAATGGACAGTCCTACTGCTAGCAGGTTGGTTCACGTCGCTAAGCGTCTTAACCTTACCCTGGGGCTTCTCCCCCTTCTCAGCACAGACAATACAAGCAGATGGTGGCTTCTCTAGTAGGTCCTTAGTTAGCTTCACACATTTCTCATCCAATGCAACCAAGTCAGATTTTAGTTTGTTACAATTAATGCATGGTGAGCTAACAGGGTCCTTAGAAGCATACTGAGCCAACTTCCTATCATGATAATCATTTCTTGAAACTGTTTGGAGACAGCTTCAAGTTCAGCAGTTAACTTAAGATAGTTCAAGCATGAATCAATCGGCTCAAGCAAAGAAGCTTGTAATTCAGCAATTTTATGATCTGCCCGTTTTAGATTCATCTTCAAGTTATTGCAATTTTCACAAGACTCGGGCAGATCAAGGAGCATGGCATAAGGTCCTCTAGCAGCAATGTCCTTAACCTCACATGAGGTGAGAGAAGTAGTCTCATCAGTAGTAAGTAGGGTAACTGCCATCCTACTCAACTCTAACTCAGCAAGCAGACTAACATTCTCCACCTTAACAATATCAAGCTCGGAGGACACAATATCATGCGAGGTCCTTAGTTTCTCCATGTCACCTAACAGAGCACAGCATGTATCACAATCATCACGGGAGGGAGCAGATGTAAGTGAAGTAAGCTCCCGTGATAGTCTATCTATTTCCTTCTCTAACTCAGCACACCTAGCCTTAGCTCTAGCATGAAAACCTCCTAGCTTAAGAAAAGCATGATTGAGCTGGTCGTAGGTGGGACATACCTCGTCCGAGTCGGAGTACAGCTCGCTGTCGCTCAGTTCGTCCGAGTCGGAGTACAGCTCGCTGTCGCTCAGTTCGCCCTCGAGGGCCATGAAGCACATGCCGGAGAAGTCGCCGCCACCATCCTTGGGCTCTTGGTCACCCGTCCCATCGTTGTCGCTCCATCCCTCCACCTCGCTGAGGTCGAGGTCGTCGAAGGCGGTGAGGACGCGGTGGAAGAGCTTCTTGGCCTTCCCGAAGTTGCGGAACTTCTTCTTGCCTTGAGCAGGTGCTGAGGGCTTTGTGTTGCGGTTCTTGTCGGTGTAGTCATTCTTGCCCGAACCGCCGTAGTCACCTTTACCCTTCCCAAGCTTGGGGCAGTTTGCTCGGATGTGGTTGGGGCCACCACACTCGAAGCAAATCACGGGTCCTCCTCTCTTTCTGTCCTTCCTCCCTTTGTAAGCATGGGAGAATCTTCAAGCAAGGAGGGCAAGCTGCTCATCCGCAAGCTGCTCTAACTGATCATCAGTTATATCACAGAGAGCAGCAAGGGAGAATCCGCAAGAAGACTCAGAAGAGAGACCAAAAGCTGAACTTGGATCGGTGACCAAAGCCATCGGCTGTGACTTTGACCTACGAGAGACAACGTCAATCTCGTGAGTCTTGAGGCGCGAGTACAGCGCGTCAAGAGTCAAAGTCGAGAGGTCTGTCGTGTCTTTGATGGTGGTCACTTTCATCTCCCACACACGCAGATCGAGTGCCGCGAGCATCTGACGAGCGTTGTCCGAGTCGGGGTATGTGAGACCGACCGCTCGGAGGTTGCTCAAGATTTTGTGGAAACGCGCAAAGCACTCATCTAGGGACTCACCAGCAAGCATCTCGAATTTGTTGTACTCTCGCTTGAACTGGTCCTGTCTCACTGTCTTAATCTGGGTGGTGCCCTCATGGTATGCATCGAGGGTCTCCCAAATATCGAAGGCGGACGGAAGATGAGAGATGCGGTCAAACTCGCTACGACTCAACCCCTGGATGATGATGTTCCTTGCCTTTGCATTCGCCTCAACATCAGCCATGTTCCCGGCATTGATGTTCTCATCGGCAGGAACAGCAAATCGTACTTTGACCTTCCGCCAGATGGCATACCCCTGGGCCTGGATGTATGTCTCCATTCGGCTCTTCCAGAAGGGGTAATCGATGCCATCGAACACGGGCGGCTTGGTCGAGTAATTGTCCGTCGCCATGGCTCTTGAGACCGGTTAAGATCTATTGAAAAAAGCTAACCGGCTCTGATACCAATTGTAGGACCGAAATGGCGACAGGAGGGGGGGTGAATGTCGCTCGCTTCAAAATCGCCCCCGAGAAATCGAACACTGATTTTTCAAAAAGAAGCAAAACAAAGCAACTCACAGAAAATTAAAATTAATTTTTCTGAAATCTGGAACGCATGCAATACTAAAAAATTCAGCATAAATCAGAGATTAACCAGTAAAAATTTCAGCTGAAAATAATGTCGTTTGATCTGCATGCAAAATTGTTGAAAATCGAAAGAAGAAAAACGTTTCCATGTGCATTTGGCCAAAGATGGAACAAACTGATTGTTAGCTGGCCGCACTGTTCTTTAATTTAGAGGAGAGAACTATTCAGCAAAAGAAAGAAATCGGCATTACACACACAGAAAAAGAAGGAAACTCTGAACCGTGAGGGGGACTGCCGAACAGAGAGGTAAATCAAGACTTTGCCACCCGTTCTGACTTTTACTCGACACAAAAAGAAACTGCAGCTCAAAACTAACAACAAGGCAGGAAATAAATGCTTGATGCTGGAACCGAAAATGAAATTGCAGCCAGAGATTAATTGACGAAGTCCACAAGCTCTGAAATGACCGAAAACAAAGGACAGCAAGAATGGCCGAAAGGAGATGCAGACTGCAGGATTTCACGAAAATTCAGACTTGGCATGAATCAGAGAAATCTGATAAAATAAAAAAAATTCTCCTCAGCCCTAAAGCACAAGAAAACATTCCAAATAGCCTAGAGGCCTCAATCCAACAAGGGAAATGAAAACTAACACAGGAATTTCAGATTTTGGGAAAGACTGAAAAACTTACAGAGACTTCACTAAAATCCAAATTACTCCCCAATCTTTGATCCGTTGGCTATGAAATTTTGCAGATATGTTAGCAATAGCCATGGGATAATCCAGATCAAATTTCATGCCATTTCTCCAAGGGAATCAAAAACTGCACTAAACCCTAGAAAAGGAAGAACATGAACAGAGCAACCCCAAATATGAAATCCGAGATTAAACCAAAGTTTGCTCTTGGGAACTCGATCAAATGATCTTAAGGCAACATCCCTACCTAGAGCAACCCATTTTGGTACTCCCAAGCAACAAACAACAAGAAATCAGGAAACTCCAAAATCAAGCCAAGAGGAAGAACGAAGGACACCAGAGAAAACCAAACTCCATATTTTCATTCATTGATTTAAAAAGGAATCCAGATACGTCCCGATACGCATGGACATTAGAGCAAGAAGGATTACAAGTTCATCTCTCCAATCTCTCCCTTTCAATCCTCAAGATCATCAAGAACCTCACATGTTTCTTGGGAGGAATACACAACAACAGAGAGGTCACATAGAGAACATCGAAGGAGACACACCTCTGTCCCTCTCCTGCACTCACCAACTAAAGAGCAAAGGGAAAACAATCCCCAAAGCCTCTTTTGACTAGAGCTAACCTTAATTCCCTCCAAAATTCATACATGGGCATGTAGCCCCTCACAAGTATTTATAGCCTACGGCTAACAAGTCTCCGCCCCATTACGCCCGCTAAATCCAACGGAGCCCGCTCCCGCTTGTGCAGCCTTGCGAAATTCCCGATTCGCCCCTCCTGCACCTTCCGGGAAGCTTCCGCGCTACTTGTCTCGCACACCTCGCAACCACCTCGAGTCCACGTCGTCTTCGACACATCCCGACCGTTTTGACCTCAGCGCCACCTGTGCCTAGTTCGGTCCACCGTGTCTCACCACGACTCCACTCGACGTCCTGCAGTCACACAGACAAGAAAACACGTCAAATAGCACCGCTCGATACATGAAAGCACAAATACCATCATACTTAACATGACGAAGTCCAAACCTGTCGAATCATCAGAATATGCAACCTAATCCCATACGATCAAGTTTGACCAAAGTCCGACTGAGCCCGTTGCACCACGCAACGTCAGGGTCCAAACCACGCAAGCCAAACTCGACTTAGCTAACCCAATGTCAATAACTCATCATACACATGGGAGGACCTCCATATGGTCTCTCAACTGCTTTATTATCCTGTACCAAGTATCTTGATTCTAAACATGAAGGGCTAGAGTTTCTCAATCTGAATGTAACATGACAGGTCATAGTCGCCTTCTCGATAATCGGCATTGTCTTTGTCCCGATGGGGCTCACTTCGCTGTCAGCATCAGCGGAGGTAAATGCAAACGCAATTCATTCCTGTTGCCTATTCAACACTATGTCATGCATTTGTGTTGTTTCCTAACTGATTTGCAATGTGGATTGTCGAGTTAATAGAGCGATATGATGCAGAATGCGTACCCGCGAATGACAAGGTCGGGTTCATTCAGGACTCCACGACTGACAAGGCGTGCACCAGAACGATAACTGTGAGTATGCCATTGAAATATGGGTGTAGTTAGCTCATTACACATGATGTCTGACCTTGTTTCTTTCAGGTGCCAAAGCCTATGAAAGGCCCCATACATATTTATTACCAGCTCGAGAACTTCTTATCAGAACTATCGACGGTATATGGTAGATTTGATCTTTTATACATATGTTAATTGCTTTTGTTTCGATCTTAAACAGTCCATTGTTGGGTTGGATATCGTATAATAATCTTAAGTATGTCAAGAGCCGAAGTGATAAACAATTGCTATACAAGGATTCTAGCTGCATATGTCATAAAAGATTGTGAATCTGAAGGCACCAGTGAAGATGGTGCCCCGATCGTTCCATGTGGCCTCATTGCTTGGAGCTTGTTCAAATGACACATACACAATTTCTGTCAATAAGAAGGCTGTCGAAGTGAACAAGAAGAACATAGCTTGGGACAGTGACAAGAGCAATAAGTTAAGTTTGGCAGTGATATTTATCCCAGTAATTTCCAGAAAGGGGGACTTATTGGTGGTGCTAAGCTAAATGAAAAATTACCGGCAAGTGCAATAGCCTTTTCTCGTACCGCGTAATCATCTTTATTTCACTATTGTACTTTTAACTATTGCTATTGTGGATTTTTATGTTTTTTACCGAACAATGTTTTTACAACTTGGAGCACCTATCCTGAAATTCCTAGGTGCGCCATTGGTTGTATGTCCCAAAAATATTTTACAAAGATGTAAAAATAACACACCAAAAAACTGCAAACTGACACTCAATTTTTATATAAAACACAATAATCACTGGTTGCGTTGGGTCAACAATGCATTATGCATTCAGATGAATGCATGAAATAGAAAATGCAACTGGTTTTATCATACATCACGAAAAACAAGGCCTATTGAAGGACCATGTGAGAAGGTCCTAAATATTGTTGTGATGAATTATTGTCAATTTGAAGAGTTGAAATTTGAAAGTGCAATCTTTTGCATTTTTGTCGGAGGGTCTCAGAAGTTCTACTATTGACTATTGTTCATTACTGAATACGCATGTCAGTTCTGTTGAGTCCAGTAGGTGGGTTTTTGCTTCGATGATTCTGTATGCACTGTTACCTTGATGTTTGATGTCACTTTGAATAGCCTAGTGTATCCTGCATGCATGTGATTCAAAGTCTTTATGAGGCAATGTTTGGATTTGAGAAATTAGCTAGTACAGACCATGTGAGGGGATTGCTTTAATGATGCATCAGAGCTATTTCTGCTCCAAGGCTCTACGTGGTAAATGAGTTAAGTGAGTGTTGGCTCAACAATTAGCATCATTAGACCATGCATGCAGATTGGCCGAATTCTAATCACTGCTTCGCTCAACATGTTGGCCGGTCAGACCGGATGGTGAGATCGGTCTGACCCGTGTGGGCACCCGGTCAGACCGGCTAAACTTCAGTTTTTTTGTGGGCAGATTATATATTTCTAATTTTTGAGTTGAGGAATGAGTTATGTTGATCGGTGTCAGGGTCATACGTAGATTATATCAGACGTGATGTCAACTTAACCAATTCTGATTCGATTTTCTCTTCGTGTGTGGACTCGTTTTTTCTTGTCCTACATGTGTATTCGTGTAGGACTCATTTTTCCTTGTTCTATATGTGTACCTCAGTAATCTACAAAAAAAAAAAAGCAAAAACGTCATTATAATATCTTCTCATATAATTTTGTCTTCGTGCATTTATGATTTTTCTTATAAGGATTTTTTATATTAAATTCGTGCCTTCCGATCTCATGATCGTGTACTTTTTTGCCATGCGTTTTGTAACAACTGCCTAATTAGACTACATAGCTAGCTCTAAAAATGATGTGCGTGGTTAGATCTAGATCCACAATTATACTACATGGTTCGACCTGAAAATGATGTGAATGGCCAGCACTAACATTGGCACGTTGCGGCAGAACACCGACAAGTTTCCGCTAGGACATCAAATGAAAATGGACAGTTCAACTCAAATGTCTCGTCGTTCTATTCCATCATGTACAGCGTGCAACTGTACTAATTTAAGGATAACGGCATCACGCTATTCAGAACAGGACATCAAACGATCATTGTAAGGTTCTAAAAGTACTCGCGCCATAAGAGAATTGTGGCAAACCTCAACATATAATTTCAAAAACCACGGAACCATGTGAATTAACCACTGCCGAGATCTCTTCCTTCACGACACCGAGCTTCCTCCCGCTCCAAACTTCAGTGCAGCTGCACAAGTGTTTTTTTACAAACGCTCTTCCGAGAACCTTTTCCAGGTCTGATATTCTTGCGGTTATCTTCCTGTTCGTGGAATCAAGGTTGAAGAACGCGAGATAGATTTCTCCTGTACCATGGTAGACAAAACGTTAGCAACAAATATATTTCTCATGTTCTACCAAAGAAAGAATCTAGATGCCACAACCATCGCTTAGAAGCTGGAATGCGGGCATAGCTGAAGTCTGGAACATTCAAAGTACAGTACTAGCAAATTACAAAATCTGCCTGACTGCTAAATCTTTCTTTCACAGTTTCGTCATTTTTGAATATGTGTATTCAATATATATAGCAGTTGTTATGAATATTGTGTGTATTGATATGAGACCCAAAAGGCCATATATATAGGAGAGTACAAGAGGGTATATGGAAGGAATACAAGTCATATAAGGAAACAGATAAGAGTCCTATTCTATCTCTAATACCTTATCTCTAATACCCTTAACACCCCCCACAAATGCAAGGCGTATGCAATAGCATTGCATTTGAAAAAGGGGAATACTAAAACAAGAAATATCCGATGTCCGAGTCGTGATAAAGTCGTCGTTGCGTGCAGTCGTTGAATAAACTGTCAAATCAAGCCGAAGAGGAATAGGATAGAAGCATGACGGCACAGATCGAAGCCTGAGACGGCGGCGGCGCAGTGCACAAAAAGCGCAACGGAGGCGCGGTGCAGAAGAAGCGCAGCAGCCTTAAAAACTCAGGGCGGCGGTTCAAAGAGAAGCAAGAAGATCATAAAGACTTCTACGATCTGCGGCTCAAGGAAAAGAGCAGCGGCTGCTGCCATGCAAAAGAAAAATTCCTATACCGATATGACTGACAATAAATTTGTGGACTCGCACGGCTTGGGCGAACGAAAAATTAGAGACTACGGACTTGGATGGACGCAACGAAAGCTCACGGAAAAATAACTAAAGACCGACTAACCGACAAGCTAAAAGGCCCAAAACCGACCGACCGAAGAGTCAGCCCACCCCACTCGGGACCGAGAGCAGGGCAGCCCACTCGGGCGTCACAGAGGCGGAGCGGCCAAAACCGACCGACCGAAGAGTCAGCCACCCCACTCGGGACCGAGAGCAGGCCAGCCCACTCGAGCGTCACCGAGGCGGAGCGGCCGACGGGTGGTGCAGCGACCGGCGGAGCGGGGTCGGCGACGAGCGGCCACCGGCGGTGCGCGGCGACGGCGGAGCGACGGCGGATCTCAGCGGCGACGGTCGGTCGACGCGCGAAGCGAGGCGCGCGCCTAGCCAGCGACCTTGACGACGGGTGGCGCGGCGAGATCCAATGCGGCCGGACGGCCTCGGCCATGCGGAGCGGCGACGCCCCGAGTCCGAAGCGCGGCGATCCCGAGCGGCGCGCCGCGGCCGGCGGCCTCGGGCGAGAAGACGGCAAAGGCGGCCTCGGGTGGAGACGACGGCGAAGTCGACCCCGAGCGGCGGCCCGCGACGCCAGCGGTGAAACCCCGAGCGGCAGAACACGAGGAAGAGCCGCCGCCGCCAGATCCGGCGAAGACGAACGCCGGAGAGGCCGGATACGGCGGCGGAGAGCCTGGATCCGGAGCAGAGGAGGCTGGATGACGAGGATCCGTGCGGGCGCCTCGGGCGGTCCACAGCGTCGGCGGCTCTCGGGCGGCCCATGGCGTCGGAGGCGTCGGCGGCTCTCAGGGGAGCGGCTGCCGGTGGAGCGACGGAGAGGCAGTCGGCAGCCGAGTGGCAGCCCAGCAGTGACGCCGGCGACGACGGGTCAGGCGCGGCGGCGGAAGGAGCGGAAGGCGCCGGATCTGGCAGAGATGACCCGGGCGGCACGCCAGATTGGAAAGGCCCGGATCTGGCAGAGATGACCCCGGGCGCATGCACGACGGCCGGGAAAATGCCGCCCAACGAGATGGCCGCCCCCGGGAGAGGAGATTGATCCTCCCGGGGGGCAGCAGCAGCGGAAGACGAACAAAGGCTAGATATGAAACCTAGGCTCTGATACCATGTTATGAATATTGTGTGTATTGATATGAGACCCAAAAGGCCATATATATAGGAGAGTACAAGAGGGTATATGGAAGGAATACAAGTCATATAAGGAAACAGATAAGAGTCCTATTCTATCTCTAATACCTTATCTCTAATACCCTTAACAGCAGTAATGTAATTAATAAACTATAAAGGTAGCTGCAAACATTTCCAGCTTCAGAAAAAAAGGAAAGGAGATAAGGAGAATGTCCAGGTTTTTCAAGGGCATGGGTTACCACTTACCACCCTTTTTTTTCTGAGCCCATATATTAAAACTCTGTAACCATATATTTAAACTCTGTAATACTTCTTCCTTAAATTTTATATATCCATGTCATGGAAAAAGGACAAGAAGAGGTAATGCTAATGATATAATAAAAATAATTATTTAAATTTTAAACAAGGGTTTTGTGGACCTTATAATATATTATACAAATACACAGATTATGCAAACAGATTTTGGTAAAAACAAATTTTCACAGAATTTCAGTAAAAAATCAAGTCTATCATTACTATTCAGTTTTAGACTTCACAGTTTCTACAGATTATATTATTGAGGAAAAAGTTTTCTACTGAGTTCAGATAATATTTATGAATAAGCTGCCTGGATGAAATAAGTTTTAAAACTGTGTTATCCATATTTCCTTCAAAACAAAAAATAACTAAATATTGTCACTCTGGTTATAATTTTATCAACCAAGAAAAGAAGGCATTGTCAAACTAGATTTATATCTTTCTGGTGGATGTAAACAACACTGGGATAGTGAATTTGAGCTACCTAAAACACAGGACAGGAGTTAGAACCATTGCGAAGCAGTTTTTTCTTGCCCAGAAATCCTAACAAGAAAACACAAATGGTTTCCCCTCTGTTCAGTGATGCGCAACAAGGTTGGGAACCTTAAGATGTCAGGCAGATCCTAGAGGCCTTATCTATGAATAAAAGCATCAAGGTGGGAAGTAATCCTCCTATTGTGGCATATTTGGAAAAGGAGAAATGAAAACAATTTGGCAAGAATGCCCATGCTAGAGCTGCCTCTGAGGTGGAGACTTGGTGTCACAGGGCTGCTACATAATTAATGGGTGTACACTGTACACATTAAATTCAGGTCCCAAAACTACTTGATGTACGTAGGCATATCGAAACTCTTGTCTGGTTTCTCTCCTTATTTCTTGAAACTACTAAAGCCTGTATTGTACATTCTCTATCTGAAATACATCATCTAAGTAGGCTGCTTAGGTTTCTGTCATCCAGTCTAGATGAGATTTACATGTTGTGCCATTAGTTCGAAAAAATAATGGTGAATCAATTAAGCATAGAGTCTTTTTAAAGTTCTGTAGGAAAATGGTTCCTCGTATCCCAATTTTAAAGCATTTAATTCATAAGATCTCTTTAGGATATATAAGATAACTAACCTTTACTTCCAGTTGCTATCCATGCACGTGCTCCAGTAGAAGTAACTACTGCATAGAAAATTGTGTTGGCTATGTGATGACCTCTACTAACTCACAATAAATAAAAGGGAGGTGATGTCATGTGTACCTCCTTTCTTGCTGGATTCCACTGTGGCACATAATCTTGAATAGCTGCTCACAAGGTTTCCCTTCTCATTTAGCTCCCACATCTACAGTTATTGTTCATATGATTAATCATGTCATGAATTCAATTACCAAGTAGGAAAAGTAACCATTTTGCTATGACTTGCTAAAGGACTACTAGGTAGAGTAAATGGCCTAGATATGTTCAAACAAATCAAGCAACTTCGTGTCTGACAGGATGGACAATGATGCTCCTATAGAAATTGGGCTCGAAGTAACCCATGGTGAACTAGTTGCTGTTTATTCAAACATGTAATTGTGATACAAGAGTAGTGATCTTCACGATATGCACTTGAGATATCGGTTGAACATTTTCAGTACAGAAACCCTACCACATACAACCATACATGTTGGCCTATGGGAAAATCATGAGATCTCTGTTAAACATTTTCAGTAAAGAAGCCCAAAGCCTCGCCTTGCTACAGCTACATGGTCAGGCATTCAAGCTGTACGGAAACCCCTAAATGTGGTAACACAAAATCTAAGTGGTTTGGCAAATTATTTTGGAAAAACTGTGTAAGATTTGTACATGGTAATTATGGAGGATGTGGGACCAATACAGTCATATTAGCGCCATAATTATGTGATATATCAAGGTACATTACAAATTTGACTTTGCAATGGAAAATGCATTTTCATTGGTAGTTCATTCAGATGCTGTAAAAAGGGCTCCCAGGACTCTAAAATGAATCCAAGCAATCCTAACAGAGAACAGTCCTAATTCAAAGATTTTTCAAATGCAGACTCAAGCTGTAGCAATTTTATTATTTCTTAGAAGAATCTTATTTGCCACTTACCTGCTTTGCATGCCACCTGCACCTGGAATACATGGGAAAATTGATCTCTGAGGCAGTCCGCCGTTGACTAGATGATGCATCCAAACAAGCATCATCGATGTCTCTAATTGCCAGATGAAACTTTGTTTGGTAGTCCTCCTTGTCCACGATAATATCATCCCTAAAATGTACAAAATGTGATCATACAAATCATTAAGTGAGTAATTTTTTATTTATGAATTGGTTGGTGCTTACGATGCCAGAAGAGGTTTTGTTTTTCCCAGGCAAAATGACATGTTTTTGTAATTATGTATCATGTAGTTCCTGCATATATGATCTGGCTGCCCATCTTGTGAAAACCTATACCATCCATTAGCTTTGTCATCACTGCAAGCAGTGAGACCAAGAACCACGTCATCATTCTTTGTCAGGTGTACAAGGTATCGGGATGTCAAGTGACTAGAATGTTGCCCATGTTTCGAAGTCCTTGCACCGTACACATAATGGAACTGGAAATATCCACAAGTCAGCTTACTATTCATTTATGCCTTAAAAATGTTATAATGGGAAGCCTCAAATGTAGGTACCTCCATGTTATTTTTACTGTATTGGTTTATTTTCAATAATGTAGGATTGGTAATTATACTTAATGTATTATTGTCAAGATGTCTCAAATCTCCTCCATACATGATAGGCGACTTAGCCATTGACCAAAGTGCCATCTGCAAGGCCATGTCAACACAAAGCGTTTAGTGGATAGAGCACACTGAATATCAGACATGAAGTCTCTTAAGTGCAAACCTGTGTTTTCTGTTCATCAGATGTAAGGTTACATTGCCTATGAGGGCCCTGATTGACACCTGTATTGAAGGAAGAAAAATCCTATTCCAGTTATAACTATCACTCGATGCAATCTGAGTATTTATTGATAAAGTTGCATACCTAATAAGAGATGTAAATATACAGCACTTGGCAAACATTTCAAGAAAAAACTTCTAGTAGATAACTTACATGTTATGTGGTTCGATAAATCAAGAACATGTCAGTCGAGATTTTCCACATTCAGTATATAGTTTGATATATACGTATTGCAGAATTTGTTATTATGAAGTTTGTGATATGATTTCTCTTCTAAGTTGCGAAAGGGCCTCTAGCCTAGTGGTTAGAGCGCCTCAGTAGCACCCCCCAGGTCCTGAGTTCGACTCCCAGTGGGAGCGAATTTCAGGCTTGGGGGAAAAAAATCCTAGTCTCACAAGGTCGGCCAATGGTGCCGCTGTGTAAGGGTGGAGCAGGGGTTCGGGGGTTTTCTCGGTCTGCGTGAGAAGATCTTCTTCTTAAGCAATGCCCGGGGGATTCTTCCCCCCGCAGGTCGAGTTTTTTTTTTCTCTTCCAAGTTGCAATTATTGAAAACTAGCAAGCTGAGATATCCATATTCTGCAGTACTTATCTAATGGCATTAAATGTTCGATTTCCACAATATCAATGACGAGTGACAAAATTTGTCATGGCTCAAAATTGTTCAATAATTCACCAGAAGGTCCAAATCATTACTCGCATCAGTAAGCCAGCCAAATGGAAGCATGTCCAAATCTGGCCAAGATCTTCCTCGTAATCCTGTGGCCCCAATCTTATTTGCAGCTGCGAAGGAACTGCATACAATTTGTAATGGGAAAAGAAGATAAAAGTTGTTATTTATTAGACAATATACAAGATACAAGCTAAGGAATCAATATAGAATATGTAATTATACGCTACAAAAGAAAAGAAAAGAATATCCACTCAATTTACCTTGACACAGAAAAATGTGAACTAACATCTTTCCAGTTGTCCCAATCATCTCCTGTTATCCTATACATGTTAACATGCTCACTAATGTTCTCAGCTAATGCTGGAGTCACTTCAGTTCCTGGTGAGATGGACAGGACGATTGGGCGGTGAAGCTCTTGCAGGAGCTGCAATATACAAATTAGCTGATTGCCTGATTCTGAAAGTGCATTAACTGTAAAGGAACTTGTGTGACTAATTCTAGGATGTGGGGCAATTTACCTCTGAAATAGTGATGATTTCTTTTGGGCTATAATCCGTGCCGAAGATACAATCAACCTTCACTGCAAACAAAACATAATGGTACATATGAAACCATCTATTAAAATTTCAGTTTTAGCATCATATGAAAAGGGTCAACTACTCCTAATCTGGGAGCTTTCTATGCTATCCTGAGAATCATGTACCTAAAGTAAAGTATAAAATTACAATCAGCATACCAAAATCAACACCCCAATCAGCATACTGTCGGTAAAGAGATCTTAAGAAGGCCCGTCCAGCTCCAATATCTGTATTAACACTCATAAATCCATGTGGCATCCATGCACATGTTCTTTGGGTAAGACCTATATCGCGAGCTGTCCATTGCCGGCCATCCTCTACGTACGGCTTTCCCTGAAAAGGATCACAAGCTAACACACTAAGAATAATAAACTGAAGTTCGTGACTTCCATTGCAGTTCAGTTCTTGTTGTAGTATTGCAACTCCTTGATTTCAAAATTCATTTGTTAAATTTACATAAAAGTTCTAACTCTAAAGGAAAACATAGCAACTAAATTCTTCGATGCATCAGATGATAAAATACAGAAAATGTTTTATGAACAATGAAATACTATCTCTAATACCCTTAACAAGGACAACATCATTTCACACACTGATAATTTATAATGGAGCATATTAGTAATTTTCCTGTAATGATAAAATGTTTTGTCTGTAAGAATATTGTAAGACATTCTTGGTGAGTTCATCTGAGATGGTGATGTAACTTTTAAACTCTATTCTGCTCTGAAATGAATGAGCAGAGTCTGCCATCTGTCTCAAAAAACTATTATGGTAGAACATTGAAAAACCATTAAGGTTATCTCTACTGCTCCCCCTCCCAGAACCCATGAGGTTGTTCTACTTAACAGATCAATTTAAAAATTGCATTAGAGCATCAACAATTGCTTTCTGTGTATACAGCATAATGTTAACAAGGGTTGATAACAAAGTTGAGGCACTTTCAAAGGAAAAAGGAAAACATAACCAACCCTCTCAATGTAAATACTAAATACATTAATGAGAAGACAATTATGAAACAGCAGTAGTTGTCATCTAATAGCATTTCAAACAAGGAACAGTACCGTGTCTATGTCCAAGATGGGTGTGTTTGCATTAACAGCCTGCGTACTTATTCCTTTCATTAAATGGATGCCGAATTTCAAGCCCATTTCATGAACCTTATTGGCAATTTGACTGAACCCTTTATCACCTCTAGATGATGGAAATCTTTGAAGGTCAGGAAATGGTCGACCCCATTCATCAATGTTGTCAAATCCATATGAATCTGTATATGCCCCATCAACATACTTCCGGTACCAGAGGAAGTCAATAACTGCATACTACCCATAGACATGAGATAGAGTAGATAGTTAAATTGATGATCAGATTTACCTTTGTTCATATTTATTTTGCTATTAATATAGCCAATTAAAGCATTCTAAATGGTAACCTCATATCCGTGTGGAAGTAACTTTTCTGCTAAGATCTCTGCATTTTGCATGTATGCATTTTCGTCAACCGTCCATGAAAAGGAATCATAGGAATTCCACCCTCTTGGTGGTAACCCAGCAACTTCATCATTTGCCTCGGAAGAGCCCCTGAAATGTAAAAGTACGAACGGATGGAAATCATTTATATTTAGCTAAGAATGAGCTTGGTTATACAAGGATCAAATACTGGTGTTTAAAATAGAATTGTTCCCTTGACGGAGCTTAAATTGTACATTTTTACATTCACATATATTTTTTTATTTTGAAATGAAACAGAAATGAATAGACAGAAACGGGAAAAAAAATTACAGAGCAAGCATAGCGAATCCATATGAATAAAAACTTCCAGAGAGTCACTGAAAAAAGGAAGGCTGAAGGCACAAAAAAAATTTTGTGCAATATGCTAGAAATAATGTCAAACAATCAACAGCATAACCAAACACAAAGTTAAGTTTGATACAAATTAATCATCTAGGGCAACTGAGTACTAGATACACAATATCCTTAACAGAAGAAAAAACATTAACAAATTAGAGGTGCAGCCAACCTCCTTTCTTCTATCCAGAAGTGTATAAAAAAATTTGTCTGCTAGTCCGTTGATACTCTCTCAAAATAAAACTGCAAGAGCTTGCAATAAACAAAGTGGCAATTCTGCTGCTGATTTGCAGCAGCGTAAAGATATTCTAGGGTCACTTATGATTGGTTCAGTTTTTAATTTGGGTGTGTATAGGTACCCTTTTAGGGTGTGTATAGGTATCATCCGGATGTTTTATTTCTCATACTTTTTGGAAGTGTTAAGAAGCACTACCCATTTTATTTTTTTTAAACACGGGGAGGGTGTTACTTGTTAAGTTGGGCATAAAACTAAAATCTAGAAACACAGCGGTTGGGAATGTTCTCCCATTTTTTTTTCTCAAAGAATGACTGTTCCGCCAAATTAACCCGCACTATTCCGCCAAATTAACCCGCATCCTCACACAGAAATTATAGATTTCAAGCAATTACTCTTACAACAACTCAATTGATTCGTCAATCAGGTAGCGAAATAAGACAACTCGCATCAATCAGTGCTAACCGAAGAACCAACTGAGACAAACAAACGTACTGAACTCTGGAACACCAAAGAGTGGCACCATATTCCAGACCTAACCCAAGAAATGGCTGCAACCCGAACAGGAAGCATTCATCTGAAAAGTACACTAGGGCGGTGGTCTCATCCGAAACAAAAAAAAGTCACAAGAAATGGCATCGCTCTCATCCATCGAGGAATGGAGGAAAGATAGGAAAGAAGCGCTGACCGGAGGAAGAGGACGAAGAGGATGGCGGAGCAGAGGTGGTGACGTTGCCATCGCGGCGGAGGAGAGGAGGCTGGAGCCCCCAGTCCCATCCCCACCAAGCAGAGCAGAGCAGAGCTGAGCTGAGAGGAGAGGTGTGGTGAGGAGGCGAGGCGAGCCGGCAGCAGTAATGATGAGCGACGGAGTGGGAGTGTGTTGTTTGGGATCTGGGACCCGTCCGTCGTGGGGGATGTCGTGTCGTGTTTCGATCGTGCGATGCGTCAGACTCCCGAGGAAGCCAGCAGCGCCACGTGAATGTCTGCGTGTGGACAAACAGTGCAGTTTGTGTCTGGTCGAATCGAAAGGTAAGACGTAAAAAAGTGATACTAGGAATATAATTTTTAACATTTGTCAAAAGCCTAGGTGAGTCAATATACGACTATGGTTTATAACAATGTTTATGATCACGACTTACGATTTATGACTATATTCTCGACCACGGTTTATACGATTATGCTCACGACAACAACTTACGATTTACGACTTACGTTACGGCTTGCAATAAGTAAGCAGCTATTAAGAATTATTTTCTTGTACAACTGTACTGTAGCAGATTTTAAAAATTACATTTCCGTATAATCTATAAAACTGCTACAGTATCACTTTTTTACGTATTGCTTTCCAATTTAATCGTAACACAAATCATACTGTGTGTGTAACTGTGACACAATAAAATTTCTCCTCCATGTGGGCTTCGAACTACAGTATCACTTTTTTACGTATTGCTTTTCAATTTAATCTTAACACAATCATACTGTTGACACAGTTGGCTGCAACTGCGAAGATAAAAGGTGTATTCCCTCTCTTGTGACTAAGCATTTTTGTTTGCACTGCAAAGGGAAAAACATTAGAGACATGCATGTTGAAGAGGCATAGTGGCTACAATGATATTGCACGGTTGAAAGTTAATATTTGTCTCGTGCATAGAGGAAGTAGATTTGATCTATGTATAAAATTGACAGAACAAAGTAACATACAAAACCAAGTCAGCTGTAAGTGATGTAAACTGAAAGTAGATCTATCAGATGAACCACTGCATTACCAAGGCAACCACATATATAAAGTAGAATGAGGAAAAAATGGACAGCTATTACTCATAGTAATCCATTAGTATGGGTAACAAGTATGAAGGAGACTGGCATACCTAGGCTTAGCAAAGGTCATCTGCATGACCTTCATCGATGGTATCTCCACTTCATCAACGAATAGCTTCTTTGCAGTTTTTTAGTAGGTGATGCCCGCGTCCTAAAAGGTAGAACATCATGTTCTGTATAAATAAGGTTGATATGAAAGGGGAAAAAAGGGGTGGAAATTCTGTTAGTGAAGACAACCTCTTCCTTGTACTGCTCTTTTGTGTTTTGGTTGTAGAGGAACCAGCAGGCATACTTGCATCAACTTTAAGATCCGTAGAAATCTATAGTGAGGCACCCCAATAAGCGGTTGTAAGTATTCCATCGCATTTTCATGACGAGTAACATGTGAACAAGCTCAAACAAACATGTTGTATGTAACAGACACTGGCTAATGAAGAGCCTACTGTAGATGACTATTATATGAAACAGACAAAAACAGAATAGATTTGAGAGCAAAGTTTACCCTATGCACATCGGTTGTATCATTGTCTTGCGGTGCTTCTGGTGGCTGGTCCACAGGTGTTGGTGGAGAAATGACAGGTTCTGAAGTTAACCCTGGTGAGAGCAAAGACAGGTTGGTGCTTTTCTGCGAAGTGATCTGCATATCATATAAACGACGCTATAGTAAGTCTCTTATATGAAAAAATGGACGTGAATTGTTGATGCATATGAGAAAAAATTTACCTTATCTTCTGTAGCACCCTTGCCACTTTGTGGTGTGAGTGGTGGTGAAGGTAAAGCCAAGGTGCCACCTTTCTGAGGAGTGTTCTGCATACTGCTGCTTGCATCTTGAGATAGAACAAGTGATGACTGTTGTGATCCTGCTGGTGACATTGGGAGAAGAGCATTTCCAAGATCTACCTCTGCAATAATCGCATTGACCAAAGCATACATTTCGGACTCTATTGTGTTCACCGAGAAGTCGACGTTCCATATGAACACCTTTTCAAGGAGTTTTGTGATCTCATCCGGAATGAAACCAGTTGGATTTGTAGCAATGAGAGTATCAATCGACTTTTGGTGAGGCGTTGTGCCATACGTCCAAAGAGAATAAAGTCGGTGTCACGGTTTCATCTCCATCAATGACACATAGTTTGTACTGTGGATAAGTTGAGCATGGATTAGCATTAGCAAGTTTAGTATAGTCCAAGGAAAAAATGGTCGAGACGAAGAAACACTATGTGAGTATCTAGAGTAGTTTTGATGTGAGTAAATTTGATATATTAGTAGAATGAATTGTGAACCAACAGTTAAAAAGCAGTATCAAACAAGGAATGAAGGTAGATGTCATTTGACCTTTGGACAGGCATGCCAATGGTAGAGCACTTGGGATTGATGCATTTGTAGGAGTCACCAAGAGGCTTGGCTCTGTGAAGACATTTCTTGCACGAGTTGTACCACCATGAGTTATCAATTTTCCTTATTGTTACTGTAACCAAGAACTCTTTTTTCTGCATGAGAAGTAATAAGTAAGAAAAGAGGTTGGGCAGTGTGTGTCCAACTACTGATGCAAACTCTAGCAAAACACAACCTTGTTTTTGAAGGGGTGAAGGCACTTTATGTAAGAGATCTTCTTCTCCTCAGCAGCAACTGTAGGCTCACTGCAGATCAGAAGTTGATTCCATTTAATCAGTTGTTGTACACTCCTTGTACTGATTAGTTAAGACAATGTATTGGCCTTTTGTTAGTATTAGACAAATAATACGTAGCACTTGCATTTAGCTAACATTTAGGTGAGCGGATCGCACGCCATGAGGTTTTCGCCGGGAACATTAGGATTGATATACCACTTGCATGACGAGCCCCCTGATAGACATAGTCCATCTGAAGCACAAGGCGGCAAGTTTAGGTGTCAACATTAACAATTAGTTTACAACACCAGGAATGGTTGACATACCTGCATAGTTCTTGACAAGAGTGCCAACAAATATTATAACTTGAGGAGAGGTCTGTCCATCTTTGCACAGTTGATCACCAGGGAATGATGTGGCCCGTTCACCCCAAAGCAAAACATTTACTGAAGCATTGATGTAGTTTCAATGAAAATGAGTGTCAGCTTGCATTGAGTACGCGTGAGCAAGACTCTAATTATTATGTACTGATAAACGCGGGCACAATAATGGAGTGCAAAATGGCCTTTTTCAATTAACCTCGATCTGCCTTATTTCACTACCACACAACTCAAGAATAGCGATCTATAACTGACCTTGCACTGCGTATAACAATAATCCTTTTTAAGCTGTCAGCCTGTCGACCTCTTGTTCGCTGGGATGTAACACTTGAAATTGAGGTGATTACTCCAACGATATCTATTTTTAGTTGTAACAAATGTAGGCATCATCATTATAAAATATTTGGGAGCATAAACTGTGTAAGTACACAAGCATACCTATGTAGTGCTCCTTGTAGTCAATACGTGTATGCACTTGCTCTATGGGAGTAAGGGAGTAGGTGTACATAGGAAAAGCAGGTGGGATCTCAATAATCTCTTCCACTTAAGTCCACTTTGTAAAGTTGATCATGACATCATTTGAAACTAGATTGTAGAACAAGTTGGATTTCTTAACTCTGAAATATGTGATGTTGTAGACGCTGCCTTCTTTTATCAAAGGTCTGAAATCCGCTATCGATTGCTGGGCGATCCGAGCATGTATCTTTGTTTCCTGTTAGAAATAGAAGGTTAAGAGTTAATAGTGCACGAAGCAATACGATGGTAGTTAGGAAGCAATACCATTTACTACCACTCACTAATTAGCTTAGAACTAACATTTCTGTAAATTATATCCTGCAACTGTTTGTTATTTTTATCCGATATGAATGGAGCCTACACCACAAATTTCATAAGATTATCTCATAAAGATAACTATTCCTTATTCCATGCTTGTTTATATGGCAGAGGGTATTCCATACCTCCTCGTCAATCAGCACCAAATCAGAATGCAGTAATATTGCCTCATTCTGAGGGTCACAGAAATCCTAAAACCTAGAGGCGCGGACACATATGCGTTCACTGCAGTCTCCGATCATAAGGCTTGGAATCAAAACATCTGCCATCTACAGGTATAGAAGAGTTAGAACATATTTAACAATCATCCAGATCAGGGCAGCAAGTGGAAACAGGCAAGGATTAAAACTACCTTAGACCAAAAGATACAATGTGCATTAAGGTAGATGAATAGACAAAAACAAAAGCACAACAAACGTGATCAACCAACCACTGTCAAGTCATATTTACACAGCAATACTATGTACAGAGCAAAAATCCATCGCACACAAAGAGTCCTAAGTCAATGCTGCCACGCTGGTGGCATTAAGGACCTCTTGGTAGACCACGTTCCGAGTCTGTGAACCACATGAGCCATCATCATTTTCAATTAAAATTCTAAGGCCGTTTTAGGCGTTGATCTTGAAACAAAGAACATAGAGTTGTCCATGTGTAAAGACAGTTTCTTGAGGTAAAGGCCAACCACGGATAGGGTTTGCCCTTGGCTTTATTTATTGTCATTGCATAGCATAACCATGCCGAAATTGCTTTCTTTGCAGCGTGAAAGGCCATTTTACATCTGTAGTGTTAAGTGTAATTCTTGGAATAAAAACATTTTCACCAACATTAGAACCTGTTAGTATCACACATTGCAGTAGACATTGTCCAAGTTCAATAACAAGTAGCCTTGTACCATTACAAAGGCCCATACTGTGGTTCAAGTTTCGCAAGAGCATTACAATAACACCTTTTTTTAGGACAAGCTTATGGCAAGGAAAATCGTTTGCATTTATGGAATTTAGGAATTCAGTAGGGTAGAGTACATCAAAATCTGGTATGTGCTCAGATGACTTTGATATTGTGTCACAACTTAGATAGTGTGTATTGTCTCCAGGGAGCATTGAGACAATATATTCATTTATTTCATCAACTGTGAGATTATTTGGGCAGACAATAGCACGCGAAGCCAAATATGTAGGATTTTGGTAATTTGCCAAGAAAGCTGGGTATACTTGATATACAGGGCAGCAATCTTGTCACCATCGATGCGGACCAATAAATCATCGTATTGTAATCCATGAAGCCTCACATTCCTCACCCCTTTACAAAGGAGAGAGTACCGTCGCCAATAGCTAAGACCCACTCACTAAATTGTTCAAGCTCGGTACGTTCATTTCCTTGTAAGGAGGGGTTAGGGAGTCGCATGTTTGTGCGCAATTTTAGGACAGCCACATGTTGCCACAGCTTAGAGTTTGTAATAGATGCACTAACTATGGAGGATCGCGAGCCTTTGCGCACAACTGGTAAAATCTGTCGGAAATCACCTCCTAGAACAACAGGTTTGCCACCAAATGGGAGGATAGCATTAGAAGGATCATGTTGAGAAAGGATATCTCGCATAGTTCTGTCTAAAGCCTCAAAACAACGTCGATGTGTCATTGGTGCTTCATCCCATATAATAAGCGCCGCTACCTGTATAAGCTCAGCAAGCATAGTACCTCTTTTCACGTTACATGTGCTAGCCTCCATTATGTCGAAAGGTATTTTAAATCTCGAGTGTGCGGTGCGTCCTCTAGGTAGCAGCAAAGATGCCACACCAGAAGATGCAATTGCAAGCACAATCTTCTTTTTGGATCTCAAGCTCGAAATTATAGCATTCCATAGAAACGTTTTACCCGTACCACCATGGCCACAAACAAAGAAAAACCCAGGAGATCCACTAAGAACACGCTCAGTTACCTTATCAAACACATTCCTTTGATCACTATTCAACTGTGAAACTAAAGATGTAGCATGCATCGATAACATCAAGGGTTCAGGGTCAAGTTCATCATTAATTAGTCTATTTTCATTTATGCAAATACATTGTGTTGTCAGCTTTGGTAGATCATAGTTATTTATGTTGCCACCACTATTAGCAAAGACGCCTGTGAGGTTCTGTATAAGCACAGACATGAGCTATTCTTGTGGAACAATAAAATTTGGGTTTGCAAGTGCATCTTTAAGCCTACGGTGTATATCGTCTGTAAAGTAAAGCCAATATTTATCAAACAAAGTACGAACATTACCTACAGAACAAAAAAGCACCACAGTGACAAATAGTTGCCTCAATTGATATGCAGATGTAGATACTATCGCCTCATCAAATAGAAGATTCCATTCATTATCGCTCTCAAGCAAACCACGTGCCTCACATGCATCTCGAAATGTATTATACACTTTGTTGTTAAAGGATCTTACATCAGCATAGTTCTTTGCACCCTTAACTATCATTAATAGCATGCGTAAGTAATATAGCTCTCCAACGGTTGGGTGCACATAGTACATACGACCAATTTTAGCGCAAGGTGTTCTCCTTCGCCATAATCGCTCCGAGGCATCCCAAGACCACTCTTTTGGGAATTCACAATACGTCAAGTGTCTAGCCTCTTCGTGTCTTGAATTTGCTTCGAACCACTCGATTAACATCGTGCTTTTATTGCAGGGCTAGCTAGAAGTTGTCTCAAGTCGGTTCTAGGTTCATATCGCACATGATTCATACCAGGCAGATGCACAGCTAATCTCTCTACTGGAGGAACTCTGTAGTGAATGTCAAATTCAAAGGTACGCCATAGGGCTTCACACAAAGACAAAAATCTAGCATCAATATATTCTTGGATTTCATTTGGCGGTGCTAATTGCTGCCCAGGTGACGTATTTGATGTCTTTGCAGTAACTTCAAAATAGACCTTTGCTCGATCACTTCCTTTTGTAACGTATTTAAAGAGATATTTGATCATGTTTGACTTGTTACACCACTCAACATTGATATGTGCATTGTATTTCTTTAGCAGATGCATATTATATGGAACAACATTTTTATTATCTAACTTGACCCCATTTTTAAGAACATACCTACCATCATTTCTCCGTCTATAAATTGTAAACCCGAAGTCGTCTATGATAGTTTCATCTTGAAAGGACTTAGGAAATTTTTTTGAACACTTATTATCTTTCATGCATGGACATTTTCTGTTATCATTGCCACATGGACCGTGCATCATGAACTCATCAACTAAAGCATAGCCTAGTGGGTCAATATTGATATTGGGGATTTCAGTGCAAATTAATCTATCAATGGTAGAAGCATTGAACTCTTTGTTGCCATCAGCTAACCACACAAGGCAATGTATATGTGGCAGGCCACGTTTCTGGAACTCAACAGTGTACAAAACTCCATAAGGAAAACTAAACATAAGATTTATGGATAACAAAAAGGTACTATATCAGATGTTTGCAGTAAGTACTACACCCTACCTGCAAGTACGTGACCAAATGTCTTGCCTTCTCTAATATCTGCAATGAACTCATCGACTTTCATATGGAATGCTCGCACAATCAAATTAGAGCGATCACATGGCTGTTGCCCAGGCTGAAATCGCAAGGCATCTGTTATTTCTCCACTTGGTATTGCATGTGAAAGTAACAAATAGGTCAGGAGGGCCGAAAACTCTACAGATAGCCATCGCATCTTGGTAATTCATGACATGATATCTCCTTCCACCAGTAAAACTGGCTGGCACTATTACCCTACCACCAACCGAATCGGCACTAACGAGACCCTTATCAATGGCATCGGCTATCCCCGCCGATTCACATCGTAGATCTTTTTGGTGATGCTGCTATGAACTTTAGTCTAGAACCTTCAACCGTTGAATATGCATCGACAACTATTTGGTCACTCAATCTGCCATAGCAAGTGAACGGGTTTGCCTCATTCAATCTGTAATGCATGTGACGTCTAACAAATTCAAGCATAGTGACATATTTACGACATGTACCATCGTTATCATCGGCATCCGAATATCTAATACCAAGGTGGAAACCATGTTCACCATAAGGAAATAACAATGGGTACTGCAAAGCCATGTAAGCTGGGTGCAAGCAAGAAACACGTTTTAGACCGTACTCCCTATCATGGACGAGGACATCATAGGTGTACTCATCAGCAGAGTAGTCACCTACAATTATAGCAGCAATCTCACCACTTGTTGGTAAACTATACTGAACATCATGTCTTGTGTTGCAACCCAGTAATTGTAGTGTCACCTTTTGGTTACCATCTTGTTCTAGACGCTCTTTAGCATAGCGAAATGCTTTGACAAGTTCATTATGCTCATTTAACATACACAATAGAGACATGGCCACTTCTGGATCCGGTTGATCCAGGGATTTATCATGTGCTATAAAACTATTTAATCGATTTTGTTTCTCATGTTCAATGTCATATATATATATATATAGTTGTGCAAATTTAGGTCGTGTTCCATTGCGCGGTAGTAGGGTCCCAATACGATGATGCACCACCCCATTAATTTTAAAGACATAAGGTGCAGTATCGTTGTTTATAGTTCTATCAATAGCAGCACCTAAGGAGGTAAATGCGAATAGGGAATTGTAGGATCGAATCTGATTTAAAAATCGCTTTGAGCGTGCATCACCGTCAAATCGTAGTAAGTTAGCTAGGACAGCTGGTGGTTTCTTGTAAGGTTTCAGATTAATTTTTCCTCCTTTACAGCAAAGGTTATACACAATTTTTCGTCTTGCGATAACAGAAGCACTTTTCACACGTTCCTGGAACCAAAAAACAGCGCCGCAATATGGACACTCATGTGTCGGGCCACCATAGTAGGAGCGGTCTAGGTAGGCATCTATAGAGACAAAATGGGGAAATAATGTAGTAGAGACCATAGCAAGTTCGGTTACTCTGCTACAACACAAAGAAAACAGATACACACCTTTCAAGGCCTCGACGTACGCCTTATTGAAAGGAAGTGCAACAGCTACTGGCTCATAGTGAATGCGTGAGTAATGGCTGTAGGATCTCTTACAACGTATCCTATCACGTCGATGCTGCCTATTTGAAGCGACAATCTTTGTATCAAAGTCCTCAAGGACCTACCCCCTATTTAACGTAAAGTTGGGTGCATTAATTGTTAGTTGGGTATATCTCTCTCTACAAAGTAGTAACTGCGCAGATTAGACTGACTTGTTCTACCGTAATCATCCGGCAATTGATCTGACGACCATGGCTGGCTAGACGTGCTAGGTTCACCAGCTATGCACATGGGCTCATCACCAGTGGCAAAACCTAATCCAGTTATCTCCATTACTAATAATAGAACATGATAGCTAAGCAAAGTCTGTCGCTTTATACTAACAAAATCAGATATGTCTATACAACCGACCTTGTGCAATTGTAAGATGTCTTTTTTGTCTTTACTCACGACAACGTGTAACTCTCTCACACAGAGGACTACCCATGAGAAATCAGACTGCACACCACTAAAGAGTCACACAACTAATACAAAAAAATAGACAAGCAGACGGTGCAAAGCTGTTTGCAAGTAGGGCAGCACAATATGGAAGCATGTGGTGAAGATACTTAAACAAGAAAATCATGAATCCACAATCGATCACTCTTAAAGCATATAATCACTGTAGGAGTAAAAAAGCTGCAGCAAGCAGAGAAGACAAACTTACCCTCACAACACCCCATAGACGTACACAGGAGAGGAAGCAAGCTACGGTAATGGGCAGCAACAATTGATCACTCCAAGATAACTGAAAATAGAAAGCAAAAAATCTTCTCTCATCAACAGTTCCCTATAAAATAGGTCCAATGCAATTGCAATCCTGTAGTTTTCTTAAAAAATCTAGCAATAGTCTGAAGACTTACCTAGAAGCACCAGACACCTCTTCTGAAATCCTGGATAGCAAGCTCAGATTAGTGGATAGCCTGAACGGATCTTTCCTTGTATGTCCTTCACTAACGACCTAAGAAAGGAAGCCATTAAAATTCAAAGTTAATCGGTAGGTAGAGGTAAGCCAAAACATGAAGGCATGAAAAGACACACCATCTACGAAAACCAAATAAGCAGGGAAGTGCCTAGGAAGAGGAAGGAAGTAAGAGGCTCTCTAGAGAGATCCTCTGTCTATAAGAACTACCAGAAAAAGTGAAATAAACACATGTAGAGAAATGTCAGAGAATAGGCTACCACTATTCAATAACCAGATTAAGAAGAGAAGTGCGTAGGAAGAGGAAGGAAGTAAGAGGCTCTCTAGAGATATTCTCTGTCTATAAGAACTACCAGAACAAGTGAAAGAACAATATCTAGAGAAATGTTAGAGAACATGCTACCATTATTTATGCTAACTACTTATGTCAGAGAAAGATAAGAAGAAGAAGAGGTAAAGGGAAGGCACACCTAGAAAGGTAAGAAGAAGATAAGGTAAGAAGGGAGCTTGTGGACTGAGAAGCGAGGGCAAGAACTAAGAGATTTTCTCATCACAGAATAGATAAGTAAAGAAAGTACACTTAGAGAGAGGTAAGGAAAGCATATAATCATTGTAAGAGTAAAAAGATGCAATAAGCGTAGAAGGCACACATACCCTCACAGTATCCTGTTGATGCACAGAAGAGAAGGAAGCAAGGCTGTAGTAATGGACAACAAAAATGTTTTAGGCTACTGGAAAAAGATCTCACAAATGTATGCACAATCAATGTCACTATATCTCCCACTACATACCAGGTTCCTGGATGTGGTCTCAAAAATGTCGGTCTACCAACCCACCTCCATGATCACTCCACGATCACTCCATGATCACCAGAAGAAAACTCAGGCTCTATCAGAGGACCTGCAGTTTTAGCACAAATAGCACATCAGGGCACGATGGTTGTAGGAAGACAGAAAACAGCTGAAAGCTATACAAAAGAGGAAAAAAACCCCAAGATTACAAACTGTATGAAGCCATAAAGGCACAAGGGTGAAAGAAAATAGAGGTTGCAGAACAAAATATTGAAACCACAGAAGAACACATGTGGTCTCTCAAAAGTAAATCAGCAAAGAAGAGAAAAGCATGATCTTTGCCACGTGAACAAAACCTAGGAAAGAACACTAGGACACAAGTCCACCTGAAGACTGGAAGGCAATTGCGGTCTTAGGTCACCACGCCATTGTCAGCGCAGCAGGACTCCGATTATAAGAACTACACAGAGAAGAGGTTGCGTTAGAGAGCGGGGCGAAGGGAATGGCAGGCGAGACGAAGGGGAAGGAATGAAACCTTTGGATTCCAGGGTGGAGAGAGGATTCAATTTAGAGAGGTAGATAAAGAAGGGGGAGAAATTTACCTCGAGCTCCACACCAGGCCGATAAGACAAAGACGACCATCGGCGGGAAGGGTGGCCGGCCGCCACAAGACGCTTCGTCGCGGCGCGAGAGGCGCCGACTAACACTGTTCCGATGCGACGGAGCGGACGCATCTGGGCCCGAGCGGATGACAAATCGATTGGCTAGAAGACCTAGAAATTTTGCGAAGGGGAAGGAATGAAACCTTTGGATTCCAGGGTGGAGAGAGGATTCAATCTAGAGAGGTAGATAAAGAAGGGGGAGAAATTTACCTCGAGCTCCACACCGGGCCGATAAGACAACCACGGCCATCGGCGGGAAGGGTGGCCGTGCGGCCACAAGCGCCAGACGTCTGGGGAGAGGCGCCGACTATCTGTTCGGATGCGACGGAGCGGACGATCTGGCTGAGCGGATGACGAATCGATTGGCTAGAAGACCTAGAAATTTTGCTTGTTGGACATCAACTCCTTTTGCCTTCGCACATTCGCCGCGTGTAGGCGAGGCAAGATAGGGGCCGAGGTCGGTCGTAACAAGCGAAGTGGACTGGAGACAACACGGCGCATCGCGCATCCACGCGCCGCGGGTGTCGGCCAGCGCAGCTCCTCAATCGCCAAAGACGCCTCATCTTGCCGCTCGCCGTGGGCTGCAGAGGGCCCCGCATAAACGATGTCCCACCGGTCCATAATGCTCGCGAGGTTGGCGCGCGCGACGAGACACCTCGCCACGCGTCAACAAATGAAGGCACGAGAGGCTCCGCGAAACGCTCCCGTGCAAGGAAAGGGGAGTAAGTTTTAAGGAACCTGATGCTGCGGTATATGCAGTGCAGCACTTACGTTTCTTTTTTAATGTCACAGGCAGTACACTTCAGTCTGGTCCTACATCAACTTCGGTGCTTTTCTGACCGGCGCCCCTTCTGAGGTTTTGCTTGTGTTAGGTTGTTTTTTATGTGGTTTATATACATGAGTGGGGTAGAATGGGAAATCCCCATTCTACCCCTTAGTACTTACAAAGGATGAGGGTACATTGGTATATTTCTCTACACTATCAGGCCTATTACATAATAGGCTAGTTGCAAGGCCCAGTCACGGAGGGTTAGGCCACCCCCACAATAGTACTCCCTCGACAGCAAGTGCAGAGATCCCGCTGGGCGAGCTGACGTGCCAAACTATCCCAGTCCCCGTTCCCCGGTAGCAAGCGCGAGGGTGCCGACTGGTGAGCCGATGCAACTAGTAGCTTGCAGCCCTTGAGGCAATGTCTATGAAAAGGTCCGCGGAATCCCACGCTGAAGCTCGGTTGTGCCGCTGAGGCATGCCTACTAGGCAGACGGCGAAGCACTGCACTGAAGCCGGGCCGTCCCACCGAGGCAACGCCTACAAGGCTGACAACGAAGTTGTCGCCGCCCCGCCGAGGCAATGCCTACAAGGCGGGCAGCAAGGCACTACGCCGGAGCCGAGCCGTCCCGCCGAGGCATTGCCTACTAGGCAGGCGGCAATGCGCTGCTCTGAAGTCAGGCCGTCCCGCCGAGGCGACGCTGTTGGACCGAAAAGGCGACAGAGGGGGGTGAATGTCGATTAAAAAGAATTCGTTCCCCTGCAAGTACCCACGATGAAATCTCCTTCGATAGCTGTAATGAGCTATGAATTCGACTCATGAGCTTCACTGGAAATGCAAATGCCAGAGGTGACTGCGGGAAAAGAGACTACCGAGAAAACACTAAGAACCCAGCACAAAACAAGAAATCATAGCAAAGCTGTAGTCGGCCGGTCTGACCGCAGTGCCAGGGCCGGTCAGACCGCTTATGCAACGCCAGTCTGACCATCGGAACAAGTCCGGTTGGACCGCGGGAAAACGGGCGGTCTGACCGCCCAATCTCTTCTGATCTGACCGGCCGTCGGGTCCAGAAGGCTGAAATGTTGATTTTCAGACAGCAAGACTTGGGACTTCACACAAATGCAAAAATGAAGAGTCTCCTCTGGCTTTTTCTGTCCAGGACTGAGGGAACACAACCAAAATAGCGAGAGGGACCAAAAGAACCAAGAGATGTCAACTCAACCACAAGAATTCCAGATCTTGACAAAAATCTGAAACTTTGCAAGAACAGGACCAAAACTCAAATTACTCCGCAACCTTTGATCCTTTGTCCATGAAACTTTGAGGATAGCTAATAGATAGCCTCTGGACTCTAGGTACCATGTTTCGTGCCATCTCAAAGAGGAAAACAAGATTTGCACCAAAACCCTAGGAGAGGAAATGAAGAACAGAGGAAGCCAAAAGCCAAAATCTGGAACCAGGAATGGGTTCTTTGGATTTTAACTGATCAAATGATCTTGAGGCATCATCCCAACTTAAAGCAACCCATTTTGGCCCTTCTCAACAAGAAACAACAAGAAAATCAGAAAGTCAAGAAATCATGCAAAGAGGTATCGAAGGAAAAACAGGGAGCACGGGAGTTAAACTCAGAAATTTCATTCCCAAACAAGCGATTACAGAGGAGTCCCCATACGCATGGACATTAGAACAAGAGGAATGATTACAAGTTCATCAATCCATCCTCTCCCTCTCCCAAACACAAGAACACACTCACTACATGCTTCCTGGGAGGAGAACACACACAGAGAGGAGATGAACGAGGGAACACACTCTGCCCTCTTCCAACCACTAAAGCTTAAAGCCAAAACCACCTCTCAAAGGCTTTTTTGACTAAAGCAAACCCTAGCGACCCCATGAAACCCTTGGAATGCATGCAGCCACAAGGAGGCACCTCCTCCTTATATAGCCTTTGGCTAACGGGTCTCCAACCCGTTACGCCCGCTAAATCCAACGGAACCCGCTCCCGCTTGTGCAGCCTCGCGAAATTACCAATTCACCCCTCCTGCACCTTCCAGGAAGCTTTCGCGTCTCTTGTCGTCCAAGCCTCGCAACCACCTCGACTCTCCGCCGTCTTCGACACATCCCGACCGTTCTGACCTCGACACCGCCCGTGTCTAGTCCGGTCACCCCGTGTCTCGCCACGACTCCGCCTCGATGTCCTACAGCCATCAAAGACAAGAAACACATCACATAGCACCGCTCGATACATGAAAGCATATATAGCATCAATAAAGCATGAAATTGCCCAAACGACCAATCGGGAAGACAAATATGCAATAAGACCGTCCAACCATACCCGACTGCGCCAAATGCCTACCGGACACAAATCACTCAAACCAAACTCAATCTTTGCAACATACTTGTCAATTACTCATCATACACATGTGGTCACCTCCACATGGTTTCTCAATCTCCCCCTTGATGAGTATATTGACAAACCCAGAAAAAGCACAAAGTTGAGTTTGTTTTGAAGAGTCCAACATGGTCCAAAGGAAGAAATTGAAGCTAATGACCATGTCGACAAAGGAGCAAAAGAAAGAGTAAGTTTTCCTCAAAGCTCCCAAAATGGCTTTTTCTACCACTATTCTCCCCCTTTTGGCAATAAACACATCAAGGATGCAAGGAAGAGAACAAGACGTGCTAAAGGATGAAATAGCTGAAGTTGGTTTATTCTGAGCATTTAGAGCCATGAAGATTATCCAAAATGACTATATGAGGATTACATCAAGCCATAAATCATAAGTGTGCTATCAAGATCATGATAATGTATATAGAGACAAGCCAAGCCAAATAAGTCATAATCTGAAATTTGATCGAATTTCTTAGCATGTCAAGTCAACCATGATTCTAGTCTAGCTAAAGGTATCCAAAAATGATGCAGGCCATATCAATAAGCTAAGTAGAACCATGAAGCTAGTGTTGAGTCATTTTAGAGTGCTACAAGTTCAAGGATGAGACATTTGTTTAAGTACTTGTAACCTTTGTAATTTTAGCAAATTGAGCACAATTGAGTCATTACCTACTAGGCAGGCGGCGAGGTGCTGCTCTGAAGCCAGGTCGTCCCGCCGAAGCGATGCCTACAAGGCGGACAGTGAAGTCAAACGGCAAAGGCAGGCCGTCCCGCCGAGGCGATGCCTACAAGGCGGGCGGCGAGGCGCTGCGCCAAAGCCGAGCCGTTCGGCCGACTAGGCGGATGGCGAAGTCGCGTCGCCCCGCCGAAGTGATGCCTATGAGGTGGATGGCGAAGTCAACCAGCGAAGGCGGGCCGTCCGCCGAGGCGATGCCTACAAGGTGGACAGTGAAGTCCTACGCCGGAGTCGGGCCGTCCAGCCAAGGCGATGCCTACGGGGTGGACAACGAAGCCTTGCCGCCCTGCCGAGGTGATGCCTACAAGGTGGGCGATGAGGCCCTACTCCCGGGTCACCCCGCCGAGGCCATGCCTACAAGGCGGATGACGAAGTCATCGCCGCCCCGCCGAGGCAATGCGTACGAAGTGGGTGGTGAAGTCGCGTTGCCCCACCAAAGTGATGCCTACGAGGTGGACGGCGAAGTCAACCGGCGAAGGCGGGTCGTCCTACCGAGGCGATGCCTACAAGGCGCACAGCGAAGTCCTACGCCAGAGCCGGGCCGTCCTGCCGAGGCGATGTCTACGGGGAGGACAACGAAGCCTGACCGCCACGCTGAGGCGATGCCTACAAGGCAAGGGCGAGGCCCTACTCCCGGGTCGCCCCGCCGAGACCATGCCTACAAGACAAACGACGAAGTTGTGGCCGCCCCGCCGAGGCGTTGCCTACGAGGTGGACGGCAAAGTCGCGTCGCCCCGCCGAGGCAATGCCTACAAGGCGGGCGGCGAGGCGCTGCGCCGGGGCCGAGCCGTCCCGCCGTGGCATTGCCTAATAGGCGGGCGGCGAGGTGCTGCTCTGAAGCCGGGTCTCCTGCTGAAGCGATGCCTACGAGGCAGACGGTGAAGTCAAACGGCAAAGGCGGGCCGTCCCGCCGAGGCGATGCCTACAAGGCGGGCGGTGAGGCACTGTGCTGGAGCCGAGTCGTTCGGCCTACTAGGTGGACGGCGAAGTCGCGTTGCCCCGCCGAAGTGATGCCTACGAGGTGGACGGTGAAGTCAACCGGCGAAGGCGCGCCGTTCCGCCGAGGCGATGCCTACAAAGTGGACGGTGAAGTCCTACGCCAGAGCCGGGCCGTCCAGCCAAGGCGATGCCTACAGGGCAGACAACGAAGCCTTGCCGCCCTGCCAAGGCGATGCCTACAAGGCGGGCGGCGAGGCCCTACTCCCAGGTCACCCCGTCGAGGCCATGCCTACAAGGCGGACGACGAAGTCATCACCGCCCCGCCGAAGCGATGCCTACGAGGTGGACGGCGAAGTCACGCTGCCCTGCCGAGGCGATGCCTACAAGGCGGGTGGCAAGGCGCTGCGCCGGAGCCGAGCCATCCCGTCGAGGCATTGCCTACTAGGCAGATGGCGAAGTCATGCCGCCAGCCGAGGTGACGCCTATGAGGCAGACGGCGAAGTCGCGCACCGTGGCCACCATTCCCCTACCTGCAAAAAGCCATGCCCGTGGAGGATGGGCACGAGCGGCGTGTGCCGAGGATGCTACGCACGCGGGGGAGGGGAGGGTTTAGTCGATCCCCTACCTTCAAAGAGAGTGCTCGTGGAGGGTGGGCGCTTGGAGCATAGGCCGAGGGTGCTACGCACGCAGAGGCAGGGAGGCGAGACTGCCGTTCCCCTACCTTCAAAAAGAGGGTCTGCGGAGGGCGGGCGCTTGAAGTGTAGGACGAGGGCGCTGCGCACGCAGAGGCAGAGAGGCGAGACTGCCGTTCCCCTATCTTCAAAAACGGTGCTCACGGAGAGCGGGTGCTTGCGGTGTAGGCCGCGGGCGCTACGCACGCAGAGGTAGGGAGTCGAAGGCGCCGTTCCCCTACCTTCAAAATTGGTGCCCGCGGTGAGTGGGCGCTTGTGGCGTAGGCCGAGGGTGTTACGCACACAGAGGCAGGGAGGCGAAACCGTCATTCCCCTACCTTCAAAAAGAGTGCCCACAGAGGGCGGGCGCTTGAAGCGTAGGCCGAGGGTGCTACACACGCAGAGGCAGGGAGTAATGGATTGCGCGCAGGCTACGATAGCAGAAAACAAAACTTTTCTATCGCGCACACCAGGACATCATGCTAGGGAGGGATCATGGATCGTTACCACTAGGCCTTGCGCGTGAAGAAGAGTTGGAGAAGCCGATCCAACCACGCGTGGAGGTAGTAGTGGAAGTAGCCGATCGTCCCGAGCAGATCGTCTCCTCCACGCGATCAACCACACCACGCAGCGGATCCAATCAGTAGGTTGTTGATGCCGATCAACGCCGCAACGAGCAGCGCCTCCACCGGTATCCACACGTCCGGGGTGGGCGCCGATCGCGAGTGTACCGGCACTCGCGAGCGGCTAGGGTTTGGCTCGGGAGGTGGCGGCTAGGGTTTGGCTCGGGATTATGAAGCATACAACCTCGGCCCCTCGCCTCTATATATAGACCTCCTCACTTGGGCCTCGTGGACCGAGGCCCAATAGGAGTCTATCCGGATCTCTATCCGAATTGAGCCCACATCCGAATCACATTCAAATTAGTGTTCCAATCCGTTAAGTGTGCGACCACAGCAGGTTCACGTATACTTGGTCGCGACCGAAATGCCTTCCGGTCACCACATAATAGCGGCCTCTAGCAAGACATATTAACCCCAAAGTATACGTAAAGATCATATCATTGAATCTGTAATGTTCTCATGTACGAATCCCTTTGCCTCACGATATAGATTAAGCTCAAGGCGAGACTGTGTCATCCTCTTAATAGCTCAATCACTCTCTCGATTCCGTGATGGATTATAAACTCGTGATTGACTCCTCAATCACCTTGGCATGGCCATGCACTTTCATAATCCATTACATCGAGGGCCCTGTAGATATCTCTCCCATAAGGAGGGGCAAATTCTATCTTGATCATTCACATCCCACTACATGTTTCATAGCAAACCCGAAGACTACTTTTATGACTACCCGATTCTGGAGTAGTGGTTAGTAGTCCCAAAATAGGCTACTACGCATGTTGGGAACCATGATGGTCTCAAGTCTAAGGATTCTACATAAACACTACTTGAGACCTACTGATGACACATGTAATCTCTGCAGTGTCTCATGTCGGGTCTATCCAACATATGTTCACTAACACATGTCCATATTATTGATTTGGTATCACCATACCATGATCCATGAGACATGATCATCAATCAATACATATGCTGATCTTTGAATCATATTTGTTCCTCATATGATATATGATCAGGGATCATTTAGAAATAACAACATTTTAGCATTAAGAGTCTCATGAATAAGTCACATACTCATTGATCAATAATGATAATGTCTATTTCAAGGAACAAAGTATTGCATCATAAACATAGTATATGATATATACAACATCTCCATGTTGCCTCTAGGGCATATCACTAATAGGGAGGCGAGACTGTCGTTCCCCTACCTTCAAAAAGAGTGCCTGCAGAGGGCGGGCGCTTGGAGCATAGGCCGAGGGTGCTACGCACGCCGAGGCAGGGAGGTGAGACTATCGTCCCCCTACCTTCGAAAAGAGGGCCTGCGGAGGGTGAACGCTTGAAGCGTAGGCCGAGGGTGCTACGCACGCAGAGGTAGGGAGGCGAGACTGTCGTTCCCCTACCTTCAAAACTAGTGCCCACTGAGGGCGGGCACTTGCAATGTAGGCCGAGGGCGCTTGGTGAGTGCGCCGCTAAAGCGATGCATGTCTTGGTGGGACATGTGCGAAGACGCGATATTCAGGTGGTGCACCGCTAAAGCGAGGCACTACCTGGTGCAACACACACGAAGGCGCGATATCTAGGTGGTGCGCCGCTAAAGCGAGGCACTCCCTGGTGCAACGCACGCGAAGGCGCGGTATCCAGGTGGTGCGCCACTAAAGTGAGGCACTCCCTGGTGCAATGCACGCGAAGATGCGGTATCCAGGTGGTGCACCACTGGAGCGAGGCACTCCCTGGCGTCTCGGCCACGCGTCTTTTTTATACTTCGGAGAGTGCGCGTGGGGACAACATCTACGCGTCTTTTTTACACTCCAGAGAGTGCGTGTAGGGACAACATCCACGCGTCTTTTTATACTCCGGAGAGTGCGCAGGGACAGCATCCGCGTATTATTTATACTCCGGAGAGTACGCGTAGGGATAACATCCACGTGTGCTCAGGAACAACATCCGCGTCTTTTCTTTATACTCCGGAGAGTACGCGTAGGGACAACATCCACGCGTGCGCGGGAACAACATCCGCATCTTTTTTTATATTCCGGAGAGTACGTGTAGGGACAACATCCACGCGTGCGCGGGGACAACATCAGAGTCTTTTTTTTGTACTCCAGAGAGTACGCGTAGGGACAACATCCACGCATGCGCGGGGACAACATCCGCATCTTTTTTATACTCTGGAGAGTACGCGTAGGGACAACATCCGCGCCTTTTTTTATACTCCGGTGAGTACGCGTAGGGACAACATCCACGCGTGCGTAGGGACAACATCAAAGTCTTTTTTTGTACTCCGGAGAGTACGTGTAGGGATAACATCCACGCGTGTGCGGGAACAACATCTGCGTCTTTTCTTTATACTCCGTAGAGTGCGCGCAGGGGTGTCCCCCCGCGTGCTGTATTTATACTCCGTAGAGTACACCGACGCTTGAGGCGATCGTGCGATTTTTTATACTCTGCAGAGTTGGCGATGCGGAGTTGAATGTTGATGTCGCGGAGTCGAGCGGGGGCCAAAGCACGTCTTTGGCGGCACGGAGGTGACGCTCGATGCGGAGGCTCGGAGGCCCATGCAGAAGCCATACGGAGCGCGCCTGCAGAGTTAACTAATGCTCGCAGCATGCATGCAGAGTTAACTAGGCCACTGAAGTTTGTGCATGCACGGATGAATATATGTGTAGTTTATGTTTGTGCATGCATGGATGAATACTTTGTGCATGCATACGTGAAATTTGTGCATGCATGAATGGATAAACGTGGAGTTTATGTTTGTGCATGCATGGATGAATACCTTGGGCATGCATACGTGGGGTCTATCTTTGGCAGCGCGGAGGCGGGTGGAGGTGTGCGGAGGCTCGGCGCGGAGGCTCGATATCGTACAAAGGCTTGGCGCGGAGGCTCGACCTTGCTTGTGCGAGGTATGCGCACCATCCATGCATGTATGTATATACATGCTTGTTCTTCGATGTGGCATGGTCTTTTGTGAAATGCGCAGATTGGATGTTCCTGATGTCAAGCTTCCTGATGTTGCTATGCCTTCTGGCTCTGAAGAGGTCGCCCCAGCGGTAGGCACTGTACCTGGAAGGGTTCTCGTTGCTCACCACCTCCTCGAGCGGCTCGACGACGGCGCACCCAGCCTAGCGCCTCTCTGGCTATACGGCAGCTGAGAGGCGGCCTGGAGAGTTAGCGGGTGTGGAGCCGAGGTCGAGGATGCCAACACGAAGTCTGACACTCAGCACGGAGGCAGGGCGTCCAACGGAGCGTTGTAAGGCCATGTGTGCAAGGGCGACGAAGTCGGAGCCCGTCGCAGCGAGGGTGGAGGTGCCCGTGGATGGCGCGGATGTGCGGAGTCCATGGCGTGGACACTAAATGGAGACGTCACTCGATGCGGAGGCTCGGAGGGGACTTCACGCAGGGGCCATCGTGCAGAGGTAGCCCGCATGGAGGTATCGGGCGCTGGGGCGCGAAGCCGAAGGTTGACACTGAGCCAGCGCGAAGAGTTTGGCCAAGTCATCGCGGACAAAGTTCGACGGAGGCTAATGTCGTAGAGTTTGGCGTGGCGAAGTTGAAGCGAAGACCGGCGTCACGGCAGAGCCGCCTCGAGCATGCTTATGCACGCGCTGCGCTTTCTCGACATCCTCCCCCGGAGGCTGATTGCATGGAGCTCATCGGCGTGCTTGACACGGAGGGTGAAGCACGCGGAGAACATCTAGACAACCCGCACGCCCGCCGCCGCACTCTCCAGGCCACCTCGCGCTGAAGACCTTCATCCCCGTACGGCCTCGTACGTGTGCAATTGCACCATAGGCCTCATGGAGGGTAGCCTCGTAGCTCATGCGCTCGTGCATGCAGCCTGCGTTCACACCGGAATGTAGTGGCAGATGCGGAGGCTGGAGAGAAGACGGGCGACGTGAGACTCGACGACGCGGAGGCTTCGGAGGCGAGGTGCTCGATGACGCGGAGAGTGGACTCGACGACGTGGAGGCTTCGGAGGCGAGGCGCTCGACGACGCAAAGGCTTCGGAGGTGCTCGACGACGCGGAGACTTCGGAGGCGCTGGACGATGCGGAGACTTCGGAGGCGAGGTGCTCGACGATGTTGAGAGTGGACACTTTGGCCGAGATGCGTGGAGGCTCGGAGGTAGGGCACTCGATGACGCGGAGGCTTCGGACGGGAGGGGAGGTGCAAAGACTTTAATGCGGAGGCTAGCGTATTGCATGCATGCATACGTAAAGGTTGTGCATGGATGGATAGATGCTTCCTGTAGAAGACTGCAAAACGGGGGCGCGACACCGAGCGGGGGCTCGGCACGGAGGCTCGACACCACTTCCCTACATGAACACCCCAAGTAGGACGGAGATAGCAGCAATACAGAGATGGATGATTCGACTAGATCTATTCAATGCACCATCTACAAAACATGACGAAGTGTAAATGCAAATCCCATACGCCTCTATAGTTAGGCTGGTTAAATTTTCAGTGAGCAAGCTACTTATCTGTCGTTGATAGCCTGCAGGATGGTACAGACACCATGAATGAAGCAATATGCTCCTAGGAGTAGAAAAGATCCACACAGCCACCGCTGGGTTGTAGAATCCCTCTCAAGTTGGCAGTTTTAAGAAGAAACATAGAGGGAGATGGGCAAACGTTACAGTTACACGATGGGATAAAGCAAGATAATGCTTCGAGCATATCGACAGGAAAGATCCAAATCTTTAGCAGCCTATTCCCATATCAACAGGAAAGATCCAAATCTTTAGCAGCCTATTCCCTTTTCTTACCTTTTTTTTGTTGAATGCTGGAGAAATCTCTTCCATACATAACTTCTTGTCGTCCCCACGGACGGCGCTATCTGTTGTGGCTACAGGCCAAACAGTAAAGAAGGGGACTCATAGGAGAGGAAGAGGAGAGCCAAATCTATGGGAGAGTTGGTAAGAATGAGAGGATGCCCTTCCTCCTGCCCCTCCTGGGGGTTTATATACATGAGTGAGGTAGAATGGGAAATCTCCATTATACACCTTAGTACTTACAAAGGATGAGTGTACATTGGTATATTCCTCTACACTATCAGGCCTATTACATACAGGCTAGTTGCAAGGTCCAGTCACGGGGGGTTGGGCCACCCCCACAACACTAAATATTACTTGAATAATTAAATAATTCTGTGCTCTAACAGATTATTAAGCTAAGTAAGAAAAGTTAATAATTTAAACAATTGTCCATTAGAACCCTATAAAATACTACATCTCGAAATGCTAGAAATACAAGCTATAGGATTTATTCGATAAAGTAGAAATGTACGTATTATGTGTAGAACTCAAGTCCTAACTCTCAAAATGTTAACATCCGATAAATAAATACTTAATACTTCTAGCAACTCATGCACCGGCTCATAGGTCTAATCTAATTCATAGAACTTTCTTGATAAATATAAAATAATAACAATAAATGAAGTTATTAAATTAAAGACTGAGTTATGATATTCTGCCATCAGTTATGCCTAACCATCTCCGAGTTCTAAGCGGAATATTCTCATGAATATTCCTTTATCATGAACCCTCCTTAACATCCATCTCAGCGAATTTCCCTCAGTCATTCATCACTTCACTCCAACCATTTTTGACTCCGTTAATACTCCATGCCCAATCAACCCAACCTCAAATCACCTGTTTAATCATAATAGAAATTAATCAAGTTCAATTAGATTTATTTGGATCTTTTGAGTTATTTACCTTTATCTGGATTCAGTTGTTTAGCGTGTACTTAGAAATTGGAGTCCTTAAGAATCAATGGAACAAGTGAGGCCAAGATCGAGGTGAAGATAAAGATCAGAAGCTCAATACCCTTGAATGAGAAAGTTTTGAGTGAGCTCAAGACCACGGTAAACCACGCAAGGCGAATCAATATTTTGATTATGTTGAACCTACATTTTCTGCATATTATTTCTGTTTTAAATTATCAAATTGCATGCTATTATTTCATATGCAAATTATGTTTGTTTTATAAATTCTAGTTACATGCTCATTATTTAACTTGTTAATATTACACTCTTTTAGAATATTTGAGTATTTGAGTCTTATCACCCTAGCAAAATTATAATGGTAAAACTTTTAAAAATAAGTCCTTAGTTATACGCCATGCTTAGTACTGCTTAGATACTCGAGGGCACCAAAATACCCCAAGCATCACTTTTAATCATGAGAAACTGATTTGGGAAGTCATGGGTGGAAATGACTGGTATATTTTGACATGAGAAACAGAGCATGGTGGTTTTGCTCACCCTCGCTCACTTAATTAATCCAGAATCAGGAGTCTGATCGCTACACTTCAGCAATTTATCTAGCCATGAAGGTGAAGAAGATGAAGAGGTCAAGAACTAGGTCATGAACCCCAGTTGGCTGCCTGTGGGCACGTCCCGAGGGTGCCACTTGTGTGCTTCATTTTCGCTGCTGCATTTTATCAATTTTGGCCTGATCAGCTCATGAGTCAGATCGCTACACTTCAGCAATATATCTGGCCATGAAGGCGAAGAAGATGAAGAGGTCAAGAACTAGGTCGCGAACCCCAGTTGGCTGCCTGTGGGCACGTCCCAAGGGTGCCACTTGTGTGCTTCATTTCCGCTGCTGCATTTTATCAATTTTGGCCTGATCAGCTCATGAGTAAGTCTACTATTATATTTACACTTCCGCATGATATGTATTTTGATGTTTAGTACTGTATCTGTGAGCACTATCTACTGACCTAGGGAATAGTATGGTAAAATCACATAGGAGTCCAGATTGTAAAATCTGGGTCCAACAGTGGATGCTATTTTGGAAGGTAGAGAAACGATGGTTCAGCCTACCTCCACGTGCTTAGTGCACGTCTTGGCCTACGTCGCTCATGCTCGCCCTCCGCGGGCGTTGTTTTGAAGGTAGGGGAATGGCGGCTCTGCCTCCCTACCTCCGCGTGCATTAGCACCCTGCTTAGCCTACGCCACTCACACCCACCCTTCGTAGATGTTCTTTTTGAAGGTAGGAGAAAGGCGGTTCGGCCTCCCTACCTCCGTATGTGTTAAAGCCCTTCTTGATCTACACATGCTCACCCTCCGTGGGCGCTCTTTTTTGAAGGTAGGGGAATGGCAGTTCGGCCTTCCTACCTCCGCGTATGTAGCACCCACCTTGGCTTACGCCGCTCATACTCGCCCTTTGCGGGTGCTATTTTGGAAGGTAGGGGAACAGCGGCTTCGCCTCCCTACCTCGCACCCACCCTTTCCGCATCACCTTGGTAAGGCGGCATGACTTTGCTATCTACCTTGTAGGCATCACCTCAGCGGGATGTCACGTCTTCGCTGGGAGACTTTGCCGCCTGCTTTGTAGGCATCGCCTTGTTGGGACAACCTGGCTTTGGCGTGGGACTTCTCCGCTCGCCTTGGAGGCACTGCCTCGGCGGGGCGGCACGGCTTCGGTTGTAGGACTTCACCATCCACCTCGTAGGCAATGCCTGGGCAGAGCCACACACATTCGTCACCCTCCTTGTAGGCATCGTTGTTCACCTTGTAGCCTTTGCCTCGGCCTGGTGACACAACTTCATCATCCACCTTGTAGGCATCGCCTCGGCTAGGTGGCCTACGTGCCGCACATTTGGAGGCACCACCTTGATAGAGTGACCACGACTTCACCGCCCGCCTGGTAGGCCTCACCGTGGCAGGGCGGCTGCACTTCCATGTGTTGCCTGTCCCGGAGGCACCGCCTCGACGGAGCAGCAACAACTTCAGAACAATCACTGCCCAGCTTTTTATTTCACAATTTTCAAAAAAAAAAGTAAAAATTAAATTAAATTCAAATAAATCAAGTGTTCTCTGGTTACCAAAATTTTGGAGATTTTATTTGCCTATTTTTAGTTTTAAAAAAAGGCTTTCTTTAAAAGTAATTTAACTAAAAACATAAAAGTATTATTAAGTAAAAGATATTTTGGATTTATATAAAAACCCTAGTTCAAAATAATTATTTTGAAGCAATTAGCTTTTATTTGGCTTTCTTTGTTTTCTAGATTTTAAAAATCAATTTAAAAGCTAAAAAGTATTTTTTGTAAAAATTATAAGACCAACTTTAAGTTAGAAATATTTTTCCTAAGTCTAAAACATCTCCAGGAATTTATGTGAAATTTTCTAGAATTGTTAGACTATATTTTCTATTTTCTAGGTATTTTAAAACCTTCCCAATGTTTATAAAAATGAAAAACAAATTCTAAACCCGAACTTCCCTTGGGCCGACATGTGTCAGGCCCAGATTCAATTCGCCACCACCCGATCTAATTTGAGCTGTCCTCTTTCACTCACCCTTTCACTCCTCATCTGATGGCTCGCTCCATTTCCCTGGCCACGTGTCTTCAATCTGACTGCCCACTCTTCCCCTCTCTCTTCTCTCTCGCCGACATGCGGGCCCCACATGTCAGGTCTCCTTCTTCCTCCCTTCTTCTTCTTCCCCGTGCCGTCCGCCATGGCCTCACCTCGGAGCTTTTAAAGCTTCTGTTTCCTTCCATCTTTTCTGGGCATTAGCTGCCATTAATGCTCCTCTTCACTCCCGTATTCATATCCGCATGTTTCCCCTCCTTTAAGCCTCCATTTCCTCGCCTTTACGCGCCACTACTCTGGTCTTAAATCCGGTAAGCAATTACTCACTGGCGCCGCCTCCTCGCCCCTATAAAAGGCATCCCTCGGCACCACTCCTCCTTGCACCACCTCGTCCTAGCCTCTCCTCTCATTCTCCGTGTGCCCAGAGTCCCCGCACCGTCTCCTCTTTCTCTCTCGCCGATGAACTCCTCCAACGAGGCATTCTGACCACTCCGGCTACCCTTGCACCCCACTGACCTCTCCTTTGGCCTCACCGCAAGCCCACCAAGCCTGTCTGCTATCCAGCCAAACCTCTTCACCACCGGAGCGCAGCTGCACCAGGAGCCACCCGCCGCCGCCGCTTCCTGCTCGTCGTCGGCCACTTCTGTCACCCATTCGTCTCCACCAAAGGTACCATTGGGATCCCCATCGCCCCCTCTTGCTCTTGCGCCACTCACCGCCTGTCGCTGAGCGCCGGTGCTCTGGTGAGCCCTCGGGCCCAGAGTGCCGCCACGTCGGCCCCTGCCACGTCAGCGGTAGGTGATGTGGACGCCACCTGTTAGCCTGTAGACGCCACGCTAGCGACCACTCGCCGGTCAGTAGCCACGCTTGCCACATGCCACCTTAGCTTTCTTCACGGTCCATGAACGCAGTCCACCATAAACCGGCCCCACATGTTAGTCATATAAAATCCTTTTCCTTTACAAAAGTAATTCAGCCGAAAAATCAAAATCCTTACTGACGTCACCCTGATGTCATAATTTCCATTTCCTTCAGAAAAATAATTCCACCAAAAATCATTTCCTCTGCTGATGTCATAAATCAAATTTCTAGTTCAAAAATAATTCCAGAAAATCCAATTTATTTTTTTCTCTCTTTTCAACCTTCCAGGAGCTTGTTCTCCTTCATCCTAGCTCCGATTGGACCCGTTCCAATTTCTAAATTCCTCTAAAATCCTAATATATCCATTTCTAGAATATTTTTGAATATTTGGAGTTTATTTGAATTTATTTGATTTTTATTTGAGTTCGGTGGGTTATTTTCATGTGTAGACTGCTACGATTCGGAGGAATTCTTCAATGACAATTCTCACCAATTCGCAGAGTAAAGCAAGTTACACATTTTGATCATGTTGATCCTAGTTTGCAAATAAAATTATTTTGTTTTAAATTATTCTACATGCATATTTTTATCCAACGTATTTCAATCTAGTTTTAAATTTAGTTATTGCCTACTTGTTAATACCTCCTTTGACATTGATTCCCGGATACCTTGTGATAGACCATGTGGAGGTGACCCCGGTTGTGTGATGAGTAATTGACATCTGTTTTAGGAAAGTCGAGTGTGGTTTGTGTGGTTCGGGCCATGTTGTTGCACGGTGCAATCGGTTTCGGTCGGACCTTGTCGAACTAGGTCGAACGTGCTTAAGTCATTTATTTTTTTCATTTCAATCGGCTCGGGCTTTGAGCTTTTCTTCTGATGGTATTGTATGGTTACAATATTTCAAGCGGTGCTATGTGATTTGTTTCTTGTCTGTGATGGCTGCAGGACATCGAGACGGAGTCGTGGCGAGGCACGGGATGACCGGACTAGGCGCAGGTGGTGCCGAGGTCAAAGCAGTTGAGGTGTGCCGAAGACGGCGGGGACTCGAGGTGGTTGCGAGGCTTGGGCAGCAAGAAATGAGGAAGCTTCCCGGAAGGTGCTGGAGGGGCGTTTTGGTGAATACGCAAAGTTGCACTAAAAGAAGTGGATTGTGGATAAATCGCCATGAGATGTTGAGAGCTAATGGGTAAAGTGTGGTGTAAACCCATTAGTGGAGACTATAAGTAGAGGATGCTCTCTATTGGAGAAGGGAGAGAGAGGTGTGTGAAAGTTAGGGTTTTTTATTTGGTTCTCTCCATATATGAGTTGTAAGGGCCTTTTAGGGCAGTACTTGTGTTTTATTTTGGGTGATCCTTTTGAGTTGTGAGATGGGGTAAACTAATGTAATCCTTCCTCTCATTTAATCTTTCATGTCTCTATCTTATTTTTCAGCTCTAGTACTGTTTTGAGTTCTCCTGTCTATGTTATTTTGTGTTTGTTTTCTGTTCTTTTTCTCCTCTTCTGAATCTCAGGCTAGCTCTGTGTTTTACATCTTGGATGATTTGTTTTAGAAGGTTCAGTTTCAATCCATCTTTATCTAGCTTAGTTCCTATGGCTCAGTTTGTTTATGGTTCCCTTGGTTGACATCTCAAGCTATAGGTTCTGTCAAGTTCTTAGTTCTTGATTCAAGGTTTTTGTCAATCCTCTGATTTCAGTTGGCTATTCAATGCTCTCGGACAGGCAGTGAAGCATCTTATTTGTGCTGTGCCGACAGCATTAAGTACTTTTGTTTTCGGTTTTGTTGGCAGCAAAACTTCTTGCGTGACGATTTTGTCTCCTGGCAGCAAAACTCTTTTCAGCTTTGCCCTTCTTCCTTTTCGGTTGGTAGCTTTGGGGCCTTCATTCCTTGTCTCGGTTGTAGCTCCTGCTTCTGCAGCTTGCTATTTTCAGCAGCCAGGACAAAGTTTCGGCTGCCATGGCAGCTCTTTTGTGCTGTTCGGCTGCCATGGCAGCTCTTTTGTGCTGTTTTGGCACCAATGTTTGCATTTCGGCTGGCAGCAAGTTTCCTTCTTTTGTGTCTCTCGGCTGCAGCTTCCTTGTGTTGGGTTTTATTTGGTCTTAATTAAATTGCTGCTACTTGCTTATTTCAGTTTGGCTGCTACAATCTTTCCTTTTTCAAATTGTTTCTTTTGGCAGCAAAGACAGCTCTGGTTGAAGTTCTCGGTCTGCACTTTCTTTTCTTTCTCAGTTGGTCTTTGTGCTTCTCGGCAAGCTCTGCACTACATTGCCTCTTTCTCTGGTAGTTTGAGTTCTCATTGTGCTTAAGCTTATCTTCTTCACAGTTCGTATAACTATCGGAGAAGAGCTCATTCGTGGATAGTTCAGGGGATATTTTTTTAAAAAAAGAAGCAACATTCCCTCCCCCTCTGTTGCCGTTTTCGATCCAGTAATTGCTATCAGAGCCAGTTATCTCTTCCTCGTAGATCTTAACCGGTCTCTAGAGACATGGCGACATACAAGTACTCGACCAAGCCCCCGATCTTCGATGGGATCGACTATCCCTTCTGGAAGAGTCGGATGGAGACCTACATCCAAGCTCAGGGCTACGCCATCTGGCGGAAGGTCAAGGTCCGGTATGCTATTCCTGCCGATGAGAACATCAATGCCAGAAACATGGCTGATGTTGAGGCGAATGAAAAGGCAAGGAACATCATAATCCAGGGCTTGAGCCGAAGCGAGTTTGATCGAATCTCTCATCTGACATCGGCTTTCGACATCTGGGTGACCCTCGATGCATACCATGAGGGCACCACCCAGATCAAGACAGTTCGACAGGACCAGTTCAAGTGAGATTACAACGAGTTTGAAATGCTCGTTGGTGAGTCCCTCGATGAGTGTTTTGCGCGTTTTCAGAAGATTTTGAGCAACCTTCGAGCAGTCGGTCTCACATACCCCGACTCGGACAATGCTCGTCAAATGCTCGCAGCTCTTGATTTGCGTGTTTGGGAGATGAAGGTGACTACCATCAAGGACACCACCAATCTCTCGACCTTGACTCTTGACGCGTTGTATTCACGCCACAAGACTCACGAGATTGACATCGTCTCTCGTAGGTCGAAGTCGCAGTCGATGGCCTTAGTCACCGATCCCAGTCTGGCTTCTGTGACCTTGGCAAAGCCAAGAAGCTCTTCCACCGCGTCCTCACCGCCTTCGACGACCTCGACCTTAGCGAGGTGGAGGGGTGGAGCGACGACGATGGGACGGACGAGCAAGACCCCAAGGTGGCGACGACTTCTCTGGCATGTGCTTCAAGGCCCTTGAGGGCGAGATCAGCGACAGCGAGCTCTATTCCGACTCCGACGAGGTATACCCCTCTTACGACCAGCTTAATGATGTTTTTCTTAAGTTAGGAAAATTCCATGCTAGATCTAGGGCTAGGTGTAGCGAGTTGGAGAAGGAAGTAGATAGATTGTCACGGGAGCTTACTTCACTTATATCTGCTCCCTCCCGTGACGAATGGGATACATGTTGTGCCTTGCTTGATGACATGGAGAAATTAAGGACCTCTCATGATAGTCTGTCCTCTGAGCTTGATATGATCAAGGTGTAGAATGTTAGTCTTCTTGTTAAGCAAGGGATGAGTAGGGTAACGCCCCCTTCATCTACTACTGTTCAGGCTATTTCTTGCACCTCATGTGAGGATAAAGATAATGCTTTTAGAGGTCTTTATACCATGCTCCTTGATCTGCCTGATTCTTGTGAAAGCTGCACTAATTTGAAATTGAACTTAAAAAGGGCAGATCATAAAATTGCTGAATTGCATGCTTCCTTACTTGAGCCCATTGTTTCTTGTACCAACTGTCCTAAATTGACCTATGAGCTTGAGTGTGTTTCTAAGCAATTTCAAGAAATGATTGATCAAAACAAGAAAATGGCTCAATATGCTTCTAAGGACCCTGTTAGTTCACCATGTAACAATTGTGAAAAACTAAAAACTTAGTTGATTGCCTTAGATGAGAAATGTGTGAAGCTAACTAAGGATTTACAAGAGAAGCCACAATCTTGTTGTGATGTGTGTGTCGGTGTAGGGGAGAAGCCTGAGGGTAAGGTAGAGACGCTTAGCGATGTGAACCAAATGGCTAGCAGTAGGACTGTCCCTTCTGAGTCGGCTGTGCATGCACAAGCCATTCGCTCTTCTGCTATTGGTTCTCCTTCTGCTCCCTTACCTTCTGTGTCTCTTCTTCCCTTTGCTCTTCTTGCACCTCTCTCTTTCGGGAGTGTCAGTACCTTATGAACACTCTCGAGAGGTTTATAGGAGGCAAGAAGAAGCTAAATCTTATTCTAGACCAGTCCAAGATCTGCAAATTCAATCAAGGTATAGGATATGATTTTTATGAGGACATGAGGAAGCATCCACCTGCTATTCTTAGACCCTTAGCAGCAGGCGTGATCGAGGTTGAGCCCAGTACTGAGAAAGTTCAATGCTAGTCAGCGGACTTTGTCCAAGGGATTTCTGACAGCAAGGTGACTCCACCTGTTGCTTCGGCCTCTCAGAAGGTGAAGCCTTATCATGCTACTTCTATCTTTCCGAAGGTGAAGTATCATTGCACCTTCTGTCAGAAGGATGGACACTTGGTCGAGCGATGCTTCAGGCGCGCCAAGATCGCGCGTAGAGACCGTGTTGCAACTCTTAGGTGTATTCAGGGTTAGCCCCAGTCTTGAGTGCACCAAAGACCAACACGAGGTCTAGGTTTGCTTCAGCTGATGGGTTTGGGCAGCATCGAGGACTTGGTTTTTCTGAGTTTTCTGGTTTTCGTCTTCATGCTCACTTTGGTCATGACTTCCACCGTTCTGAGGATAGATCTCGTTTCTCCCGTCAAGATGGCTACCCGCGGCGTGATCAGCGTGTTGCTGGTGCTCCGACTCGCTCTCCCATAGCAATCGGACCCAACAACAGCTCCAGGTCTACTCGTGGACCTTCTGCTTCTTTGAGCAATAGAGAGCGTAGGGTAGGTAGAGGTCAGTCATGTGTGGCTACTTCTTCTACTCAACGTATTACTCAGTATTGGATGCCAAAATCACTCTTGATTTACCCCAGTACTGAGACTTTACTCTCTCGTTGACTCAGGTTCACTGGGCAGGGAAGAGAGAGGTTTGGCTCGTTGACTCCGGGTGTTCTCGACACATGACCGGAGACTCTCGTTGGTTCTCTTCCCTAGCTCGTGCTCTAGGTGATGAGACGATCACCTTCGGAGACACTTCATCTGGGCGCGTCATCGCCAAAGGTACAGTGCGCGTTAATGAGTCTTTTGTTTTGAAAGATGTTGCCTTGGTTAGTAAGCTGCAGTACAATTTTCTTTCTGTTTCTCATCTTACCGATGACGGCTTTGAGGTGAGCTTTAAGAAAAATGCTTGTAAAATTCTTGATTCTTTGGGTAGTCTGGTTTGCGGGATTTCTCGTTATGGGAGGATCTTTCATGCTGATTTTTCTGAGTCTTCTGGTGATCCTCTCCGGTGTTTAGTTGCGTCTGAGTCCCGTGACCTTACCTTCTGGCATAGGATACTTGGTCATATTGGATTTGACCATTTGACCCGAGTTAGCGGCCACGATCTCATTCGTGGTCTGCCGAAACTCAAGATGGTCAAAGATATTGTTTGCGCTCCTTGCCGGCACGGCAAGATGGTTGCCGCTTCTCACCCTCCGGTCATAGTGACTATGACCGATGCACCAGGACAGCTTCTCCACATGGACACAGTTGGACCAGCTCGAGTGCAGTCAGCAGGAGAAAGTGGTATGTTCTTGTCATGGTCGATGACTTCTCGAGGTTCTCTTGGGTATTTTTCTTAGCCTCGAAGGATGAGACATTTACACATTTTTGAGGTCTTTTCAGCAGGCTTTCTGTTAAGCTCCCGGGTGCCTTACGAGCGATCCGCAGTGACAATGGCACGGAGTTCAAGAATTTCTACTTTGAGAGGTTCTGTGATGAGACAGGTGTAGAGCACCAGTTCTCTTCTCCACACGTCCCACAGTAGAATGGCGTAATGGAGAGGAAGAACCGTACCTTGGTCGAGATGGCCAGGACAATGCTTGATGAGTATTCTACACCTAGAAAGTTTTGGGCTGAGGCTATAGCGACCGCGTGCCATGTTTCGAACAAAGTTTTTCTTCGGGCACACTTGCATCGCACTTCCTATGAGCTGAGATACGGGCAAAAGCCTAGTGTCTCTCATTTTCATGTGTTTGGTTGCAAGAGTTTCATTCTGAAGTCCGGGAACCTAGACAAGTTCGAGTCATATTTTTGTGATGGTATCTTTCTAGGTTACTCGACTTCTTCGCGGGCGTATAGGGTTTGGAACTGTGAGTCTAGTAAGTTGGTAGAGACCTGTGAGGTGACCTTCGACGAGGCCAGTCCGGGGACTAGGCCCGATATCTCATGTTCTTTAGAGCAGTCCGAGCCCATCTTTGTGGACGATGAGGAGGATGGAGATGAGGGTTGTCTACCCGATCTGGTTCCTCATCCTCCCCTTGAGGTGCCTTCCTCCACTGCACCTCTAGTTGATCAGCCTATGCCTTCTGCTTCCTTTGGAGCTAGTAGCTCTGTTCCTACCTCATCAGCTCATGAGGTAGAGGCCACTTCTTTATCTCATCCAGGACCTCCTCGACATATCCAGAAAGACCATCCTTCCGAGCAGATGATTGGAGACCTTTTTTAGCGAGTCACACGCTCAAAATCTAGCATGTCACATTTCTGTCTCTATTTTGCCTTTGTTGCCTCATTCGAGCCCAAGGACGTTTGTCATGCCCTTTCTGATGAGTCTTGGGTCAATGCCATGCATGAGGAGTTAGAAAATTTTGAGAGAAACAAGGTCTGGTTGCTTGTTGAGCCCCCTTGGGGTCACAATATCATTGGGACTAAGTGGGTGTTCAAAAACAAGCAGAGTGAGGACGGGGTTGTCATTCGGAACAATACTAGACTGGTAGCTCAGGGCTTCTCCCAGGTTGAGGGTCCAGATTTTGAGGAGACCTTTGCCCCTGTAGCTAGACTTGAGGCCATTAGAATTCTGCTTGCCTTTGCAGCTTCTAAAGGTTTCAAGATTTACCAGATGGATGTCAAGAGTGCCTTCCTCAATGGGTTCATTGAAGAAGAGGTCTATGTGAGATAGCCTCCAGGTTTCGAGAGCCTCAAATACCCAAACCATGTGTACAAGCTTTCCAAAGCCTTGTATGGACTTAAGCAGGCCCCTAGAGCTTGGTATGAGAGGCTTAAGTCCTATCTGTTGAGTCATGATTTTGAGATAGGTAAGGTAGATAAGACCTTGTTCATTCGTAGGCATGGCACTGACCTACTGCTCGTTCAGATTTATGTGGATGACATCATCTTTGGCGGTTCTTCTCATACTCTTGTTTCACAGTTCTCGGATGTCATGAGCACCGAGTTTGAGATGAGTATGATGGGTGAGTTGACTTTCTTCCTTGGCTTCCAGATCAAGCAGACTCGGGAGGGTACTTTCTTGCATCAGGGCAAGTACACTCGTGACCTCCTGAGACGCTTTGACATGAGTGATGGTAAGCCCGTGTCAACTCCCATGGCATCCACAGCTTCTCTCGACCCAGATAAGGATGGCGAGCCAGTTGATCAGAAGGAGTATCGCAGCATGATTGGCTCCCTCTTGTACCTCACTGCCTCGAGACCGGACATACACTTCTCCGTGTGTCTGTGTGCTCACTTTCAGGCTTCTCCTCACGTATCTCACCGCCAGGCAGTGAAGCGCATTCTTCGGTACCTTCGAGCTACAATAAACTATGGTATCTGGTACTCTTTCTCTGCTTGTCTTTCCCTCAGAGCCTACTCGGATGCAAACTTTGCTGGCTGTAGGATAGATAGGAAGAGCACTTCTGGCATCTGCCAATTCATTGGCACTTCTCTCGTCTCTTGGTCGTCTAGGAAGCAGTCCGGTGTTACACAGTCCACCGCAGAGGCCGAGTACGTTGCTGCCGCCAGGTACTTTGGATGGTTTTGACCTTACGGGACTTTGGGTTAGTCATAGACAGTATTCCACTCTTTTGTGATAACACTTTTGCCATTAACATTGCCAAGAACCCAGTGCAACATTCTCGGACTAAGCACATTGATATCCGATATCACTTCCTTCGAGACCATGTGGAGAAGGGTGACATAGTGCTCCAGTTTGTGGAGAGTGACCACCAGTTGGCTGATATCTTTACCAAGCATTTGGATAGCTCTAGGTTTTCAGCTCTGTGGGGAGAGCTTGGGGTGGTTTATCCTTATGGACTGCTGTGAGGGGGAGTTTTGTGCTTCATGCTTTATCATGTTTATTATGCTCTTACTCCTTTCTGTTGCATTGCATATGGGTGCATTTGGGATAGTCCTTCTAGCATAGGTTAGAGTAGTCCTCTTGCCGAGTTGCTTAGACTTCTTTCTCTCATCTTGTAATTCTAGGATGCTGCTTATTAGCTGTTTCTCTTCTCACTAGGTTGAGCACACTCACTTCTTATAGGTTCTAGCAAGGGTTGGGCCACTCTTGGGTAGACAAGGTACGTGTTTGCTCCTTAGTGTGTTAGATGATCAGTTGATAGTCCTAGAGTCATATGGGGTAGATGAGAGTCAGTCTGAGCCATAGTATCCTCTATATCTTGTCTATGCTTTAAGGACTGCCCTTTTCTGATTTTATTGCCAGCTTCTCGATTTTATTGCTTTGGTTTAGGGGGAGTTCATTTGGGAGCTTCTAGATCTTACTATTGATATAACTCAACTTGAACTAAAAAGTGCATCACATGTTGAGGGGGAGCTGGATTTTCTTGCATTTCATTTCAATATTTTGCATTGTAATATAACTACATGGAGCCTTGATTATTATCCTCTTATGACATGTATACAATGCATTACATCTTGCCATGATCTGTGCTTATTTGCTAGATTTATCATGACTTTATATGTGTAGTTTAGTCTTTGCCATGATGGGTTGATTAAAATGCTCAACTTGAACTAATTCATGTCATGTTAGCTCTTGAGACTAGTCTCTCTTTAATTATCCTTTTATGATTCATGCCATGTCAAATAGACTGAGTTGAGTCTTGAATCTTTGTTGAGCTTTAGATTGAGCTATACTAGTTTCTTGATGAAGCATTAGTTAGTACAACCTTTTAAGAAAGCAAAAAGATCTCTTTTGTGCGAAAAAACTGATCTCACCAATTCTTTCTCATGAGACGGCTTGCCATTGTACTACGCATGAACTCAGGGGGGAGTTTTGGATGACCAAGATTATCTTCTTAAGCTTCTAGCTTGGAGTAGTCGCATAAGGCTTGATATCTAGCACATGACTAAAAATGTTGGTTGGAAACGACCATGAGTTTTAAAAGAAAAATCATGTCAAATGTGCTCCATTTGCTTAACTACAAACAGAATCAAATACTTGAACAATGTCTCATTCTTGAAATTATAGCACTCTAAATTGACTCAATGCTAGCTTCTTAGTTCCACTTAGATTATTGACATGGCATGCATCATCTTTGGATACATTTAGCTAGACTATAATCATGGTTGACTTGACATGCTAAGAAACTCAATTAATTTTCAGATTGTAACCTTTCGGCTTAGCTTGTCTATGCATGTATTGTCATGATTTTGATAGCACTTTTATATGTTATGGCTTGGTGTAATACTTCAAGGTCATTTTGGATAATCTTCATGGCTCATCATGCTTAAAATGAATAATATTCAGCCATTCCATCCATACTCGTGATTTCATTCTCTTCCTTGCATCTTGATGATTTTATTGCCAAAAGGGGGAGAATAGTGGAGAAAAAAGCCATTTCTTGGAGCTTTGAGGAAAACTTGCTCTTTCTTTTGCTCCTTGTGTCGACATGGTCATAAACTTCTTTGATCGTCATTTAGACCATGTTTGACTCTCCTTCATTTTCAAACAAACTCATCTTTACGTTTTTTCTGTGTTTGTCAATATACTCATCAAGGGGGAGATTGATAGACCATGTGGAGGTGACCCTGGTTGTGTGATGAGTAATTGACATCTGTTTTAGGAAAGTCGAGTTTGGTTTGTGTGGTTCGGGCCATGTTGTTGCGCGGTGCAATCGGTTTCGGTCAGACCTTGTTGAACTAGGTCGAACGTGCTTAAGTCGTTTATTTTTTTCGTTTCGATCAGTTCGGGCTTTGAGCTTTTCTTCTGATGGTATTGTATGGTTACAATATTTCGAGCGGTGCTATGTGATTTGTTTCTTGTCTGTGATGGCTGCAGGACATGGAGACGGAGTCGTTGCGAGGCACGAGATGACCGGACTAGGCGCAGGTGGTGCCGAGGTCAAAGTGGTTGAGGTGTGCTAAAGACGGCGAGGACTCGAGGTGGTTGTGAGGTTTGGACGGCAAGAAATGAGGAAGCTTCCCGGAAGGTGCAGGAGGGGCGTTTTGGTGAATACGCAAAGCTGCACTAAAGAAAGTGAATTGTGGATAAAGCGCCATGAGTTGTTGAGAGCTAATGGGTAAAGTGTGGTGTAAACCCATTAGTGAAGACTATAAATAGAGGATGCTCTCTAGTGGAGAAGGGAGAGAGAGGTGTGTGAAAATTAGGGTTTTTATTTGGTTCTCTCCATACATGAGTTGTAAGGGTGTTTTAGGGCAGTACTTGTGTTTTATTTTGGAAGATCCTCTTGAGTTGTGAGATGGGGTAAACTGATGTAATCATTCCTCTCATTTAATCTTTCATGTCTCTATCTCATTTTTCAGCTCTAGTACTGTTTTGAGTTCTCCTGTCTATGTTATTTTGTGTTTGTATGTGCTTGTTTTCTGTTCTTTTTCTCCTCTTCTGAATCTCGGGCTAGCTCTGTGTTTTACCTCTTGGATGATTTGTTTTAGAAGGTTCAGTTTCAATCCATCGTTATCTAGCTTAGTTCCTATGGCTCAGTTTGTTTATGATTCCCTTGGTTGTCATCTCAAGCTGCAGGTTCTGTCAAGTTCTTAGTTCTTGATTCAAGGCTTTTGTCAATCCACTGATTTCAGTTGGCTATTCAATGCTCTCGGACAGGCAGTGAAGCATCTTATTTGTGCTGTGCCGACAGCATTAAGTACTTTTGTTTTCGGTTTTGTTGGCAGCAAAGCTTCTTGCGGCAGAGCAGTTTTTGTCTCCTGGCAGCAAAGCTCTTTTCAGCTTTGCCCTTCTTCCTTTTCAGTTGGTAGCTTTGGGGCCTTCATTCCTTGTCTCGGTTGCAGCTCTTGCTTCTGCAGCTTGCTGTTTTCAGCAGCCAGGACAAAGTTTCGGCTGCCATGGTAGCTCTTTTGTTCTGTTTTGGCACCAATGTTTGCATTTCGGCTGGCAGCAAGTTTCCTTCTTTTGTGTCTCTCGGCTGCAGCTTCCTTGTGTTGGGTTTTAGTTGGTCTTAATTAAATTGCTGCTACTTGCTTATTTCAGTTTGGCTGCTACAATCTTTCCTTTTTCAAATTGTTTCTTTTGGCAGCAAAGACAGCTCTGGTTGAAGTTCTCGGTCTGCACTTTCTTTTCTTTCTCAGTTGGTCTTTGTGCTTCTCGGCAAGCTCTGCACTGCATGCCTCTTTCTCTGGTAGTTTGAGTTCTCATTGTGCTTAAGCTTATCTTCTTCATAGTTCGTATAACTCTCGGAGAAGAGCTCATTCGTGGATACTTCAGGGGAGATTTTTTAAAAAAACGAAGCAACATTCCCCCCTCTGTTGCCGTTTTTGATCCAACAATTGGTATCAGAGCCGGTTAGCTCTTCCTCGTAGATTTTAACCGGTCTCTAGAGGCATGGCGACAGACAAGTACTCGACCAAGCCCCCGATCTTCGATGGGATCGACTATCCCTTCTGGAAGAGTCGGATGGAGACCTACATCCAGGCTCAGGGCTACGCCATCTTGCGGAAGGTCAAGGTCCGGTATGCTGTTCCTGCCGATGAGAACATCAATGCCGGAAACATGGCTGATGTTGAGGCTAATGCGAAGGCAAGGAACATCATAATCCAAGGCCTGTGCCGAAGCGAGTTCGATCGCATCTCTCATCTAACGTCGGCTTTCAACATCTGGGTGACCCTCGATGCATACCATGCGGGCACCACCCAGATCAAGACAGTTCGACAGGACCAGTTCAAGCGAGATTACAACAAGTTTAAAATGCTCGCTGGTGAGTCCCTCGATGAGTGTTTTGCGCGTTTTCACACGATTTTGAGCAACCTCCGAGTAGTCGGTCTCACATACGCCGACTCGGACAATGCTCGTCAAATACTCGCAGCTCTTGATTTGCGTGTTTGGGAGATGAAGGTGACTACCATCAAGGACACCACCGATCTCTCAACCTTGACTCTTGACGCGTTGTATTCACACCTCAAGACTTACGAGATTGACATCGTCTCTCGTAGGTCGAAGTCGCAGTCGATGGTCTTAGTCACCGATCCCAGTCTGGCTTTTGGACCTTCTTCGGATTCGCTTTGTGGTTTCTCTCTTGCTGCTCTCTGTGACATAGCGATGATCGATTAGAGCGATTGCAGATGACGATTAGCCCTCCTAGCCAGAAAATTTTCTTATGCTTACAAGAGAAGGAGGGACAGAAAGAGAGGAGGACGCGTGATCTGCTTCGAGTGTGGTGGCCCCGACCACATTCGGGCGAATTGCCCCAAGCTGGGGAAAGGCAAGGGCGACTACGGCGGTGTGAGCAAGTATGACTACATCGACAAGAACCGCAACAATAAGCCCCCAGCTCATGTCCAAGGCAAGAAGAAGTTCCGCGACCTTAGCAAAGCCAAGAAGCTCTTCCGCCGCGTCCTCACCGCCTTCGACGACCTCGACCTCAGCGAGGTGGAGGGGTGGAGCGATGACGATGGGACGGACGAGCAAGACCCCAAGGGCGGCGACGACTTCTTTGGCATGTGCTTCATGGCCCTTGAGGGCGAGATCAGCGACAGCGAGCTCTATTCCGACTCCGACGAGGTATACCGCTCTTACGACCAGCTTAATGATGTTTTTCTTAAGCTAGGGAAATTCCATTGTAGATCTAGGGCTAGGTGTAGTGAGTTGGAGAAGGAAGTAGATAGATTGTCACGGGAGCTTACTTCACTTATATCTGCTCCCTCCTGTGACAAATGTGATACATGTTGTGCCTTGCTTGATGACATGGAGAAATTAAGGACCTCTCATGACAGTCTGTCCTCTGAGCATGATATGATCAAGGTGTAGAATGTTAGTCTTCTTGCTGAGCTAGAGATGAGTAGGGTAGCGCCTCCTTCATCTACTACTGTTGAGGCTATTTCTTGCACCTCATGTGAGGATAACGATAATGCTTTTAGAGGTCTTTATACCATGCTCCTTGATCTGCCTGATTCTTGTGAAAGCTGCACTAATTTGAAATTGAACTTAAAAAGAGCAGATCATAAAATTGCTGAATTGCATGCTTCTTTACTTGACCGTACGAATGGATGTAGTACGATCGAACTAACGACACGATGACCGACTACACAAATGATGCACGAACGACACTGACAACTACACGAACTAACACGACTACCGACCGACAATCTAACTAACTACCGACCGTGAGTCAGAAGGAGGAAGTCGAGAAGCACTGGGGAAGTCGAGAGATAACGAGGGAGAAAACGGTCGATGGATAACTAGACGATGACGGCAAGGCAAACACAAGCAAAAAACTACGAATGACTACACGACTTAATTACCGACCGACCGCGGAAAGGAGAAAATAGGGAGGTCGAGAAACAAGGAGGGGGGTTGAGACAGCAAAAGGGAAGGGAGACGGTCGCCGGCTAGCTAATTCGCGCAACACAAACACATGCGGCACAAAACAATTGACCTAACAAGAATAACTGACAGGGATACTAACAAGCCACACAACAAACACAACCGAAATCACAAAAACTAGCCATACTCACTGACCAACACAGATCACACACAACTTCTAAAATTAAGCTACCAGCAACATGAACTTATAGCGATTCTGAAACAAATTAACAGAGCACAATCTAATGCATCCATCACAGTTCACATACATCAAAAAGATAAAGGGAGAGGATCTGGAGATGAACCGAGGAGTAGAGAAGAGGAAGCAGAGCAGAAGAGGTCGTCGGTGAAGTGGAGTCGAGGAGGAAAGGGTCGGTGCAGATGAGGTTGCTGTCGGTGTCGAGGCGGCAGAGATCAGTGCTGATGTCAGTGGAGACACCGGCGGTTTAGAGATTGTAGATGAGTTGGGGGAAGACGTCGTAGAGGGCGCGGCCGGCGGTGGAGATGAAGAAGAGCTGAGGGAGGCGCGCCGGAGGGAGCAGGTGAAGGAAATGCAGAGGCGGAGGGGCTGCGGCGGTGGGAAGCGGCGGAAGGGAGTGGAGGTGGTTGGCTGCTGAGGAAGATGGTGGCGGTGCTACGAGGTGAGCGGAAAGGGTGGCGCGGTGGTGAGTCGGCCTAGCCTCGCCACCGGCCGGAGCTAGAGAAGGGAGGAAGGAAGCAGATGGGTTAGGGAAGAAAAAGTGCCAGGCTCAAAGAAATCACAGGCGGCGGCTAGGTTTTGTGGCCGAATGGGGGAGTTGGCAGTTTTGCTGTTTAGCCCTCCACGATTTTCGAAATTATAATCAAGTCCTTATCCCATTTGATTTCTTCCGTTCTGGCCCTCTGGAAGTCCGATTTCATCGCGGTTTGATCCTACCCATCCGTGACGATGCGCACATCTATAAGGAGCACTCCTGAAAGTCTCGATTTATTGTTTATGCGCCTCGATCGCGCTGGCCTGCAGAAAAATATAGAAAAATGTAAAATGGTCCATTTCGAGAAATTAAATATGGGAAAGTATGTAAACGATGATAAATGGTCTTGAAATGCAAATAATATGAGGCTAAAATGACGGCTAAATATATGCAAAAATGACGCATGTCACTTAGACATAATTTTTGTTTTGGGACACCTTTTTACATAAAATGATAAAGTTTTCAAATGTATTCTTGACTTTAGTGAGTCAAGAAGGATTATAAAATATTTCCAAACAAAATATAAAAACTTGGTTTAGACTTAGACCAATGGTAGGTGGTGGGTGCTTGCTGGCATGCATTGTTGTTTGGTGACACAATGTTGATTGCCAGGCACAAGAGGTGTGTGGTTGGTGCCTAAGTCAAGTTATGGACCAATTTGTAAGCTACTACTACAAAGCCCTTTCATACTACCACAAGGCTGGTATGGGACAGTTCTAGCTGATTGATTTGCAGGTCCCAACTTGAGTCTCGCTGTAGGTTGAAAGTAAGCGTGGCGTAGGTCATGAGAAGTCTCACTCGGCTCAAGAAGGTGTCCCAGTCTGGTGAATTCCTTACTGGGGTAAAACCTTAGTGTTGGTTTGGCCAAGTTGAAGGCTTTACATTGTAAAGGTTGGTCTTGTCATGATCTCTCCGCCGCACACCTAAGGAAGTGTGTTAATCGCGTGGCAATATGAGTTGATCATATCTTGTGGGTAAAGACGTACAACCTCTGCAGAGTGTATAATCTATCCTGGATAGCCATGCCCACGGTCATGGGCAAGCTGAGTAAAGTTTTTCATAGATTAGACTTTGTTTTTCAAAATGGTTTATGAAAACCTTATGGATGGATGGAATCCATGAGAGATTAAAAAGCGTATGGATGGATGGAATCCATATGAGATCTTTTTGGGAAAGATGGTCTAGGTGGGATGCCTGTGGATAGGTTGGTGTTGGTGATGGACCTGCACTCATGGTATCTATTTTTATTACAAAGTTGTTTTACCTATTGTATTAAATTCAACAATTTTAATCTATTTACTATATTTCTTAAATGCTATTTTATGCTCAAATAACCCTATATGCCTTCACTTGTCAGCCTTGCATTATTGTGCATTTTCCCGTGTAACTTGCATAGTACATTTTATGTGCTTACCTTGCTTAATTCTATTGCCAGAGGACAGCTTCGACTTTGGTGAGGATCAGGATGAGTAGGCTACATCTTATTGTTGTTTGCCTGTGGGTAGGCTTAGTGGGCTTCTTCCACTTCGGTTTTTCTTCTGTTGCTTATATTTAATTTTTGGCTTATGTGCCATGGATGTAAACTTTGGCCATCATATTCAGTTAAATAATGTTAGTCATTATGCATGATATTTATCTTTGTTATCCACTGTGTGCACTAGCTGATCCTGGACTAGTGCGATTAACACAGAGGGTTTCAGAGTTGTTGCTCCGAGATCCGACAAGCGCCCTCCTTGTAGGCATTGCCTCGGAGGGGCAGCCTCGCCCCGGCTCCACCTCCATTCTCTGTCAGGGGACTTGACGACCATGCCATGAACAGTGAAAGAAGAATCCTATTCCGGTAGATTTATAGCATGTAGGCCCCCGAGGGCTGAAGCAAGCAATTGCATCAGCTCGCCCTTCGGGGCCTTCATGCTTGCTGCCGGGGGATGGGGGTTGGGGCAATTGGTCACATCAGCTCGCCTCTCGAGACCTCCACGCTTGCTGTCAAGAGAGTACTGTTGTGGGGGTGGCTCAACCCCCATGACTGGAGCCCCCCATAACTGGGCCTTGCAATAGGCCCAATAGTATAAGGACATGTGTATAAAGGAATCTACCAATATACCCTTACCTTTTGTAATTATTAAAGGGTACAATGGAAATTTTCCATCCTATCCCATTCATGTATATGAACCTCCAAGAGGGGTATGAGAGGGTTAGATCTACTCATTTTACACTAGCTTTCTCTCTCTCTCTCTCTCTTCGGTCGGCTCTAGCTCGCTTAGTTCCATATCCCCTAAGAGAGAAAGGGTACATTGTACCCACTATTGTGCTTATAGAACAATAGACCTATTGATCTAGAGGTGGGACTTGGGTTGGGCCCGTGCCGTATTGCCAATGACCTCACTTGAGCCACTTATACAAATTTGATGACTGAAATACCTAGTTTCTATTTGGTGACTTGTTGACCTTGAAGGGCTACGGGCAGGCTACGCTAGCGCAAATTAATAAAAATTCTACCCGTAAACCAAGATCACTGCGATTATAGATCACGGAATTACCACTAGGCGCGCAAAGCGGAACGATGCAGCACGTCGGGGAAGAGTAGTCGTACTACGTCGATGCAGCACGTTGGGGCAGAGTAGTCGTACTACTTCCTCGTCCACGTCGCGGCGTCCCACGTACAACTCCTCTATTGCGGTTCGTCCAAACGCTACAGATTAAGCGCCGCCAAAGGTATCCACACGTGCGGGAGGAAGCGGCGCACGCGGATTACTAGATCGCGCGGCGCCGAGGCGTGGGAGGGTGGCGGCGGGGTTTCGGAGGTTACCGAAAAATTCTCTATTGCGGCGTGCGCCTTGCCCTCCTTTTATAGACGTCCTTACAATGGGCTTCTACGAATGGAGGCCCATTAGGACTCAATACCCGGTCTAACCGGATCCAATCCGAATTAGGCTTCACCCTTAAGTGTGTGACCCTATAGGTTCACGTATGTTTAGACATGACACGAGTACACATACTTGGTCAATAGTTGGTAGCGGCCTCTAGCAAGACGTGCCAACTCCTAAACATACACAAAGATCATATCGGACGAACCATCACAACTTTATGTACATGCCAATCCCTTTGCCTCACGATATTTGGTCGAGCTCCAAGCTGACCACTCTTTCACGATCCTGTGATCCGGAATCCCTTACTAGGTTAACTCTTAACCTTAAGTAGCATGGCCATGCATTTCGGATCCGATCACTCGAGGGCAGAGATATCTCTCTCTCGTAGAGAGGGCAAATCCCATCTCGACCGACCATGCCTCGCAGACATGCTTCATGACAAAACCCAAAAGCTACCTTTATAACTACCGATTCACGGAGTAGCGTTTGATAGCCCCTAAGTAGGTCGATTCACATCTCAAGTACATGCGACAATCTCAGGTCTAAGGACAAGGCGTACACATTGTGTAGAGAGAGAACCATAAATATAATTGTTATGTCTCATGTTGGGTCGGTCCAACCCCATGTTCTAAACATGTGTCCACATTATTGGTTTGACATCTCCATGTCTATGACCTGTGAAACATTGTCATCAACCGATACATGTGCTAATCCATTATTCACGTGTGTCCACACATGAACTTCGACTAGGGACAACTTTAGAATAACCATATAAGTAAAGAGTTTCATTAACAAGTCACATACTTGTTAATCAACACAAAGGCAATATTCAAGGAACATTTATTAAATCATGGATACAACGAAATATCATCATCTCTATGATTGCCTCTAGGGCATATTTCCAACAGACCTAGAGGTTAGACTTTGGCCTGACATGGCACGAGCTCGGCGTGCTTCAGGCCGCATCGTACCATGCCAGCCCGCCTCACCTCCGGCCAAGCCCAGGCACGGCCCAAAGCCCAATGGGCTAGCGTCATGCCATGCCAGCCCTAGCCTAGCCCTAAGTAACTATAGATGGCAGCGACCATGGTGGTGGAGGCCGCCATCTTCATTCCTATCATGCTTGCCTCGTTTAAAACTTAGTTAAAATTCCATGTCATTGTTACATGCCATTCCACCTCTAAACTTTGTGTGAATTACTTGGAAAAAAAACCTTTTGCTGTTATGGCAAAGGCTTGGTCAGGAATTTAGGATAAACTAAAAGCAGTTGCATGTGCGCTTGTATGTGTTATGACAGGTTGTTAGGAGCCACGGTTCGTTGTATACCGGACGTGAGGACATGAGCAATTGTTCAGGGCAAAGTGCGGTTGGCGAGTCTAGCTATTGGATATGATCTATATTAGATTGGGCTTCTTCAATTTTCATTTTATCGATGTGTGCATAACGATAACAATTCCATCTATAATCTATTACTCGCATAGTTCCTACTCTAATTGTATTCCTAATTGAATAGAAGTTCTTGAAATTGTGCCAATATAGCCTCTCGTTCTTCCAAAGGATTGTATAAGATTAAAGTAACATGGGCATGTACAAGCGGTAGTGGAGTCAAGAATAAAATATAGCTCGAGCAAATATAACTATAGTTAACACATCAAAATCAAGGCCGGAAGAAGAACTAACTTTGTCTCATACTCTCACTATCAAGACATATGTCAGTACAACCATTTTTTCTTTAAATTTGGCCTCTAATTAATCATTGTTGCGGCAGGCCGATGTCCTGTTGAGCTTAAAGAGGAGGCTAGATTTGCAAAAATAGACGTTCTTGGGCTAAAGTTTAAAAAAGGTGGCTAAAGTGACAGATGTGCCAACAGTTCCTATGTATGTGTAGACACGGCTATAATGGAATGTATCACGTCTCTATGTAGATATTCGAGCCTAAGCAATAAGGTTGAGACCAGAAACTTTAAAATGGAGAATAATAATGTTACATTTTATCGACAGTTTCTTAGATTTGCCCGTGGGCGGGCCAATGGCAGTCCCCTGTAGACCTTTCTTTTGGCTACCCAAATCCCCCCACCCATGCAAAGAGCCATCTGTGGATCTGCCCCCATCTGATCCTAGTGGGGAATTGAGTAAAATAAAAAGAGGCTTGTAATGGGCTTTTAAATTGTTTTTTGCTATTGCAAAATAAACTTTTGTTTCTCTTTTCGATCTATACTTTTTCTAGAAAAAAGAGAGAAAATGTCTGGTAGCATATAACAACTGCTGCACCTAAAAATGTTTGTTTTAACTAGCAACTGTATTGTATTCAACAATGGCTTTGGGGCTAGAAATAGAAAACATCACTAACATACTTTTTTTATTTAACCAAAAAACGATGCACATGTTTCTCTTGTTAAGTTAGGCTGTTTCACTATCACTTTAATACTCACAGTAAAAAAACTCTTTAAATTCAACCTATCCAATTATTACTCTTTCACTGTACAATCTCTACCACTATAAAATCACCAGTTGTAAACTTTTCTATAGTTACCCCAACAAATGTCCCCCGCAGTCAAGACCTCTCCTAGACGCACCAAACCAACTGTTCCCAGAACCAGCGAACCTTTGAAACGAAGGGACGATATCCACTGTAGCCTCTCCTTTCTCTTACTCACTCAAATCCAATGGCCCAGATTGTTTGGATCATACCTCGTCACGCACCCCGCGCGAGGCGCGACTCCCCCCGACGCCCTCACCCCGCGCGAGGCGCAACTCCCGACGCCCGTCTCCCACGCCCCATCTCCTCCTCTCTCTCGCCGCACGCAGAGCCCTGTGGCACGGCGGCGTCCTCCCCACCCGCGCGACTCCCGACGCCCCATCTCCCACCGGGCGGCGGCGATCCTCCCACCCGCGCGCGACTCTCCTCTCCCCGGCGGCGCGGCGCCACCCAGCGGCAGCGCGCGCGGCGATCCTCCCACCCGCGCGACTACCCCGACGCCCCATCTCCCACCGGGCGGCGGCGCGGCGCCGATCCTTCCCACCCCACGCGCGACTCCCCTCTTCCCGGCGGCGCGCGCGCCACCGCGCGCGACTCCCCTCTCCCGACGGCAGCGCGCGCGCCACCCATGCGGCGGCGGCGCGATCCTCCCCACCCGCGCGCGACTCCCCTCTCCCCGGCGGCGGCGCGGCGCTCACCAGGGCGGCACGGCGGCGATCCTCCTCCCCACGAGGAACCCTGGGCAGGCGCGGCGATCCTCGATCATCGGGCGAGCCACGGGCGCGGACTCGGCTACTGGGGCTGCTGCGGCGTGAGGAATAAGAGGAGGAGGCGCAGAGGAGGAGAGGGCAATCTGCGGCGGCGGCAGCTACTGCTGTTGCGGCGTGAGGAATTAGAGGAGGAGAGGCAGAGGAGGGAGAGGGCAACTGCGAGGTGGCGGCGGCGGTGACAGGCACGATGTCTGCGGCGGTGTGCTGGAAGCGGGCCCCCTCCTCCTTGTAGGAGCTCCCCACACGGCGGCGTCCCCTCCGCCTCCAAGCGGGCCCGCTTCCGCGGGCGGCGGCAGCCCTCGCCTCCCGGCCGCGGGCGCCGCCGACCCGGTCTCGTCGCCATGTTCGCGCGTGGTTCCCCTCTGTGAGCCTTGAGGTGATGCGATCTGCTCGAATCCCATGCGAAGTAGCTAGCGGTTACGCTCTACGTTTTGGCTATCTGTCTGTTCGGATTGATTGGAAACGGAAGCCTTTCATGTGACGAAAATTTAATCTTTCACATGAACACCATTGCTCTCTTGCGAGCTCTACCACGACCACGCCTTTGTCGTGTCGTGATGCTGCGCGCGTGCTTGCCAAATGGTGTAAAAATTGCCTTTGAGACATCTGCAGTATGTGCTCCTTATTTTTATTATCTAGCTGTTTCATGCATGTTCTTGTGGACAGTTAGCAATATTATTTTGCTTTGCATTTTCTATCCAGGGACCATCTTGTTCTGTTGGAGTTTATGTGAATTGCGGTTCTGTATATGAAGCACTGGAAACACTGGGTGCTACTCAGCTGTTGAAGAAGATGGCCTTTGGAAACTTTGCTTTTGGAGGCTCTTCATTCAATTGGCTATTCTGGTGCTTTGGCAAACCCTCTGATAGCCTCAGAATCTTCAGTTAGCAGATTGAATACAGATGTCCTAGAAGACTTCTTAGCTGTGAGATTCATCTCCAAAATCCTTTCACTAATTTATCGTGTAGGTATTCTTTGTTAACATGCTATGTGTATTTTTATTGCATGGATGTCGGAGAACTACACTGCTACCCAAATTGTTCTAGCTGCATCGAGTGTTGATCATGATGAATTGTTATCTATTCTTGAACCACTTCATGACATTTCCCAATGTTCTTGGATCAACAAAGCCAAAATCTGCCTATCTTTGGTGGAGAATATAGACGAATCGCAGATTCATCGTTAGGCATTATGATTTATGCCACATATCAAGTCATTTATGCAATATCTTACATCACCTAGATTCTCTCTTCTTACTTTGGGTTCGTCTTGAAAAATAGAACACGATGTTGCATTGGCATTTGAGGTCCCAGTGGTGGCTCAAAGAAAAGATTTCGTCATCAGATCGTTCTTGAGTTCATGAGACAACTCATTAAGATATCGACATTGACAATTTTGTTAAACAAAGCACTTTAACTAAATTCGCTAGAGCATTCTGGTTTAATTCAGCAAGAACTATGCTATCTTTTACGAGACATACGGGTGGTCGTGGCATGTTTTCTTGGGAAGACATGGAAAAGGCCCGCATTCACGTCTAAGTAAGTTACACATATGTTTATATTTTGGCTCTTTAGAGTGCCCGCTAGCATGGGCTATATCTTGGGACACTGTTTCAGACTTATGAAGAAATCGATATATGATGAAAATTATATTGCCAAACTGCAATTACTCAATCATCCGGTGGTGATAGTTCGGTAGGATTTCTTGATTTGTGATTATGAAGATCGATAGGACAAACCATCATACATTGTAAAGATATTGTTCAGCTTTTAGTCTACTCCTTTTATGGTAAACATAATAAGTATTCAATTGTGCAGTGTCTTGCCCAAATGCTGAAACTTTTAATTATTCAGATTCTGATTGCACCAGAAATCCTCTTTCATCTGCATTTCCATTAAATAAGACTGTTGCCATAAGCTGAAGCATTACAATATAATTCCACTAACGAAAACTGTCGAGATCTATGTATTTGACATTTTTACTTGACTTGGTTTTATATAATTTGTGGGATCATATTAGTGTCTGAATTGTTGTGTGCTTTACGCAGATCGTCTTCTAAATGAATTTGACCAAATCAAATCGATCTCTGCTTTCAAGGATGTTCACAGTAACACTGGCATTTTTGGAATTCATACATCTACTGTAAGTATTGTTTATAATTGCATGAGCAAGTCAGTTATGCTTGGTGCATCTCCTTTGATGCAGGGAAGATTTTTTGTTCATTTTTTTAACTATTGTATACCTCTTGGATCGGAACAATCACTTGGAAATGGTTAGTTTGGCAGCTTATCCATGTTAGTATATTACTAATTCTGAGGCTATGGGATGTTGAGGCTATGATTACTGATCCTGATGGGCTAGACACTGACATGCCAGAAGAAAATGTTAAGAATGTCATAGATGATTGTGTGTGTTACACTACTATAATAAGATCTGGTTGCTAACATATATAACACAGTGCCTTAAAAAACACGTAGATAACACAAGATCCATCTACAGCATTGGTTGGATGTTGTTTCACCTCATGCTCACCTATTAACAATCTGCTTTAGTATGCTTCTTCAAGTGCTGTACTCCTTTATACTTCTTTGAGCCATTAACTGTGAAGTACTAATCGCACACTGAAAGTATGTACTTGGACCATATATTTGGAGCATATGTGCATTTGTTCATGTTTGTGCCGTTTTTTATTTTTATGAGTCTCCTTTTTAGGTATCTTTCAAGACAAAGGTCTTTCATCCTAATATCAATAGCAATGGAAGCATATGCCTTGATATTCTTAAGGAGCAGTGGAGCCCTGCTTTGACAATCTCCAAGGTTCTAATTATTACTCTGTTTCTTTTTATATTTGTACACACACTGCTCTTCTCAAAATTGATCTATGCATAATAAACATGAGTAAATCTAAAAGCCCAATTATACAAGTATGTTCTTCTGATGGGGTAGCACTCCTTTTCATTGCTTCAATTCTCTGAATTTTGGCACTCCTTTTCATTGCTTCAGTTCTCTGAATTTTGGCCTCTTAATCAATCCAAGTATGCAAATAATAATGAGAAAGCATTTGCTTTTTGAAGTGTAGTTAAATCAATGAGGTAGCAACACTTCTTTGGTGATGTTGACTTGAAACCTTGCAATATTGTCTTGGCAAGATTCTGTTGTGTACATTAATGAGCTAACATCTGATGCACGCTATCTTGCCTTCATTAATTATAATCAAAGCTCTCAATAATTCTATTTTTTCCTTTCATTTTATATTGTGTATAGTAGTCATTGTGGCATCTGCACCATTAGGCTAAATTTAGCGTGTCATTGCTTCTTTTGGTTCGCAAATATGGAAAATCTTTAAGTTGATCTTTTCCTTCCGTGACTACGAGATGTTGGATAGTGTTTATTGTAGTAGGTTAGATAACAATTAATATTTGTCTATATTGTACCTAACCTACTATGTATGTAAGTACATAACTCATTTGAGTTGTGGATAACTCATTCTGTTAACCGGTCGTATGGTCTCGTGAAGCGGTCGCAAGATCTGGGAATCGATCGTAGGCTTTTGAGCATTGCGTGTTGGGTGGTTCCGACCGGTCACGTATTTATGTGATATTCATTTTGTGACAAAAATATTTGGTTATACAATATATGAGACGTGAATCTTAATGAATCTGATTGTTCGTTTTATTTTTTACAAATTTTATCTTGTTTTGTATTTTACCGTAGCGTTAGCACGGGCACTATACTAGTTTTTGGAAATAGACGGGAGGACTGCCTTCTATTGCTTCATAGCGAGAAGGAAAACCTCATAACTAAGTTAGATTGAGGGACAAGGGGGCGGAGAGAGGCCAGGATCAGGCCCAAGAAAGAAAAAACCATTTAAGGTGTTACAAAGGTTAATAGGAGCTCCTGTAGCCTCTTTGCCCTTGCTAGGACCCAGGCACTAGCCTCCCGCTTGATGGTGGCAATCAAGGGCAAATGTGTAGTTGCTGTGGAACTAAAAATGTGATTGTTCCATTCCTTCCAAATTGCCAAGTGTCTAGCATCACAAGTGATGACATTGATTTTCATGGTGTACCATTTGAGAGAACGATAGACTCCCACTAGTCATGAAGTGGGTGGAATGACCGCCAGGTTACCAGGTTGATGGAGTTGCATGCAGTCTACTATGCTATGGAAGTCAAGATTCTTGTGGCGTAGCGGCATTCAACCAACAGATGCATGGCGGACTCCAGCTCACGTGTACACAGGGGGCACATTAGGTGGTTGGGACATCCACGCTTGTCCGGACGATCAGTGGTCTACAGTCTGTTTTGTATGGCTAGCCAGGCAAAGATTTTGCATTTTAGTGGTGCCCAATGTTTTTAGATTAGTGGGTTCATAGTTGTTTGAACCGCCCCTAGGAAATGTGTTCTGTAGGATAAGGCGGCCGTGTACGCTCCATGGGGAGTTAATTTCCATGTTATTGTGTCCTCTGCTGCATCGTGTAGAGTTACTGCGGACGTGTACCCCTAGATGGAAACAATCTCATGAATGTGCTGTGGTGCAATGCCATCCATCCAAGTTAGGTCATGCAGCCAGTTATTCCATGCTAGGGCAGTCCGTAGGGTACTTTTTCCCTCCTAGAAGCCCTATAGATGGTTGGTGTGATATCACATAGTCTGTTGCCGTCCACCCAAGAGGAAGTCCAGAATGATGTCTTTATACCATCGCCAATCATTATGGTAGTGGCCGCTATGAAGAGACGATGATCTAGGTCATCACATAGGACTTCCATTCCTTGCTAGGGCTTGATTTGGGATCCCATTCTTGCCACAGCCATCTAAGTCTGAGAGCTCTAGCAAAGCCTCTAGGTCCAGGAGACCCAGGCCTCCCAGCTGTGTAGGTTTGCAGACTCTATCCCGATTGACCTTGTAGCTTCCACCCGTTAGTTGCTCGTCAGACCTGGCCCAAAGGAGCTATCTCATCCGTTTATTGAGGGTTTTGATCACACATTTTGATGCCTTGATGACTGTAAGGAAGTAGGTTGACTGGGCTGTTAGGATGGATTTGACCAGGGTTGTCCTACCTGCAAAAGTAAGTAGCTTGCCGCACCATCCTGCTAGGCGGCTTGCATACTTGTCTTCCAGTACTTGGAAGTCTACCCTGCGAAGTCTTTTGATTGCGAGTGGTAGCCCAAGATACTTCATTGGGAATGAGGCCTGGTGTGTGGGTAGGTTAGCAGTATTCCATGTAGGTCAATCTGGCTGCAACTTATTGGTGCCATCTAGCTTTTCTGTAGGTTGGTATGCAGGCATGTCATGTTGCCAAAGCTATGCAGGATTTGGACGAGGTTGTGAACATCTTGTTGCTCTGGCACTAGGAAGATAGCTGCATCGTCCGCACAGAGGGAGGTTCAGAGGATGATTGAACATCCTCCTAAGGGCCGCAGGGCACCAAAATTTGTTGTGATGTTTAGGATTTTCTATAGTGGGTCTATCGCAATGATAAAGAGGAAGGGAGATAACGGATCACCCTATCTTAGGCCTCTACCGTGTTGTAATTTGTCCCTTGGGACCTCGTTAAGGAGGACCGTAGAGATGATCGTGGAGAGAAGGCAAGTGACCTAATCTCTCCAACGTGAGGGGAAGCCCCTCTTTTCCAGAAGGTCAAGAAGATACTCCCAACGGACTGAATTTGCAATGTCAAGCTTGAGGAGAAGGGATGGGATTTTGTTCTGGTGGTACCTCCTTGCTAGGTTGCATACATATAGGTAGTTGTTTTGGATGCACCTCCCCCTAGTGAAGACACTTTGGCTTGGAGAGATAAGCTCATTCATGAAGGGATCTAGCCACAATACCAAGATTTTTGTGATGATTTTGGATACACTGTTTATAAGGCTGGTAGGTCTGAAATTCCCTGTGGATTAGGATCCTTCCTTCTTTGGGATCAAGATCAAGCCTACAGTGTTTACGTATGGGAAGTTCTTCGTTTTCATATTGAAGAATGCCTGTAGGTCTACCATAAAGTCACCCTTAATGATGTCCTAGCATATGCGGTAGAAGGTTCTATTGAACCCATCAGGACCTGGTGCTTTGTCAACCGATAGCTGGAGGATCGCATGATGCGCCTCATCTTCACTGAAGAGAGCAACAAGGGCCTGTAGGTCTATTTGAGGTAGCTGTAGGGTCTCCCAATTGAAGGAGGTGGTTGTAGGCGGTCTCTGTCCCAAGAGTTGGTTAAAGTGGTCGAAGAGCACATTTACCTTATCTTCGTGTGCCATGGCCCAACCTTGGCCTGTAGAGATCCTCTGGATGAAATTCTTCTTCTTGCAATAATTCATTGTGATGTGGAAAAATCTTGTATTTGTGTCTCCCTCTCGTAGCCAATTGATTTGTGCTGCTTATTTCTTCCTAACTTTTTCAATAACGGCTAGCCCCATGACCCCTTTTTTAGGCACTCTCGCAGGTCCTGCTTTACCAATGATCTCTTCAGCCATGTGAAGTTGGAGCTTATTTGTCGAGAACAATCTCTTGCTCCAACTTTAAGCCTTTTTGCAATGTTAGCTAGTTTGTTGTTCAGCCTCAAGATTGGGTCTATCCCTAGGGTTGGTTCACCCAGGCTTGTTTGACTATGTGGGGGAACTACGGTATTCAAGTCCAAAAGTTTTCGAAGCGAAACCTCTTTGGCAGTCGTGGGCCATCTATAGTGGACAGGGAGAAGGGGGAAGTGATCTGAGTGAGATGTGGATAAGACATGCAGAACATGGCTGCTGAAGGTGGTGTTCCAAGAATTGTTATAGAAAAATACATCCAATTTGACTAAGGTTAGGGCTTTTTCTTTCATTGCTTCAAGTCTATTTGCGATTCTGTAGGTGTACCTCTTTTAGGTCGCAACTGTCTAGGGCATTTTGGAACCTAGACATTAGCTGTTGGTTGAGGTTCAAGTTGTTTTTGTTGCTTGCTTTGTAAATGAGATTGAAATCACCTAGAAGGAGCCAACCGATACCATCGGTGGGGTTCATTCCACGTAACTCCATGAGAAACCTTTCCTTGTCTAAGTGTACTGAGGATTCATAAGTCGTCATCATGGTAAAGTCTGTTGAACATTCTTTGATTTTGACATCTACCATGATGTAGTACTCGCTTCGGTGGCAGTTGGTAACATTGAACACTTCACTGTTCTAGGGAATGAGAATGCCTCCCCATGTGTTTTGCACTAGTAAGAAGAGAAAATCGCATAATCTATTCCATCAAGGGCACTAGCTTGGGCATGGTCCACCATGCTCAGTTTTGTCTCTTGAAGGCAAGCAATGTGAGGGTTGTTTCCCGAACTACTGTACAGCTTGCCAGGGCATTTGGGCCCTAATGTTCCATAAGAGGATTGTTAGTCTAGGCCCTATCATCGAAAGCATCCACTCTGGTTGTGAGAAGTGTGGCATTGCTGTTGGTGTTATCGCCCAAGTAGGTGCGACGGTAGTCCTGTATTCCGCACGGTGTGGCTTCCATTAGATGCATTGCATGTGTGATGCTGGCTTGTAGGCGGCGCATGGATCCAATGAGGCCTAGGCGTAGCGCTGCAGCTGTGATGATGTAGTATTTTTTGGGTAGCACATGAAGATACATTGCAGGCAGTGGAGAAACTGGATGGAAGCAGCGAAGAAATTGATGGTGTGGTTGCATAGCAGGCAGCAAAAAGACTAAGCAAAGTGTGCAATAGTTGGGTACTATAGGAAGAGGTCAATCAAGTGCAGTGATAACATCAGAATGGGGTAGTTCATATAGACCATGAAGCAGTAGGTGCAGATCAACAAAAGTTTTGGTACAAGCAACATGTAAATAAAAGTCACAGTCGGGCCAAAAACAAAAAGCGTTGTGATGTTAAACATAATCATTAGGGGCCTCCACTAGGATTGGCCTACATCAGTGGTTCGCACGAAATTTATTCCACCACCGCGTCTTCACCCTCAAGCTGTGCCACCTGTGCTTGCTTCTGGAGGGTGTTGCCCACTTCTACAACTTGGTTGTTGTCGAACCGGAAGAGTGCCAACAGGGTGTGTAGGGCGGTCGATGGTAGCAGACCGTTGAACATCACAATGTAGCAATTGAGAGCCTCCTCAATCATGGTCTCCTGGTCATCGAGGACCCCAAGCTTACAAGCTAACACCTCTTGCGCACACTTAAGGATTGGGGTGTCTTGCCGCTTCATCGCTAGTTGGTCACTCCAGTGTGGTGTGACTGTTTTATCCTTTCCTTGTTTGGAATTCACTGGTTGTCAGGGTGTAGGCTGGAGTGGTGGGGCGGCCTGCGTAAAGATGTTGTCAAAGATGCTAGCCCTGGCCAGTTGTGAGGGGATGTCTATCAGCGGTGTCGGATTGGTGGTGACCTGAGACATCATTGGCGCCTCTGTGAAGTTTGTTAGTGGGGTGACATTGGGGCTGATTGGCAGTGGCGTCAAGTCAGTGACAATGGCATTGGGCTATCTTACAGTGGTAGCGGGTCAGTGATGGACTCTGATAGTGTTGATGCATTGACAGAGATTGTCAAAGGGGTGGCAGAGTGTTTCTGACTCTGCACTACAATAGTTGAGGATGAATGTTTCTCACCTGTCTAAGCACCTGGGAGTATCCCCTTTGTGACGAGGTGTCTGGAGGCGTCGATTGCCACCGATGTTGAGATTGTCAGGTGTGGGTCCTCATGCATTGTTGCCCGGGTGTTCGATGTAGTGGAGAGGGCCTCGATCACCTGCGTTGATAGAGCCAGCGATGTAGTAGGCCTGCTGTATGTAGGCCCTGGTTGCCCATATGGCCAAGTTGTAGCTGTGCCTGGGGTGAAGTTGATGGCCATCTTGAGCAACGAAACAACCCTAGCAGGGGACTGGGTCTTGACTGGTTTGGCCACTGTTAGGGGAGTCAGTAGCAGTCTGCATCCAAAGAGCACCGGGAGCCTTGCAACTTATGTAGGCGTAGAGTCTGACTAAGTAGGAGGGAGTGTAGGCGGTTGCTGTTCCATATCAATAGCCTCTTGCATGACATCATTCTGTGCGAGTAGGGGACTTGTGTTGGCATCAGAGGCCCCCATGGCATTGGACAGCAAAGCCGAGGAGGATGGTTGGTCGTCAAATAGCGCAAGGGTCCTCATCACAGTGGGCAGTGAGGAGGAGACCTAGCATGTCTGGATGACAGGAGTTGGATTAGGCCCCCAGTTCTGATTGAACGGTAGCAGGAGTTGGTTGGTCGCACCTTGCGCCACTTGAAGGTAGTTGTTTGCCTTGCAAAATGAAGCCTCCCAGCTGAGCCCCGCCTCCTCATCAGATTGCCAGAGCCTGGAATCAAAGAGGTCAAACAACTCTCGATGGAGAAGCACTGTATAGGATGCGAAGAGGGCTTGTAGAGTTGATTTCATGTACTCCTTGAGGGCGAACTTGCCGTCATCTACAATGTTCAAAATATCTGGCTATGGCCTATAGCGGCTGTGCTCTGTATCAGCTATGAGCAGCTATAGCGGGCTATAGCCACAGCTAAGCCATTTAGCGGTTTTGAAAAAAATGGACATGTGATGTGGATCAGGACACCCAATCTGCAATCTAAACAAAATACTGGACGCACTCGAGACAAGATAGATCAGTGGACAATGAACTGGAGACACAGATTTGTTCTCTGTTTCTGAATCTCTGAATTTTTCAGATGGGCTACAGTACACCCGAAAGCAGGAAGTAACAAAAGACTGAACGCTTCAGACTCTTAACTGACCACTGATAAAAACGCAACATGCAAACACGACCCTGGTTCATGATCCTAATATTCTGGATCACAAACTTACAACTCACGCATGACAAATAAATGGACTTAACTTTAAACTGCCGAACTGTTTGCAGAAGCTTCGCAGACTGCTCTCAATTTCAGACTGCAACACGCCTGAAACAGCACAGACTGAAAAAACAGCAGCACAGCGCAGACTACTTATTCATAACTGAAACTTGTACTCTGACTCAACAGTCAACAATGACACAAAACAAGATTAGCACTAACATGTGAATACTGAATAGACAGAACAGTTCAATACATACAGGATAAATTATAAGTTCCAACACTCAAAATAAGTTCCTAAAATCATACTTCATACACAGGGTCAATTCTTGACTCTTGACATAAATAGTTCATCAAAAAAAGAACAGGACTGAATACTGATACTTAACAAAACAACACCAAGTTCAGACAACAGACTTCAAGTACTTAACAGGAATACATGATAGTGCACTCTACTCATCAGAATCAGAGGATTGCATTGAAACATCCCCATCGCCATCTTCTGAGTCATCAGATGATGACTGTTGCGCAAGACCATTCATCAAAGCATTTATACTCCTTAGTTTCTTCTTCTTAGGGCGCACAGGTCTCTTCCTTTTTGCTTGTGCTTGTGATGTTGAGTCTTCCTGTGATGCTCTAGGTTCTGGCAATTGTTCAGCAAGCTCACTTGGTAAAGGTGCAATACCAGTAATGAACTCATTGCCATCATCACCCAGAACATCATCTACTTCCTTTTCTAAAGGATCTCTGCCTTTGTTCTCTTTCTTGTTCCTTAGTTTGGAGTTAAATTTTACAAACACAAGATCTCTCATCTTATTATGATTGAGTCTGTTACGCTTCTTTGTATGAACCTATGAGTGAATTAGTGAACACATTAACATAATGGTCTTATGGATAGTGTTCTAAAAAATGGAAGGTGCAAAACTACAGAGCTAAGATTCACTAAGATGCAGGTCAAATTTTATCAAAACTGCAGAACACTAAAAAGTTGTCCAGTTCATCAAATTTTACCTCCTCAAATGATGACCAGTTCCTTTCACAATCCGAGGAGCTGCAGGTCAAATTTAGAATTCTTGCTGCCAATTTCCTTAGATTTGGTGTGTTTGTTCCATGGTTCAGCCACCACTTTGCTGCACAAAAAAGTTAAGAGTTAAACAATGATAACAGAACATAGAGCATATTCATTAATCATATTATATTCATTTCTTCACCTGGATTAAAATTCTTGTTTCTCCTCTGCCTTACAGCAATTTCATGTCCAAATGTACCTTGCTGATCTTGATACATGTTGAGTTCTTCAATTATATTATCTTGGGTTTCTTCATCATCAATCATCTTTGTAATGCATGCAATCACAGCTGCTCTAAAGGATCCATCATGCTCAATCTCTGACCTCTTTGGATAATAATAGCAGGGGTTCAAATAATACCCAGCCAAGTGGAGTGGGGTCTTGAGCTTGCTATCCCACCTTTTATCAATGATATCCCAAACAACTTTGAAGCGGCTCTCATCATTGTCAAACCTCTCAGAAATTTCTTTCTTTGCCTCAATCATTAATCCATGGAAGAATCCCATTGCTGGCACATCACTGTCTATTCTCCTTAGGACATTAGCCAATGGCTCAAAGAAATTAACACCATGTCAACATTTTTCCAAAAGCTTTCAGATTTCACCACTTTCTTGGCTTTCTTCCCCTTGGCCTTCTTCAAATAACCCAACTCATCGAGCTCCCCTGATATGAACAGCCTTCTCAATTCCAACTTGCTGTCTAGCAAGCTTTTTAGATTCAAATAAGCAGTGGCGAATCGAGTAACTCCAGAGCGAACCAAATCCTTCTTAAGAAATTTTCTCATCAAATCCAACACCCTTGTATGAGTATACAAGAACACCGTCACTTCTCTTGCATTGGTAATAGTTTGCTCAACTGGTCCAAGCTTCCCAATATCCTCTAGCATGAGATCTAGGCAATGAGCAGCACATCCAATCCAAAATATTGAGGGCCTCTTTGCTGTTAATAGACTTGCTGCTGTTGTATTGACACTGGCATTATCAGTCACCACTTGGACAACACTTTCCTCCCCAATATCTTCTATGCATTTGTCCACAAGGTCAAATATGTATTTACCATTTTTCTTCTCACTTGAGCAGTCCACTGAATCCAAGAAGCAAACCCCATGAGCACTGTGCACAACTAAATTCATTATTCCCCTGCCCTTCTTATCTGTCCATGCATCTGTCATAAGTGAACAGCCTGTGAGCTCCCATGATTCCTTGTTGTTCTTGAATCCATCAAGCACCTTTTGCTTCCTTTTTTGCAAGAATGGTCCACCCATCTCATATGGACTAGGCCCTCTCAAACCTCTGCCAAATTGTCCAATGGCCTCAAGCCCAATTACTGGGTTTCACAGAAACAAAATGTAGTGGCATTATCATCATGTGAGGTTGAATACATTGCCTCTACATCAGTTGGATGTCAAGGCATCTGGCTCAGTTGATTGATGAGTGATATGAAGAACAAATAAGCGAGTAAAGTCACATTGATGGTGGATAATAATTCTATAATTTCTCTTTGTAAGAATCCCGTTCATCATGATAGGAGAAAATACATCGATACGCGTTATCATTTCATACGTGAATGTGTTGAGAATGGCAAGATAACAGTAGAATATGTGAAGACTAAAGATTAGCTTACTGATATATAACCAAGCCTCTTGGACTTGCAAAGTATCTAGAGATGCGACAGAAAATTGGGTTGCAAGATGTGAAGATAAAGCAACAAGATTGAAGGAGTGAATGTTATACATAATCTTATCGTCATTCTTATGAAGAGATTTCTAGGTGATCCTTTCTAGTAGATATTCATGTTGACAAGGATGAACACTTGTAGCCATATAAAACGATAAAAAAAAGAGCAAACTTTGCATGCATGTGTTAATGATAGCCGGATAAGCATATTGAACACAAACTAGTTTGTGCCAAGTTGTATATGCCAAGGAAACCTAAATTCAGGATGTTTCAAGCAAGAATTACAGGCTTGTCAGCAAGGGAATATTGTATAATATTCTAACTACAAGTCTGAACACAAGCAAAGATAGCTGCTGAGCATGTCTACATGAATTTTCTAGCAACAAAGGCTAGCTATATTATGATGTGTGTGTTGTTAAAGTGGTGTATGGTAGCTGTAAAATTAGTCTGTTTGTTAGAGTTGGTTTGTTAGTTTATAAATAGGACTTATGTCCTTTCGAGAACCGAACGAATGGAGTCTTTATATGAGTTAAAAAGCAGTGTGTGTTGAGCTTTACACTGCGTTTCTTACTTCAGCATTTAGAACAATAGTAGTTGCTCCTCTCTACTACTGCCCAATCTATGTCTTCCTGCATGCCATCCCATTAGTGAGTACTAACATGGTACAAGTTACAACTTGGAGCACATGTACGCCATGTACGATGCGTCGGTGTTCCACTCCTCTGAGAACACGTCCTCTGCCTGTGTGCCGATCCACACCGCCACCATGATGTCCCCTGTCACCATGCCCAGCTCTGTCTCTGGTTGTGATACCACGGTTCACTACATAAGACACTATTATCATATGAGTGTTTTGTGCAGTGTCACCATCGCGACACAATGCGGTGACACTACCACCGCTGGCCTCTCCTTTATCGCCAGTGATATATCCCCAACCCCTCGGCAGGATGAAATGGAGCACATGGCTGCTAACTCAAGCTAACCCTCCACAGAGAAGTGCTTGATGGCAAGATGCTCCTCCCAATCATTTGTCAAGCTCTTGTAGAAGGCAGCGTACTCCTCCTTGCTGATCTCCTCTGGCATCTCACGAGTGGTCCTTCCTCATCCTTCTCCTACTACCACGGCATACCAAAGCAACAAAACAATAGTACCACAACCTAAACAACGAGCCACCAAAGAAATGCTGGCGTCAATTATAAATATGCCTACTTTGGTTCATTTGCATTATCTAACTATGCTGTTTTATAGCATAATTAGATAATGTTGATGAATTGAAAGAGACCTATTTATGATATCGCAAGAACGCAATCACAGACGGTTCAAAAACTGTCTGTAATGCTCTTAGGATATTACTGACCCATAAGCACAGATGGTTCAGAAAACCGTCTGTAGTGACATTTTCGAACGGTCTATGATGAGCTTTTCTATAGTAGTGGGGCCATCTAATCTTTACGCTCATCAACATCGTTGGCCACCACAGCTTCCTAAATGCCTTGGGCCTTCATGAACACCTTCATCTTGATTTCCCACACGGTATAGTTGCACTTGTTCAGTATAGCATATTGAAGAGAGATGCTGCTTTCTCTTCTCGGTACTCTTGACGAATCATCACCAGTAACAATGATGTGGCTCAATAGCGATACCGACCTTATCTTTGGCATGGCTTTGATACTAAATATTGGAGTACTCACATACTCTCAGTTCACCGGCAACGAGGAAGAAACACGCGCATAGCAGTACAACCGAAGAATGCTAGAGATTTCGTGCTGCACTCGTGCCTTCAGCGTTTTCTCATTTATGTTCTGAATAAAAGCAACAATTACAAAGGTTCAGATAGCCAATGCATGCGGTGGGCCAACTCCCAATCGGCTTCTCATGGATCACAACCTGGACATGCGACGCTACACCAAGTCAGACGCACGCGCTAAGCTACATGCAGACACATGCATTGCTAGCTACCTGATCCACTTATTTTGCTACATACAGACTAAGAAGTACTACTCCATCAGGCAGCACTACTACATGCAACGATGACTAGAAACTCAAAAGACGTGCAACAAGTGCTACGTGCATAGTACAAAGCAAACACACTAGTATGAACAAGATTAATCTAACAAGCTCCGCCACCTCCGGCCCCGGTTCAGGCTCCGGCTGCGGCGGCATCATGGGGCCGTGCGGCCCGTGCATCGCCGGCATCATCGGATGCATGGGCGCTTCCTCCACGATGATGACAAGGGGCTGCACCGGCGGCTGCTGCACCTCGACGGTGGCCTCGGTCGGCGCGGGGATCTCGGGGAGCTCTTTTGGCTGTTCCGGCGGGACCTCAGGTGACGGGGCGTTGTCCGCTCCCACCGGCAGCTTGTCCTCTGGGAGCGGCGGCACCGCCGGCTTGTCGTAGTAGTAAATCTTGAGCCCGACCTCGCCGCGGATCCAGCTGAGCAGGCTGCGCTTCTCGAGCGGGAAGTAGACGATGCCCTCCTCCCCGCGCCGCGAGAACTGGGAGCCGTAGATGCGGACGCGGCCCAGGAAGTGGTTCTTGCCGCTCCCGCCGCCGCCCCCCGAGGGGTTGAAGCGGCTGTCGTGGTAGAGCGAGACGTCGAGCACCTCGTAGTGCATGTTGGTTGGGTCGGGCACGGCGAACTCGAGGCGCTCGTGCCACTGCGGGTTGAGGTCCCGCGGCACGCTGCACGTGCGCTTCCGCTGGCCGTCGAAGTCCACGACGGCGTAGGCGCTGGACGTGCCGAACCCGTCCTTGGGCACGAGGTCGCGCGCGTCCACCACATCCACGGCCAGCCTGCGCACCATCGGCTTCCACGACGTTGGAGGCGGCATCGCCGTCGGCTGCCCGGCCGCCTCGGAAGGGCAGAGGAGGTGGAGGTGATGATGGGAAAGTGATCGAGAGGAAGGGTGGAGAATGGAATAGGGTTCCTTGTGATGTGGGGGGAGTGATCAGGGTTCAATTTACCGCCGAGTGATCAACAAGGGATTTTGCTTTTGGAGGGAGTAGCTGAAAGACAGAGTGTGAGCGCCTGCTTTCTTGCGTGTGCAGCGATGCGGTTTGTTGCTGCTGCTGGTGCTGGCCTGCCGCCGCCGCCGTATGTTGTTAAGTAACTTCCATGTCTCCCATGTGTGCTCTATACTTCTATCTTGTGCTTTGCTTTGCCGCACCCTGCACAGTGCAGGCCTTTTCAGTTCTCTGCAATTCTGATCGCAAACACCTGACGGTACACTTGTGAGAAAACCTAGTGGCAGAAACAGAATTTTCCCTGAATTAGCACTTAGTAGGGAAAAAACCTAGTTTTACTTTGGAGGATGCATCTTAGGATGGTCCTTCAATTTTACAGAATTGCTATACGCACGAGATCCGGTGGTGGTGAAAGGTGGAATCTATTCTATTCTTCCTACGCACGCGGTGGTGGTGAAAGGTGGAATCTATTCTATTCTGCTGTGTCACTCGCCCAAACCCGAATTTTGGACGCTGTTGGACCCTTGGACACCGAAAATTCCGCTTTTGGCCCCTCGACGCAAAAATTTCCAAACTGGACCCCTCTCGAGCGCGGAATCGCCAGCGGCCGCCACGCGTCCGGTCGTGCGCGTCTGGTACCGCGACGACCGATCGTTCACCGGTCGTCGCGGTACTGCACCGCCCGACCCGCTCGCCGCCGCACGTCCGCCCGCCCGAGCGCGCGTTTCGTCGACCGACCGCGCGACCGATTCCCGAGCGCGCGATTCCCTCTGCCGACTGCGCGTCTAATCGGTCCGCCGAAAGCGCATCACGGGTAGCCTCTTTTGCATGCAGCTCATACACACGTCGGTAGTATGTGATATGGCCCCCCAAATTTTGCTGAATGGGTGAGGAGCGTTCGCAATAAAATGGCTTTGGAGCTCGCTTGGTGAGCAGATGCATGTGGTGAAGTCTTCTGGTTCGCAGTGGAAGCAAAGACAGCGAGAGAGGGAGTGAAGGGAGGAAAAGAAAGAGTGGAAACTCAGATTTTTTTTAGTTGCTTTTGTTTGGAGGTAATTTTTGGGCTTCAAGAAGAGGTAATTTTTGGCCCCGTGCAAGTATTTTTCTGTGAATGTCATTAGCCCATAATTAGGGGAACCGTGTTTCGTTACTGCTCTTATAAGACAATATGGTGTGTATGTTGTAGATAAACATGATACATGATGTATTGTAGTGTAGAAAATGTCGTATTTATTTGTTGAAGTTACGTAGTGTAATGTAGTTATTTTTTTTTGATGAACATACGTGCTTACATGTGTAGGTGTTGAAAAAGTAAATATTTATGTTAGAGCATTTGTGGGTGATAGCAACAGTAGATAGATTAGAGACAATTTGTATAATTGGTAGGCTTATACATTTTTTGGTGAAGAAAAGCGAGGAGCGAAAGCCGGAAGAGTTGAGTTGTTTTCGTTTGGAATCATTGGATTTGGCAAGTACAAAAGTTGTAGATCGTCTCGTGAGCATCAACAAGAGGTAAGTTTTGTGCCCGTGCAACTATAATTTTATGTATGTCATTAGGCTTTAATTAAGGAAACCATATTGTGTTGCTGTTATTTTATGTCAATCTTTTATACGGTATGTATGTATAGCAAATCTTGCATATGTTAGGCATGATGTATTGTAGTGTATATAGTGTTTTAATTTTTTTGTGAACATACGTACTGTAAAGTAGTTTCAGTTAGGTGGAAAATATGAAGTTGCAGTGTGTAGATGTTGAGAAAATACATATTTATGTTAGAGCAATTGTAGGTGATAACAATAGTACTAGGATTAGAAGCATATGATTAGTACGCTTAGGGAAGAACTACATACAGTGCGGTAGGTGGTAAAAATAAATTAGAAATAAATTTGGTGGATTAGAATTAAAATATAATAGCAGTCATAGAAAGTTATAGTAGAGCTACATAAAGACTATATTAAGTTAAAGTTAGAAAAGATTGCACTGTAAATAATGTGTAGGTGTTGAAAAAGTAAATATTTATGTTGGAGCATTTGTAGGTGGTAAATTTGTAGTAGTTAGATTAGAGACAATTTGTATAATTAGTATGCATAGTGAATGACCGTAGTATGAAGGTCATTTGATGGAAATTAAAAAGATATGAATATTTAAATTGATGTATGATACAATTTGAAAGTAAAATAGTTGCAAATAAATCGTAGATTTAGAAATACAAAACATATACTAATCGAACCTGTTAATTACATGGTACGATTGTTACATGCTGTGTACTAAAATGGTACGATTGTTACTTATGTTAGGTACGCAATGGCTGGCATTGAACAATTGTTCGTGTTTTATGGGAGTGGTCTCGTACGTGATGGGCCGTATGGGGCGGACCTGTCAAATTGCGAGCGGACCGTGATCCGGGCACCCGGTCTGAGCGCCATGAGCTTGTCTGAGCTACGGAGGTGTGTCCGTTCGGCGTTCGATCGACAGACCGCAAGGAAGAAGTTAAGGATCGAGGCAGTCTATGCCTCAATGGTGGATGATGGAAGGGGGAGCATATGGCAACTTCTGAAGGTGACCAATGACGCCTCATGGGCGAACTACATGGAGGTCGTGTGCAACCCTGATGCTGCGATATATGGGAGGCCAATGGTGTATGTCGAGTTCGTAGAGAGGGCAGAATCATCAGCCATGGTTGGTTCAGATGTCGCTGGTGGAGATGTAGTGCCTGGGTTCATCTCCGGCGGTCATGAAGACGCTTCTGCGAGAGAACATGTGGGCGAGGAAGTGGGTGATGAAGACGACAGGAGGCGTGCACAGAATTTCCAACCCAACAAAGGTGTGGACGAGAGGTGGTGGGCCGCCCGTATTGACTGTCACGAGTATCTTGGGGACCAGGTGGAAGAAGAGGGCAGCGAGGAGGATGAGGAGGTGGACACAGGCAGTTCTGGAGAGGATGAGGATGGCGAAGGTGCAACTGGATGGGTGGTAGGTCGTGTTGTGACCACGAACGGTGCGTACATGTCGTCCAGACTAGACGACATCGCAGCGGCAGCCCTAGTTCTGCCATAGGCGGAGGAGGGAGAGTGGGGGTTCAGCGAGGGCGCACTGTTTTTGGGGTAGTGCTTCCGTAATAAGAGTGTTGTCCAGCAGGCTATTGCTAGACATGCCGTCAACATAAGCCGGACGTATCGGGTCCACAAGTCAAAGCCAGACATGTACGTCGTGAAGTGTGTCGACGGGTCCTGTGGTGGCAAAGTCCGTGCACAAAGGTACAAGTGCGTTGGCACGGAGTTCCGGATAACGGTGCTGCAAGATCAAAGTTGCGAGCTTGCGGGCCCAGTACATAGACACTGCAACATGACATCATCCTATGTTGCGGAGTTGGTCATGCACCTCATCCAGGCGGATGTGTCAATTACCCCGAAGGTTCTAATGGCAGAAGTAGCGAACATGGCGGGCTACCACTACTACACAACAGGGATATAGCAACATCAACATGTGTTACTATAGATTAAAGAAAGTGTTACTAGCTCTCCTAGTAACACATTTTTTATGTGTTCCAATTGCCTATGTTACTATATACTGGTCTATTGGAACACCATATATGTGCTCTTTTACATCCAAAAAAGTGTTACTAAACTGTAACACATTTACTTATATACTGGAACATTTGTCTAGTGTTACAATGATTCTCTACTGTAACACTTTTTTTAGCTCTAGTAACACTTCCTCATTTTTGTAAAGCATATAGTTTGGAACAAAGGAACATATGGTTTGTAACATATGTTGTACCTATTGTAACACTTTGAATTTTGGGAAAAAATATTTATTTTACCTTTGTATGTGGCATATAGTGTTATTATTGATTTTCATAGTAAACATGACACATTGCTGAATCACATAATCTATAAGTTTCAATAATCATATAAAGATCCACAGATAATAGAAAGGTTTCAAACATAGTACTTGCTCAGATGAAGTGATAGTATATTACACAATGATATGACTCTAGAGAGTAAGCAGACATAGTAGTGAAGAGTACAAGTCCATACTACTAGAAACAAAAATGCAATATCTAATATTCTTAAAATCCATCACTTCTTCATCCATTCTTATGCGCATCGATATATAGGAATTCAGCCATTGATCATTTGAACCTGCAAATAGGTAGCAAGTTGTAACATTAAGTATTTTTCTATCCATGTACACCACAGTAAAGTAAAGTTTAGAAAGCTAGTTCAAACATACAAATATCGAAGGCCAAGCAATTGGTACTCCTTTGGCATGGGCGTCACCAATGTTGTTGTAGGTAGGCATAGGCCTCACTAATGGCTCATCTTTTTCAACGGGATGATTGATACGCACTTTGTAGAATTATTTTCCTGTCTCAACTCCACCAACATTTGCTTTTGGATTAGTGCTAATAATAGTTGTATATGCCACAATTTCCTTATTTGGATATTTGGCAGACATGAGTAGCACTGTGGACCCAACCTGCATTAATTTGACATAATCACTTAGCGACCAACAAGCATTTGTTGTGTATATCAAGATAGCGGCACATGTTGCTAAGAATAAGTGCGGCCTATATCTTTATGAAAATAGAATCGACACTTCATATTGCAGAACTAATAAGGATAACATTAACAATAAATTGTTTGATAGCACCTAAAATCTACTGTGCAGCAATAAACTTCAGAGATAGAACATTATGGCCATCTTAATTTCATGATCCTTTTGCATATGACATAGCAGATTATTAGCAAAAAATATGCAGCTTTGACGTGGGGAAAGTATGGGGTGAGGACTCACGAGGCGCCCTTGGACTGGTAGATGTCGACCTCCTCACGGGGGCGTGGCGGCGCGGATGCGGATGGCCTTGCGGAGCGTGCCGTCGAGGCGGCGTCGGCGCGCGATGATGCGCTCGCCTCCTTCGGCCTAGGTGCTAGGCCCTCGCTACCGCCCGCCTAGCACATAGCATCTTCTTGAACATTGGACCTACTAAAATAAGATTGACTCTAACAATGCTTCGGATACAAATTAACCGACATTCGCTAATATCATGAAATATGTATGCTACAGGCGAAAAAGGTGACATGCAGAGAACAACAATTTGGTCCTTCTGTACTATTTACAGCAGAAGCTTAATACACCCTAATGTGTCAAATTTGAGTTTACCAAGAGCCATTAAGTCAAGCAGAATTCGGCTAAACCTGGCCATGCATACTTGGGACTTTTTTTAAATGAACGCACTCCTCCCAATTCAGTACAGGAAAAGGTGAAGACCAGGACACAGTTGTGAGTTCTTGATGCAGATGTCAGCAGCTAGGTCATGTGTTTTGTTCCAATGCATTCAGTTACTAATTGGCCAATGCTCATGAAATCAGAAGTAGAAGAGACAGGATGTTTCATTATGTTCTTCTGGTTATTCGGAGTGACTACGGACCAGATACACTTAAACAGAACAAATGCTGAAGGTAGTCTGAACTCTGAAGTATGTTGGACTCAGAAATATGGCAGTCAATACATAAAATTTAGCGCAGCTTGTACGTACTACTTTATGATTATCCATGTAATTATGCAACTCCAGATAATTGTAGAGTACAGAAAAATATCACACCTGGAGATTATGAGCATGTGCTCTCGCAACAAGATCAGTTGGTGTCATCAAATAGTTTTCTGCAACTGGAACAACAGTCTCTTTCCATGGACCAAGGCCAACAACGTAGTTCCTAATATATCCAAGGTAGCTATCTGAAGTGATTTCCCAGTATGACTGCAAGCAAAAAAATAACATAAGTAATATCCATACAGATGGTTCCGCTGATGTTGCACAAAAATGAACACCGCAAGGAGGTAGTTCATCCAGCATATCATTCATTTTTCTTTCATACCATTGAAATAGATGTATAAGATACATTTTATTACACAAGATTTGTACCTGGTTTGTGTCTTGTGTTCTCACTGTGAAATCATCAATCAGAAAAATCTTGGGGGAGTCTGTCAATTTTGAGACATGTATGAGGGAAGTGGGTGCAAACGATTGTATAAACAATGGCTGTTTTAGCCAGTTTTCTGACATATATTGACCTTTATATCCGTACTTTAGTAAGGTATCCACAAATTTTGCCCTCAAGCTTCTTTCCATCAGCCCGCTTAACCTGTCAAGAGTAGAATACAAACTCCTTGCTTACGACACTTCAGAATTGGAAAATTATCCTAAGATTGTTCTGAACTAATTCAAAGTTTTCGCATTGTAAGCTCATCAAAGTCAAGCTATAGCACTTTTAGGTAAAATGTATCAGTTATTGCATTGTTGTCACCACCCGTCTATCAAAAGAAGAGAACATGCAGGGTATGTTCTTCCAGGAACCAAGGAATGCACGATAAAGCAATTCAGTTGTGACTTGTGACAAAAACAAATTCTTATATGAGGAAAAAACACAATACAAAGCAATATCTTGAGGCATGTTTGTTTGCCCGATATTAAAATCATTTGATTGCCTTGCAAAAGCTAAGCAGCTATCCCATACTATAATCATTTCATAGGAAATTTATGTATACCATCAGCATCTAAGCATAATTTCTTGCTGGAAAAGACTTAATTAGAGAATGACGAGAATCCTAATAAAGTACTTATTGCTTCCTGAGAACAAGGGGACTTACATGCTTCTTGATAAAAACTGGATGTTTAATCTCTGGGTATATTCGACCGGTTCTGCTCGCATCTAGGGCGATTGAAATGAATTCTTCAAATGCGATGATCAAAACTTACCTAGATGAATGCGATGATCCTCCTTGGGGATGGAGAGGAGCTCGCCGCCACGCTGCCGTTGCCGCCGGCAAAGTGGCCATGGCTGGGGAGGTGTACGGGGTTTGGAGAGGAGAATGGGGAGAAGGCGGCGGAGCGGAGGAGCGGGGGAGGAAGCGACAGAGCAGAGGAGCGGGGGAGGAAGCGACAGAGCGGAGGAGTGGGGGAAGAGGAGGCGGCGGCGCGGGGTGGGAGGGAGGGAGGGTAGGAGGCCGCGGCGGCGCGGAGGAGCGGGGGAGGAGGTGAGGGGCGGAGCGGAGGAGCGGGGGAGGAGGAGGAGGCGGCGGCGCGGGGGGGTGGGGAGGAGGAGGCGATGGGCGGAGCGGAGGAGTGGAGGGAGGAGGAGGCGGCGGCGGCGCGGGGTGGGAGGGAGGAGGCGGCGGCGCGAGGTGGGGAGGAGGACGAGGCGGCGGCGGCGCGGAGGAGCAGGGGAGGAGGCGGTGGCGCGGGGGGAGGAGGAGGCGGGGAGACGAGAACTTTCGAGACGGGGAGAACGTGGGGAGACGTGGGAGATTGGAGACGGTGGGAGGAAGATTCGGTGGGAGGGGCAGTGAGCAGATTTTTTTTCTGAGAAGAGGTGAGTGAGGCTGGATTAACCACCAACTCCTTCTTTTATAATAGTAAAGAATAATAAAGATAAAGATATATATAATTGGGTCAATTTAAATGTTTCGGGTCATAGTCACCGTCACCACCCACCCGCCCACCGAGCGGCGCGTCTCACGTCGCGCGTGAAGCCCACCCATTGCGCGCGAGCTCCTCGACCCCATTTCCCCGATCGCGTCGATCCGCTCCAGCCTCCAACGGTCCCGACCCTCCGCTCCGCTCTCGCCTCGCCCCCTCGCGGTGCTCGCCCCTCGCCCCTCGCTCGGCGCTCCGCACCTCCGCTCAGCCGAGCACCGGGACCGCCCCGCTCCGCCAGCACCGCGACCGCCGCGCCAGATCTGGGCGCTCTGTCTGGCCTCCTCCGCCCTCCGCCTCCGCAACGCCTCGCCACCGCCGCCCTCCTGGCCAAGAAGATCACCTTCAACCTCGCCGCCTCCACCTCTCCGCCCCTCCGCTCTGCCAACACCGTGACCACCGTGTCAGCACATGTTCCATTTATGTGTTACAACATAGTACAATCTTTGTAACATTTTACTTGTAACATTAATTTTGTATTACTATAATTGTTCTCAGTAACACATTTTTATAAAACAAGTGATTTGTGTTACAACCATTGTCTGTAACACATTGTTTTATGTTACTATAGAATTTCTTTGTAACACATTGACGAATGTGATACATGAATGTATTACAGTATCCATGTTTTGTAGTAGTGTACGAAGTGAGCTACAAGAAAGTATGGCGGGCGAAGTGAAAGGTGCTGCACCGTATGTTTGGGACGTACGAGGAGGCGTACGACCTGGTCCCAAGAATGCTACACCAAATTTCATAATCAAACCCAGACACTTACATAAACAAGCAGGAGAGGGTCCATCCTACGGAGGGCCCGAACTGCTTCATTCTTGACAGGGTGTTCTGGGCCTTCCATCAGGCGATACAAGGGTTCAGGTGGTGCCGTCCAGTGCTAACCGTAGATGGGACGTTCCTATCCGGCAAGTACAAGGGTACAATTCTCACCGCAGTTGCAGCCGATGCAAATGACCAGTTACTCCCAGTGGCATTTGCAATTGTGGAGAATGAGAATACAGATAGCTGGCTTTGGTTCCTTTGCAATTTGAAGCATGCCGTAGTGCAAGAACGCCCTGAAGTGTGCCTTATCTCCGACCGCAATGCAGGCTTGCTGTCTGCGTTGCGAACGTTGCGAATGGGGACGCAGCCCCTTCCGGTGGAATGATGTGACGAATCACGGTGCATGAGGCATATTGCAGCGAACTTCCACAGAAGGTTCCGTAGCAAGGACCTAATGAAGATGTTCAAGAAGCTATGCATGCAGAACCAGAAGTGGAAGTTCGACACCTTGTGGAGGCAGCTAGATCAGGAGGCTACGAAGTATGTGCATACAGAAGTAGGGGCCGTGGAGGGGGGCTCCACAAGAGTCGGGGTATTCTCACAATGGGTTCAGTCCAATGCACCTGACTTGGAAATGTGGTCTTTGTTGCACGACACCGGTGGGGCAAGGTATGAGATCATGACAACCAACATGTCCGAGGTTTACAATGGTGTCTTGAAGGGCGTCAGATCCCTGCCGATCACGGCAATCGTGGCCGAGACTTGGAACCGTACCGTCGGGTACTTTATGAATAGAGCCATGATGGCGCAGAAGCACCTTGACGAAAACAAGCAATACTCTGAGGTCATGCAGGCCTTCATGGACAGGAAGATGGAGAAGAGTCGATCCCACATTGCTCAGCCCATTGATGGCTTAAGGAGGAAGTTTGAGATCCGCCTAAGGCAGAAGTATGTCATGGGTCACATTAGAGGGGAGCGCAAGCAGGTATGCACGATTGGTGATGAAGCATCCTGCACCTGCAACAAGCCCCAGCTTCTCCACAAGCCATGCTCCCATGTGTACGCGGCCTGCGCTGTATGGAACCAGGCGTCGACACAGTACATCTCCAAGTACTACGACATGCAGCACTTGTATGCAACCTGGAGTGCAGAGTTCCATTCCTACGGGGTAGACATGCACTACAGGGAATTATGGCCGGGGGAGATAAAGTGGGTGCCCAACGATGCACTGAAGCATGTCGGTCGTGGAAGACGACAAAGCCATCACATCCGCAACGACATGGATGAGAGCTAGCAAGGGGATCGTGTTCGGTGCCCGAAGTGTAGGCTATGCAAGACGATTGGCCACTCCCTCAGTCAGTGCCCAAACAGGCCAGCATCAAGCAACGCTCCGTAGTACCAACCACAATCCATATGTAATGTATTATTCAGGAGGTGTACGCTGAAATGTTGGCTCGATGTAGCTATGTCGTGCACATTACCATGTTATGTATGTTTTCGCACATTCCATATGTTTCCTTGTCGTGTGGGTCATATTCGTGTGCACAGTTTATGTATGTTTTGGTACATTCCGTACGTTTCTCAGTCATTACATTTGTTGTTAATTATGTTGTTATTTGTTGCATATTTTGTTGTAATATACACTAACTTGTTATCCTTCTTTGGCAGGATATGGCGTTCGAGCTGCTAGACCCCCGTTGGGATGAGCACCACCGATGCCATGTGTGGTTGTCGGGAGACGCACACGGGCCTCCTTGCTTCGTCCCCAGGGGCCCCGAGAGAATCGGCGTCTCGACCACGGTTCATCCCACTCATCGGGACACCGGTCACGCCCATTGCCCGCATGTTAGATCTACCGCATGTGTTCCAGTATGATTCGCCACTGCTGTCCGCTCTCGTTCATCGATGGAGGCCGAAGACTCACACCTTCCACTTCCGGTGGGGGGAGATGACGGTTACTCTGCAGGACGTCACGATGATTACAGGTCTACCCATCCGTGGTGCTGCTGTGGTGCCACCCCCAAAGGCAGCAGATTGGAAGGTCCGTCTGGGTCACCGGTTCGGTCATCCGATTCCAGACAACGCAGCTGGGGTGCCACATGGATGGCTTCGTCGCTACATGACCTGTCCTGCAGACGCAGATGAGGACGTGGTGCGGACGCACTTCGTTGTGTACCTGCTATATCTGTTCGGGTGGGTGTTGTTCCCTAGCACCACTAGAGACTCCGTGCAGCCTAGCTACATACACCTAGCGGAGTCCTTGGCGGATGGCTGGCCTGGTCAGCAGCCACAGTATAGCTGGGGATCAGCAGTTCTTAGCGCCACGTACCGAGGCTTGTGTGATGCCTCGCAGCGTAGCGCGGCCAGCGAGCCAGTCCTAGCCGCCTGCTACCTTCTCCTTCAGTTGTGTCGTGGGAACCCTTCCCCGTTGGCAGGCCTTCATTTGGTCGTCGTGTGCACCCTTATGACCTCATCCCGCAGTTGTACGGCCTCGATGGTGGCGACGACCCCGTTGATGCGCCCACAATGGGTACACGTTGGACGCATGGTCAGTTGAGGTGGGCCAGGGAAAGACCGAGACGTTCGTACACGGATTTCCACCAGAGGTTCGAGCTTCTGCAGTTTGACGACGTAGTCTGGTGGCCATGGTCTCAACGGTTCATTGCGAACACGGCCCCCCACGGGTTGTCATCTCAGTGCGAGCAGGATCACAGGTACTGGATGACGACCTGCCACTTGGTGTTCGCGCACTCCGTCGAGCCATACAGCCCACACCGAGTCATGAGACAGTTCGGGCTATACCAGCATGTCCCTCCCATGCTAGGACGCCCTCTTGCGGATATCACCCACCGATATGTCACTACACCCCAAATTTAATTACTGCATTAGTCTCAATGTCACTACCCTACTAATTGTGTAATGTCTCAATGAACTTGCAGGCAATCGAGGAGAGGGCGAGTGACAGAAGACTGGAGAGCCACACAGTGGATGTGGACAGACATGTGGCGTGACCATGCGGATACGATGGTTGTGGATGAGACACGGCCAGACGACCCCGCGACGTATAGGGCATCCTTGAGTGGTACGATCCACGCACCCGCAGTAGGCTTACAGGGGAGCCGCCACATCCTCCACTTCATGTTGTTCACGAGGCCGCTATACAGGAAGGTCCAGACCGTCATCTAGCGGCACGGGTCGACCAGGCGGTAAGAGATTACTATGTCATTACGCGAGCGGGATTACGCTTGAACCGATCGCTTGTTTCATCGCAGTGGACCGCTACATCATATCGAGGACGAGGCTGATGAGGCTATACGATGTAGGAAGTCAAATACCGAATCTCGGTGGGTAGGTTATATGCGCAGCATCATCAATGACGCAAGGGGTGCGATACGGGCCTTAAGTTGTGGTCGCCACCGAGATGACGTTATTGCTACACGCGGTGGCGGACGTGGCCAGGGACCACCACCTCCCTCCGCGCCGCCATCAGCACGGCCATCGACGTTGCGTCCATCCCAGTCCGAGAGTCGGCCCAGCTACGCTCGCTCGGCCTCCACGCGCTTCGGACCGGCGGTTCGACAATTGCCAACTATTTTTGATCGGCTTATTTACTATTTATGTCTAACCACATGTTCGTCTTGCAGCAATTGCGACAGGATAGCACGCTGCTACGGAGGGCGACGGAGGAGTGACCGCGCTCTCCAGGACGACGGGGGCCCACTCTAGACAGCGCCCCTGACTCGCCGGACCAACCAGAGGGGGCGATGCCCTCGCTCACCCCTACCGTGCAGTCCAACCTAGATGACCGGGACAGGTGGTTTGGGCAGACGTATCAAGGCATGACATCGCAGGAGTACATGGGCGACTACCCGTCGACATCATCATTTCGACAGCCACATACCCCGGTATGCACTAACGTTCTAAGCTAAACATGTGTATTTCAAAGCCATCTAATTGCACTGGCAAAAAAATGCAGGTTTACTCCCAGCAACAAGGCCATGACGTCCATGACGTTCACGGTGGGTCATCCGCTTTTCAGAGTACCCAGGTAAATGCCTTGTAATTTTACTACTCATTATGAACAATTTTTGTACTTTCCATTGCCTAATTCAGCTGTACCATCTAAGCAGGACGTAGACACCTCCTCCGAATGGCTGAGCTCTATGATTTTTGGCCAGCCGTCTCGGCCGCAGCCCTCGCACTATGATCTTCGCGATGCACCACGCCCCTAGTAGGTTCACCTTCTCGAGGATCATATGCGCATTTCTGGCGCGACGAGGAGATGATGAATGAATTTTTTTTAATTGTGCTTTTGTAATTTTTGTGATGTTTTTCAAGTGCTTGATGGTTTCATGTTCAAAGATGGTTTCCAGTATAAAAGGGTTGCTCTAAGTTCTTTGATTTACTACGGCGTACAACCAACTGAGAGATGACAACACGGGGCAGCGGGAGAAGACACGATAACAACATTCAACAGAGAGATGACGTGTTCAATATCAATTTCCTTCATTTTGTCCAATTCTTCTTGAAGCGCTTGATGGTTTGATGTTCAAAGATGGTTTTTTATATAAAAAGGGTTGCTCTTAGTTCTTTGATTTACTAGGGCATACATCCAACAGAGAGATGACAACACGGGACAACCCACATAATAAGAAGGCATCAGGCAATGACAACACGAAACAACACATACATTGCACGTACATGAAATGTAGCAAGTAGTACAACCACCAACACACCAACGAACACAACAACTAAAATACAACACAACCGTACATAAAACATTACCAAAAGAGCTTGACGACAACATAGCATAAAACATTGCCAACATACACGAGGAGAATCTCCAGCACTACAACTTGAGGATAACAATAAACATAAGAAACAAAATAGCACACAACATTAAATTTATCTTCCACTCTAGTCTGTCGAAACGATGCCGCATCCAGACGGGGTCGCAACCCCCCACGACAACTCTCTCACGGCGAACAATGTCTGTCCTATTTCCGATTTCATCCTCCCACACCCAGAATCGGCAACCACCAGAAGCTTCCTGCGATTCCATGACAAGAAGATTTTTAAACATACCACCACGATTTGAATGAACCCGAAATAATCTGACTCACCGAGTGATGGGGGCACTTGTAGTAGTGTCGGCCAGGATTCGCGGCCGTCTGTGATGTCCTACGTCTAACCACCGTGTTGCAATTTGGGCACATCACCGTGGGTGCCCATGAAGACGTGCTGAGCTGACTCATTACCTAGTCTGGGGAGTGAGCACGAAATAAAACTACACAGATTGCGAACAACTAACTCAGGAGGTGACTGATAACATGGCAAGGGAGTATGTGAGGGATGGCTCCGTTTTATAGGCTGTGTGGGGGCAGCCTCACGCACAAAGACCACAGACAACACAAACGCAGAGATGGGACAAAAGAGGGATGTACAGACATGACAAAAGCGTCAGCTTTGCTCAATGAGAGGTCGGCTTTGCTCACTGAGATGACAAATGACAAAAGATGATAAAAGATTCCAGTTTTGTTCTGTGAGATGACAAAAGAGAACAGCTTTGCCCAGTGACATCATAAAATGGGCCAGCTTTGCTCAGTGAGAAGACAAAAGATGCCAGCTTTGCTCAGTGACATGACAACACGAAACAACACATACATTGCCCATACATAACATATAGCAAGTACTACAACCATCAACACACCAACGAACACAACAACTAAAACACAACACAACCATACACCTTCTTACCTACATGCCAAACGAGCCTCATGGCACCCACATGGAGAATTGCTGAGGGGGTCGCCTCGGACGTGGCTCGCCGTCCTGGTAGTGGCACGCACATATGCAGCTCGGATTCGCGTAGCAACATGTGGGATCATAAGAGCTTCCTATGTTCACGACCTCCTCGTTACCCCTCTCGCGTCGTATCTGTTGGCGGAGGTCGTTGTTCGCCTCATTGAGAGTCTCGATTCGGTCCTGCAACTCCAATATTCGATCCCATAATGTATCCACATAACGGCAAATATACCATTCATGAGGAGGGTCGATCCAGCGGGAGAAGTCGCATTTCGCCATCTGCGGGACACGACGGTAAACATGGATGGTCCATAACCAATAACAAAAAATGTACTATTATTATTTTGTACCCCGGAGCGTGGGCATTGGAAGAAACGGCGTCCGCCATCGAACGGGCCATCCAGGGCCTGCACGACCGCATACTCATTGTGTCTGCATTTCGGCCACACTGGTTGAGCACGCCGGCTTGGTATCAAGCGGTACTGTGGACCAAAGATCTCCCTCCTTTCGAAGGGAAGGTCTTCCTTCGGTGACCCAAAATTGACTGGCCCCTCAGCTTCAGACATGGTTTGTTCCAGCACGAAAGAGAGGGTACTTCGTTGTTCGGTTTACACGATTCCAGCATGAAAGGACCCCAACTGTGGTATTTATACCAAACGAGGGACATGACGAAACATGCCATCTTTGCTCAGTGAGATGATAAAAGACGGCAGATTTGCGCAGTGACATGACGAAACGGGGCAGCTTTTCTCAGTGGGATGACAAAATATGCCAACTTTGGGCAGTGACATTACTAAAGAGGACAGCTGTGCTCCGTGACATGACAACAAGAGGACAGCTTTGCTCAGTAAGATGACAACACAGCACAGCTTTGCTCAGTGACATGTCAAAACGGCGCCTTTTTGCAGTAGTCTCGCAGCACTCCCATCTTTACTCACTGCTACGACCCTATAAATTGGTGTGCATTCCATTTCGCAGCGAACATTGCACATGCAAACCCCATACTACACTGCGCTTCCCTCACCCAACCGGGATGGACAAAGGCAAGAGGAAGCAATGTGACAAGATGGTGAACGATTGGGAGGAGACCCATGACATGACCAAAGATGCTAGCTTTTGCTCAGTGACATGACCAAAGATGTCAGCTTTTGCTCAGTGAGATGACAAAATAAGCCAGCTTTGCTCAGTGAAAAGCCTTCATAGGGACATTGAAAAGGCTACGTTGCACCTAATACATTGAATGGTCCAAGCTCTGAATTTATTACGAGACTACAGGCTCTGAAAAGCCTTCGTAGGGACATTTATTGCTACACTGCAAACCTGACTATGCTCAAAACATTCCCATGTCGTCCTCTCCATGGACTATGCCCAGTGCACCAGATAACCTGTCTACATAAAGGCCTCCTATGTCTTCCATACCACATCTCCTCCTCAAGCCATCACAATACTACTACACAACAATGTCTTCCTGGAGGTCCGACCCATTTGGAGTGCCGGAGTGGCATGAGCGCCCGAAGTGCCATTGCGGCTTTAGGACGATGTTGTGCGTCTGGATGGATCCAGTACAACGAGCCAACTACGGCCGTAGGTTCTTCAAGTGTCCAGATCTGGATGACGACTTCATGGTAACGACGATAACTAAATCCTTTGTTTCTCGTTATCATTTTTCAACTTGATCCATGACATCTACCACGCCACACATAGCTTTGCGGGTTCATCGAATGGGTGGATCGGGTGCCGCCGGCATGGCCACAGAACCGGCCAAAGGAGGTGGAAAAACAAAGGACAATACTTTGTCAAGATGACTCAAGCTCGCGAGGTGGAACGACAGATGCAGCTTGAGCAAGAGCGCCGCGTGAGGGTGGACCAAATCCGTCTGAAGGGCAAGGAGGATGAACTGCAAAGGAGGCGGGAGCAGTTAAGTCTACGTGAAGCAGCCATCAAGCGTCAGGAGGAAGAGCTTCAAGCTCGTGAGGCAGCTCTCAAGACCAAGAGTGACAGGAAGAAGGATGCGCGAGCCATCTTCGTGGCGAGAAAAAGGGGAAACAACCACGCTACACCCAGTAGACAAAATGTAATAGACCCAGCAAGTTATGCATGTAATAGACCACGCTACACCCAGGGTGCGAGCGGGCAAGGAAGGGAAGTGGCCCCGGTCCACACAGTAGGTCGTATGAGCAGTTGGGTGGGTTAGTCGCATATCATGCTATATGTTATGCATGTAATAAAAATGTACGCGGCATGTTGCTCCCAATTGTAGTATGAAGTTTATTTCTATTCACCGTACACGAATTCCTATTACAACATCGTCAGATTTTTTCCAGTTTACAACTACAAAATTGACAAAACTCAAAATTGACAAAACTTAAAAAAATCACAGGGTTTGCAAACCCTAAAAACACACCAAACCTTAAAAGTCACTTACCACTATTTGTATCGATCATTCTACGGTCAATTGTTCCTAAAAAAATTTACCAAAATTTTTTCGGCATCTACAAGTCATAATGAATATAAACTTTTATTACAATTTGCTCAGATTCTTTCCAAGTTTACATCTACAAAATTGACAAAACATACAAAAACATGGTGATTGCAAACCTTAAAACCATACGAAACCCTAAATATCACTTACCACTTTATGAAACGATCGTTCTATGATTAATCGTTTTTAAAAAAAATTATCCAAATTTTTTATACATCTGCAACTAACAATGAACATAAACTATTATTGCAACTTTATCTATTTTTTTCTCAGTTTACAACTACAAAATTGAGAAACCATACAAATATTCACGAGTATTTCAAACCCTAAACAGACCAAACCCTAAAAAACCCACAGTTCAGTCGTGGTCCGGAAAATGGATCATGCGATCGGGGGTTCAATCGCGCACTCGAGCCAGCAGTCGCGCGGTTGGGAAATTGGTCGCGCGATCGGCCGATCGTTCGTGCGGTCGGGGCGGCAGACGCGCGCTGGGGCGGGCAGACGCGTGCTCGGCGCGACGGCGGAGGCGGTCGTGCGATGCGTACCGCACGACACGGTGAACGATCCGGCGTGCGGTACCGCATCGCACGCATCGGGGCGCTTGCGGCCACGGCGATTCCGCGCTCGAGAGGGGTCCAGTTTTGGAAATTTTTGCGTCGAGGGTCAAAAGCGGAATTTTCGGTGTCCAAGGGTCCAACAGTGTCCAAATTTCCCCAAACCCAATTACACAGGGAGTCACAACAGGTACAGACACGCAGTGTGTCCTCAAAACGCCAAATGTGCTAGCTCGGTGCTACTGCCTGATACATTAGTCTGGGAATGCAGCAGGGGCGAAGCCAGGATTAATTGTCGCCGGGGTCGGGACAAACCCACAGACTGAGGCCCATTGTGGTGGGCTCAGCCGCTCAGGCTTTCTACATGTTGATGTGGATGGGGCGATGGGCATTGGTCGGTTGGTTGCCGTGCGAGCAACGGATTTCTTTGGTCGCGGGGTCAGACAAAAATTTTACCAGTGTCCAAGCTGGCCAAAATTGCTCGGTATAAAAGTTACCGAGAAATCATCGGTGTCGGCCGACCCCGACGCTTGCCGGGGTCAGACAAAAATTTTACCAGTGTCCAAGCTGGCCAAAATTGTTGGGTATAAGAAGTTACCGAGAAATCATCGGTGTCGGCCGACCCCGACGCTTGAACGTGACTTCGCCCCTGGAATGCAGCAGATAGTGCGCAGGTAAACGGCAAAGTGGCCATGCGTGGCCCATCCGCCCACCATGGGTACGCGCGTCTCCATTCCCCAATGGAGGAGCGTCTACGCCTGGTCCTCCGTGGGTCACATGTCGATATTGTTTCACCGGTGAAGGGGCGCGCAAGGTGCATATCAGATGGCAGCAAGTATAGGGGTGGTAACGGGCCGGGTACTGGGGAGGTCTCGTAGCCCTGCCCCAGCCCTGTTTGGCTTACCGAAGGCAGATTGACCCCAATCTCTGGTCGTCGTGGGGATTCGACTCCCACGGAATCCCGGCGGGATTACAAATAGGATAAAATATTTTAGAAAAAAATAATAATATAACTTTTCTAATTAATTTATAAATTTTTAGGCATACTTCTTTTTTAAAATATAGTTACAAAATATATATTCTAACATATAAATTTAAATTTAAATTTAAATATACATGAAAAATATAATCTATTATAATATATATATATAATTTTAAAATTTTATCAGATTCCTGTGGAGTCTGCAGGGGAGGGTCCCCATCCCACTAGTGTAGTAGGGGCTATCTATGTTCCCATGAGGGAGATCGCCCTCGTCCTAGCCCTCGATGGGAAAATTCTCCGTAAGACGGTAAGACCAATCCGTGGAGGAAATTGTCACCTCTAAGCAAGTGAAGTTCCATGTACCACGTGCCTAAGCAGAATTAACTGATGTAGTCCCAGCTTAGATAGGCCGAACATTATGGGCCGTGGGTCTGCATTCAATAAGTTGAAATGGGCCCAAAGTTTATGTGACCAGCCCGTTGCTTTACTCCTACTTCACGAGCTACGATTTTTTTTAAAAAAAATTCATAACCATTTACATTATCTATTATCTACAGTAGAAGTTATGGCAAATTTTTGAGTTGCTAAGAGAAAAATATGCTAGAATTTTTTACAAAACAGCAAAACATTTAGCCTTAATTTGGTGGGTCCTAATTTTAAAGATTTAGATTTAATAGTTGACTTAAAGATATAAAAATCTATTTATATCTATACTAACTATACATTTACAGAAAGATCTAGCCTTCAATCTGACGGACCCGAGTTATAACGGTTCAAATTAAAAGAGAAAATTGAATTTAAAAATAAAAAAAATTAGCACCGTTGGAAAAAGGACTTGTTACCACGGGTCCTTTTCCCTACATGAAAAAAGACAATTTGTTATCCATAAATATGCGAAAACTCTCGTCATGTATATTTTTTCGATTACAAAGAAAACACATACGCACATATATATCCATGCATGCACAATACGCGTGCGTACACAAGAGTACACCCTTAACACATCTTGAACGATGAAGACTGAGGATAAATTTGTGACTTCACAAACTTTTTACTAAGGTGTGTTTTTGAGGTTGCTTATATCTATTTCTTTTTTCTTACTAGAGTAATCTTCCTTATATCTATTTCTTTTTTCTTACTAGAGTAATCTTCCTTATATCTATTTCTTTTTTCTTACTAGAGTAATCTTCGATTTTTTCTTACTAGAGTAATCTTCGATTTTTTTCTTACTAGAGTAATCTTCGATCTTTTTTTACTTCTGTTTTAGATATCGAAACGCCTGCAATGCATACTTTGACTGTTAATTTTTTTATTATATGTTAGTAACAATTATTAAAAATATATAATTATACATTAGTAATATCGTATCTACGTAACAAATTTAAATACTATTATGTATAGTAGTAACCAAAATTTTAGAAGTTTAACTACACTCATTCTGAAACAACGTCTAAAAAAGTACGGAGTGAGACTTAGTGGACACATGCAGTGCGTTGTGGCTACACGTATCAAAACGTTAACAAGATATTCAATGCTTTATCCTTATATCACTTCTAAGAATTTAGACAACTATTAGCCACTGATTGAAAAAATCGCCATGCATGAGTGACTCCTGAAAGGAAGAAAAAAAAATGAACCCATGAGTGGAGTTCTCATGCTCATACCGATCATATACGAACAATCGCGTGGTTTGCTTATTATCGTCGGCAAATTTTCTTGCAGTAATGCAGATGCGTTAGGTTGATTTACACACATAGATAGTCCCGCTCGTTTCAGCTTCAGCTTCTGGTTTATTTTTCACCATTCATAAATTTTGTCTTTTTCTTAACTTTTGGCTTATTTTTGAGCTTTTTTGCCTGTTTTTTCCCGTATTTGTTTGCGTTGTTCGTGATAAACTAGCATATATTTTTCTATTTTTAAATTTTTTTAAATTTAATTACACCAAATAAGCCACCTTTAGGTACAGTAAAATTTCAGCCGCTACAGTGCAATTTCAACCATAAGTCACAGCTTATCAGTGGCACGCTCGGAGAGCACGCGCCATTGGTAGTCAACGGCTGCGGCGGTGTTATCGACCGTGACGATGCATGGATTCACAACACTTAGTTTTTATTGATGGTTGTTGACTGAGGTTTATAGTTTTTGATTAAAAATAAATAATAGTAGCTAAAGGAAATAAGTTTAGAAGAAAAGGACAAGCAGTGCAAAGAGTGCAAGAAAGATATGTGCGCATAATAGAAGCAAGAGAGGTGAGGTGAGTGATACATCCATAACCCGTCTTATCTCCGAAGCGAGACGGTAGCGAGAGAAGTAAATAAACTACTTTGAGAAACCAGATGCTCATATTGATTTTTGACTTTTTTAAGCAGAATCGTACAGAATATAATAGTTCAAGCAGATTGTTGGATAATACCCGGTGTAAAATGTATTCCCATTTTAATTTTTTGAATATAAATTGCCTCCCTACACCACGACCGTTGGCTAGAAATGCGCAAGCGATGATATATTCGATCTGCGTCTAATGGCTCAAAATTTTTCTTAATATTTTGAAGAAATAAGTCGTATGGTAAATAGACGTATCCTAATGCTAATACCCCTCGGGGTGGCCGTACATCGATGCCAGATCAGGAGGCCCGCCCCGTGAAGGATCGTGAGCCCATTAAAACTCCATCCCGCAGCCACCACCGAAACCGAAAAAAAAAGGCCCTCGTGATCACTCTTCTTCTCCCGTCCATCTCTTCCTTTCCCCAGGTGTCCCAACAAGCACGGCAGCAGATCGATCTAGGGTTTGGTCGGCCTCGTTCTTCCTTGTTGGGCCGAGCCGAGCTGGCAATCCCGCGACCTGGACCACGGCTCCTCCGCGCAAGGTGATCCATCCCGCCCCGTCCTGTCCCAGCTCCTTTCCCTACCTCCCCCTCTGCTGCTCTATGCTTGGGGGACGAACTCTACTCCTGCTCTTGCAGTCTTGTAGATAGATTGGTTGTTAATTGAGGAGTTTTGGGTGTTTTCTGTGCTCGGATTGTGCCTCTTTGCGGGGTCGATCACGTCTTCATGTGGGGATTTCGTTTGCTTGATCGGTCGTAAGAACGCATGATTTGGCTCTCTTTTTTTCCAGGCCGAAATCTTGTGTGCTGTTGTTTGTGTGTTTGTTTGCGCGCGTTGATTTCTTGTTTTTGTAGGCTACTCTCATAATTCTCTTCTGTACAATGTGATTATGGCAAGCAACCATCTGTGTCTCTACTCTTAGATTTTTTTGTATTTCTTTGCCAGAGATAGTGGAACCTTTTGCTTATGTTCCTGAAATTTATGCTGAGAAATTTACTGCTCCCCGTCTTATCTCAACCTCTCGGGCTGATATGATCGACAATAAGCTTTACCATCTGATATATCAACACGATACCAGAGGGAGGCAATCGATTTTTTTTCTCTCTGAAAGATATTTGCGAACTCCAGAAGTGTTTCCTCCATTGCAATGGATTTAAGTTGGTGTGCCCAATAAACAGATTGGGGTTATTGCAACCTCCAATAGAGTTATCTATGTAAGCTTGCTTAACTTGTGTCAGGGAATTTGCATGTGTACAAAAAGATGCCGTGTTGATCGGGGTAGCTCATGAGCGCCAATGGATATGTAAATGTAATGTTATAGTGCTAGGTTCATGCTACTTCTGAACAGTTTTACAAGTGCCTGCTTTGATCTGCGCATTGTATTTTCTGCTGTTGTACTGTCTACGTTTTTTCTTGGCAAGAGATTATGGAGGCTTTGCATATGTTATCTATCTGTGCATTGTGTTTTCTGCTCTTATTGTACTCTAATCGGGTGTTTTTTTCTTTGGAAAACACTATAGAGCCTTTGAATATGTTATTCAAAACGTCATCTTTATATTTAGAAATTTATCCTTTTGAAATATCAAACATACAAATGTTAATATAGTGATGTCTGAATCACTTCTGGAAATTTTACTGTTTGATATTCTGGGTAGTAGTCTGTTACAATATCCAGATCTTGTCATCCTGAAATTATGTTAAGACTTCTGATGTCTATTGTGATTTTGTGACTAGTGTGATTACTCATTGGACAGAATGCATCTCGAAGTTCATTTAAAACCTTATCTATCAATCGATTAATTATGATTTGACTACATTGCATCTGACAAGATTTTGTTTGTACCAACTTCTAATGTGGCAGGCCTTTTGGGTTCTAGCAAATAGTCTCTCAGAATGGGTGACCTAAACAGCAATGACAATGAGATGATGCATGGTTCCAACATGATCCATGGCTGTACTGAGATGGTGCACGGCAGCGAGATGATCCACAGCACAGAGATGGCCCATGGCAATGAGTTATTTGTTAGTGCTGAGGTGACACCACCAACCACAACAAGACGCCAAAAGAAGAAGTCAGCGATCTGGGAGCATTTCACTCTTGTAGATGCCTCTGAGGGATGCAAACGAGCATGCTGCAATCATTGTAAGCGAACCTTCGCATACAGCTCTGGCTCAAAAAACGCAGGTACTAGCCATCTCACCAGGCACATCACGAAGTCATGTTCTGCGATCAAACACCTGCAAGAGAGCAAGCCGGCACTGTCTTCGGCAGGAGGGACAGACAATGGTTGCGAGGGTATAGTAAAGCGGCCATTTAAGAGGCACTACAGATACACTGGTTATGCAAATGCTTCGTTTAATCAAGACAATAGTTGCTCATATCTGGCGAAGATGATCATTCTTCATGACTATCCGCTTCACATTGTTCAACAGCCAGCCTTCCTTTCTTTTATTGAGAGTATGCAGCCTCGTTTCAAGGTGGTAGATATTGATACAGTGGAGGAAGAGGTGTATGCTGTTTATTGGAAGGAGAGAGATAACCTGCAGCGGTCACTTGGAACTATGCCTGGCAGGGTCAGCCTCACTGTAGGATCGTGGACCACTAGCCAAACTCTTGGATATGTCTCACTTGCTGGGCAATTCATCGACTTGGAATGGAAGCTACATCGAAGAATGCTCAACTTCGTGATGGTACCTTGGCCTCGCTTGGAGAATGCACTTAGTGAAGCTATCAGCGCGAGCCTTTCTGGGTGGAACATCCAGGAGAAACTATTCACGATCACTTTGGATCACGATTGCTCGTCACATGATATCTACAGTGCGAACCTGAGACATCATCTCTCCAACAAGAACATTCTCATGCTTAGGAACCAGTTGTTTGTTTTGAGGTGCTATGCCCATATCCTGAATGCAGTTGCACATGATGTCCTCGCTTCAGTTAACAATGTCATCTATAACATCCGTGAAAGCATAAAGTTTATAAAAGCTTCTCCTAGCCGTGAGGGGAAGTTTGCTGAGATTGCTCTGCAACTGGAGATCCCTAGAACCAAGACCCTGTGTCTGGACGTTACAACCGAGTGGAACACCACCTACTTGATGCTGCTGGCTGCTCTGGACTATAGGAAGGCATTCACCATACTGGAGACAAGTGATGACAACTACAGTGAAGCACCTTCGACAGAGGACTGGAAGAAAGTTGAGGCTGCCTGCAGTTACCTGAAGCTTTTGTATGACTCTGCTCATAGCGTCATGGTAGCAGTAAACCCAACTGCAAACATCTTTTTCCATGAGGCCTGGATTCTTCAACTAGAGCTTTCAGATGCCACAGCTCATCAAGATCCAATTATCAGTAGCATTGCCAAAGACAGTCACGAGAGGTTTGACAAGTACTGGAAAGATTGCAACCTTGTGTTGGCCATTGCTGTTGTGATGGATCCACGTTTCAAGTTGAAGCTTGTTGAGTTTGCTTACTCCAAAATTTATGGTGTGGAGGTTGCAAAGTATGTCAAGGTGGTACATGATGCTGTACATGAGCTTTATCAAGAGTATGTTGCGCAGCCACTCCCACTGACACGAACCTATGATGAGCTAGGGGTAAGTAACAATGGACCTGCCAATGAGAATAACACTCCAGCGACTCCACCGTTGACAGGCGATGGACTCTTAGATTTTGACATCTATGTTTCGGAGATTGTTATGAGCCAATCTGTCAATTCTGAGCTAGATCAGTACTTGGAAGAAGCCCTCAACCCACGGATCCCAGAGTTTGACATTCTGAACTGGTGGAGGCTTAACAGCCTCAAGTACCCAACAGTCTCAAGGATGGCCCGGGATGTCTTGGCCATCCCAATGTCCACGGTCTGTAGCAGCTCTATATTCTCAGCTGGAAGTGGAACTGAAACCAGGATGCTGGATGACTACCGAAGCTCACTGCGTCCTGAAATCGTGGAGGCGCTGTTCTGTGGAAAAGACTGGCTCCAGTATTCGCCGACTGTTACAAAGCCACCCAGTACCGTATCGGTGAAGATGGAGCAGACGAGGTCCTAAGTGGCGGTAGTGGTTGTCGGTATTTGCGTGTTAAAGCAGGTATCCGGCATCCCTATATAGAGCTTAAGAACTTATTTTAGCTTAAGTATACAAGTGTTTTTAGAATATGGGCTGTGACTCGGTTAAGCTTTATCTAATGTCTTATTAGATGTGATATCCGGTTTCTCTAGCACTCCTGTTATCTTGGTTGTGTCCATTTTGACTAGGTGGAGTTGTTTAATTGCCTGAGACGTAATGCTGCATGCAGTTTTCTTGTGTGAAAGCCCACCTGACCCTATTACTGCTGGATGGTGTTCATGCATCTGATCTTCAGTTATGCAGCTAATGTGTGGTCAGATCGTGTTTGTTTCTTCGGAAACGCTTCGACCTTGATGTCCGAGCACTCCGGACGCAGACGTGGCTTGAATGCTTTATCTTCACATCCCCACAACCCACCTATTCCTCCTCCGACGCATCCCTCCCATGGCTGCTTCCTCTTACTGCATTCTCTCTCCTTTGCTTTCTCTCTCTAATGTCCCTATCTCTCTCACTCTCGGTCTCTCTCCCTTAATCCACAAGACAAATGAGCTCGCAGTGTTTGTCTGCGCTGCTCGCGATGGAGGAGTTTGGCCACCAGGCTTGTGCTCGAGGAGTTCGCAGTTGGAGCTCATGTGGAGGTCTCCTTTTCTGAGGAGTGGGTGGAGCTCCCGGAATCTAGCAAGGCTAAGGCCGGAGCAGGCAGAGAGCTAGCGGATGATGACCAGAGAATTGGTGATAAAGCGGTGGTGTGGGGAGGAGCATAGAGACGAGGCACCGGGTCAACTGTCATTGCCGCCACATGCACGCACTCCTCCGCTGGTACACATGTTGAAGATGTTTCTTCAAATTGTTGCAGCACTTTTTCCTAATTGTTGCATGAAGTGTATTGATTTTATTAAAACATCTCTTTACAAATTTTACGCAAGAAGCATCTGTTGCAGTTTGCATTTTGAATTGTTGCGTCAAAGTTTATTTTTTATTGCATTAGAAATATCGAAATGTTGCACTAAGAAAACTAGTAGTGTGCCCGTGCTAACGCTACGGTAAAATACAAAATAAGATAAAATTTGTAAAAAATAAAACGAACAATCAGATTCATTAAGATTCACTTCTCATATATTGTATAACCAAATATTTTTGTCACATAATGAATGTCACATAACGACTGATCCTTTGAGGAGGCGACAACATCATTGGACTCACCCACCGACGACTTTCTCCATCCCCACATTGTTTAAACTTGAGGTTACAAAGAAAACAAATATTTTTGTCACATAAAGAAATATGAAACACAGTAAGAAAATAGGTGTTTGTGGACTATTTAATTACCACATCACCATGCTAGGACGTCTTTATACACAATATTTTTGGTGCTCTTCCCTGAGGCATCTACTTCTTTCTTTGGTTTGGCCAAAATTCTTGTCGTTTGTCTTGATACACCCTTGATAGCGACATAAAGTCACAATGTGAGAAAACAGGCTCTGGAAGGTAGATGCCAACATTTGGGATGGTTTGGCCCTGCGCTTTGTTTATGGTCATTGCAAAACTCAGGCGGATCGGGAATTGTTTCCGCTTGAACTTGAAAGGAAGTGAGATATCGTCAAACGGAGCCATAGGGATTCTAGGAATAAATACCCTCTTGCCTGCATGGTGGCCACCAACTATTTCTACATCAATTGCATTGTTTTGTAATACTCTAACCATGAGTCTTGTCCTTTCCAGAATTCCAGACCAAAATTTGGGACAACACAGATCAAAATCTGCCCTACCGGGAAACACACAAGCCATGGTGCATCACAATACAATATAGACTTTTATTTATCTGTAGCATCAAGTCAATACCAAAACTGGTCTCCGCCGTTATTTATTGAGAGCAACAATGAAGAAACTCGCGAAAGGGTCGGTCAACTCACACCAAATATATCTACCATCACTTACACGCCTAACATTGTATCACATGGCAGCTCAATGTCACATTAGACCAAACATGTCAGCTTTCTCTGTAACCTCAAAAATGTCGAATTGATCAGTTCCCATCAAAGTAGGAGTCAGGCATCTCAGGAAGTTCATAGGATGATGGAAAAGGCCACAGGTAACCTATTTGATCACTTGAAGATGGGTCAGCCTCCTCTATTTTCATGCAATTTGCATGTGAGAATCAGCTCATTTCGTTGCAATCTCATCACTCTGGAAGTTTCAGCCTGTCAAAGAGAACCAAGAAGCTCTGCTCAGGCACGCTGTAAAGGAAACCAAGCTCCGCACCTCCAAGGTGTGGGATTGTACTCTGCAAAGGAATCAACATCAAACGTCAAGGGCAATCTTAACAAAGGAACTACAACGAAATGTTATGGACAAAATCGGATAGGTGAGCTGGTAGTATTGGTTAAAAAAAGCAAATGAATTTCACTGACAACTTGTATTTTCCTGCTATATAAACACACTCCATGCAATATATAATTTGTACAAAACAGACTTAACAGTGTTAGCTGTTAAGACTTTAAAATACGACATCAACTCGAGAACATGGAGCACTAACAGTTTTAAACCATGCAAAGCCACCATAGGAGTGTCACCTAAGCATAGATATTGGTGAAATGGACACCTTTGTTCCAAAATGATCCGACAAGACAAACAATGCTTGCGTGAACTAAAGATGAACATGAACTATTCTTTTAAAACTATAACTTTTCTTATGACTTGTGACTAATTTCCTCCAGTGAAATACAAAGCGTGGGTCCAGAGCCCAATATATTTCAACACAGTTCATAGCGAATGGTGCATCGAAACCAAAATATTCTTTACTCGGCCAGAGGAAGCTTGCTTCTGGTGATATAGCTTCGGTATTATATAAGGGGCGGCGGCGGAATAATGGAATCATGGGATACTATCCTTGTTATACTCACGAACCAAAGTGCAACTACGGAATAGTCTGAACTGTACAATAAGTTGGCACATTGCATATATATCAACTTCGAACAAGTGCCATAGTTGTACACCGAATTTCATAAGGTACAAGTGTTTCTTCGCTTGGCTCATGACTAACAACAAAACTAACACTGTGAACACAATAGTTTCTAATATACAAAACTGCCTCTTGAAAGAAAAGCTAAAGAAGGTTAGATCCCCTCACATGAAGACAAGTTTGCTCGTGACAAATTTGCTCGTAGCACACCAAAGATAAGTTTGTCAACGGCCAACAAAAAATATCTTTTTCCCGCACTATAATGAAACAATATGCAAAGGTAAACTATCCAGGATGCAAATGCCTATAGTACCTGGTCCAACATTCATTTATTGTAAGTTCACTGTTTTCTCATCATAGTAGCCAGCAGCCCTCCCTGATATGCCTATCAAGATTGAGTCTGCTGCTGGACCCTCATATTCTCCAGTGAGACCACGGTATGACCGCGCCTTTAGGTAGTCGATTGTAGACTTTGCTCCTCCTTGGTAAAGAACTGCATCATTACTCTGGTTTCGGATACTTAGTGCCTTCTCTGTTACCTCAGCCAGTGCAAGTGATGTTTCTGACAGCTCATTTTCGTGGGGTGGTGGGAGAACACAAATGATTTAGTAAAAAGATAAAAGTAAAGGGAATGCATGAGCCATGAGGCCGAACTATTAAGTAGAACATGGAGTTTTACGCTCGATGGTTTCCCACCGAAAGTTCGAACCAAGGATTCAAAACCGGAAGCAGAAAATATTGGACCCCCTCTAGTACCGGTTGCGGTGGTTACCGAACTCAAAATTTGAATTAGACCGGTTTTGGTGGTTACCTTTGAACAACTGTTCATCAATTTAAATTCAAATTTCAAATTTTAAATTTAGAACTTTTCGACCGTTTTTACCGATGCAGGTGGCAACCGTGGATTACCACCCTTTTTACCCTTGGTTGGAATTCAATAAATAACACATTAATGTTGCCGGAGTTTCAACAGTCAATAAAACTTGTGCATCTGATGACGTATGGATAGGCCAAAGTGCATAATACCTTGAGTACAATTATCTTCCACATAGCATCCTTTGATAAAGGAAAATCGTGCTTCTTCACTTCTGCTTGCAGCTTCTTGTTTATCTGAAGTGATCAAATCCTTGAAATCCAAAAGATATTCTCCAGTCCATTCTCTTCCCCTAGAATATGATGTCACCATTCAAACAGTGCCTCAAAGTCATGTGGCAGAGCCAAGACCAGGCAATACTACAATCATTTTTAATATTGAAGTTAGCAATGTACATACCAACACCTAGAGTTCCCACCAAAATGCCAATAATATTTGCATCCTTTGCCTTCTCCACAAGGTAATATCTACAATCATAGTGTTTTGTAATTAATAGTACACATATAATAGCATACATGCATTTCACAAAAAGAAAAAAGTATATAAATGCTACACAAAATTGTACCTGCGCCTAAGAATTTTCATCAGATGAGAGACATCCCTTGACAACTGATTTGCAATTGTGTCATATCTAATCGCAAAAACATTTCATAAATATTCAAAAATTTTCATTATAAAGATCTCTGCTTTGGAGCAATTATGTAAACAAAGGTTGTTCAAATTGATGTTATGACATGACACTGGAACGGTTAACTTGCACGTCTGCATTCCAAGCTAAATTATAAAATGCAGGGAGAGCGACAATAACTACATCAACAATACAAATCATTGAGAAGAAATTATAGCACAACCAAGCATTAAGAATAGAAGTCTTAAAAGACAAAGAAGCGTGCACTCCAAGAAAGCTGTATGCCATATAGTTTTTTATATTGTTCTATTCGTTGTTTAGTGTTTACACTTATGTCAGCGATGAAGATTAGTTTGAAATTGCTTTATTTTATTCTAACTAAAGGAAGGGGATGTGAGCTCATTAGATCCATTTCACTTGGAACTAAGAGAACAAAATGGATTGTAGATTGATATATTCTAAAGCAACACATTCAAACAATCCTCCCACCAGCCATAAAATAAGGAAGAAGAACACAAACCTATATCGCATTTATTGAAGGTAAGAACAATGTTAGCAAACGCAGAGTTATCTTGTCCAATCCAACATAACAAATAGTCCTCCATTTTCTCATCTATGGATATACCCCATGTAAGGCCTCCAAGGCTATACTTGCGTAGACCCTTCCACATTGCAACAATTATTCACGGATGTTGCCACACCATCACTGTGTATAGACAAATCATCATTATGAGTGCTTCCATTGGATTGAGGACGTTCGCAGAGGACTTGATGATGGACTCATGACCGAACGCAGAACATTTGCATATTGGACTTCGGATGCAAGAGTGTGATTTGCATAGTTCCATGATTGCTCCTTTAAGATCATCCAATGCATGTGCATATTCTAATCCACATAAAACCTATTTGATAAAAGTCGAGTAGCAAAGAATATTACAAATGTAAGTAATAAAGATTGCAATCTATAGCTTTACACGTTTCATATCAGCTATTTCATGGTCAAACATGCAAATAGTAGAAATGGTGAAAATGTGCAGCAACGAAACAAATACTAAGCGGATCAATTAAAACCCTAAGGATGCCTTGCATACTAATTTCCTTGAAACAGGTAATTTCTTGCAGATCTAGCCATTCACGGCAATACAACGAAACACAACATCAAACTGAAACACTCATCGTTCTAAGCTCTGATGATATTGCTTTAGAGGCTACCAATAAATTAAATCATTTTCATTTTTCACTAATAAATGCTTATTCCATGAATTGAAGCATAATTTCGAACACAAGAAATAGTTTGGGCCATACTGAATCGTTTATTGCTTTCTTTCGAGCACTCCAGCAATGAGCGGCCACAAGCATTCACATTCAATGGTGCCTTCCCAAATACGAACAACGCTGGCAAATTTGATGTGCTGCATTTAAATTTGTTCGTCAGCACAAAAGAGTGTTAGTGTGAAACTAACAGGCAAAGACTTCCAACAAATTATATACATAATGATGGAAAAACATTTATGTTACAAGTGTATAAAGTATAAACACATAAAAATGAAATATTGATATAATAAACACTTAGAATCATGACTGAATATATAGGGAACACATTCAATTAACCATCAACAGTTTCCTCCTAAATTTCGAGCTGCCAATGCCTAGGTTAGACGCTAGACCATCTCTGCCATGATCACCTAGCAATTTCAAATACCCCCAATAAAAACAATTTGAAACATCCAATCGTGACTCCAACAAACACCACCCCTTGACAGAAATCAGCTAACAGACACCAAATCCTCACAAACCCAACATAAATGCAACCAAGCTCCCACCTTACCGCCAACCAAAACATCAAAGAATCCATCATTCTCCAATTCTATCCATAATTCTAGCCATATCTTGCCCCTTTTGAAAGCTCATATCTTTTGAAAGGAAAAGGGCGCAAGAACTGATGAGGAAAGTAAGAAGGGCTCACGGGCTCATGCGGCGTGGCGTAGTGGGCGACGACCGGGCGTCGATGTGGACGCGCCCACCTCATCGACGCAGCACGAGTTGTGCGCCGTGTCGGCCATCACGAACACCTTGACCCGCCGCCGCCGAGCTCCGCCGCGCGCCGCGCCACCGCCACCGCGTCCTTGAGCATGTCGTCCGGGAACTAAAGCACCAAGAATCCAAACCAAAGAACCAACGTTAAGGCCAAAACGAAAAGCACCAAGAAACTCCCAAGAAAGAAAGAAAGAAAGAACCGAATCGATGTGGATTGGATTACCTGGAGGGCGACCCTGGTGTAGGCGTGGCCGCGGAGGAACTCGGCGGTCCGTGGGATCTCGTACCTGGAGTCGATGTCGTCCATAGCCGAAGATTCATGCCACCTTTCGAAGAGAGTGGATTCAATTGAGGACGAGAAGAATGGAGAGAAGAAGACTGCAGAAGAGCTCGGAGGAGGAAGGGCACGAGAGGAGGGTTTTGGGACGCCGCCGCCGCGTCTGAGTTCATCGGTTGGTTCTCTCTTTGAGCTGAGAAGTGGGGGGAGGAGGAGGCGGCGGCGGCGGTGCGGAGAAGTGGGGGGAAGAGGAGGTGGCGGCGGCGCGAGGTGGGGAGGAGTAGGCGAGGGCGGAGCGGCGGATGAGGGAGGGGAGGAGGCGAGGGCGGAGGAGGGAGGGGAGGAGGCGGCGCGGAGGAGCGGAGGCGCGGGTGGAGGAGGGAGGGGAGGCGGCGGCGTAGAGAACGGGGGGAGGAGCGGAGATCGTAGGGAGATGGGGTAGAAGGTGGGAGGAGGAGGCCCACACGTAGCGCGGGGTGGGATCTGGGTCCACACGGAGCGGAGACTGCAGAGGAGAGCGGGACGCGGGAGGGGTACTGCAAATCCATTGAAGGATGACCGTCGGATATGGTTGAGTAAGGAGAGAGAATGGAGGAGAGTTAATCTGGTGCGCACGTTTTTAGGATGGTGTATTTCTGGGTGCATATTGTGATGTGGATGTAGTTAAGGTCATGACTGTGGAGCGGGTAATTGTTGGGTGGATGTAGGATAATTTTAACTGATGGTTTATTAGATTAGATTAATGTATTTGAAGGGGTAGATCTCGACAAATCTAGAGGGGCTGAGGACGACGGAGATCGGGATGCAAACCACAAGCAATGGAAACCTTCCACTATAACAAGCCACTACCTCCTTCTAGTCACATAGACCGGAATAGGATCGATCTGCCTCATCCCCACTAGATCTTGACTGCCAATGATGAGGGATTAGGCCAGCCGCTTCTCCCCCTGTCCCCAATGGGTGCCGAGGCACAAAGGCACTAGGATCATCTTACTCCATGCTTAGCTCGTTGGTGCCATCACCAGTTTTTCCTCTCTGGTAAATTATGGAAAATTGTTGCCATCGCCACCTTATTTGTTGCAAGGTTTTGTGATTTTGTTGCGCGTGTTCATCTTTTTTGTTGCAGTAAAGGCTACGGTTCTCAAATTCTTGCTAAAATTTATTTACATTGTTACACAACCAATTCTAAAATATTTCTACTGTTATTTTGAAATGTTGCAATATTGTAAAATCATACATTTTTTGTTTTGGATTTATTATCTTATTTAATACTTAGCTAAGTCGTATACTCATGGTTTTTTGTGAGAAGATGACATTTCTTTTACAAAAAATCTCTATATTTCTAACTGTTATTCTACAATTTGTTGTATAAAGGTGGGAGTTTGTTGTATGCTTACTATTTAATTGTTGCATCTCATAAATTTTTGTTGCATCAAATCAGATAGGTAAAATCAACCCTTTTAAATTAGATTTGATAATGGGAAGGAACATACGATAGGAAACTTCGTATTGTACGTCCAGATGCTAGCACCTACCTTGTTTCTCTAGTGGTTTCGTACTTTCATTTGACTGACGTGGTGTTGCATGCTGGTTGGTTCTACTTCTACATATTATCTTCACCTAGTCAGTCCTAGTTGTACAATGTTTATTCGTCTGTTGCACGATGAGTGCGTGCAACTTCTGATGAGTCACTTGCGTATAATAGCTACCGACTCTATAACGCTTCTATTTCTACAGGCGTTGGTGATCCCCATAACTACTAAGGATTATTTAGTTGCGGAGTACTATACATAAGTGAGCACCATAACAACACATGCTTATAACAAAAGAGCCAAACTTTATTACAGAAATATGGTTTAACAACTAAACTTTAACTCAGCGAGCATGCAAGTCTAAGGTTATCTTATATTACAAAAGAAGGATCCACATGCAAACTTGAGCACGGCTAAGACCTAGAACCAATCATCTTCAACATAGTAGAGTTCATCTGGAACTTCATCAACACTTGTTCATCATAGTCCCATTGATTTTCTATTTGTTGTTTAGTAAGTAATGAGTACAACCATATCTAGCAAGTCACAAGGGTAAATCCTAACTTATCTACTTGCAAGGATATTCAATGGATGTGAATATATTGGTTTTATTAATGAGTGTGGATTCAATTTTATTTGTAAACATTTTAAAACAAGAAAGTACAAAACAAAACTTTCAATATGTGATTACTTAGCTTGGTCAAATTAAAATATAAAGAAATATATTTATGCCTTGCTGTTGGAATCACCCAATAAACACAGCTCCATCAAAAGGGAGCACGACGTATTCGGATACCATTTATTTCACTCCGCAGAGTTGCCCAGCTTTACCCATAAGATTTCTTAAACCTCATGACTGAGTTAAGAAAATTAGGTCGTTTCACTGCTTATTTTTTTATATAGCCTCTACCCGATAGGTTCTTACCACACAACCTCGTGTATCCGGTGGGCAACATGGAACACTTCTGCTCAATTTGTATGGACCTACCGTTGTTAAGTATGGTTTTACCATTTCCATATCACACCCTTCTATAGATATTGAATCGAGTTGACCAACTACTAAACTAGGGTTCACTTTGAGGCTGCCATCCTCGATGGCACTGTCGCTCTTCTGCATAAGCCTCCATCCTAGAGTAAGGTCGTGGACTCCAACCATCTAGTGGCTTTTCACAAGACTCTCTTACCCTAGAACTATTTTAAATAATTCTACTGGTCAAATGTCAAGTCACTTAGTAGTGCAAAATTTTGAGTGAGCTAATCTACAATTATTTATTCAATAATTAAACATTACTAAGATTGTCAAGGTGAATATGGCCTCAAATTAAACAAAGCATTTTTCAGTGGTATGACATAACTAATTAACAACTCATTTCAAACATTTATTTTAATCAAATAACATTTCACAAATAACATTAATGCAAACACTATAATTAAATAATTTAAATTTTATGGGATTCAATATTATCAAAAACTTGTAACTTGCCTTGCTGTTCGACAAACTCAGCCGTCTCATATACTTCGATGCTTGGCTTCGATCCATGCACGGTCGCCTCAAAGAACTTGAGGGCTAACACAAACACATAAAATAACATAAGGTCCATGCTTGAAACGAATCAAACTAGGAAAATAAATAAAATAAAAATGAGTAAAATGCAATAAAACCCAAATAGAGTTGGTTTGGATTTTATTGGAGCTGAAATTGATGAAACAGAGGTCAAAAATGGGTTCGTGGTGTTGAAACAGTCAAAATAGGGTATTTTTGATATTTTGGGCTCGGGTGAATAGTAGCTGCTACAGTAACAGGCCGGCCCGAGTGAACAGTGTACGTGCAGTAATTATTTCAAATAAAACAGCTACGTGGGCCGGCCATATCAGCCCAATTACGCGTGGCTGTCCGGCCCAGTTACTTGCGCGCATTTGGCCAGGTTCGATCGGCTAGCGGTGCACGAACGGCCACACTGCAGCTACGTCGCCCCCAAGGGGTTGCCATCTACCTCCAGCCATTCTTGGTGGTGGAAAATAGAGGTGTAGGCACCACCGCTTAAAAATGCCGGTGACGACCTCCGACGGTTGTGGAGGGTATGGGCGGGTAGAGCTCGGAGTGGTTGTTCCATTTTTGGACTTTGGGAGGTGGGAGCATGGGTGGTGACGGCCGACAGGAGGAGAGAAGGTGGCAGCTTCCATGGTGGCATTGGGGTTTTCAGTGATCTTCTAACTAAATGAGGAGTGTTTTGGCCATCTATGGTGGATGCGTTTCACGGTGGTGGAGGTGATTTGGGTTAGGGATTGCTTAGTTGAGCTATCCAAGAGAGGGGTACCTCGGCTAACGGTGGCTTTTGTCGGTGGAGCTCTACGGAAAAGCTCACATGGAATTGAGTTCGGCTTTATGATTGTGGTGTCTCGTGGATGCTGTGGCTGTAAACAATTGAAAGATGGTGGTCGGAAGCGGGAGATTGAGTAAGCGGCTCACCAAGCTCAGGGGAGAATGGCGGTGGAGTTACGATGATAGAGAGCTCGATTGGTTTGTTTTGGTGTGAAATTGGGAGTGGATTGAAGCTCTCTGCGATGGCGATTAGGTTCTAAGGGGGACGGAAGGCAGTGGGAGCAGTGAGGTGGTTGGCACAGTGAGCGAGCGTGGAAGAGAGAGAGGGCGAGGCTCTACCGGGGAGTGATGGTATGGGCGAGGTGGCACTGGCAACTCTGCAGCAGTTGACGGATGATGATAGTAGCTGGTACAGTAGTTTGCATGTGTCAGGTAGGGGAGGCCGAGCTGAGGTGGGAGAGGCGTTCGATCAAATGGTGTGTGAAGTGAGGGATGGTGGGGATGAAGCTGGCAGTGGGACAAGGGACTAACTGGTGGGGTCACGATGCTAGCTCGTGGCAGGACGGGTGTGAATGGCTAGGGCGAGCTCAGCCACAATTCACGATGAGGGCGAGCGGCCACGTGGATGGGGAGGAACAGAGAGGCGGCGGGAAAGTGGCTTCTCAGGGGGCGCTGGAGGGTGGGAAAGGTGGAAAGCAATAAGAGGAAGGCACAATCTCAAGGAGGGTTGCCAAATTTGGGAAGAAATTAGGAATTCAATGAAAGATCCAAAAAGAGCTCAAAATTTTTGAATTTTGGGGTTGTTTCAGGCTCAGTCTAAAACTCTTAATTTTATTTGTGTGTGATGGACTTGGCGAGAGGCATCAACTCAAGGGCTCATTTCATGGAATTTATTGAAGTTGCATCGGGTTCATTCTAATATTCTAAGTGTTGGGGTGGAGTGGCTCTCACCTTAGCTCAATCAGCCTACTGCACCAAATTGGCTCATCATATGTGTAATTATGTGACAAGCCCAAAATAGCTACGCTAGGAAAAAGACATATTTGCCCTCACTATTATAGACTCCTAAGGGGCAGCTGTGTAAACAACCTCTCATGACTATAAATTTAACCTATAGGGTGCCACAAGAGGGGATCTCATTTTTGTTAAAAGAGTCTAGGCTCCATCTATGTTGCCCCCTAATGTGTCTCAGGCTCTGGATAGCCCCTCTGTTGTCTTCCCTTAGTTCATCTGCTGTTTGGCACGTTACCACAACCACACCAATCTACTGTTGATTGCTACCTGCTACGGTCTATATGGAAGGCTGTTTGCTGCTAGTGGTTCTTTTCGGTAGATCCAATACTACGGCGACCAACTAGTATATTGCTCCACATCCGAATCATGGAAAGCTGCTATTGTTGTTATACTGTGAAAGATGATACCAACTCGTGTATAAATTAGGAATGTTTAGTAGTGTAGATTTGCTCCTTAGTGCGAGATTTTCTAAGATTAGAGGTCATATGGAGCTAAAGTTGTATTTGTAAGTGATCTTTTTAGATATTTTCTGTTTTTCTTTCGGACGATGATGTCGTAGCACTTTGTGTCGCCAACAGCCACCACAGACCATCTACAAGGATGGTCATCTCCCTTTGGTCCGCTCATTTCGATTTTAGCTTCTGATTTTTTATTTTTAGTTTACTATTCTTTAATTTCACTTTTTTTCCTGATTTTTTAGCTTTTTTAGGCTTTTTGTTTTTTCATATTCTTTGCATTGTCCGTGATAGACTAACTTATTTTTCTATTTTTATTTTAAAAAAAAATTTAATTACGCTAAAAAAACTATCAATAGCCATAATGCCTAATTATAGATGGCCAAATATATATTTTTACTTATTAACGTAGGATTTTTTTATAATGCCTAATTAGTATAGGTGTAGATATAGATGAAGATGTAAAGGCAGATGTAGATATTTTTTTCTCCTCTTTATCCTCTCCTGTGCTGAAAGGATAAAATGGGAAACTAACATTCTGACAAATTCGTCATCTGACGAAGTAATCTGTCGTCAATCGGAGTAGACCACAAACAATTGACAAAATAATAGGCGTGTGTGTTATCAAGCCGGTAGCCCCGGTACACTGGTCTTGTCTGGTAAGCCGGGGACTTTTCAGTGACTACATAATTACCAGCTGCTACAAGTCAGGGAAGCGACCGATCGGCTGACTGACACGGCACAAAACCTTCCACTGTGTTGACTTCTTCCTGATAGAAACCTTGTGTTATTTAAAGAGCTCTCTGACTAGCGATTTCGACCCAGCCCATAATATTTTTCACCAAATTAGACCCGTCTTGTGTCTCCACAGGCAGGGCCGAAGCCAAGAGATTTAGTTAGACTTTAACCTATCCCCTCCCAGTGACAAGAACCCTCAACCTGCCGTCCAACGAGCACAGCAGGGAGACTAGTGCGTAGTGGCGTAGCCAGGATTTGTAGCTATGGTGGTCCATTGTCTAAAATTTATTTAACCGCTATAAATTTAACATGTCGGTACACAAGTATATGAATTACGAAATGCAATTAAGGGAAAAAGGACATACGGACTTCATAAAATAGACGAATATAGTTTTCTTAACATAGAATTGAAATATTACATACCCATAGTAGTTGAAGAACAGTACGTCACTACTTCTTCTTCTTGTCAGGATATAAAGAGAACATCACATTAATTTTATATTAGAACATTAAATACATTCTATATTTATGGACAAAGCTATTTAAAAATACATTTTATAAAGGAGTAGATCGAAGAGTTTGCTTGCATGGGTAACTTCAAAAGCCGCATTTGGAGCAAGCGCAAGCTAAGACAACAAATACCTACCTCGGCAAATTTACGAGACCGTTTACACCAACCATTCACACGAAGAAAGAAGGTAATATAAATATTTAACTTTCTAAAATAATTTCTCTATTTCTCTCATCCTGAAAATAAAGTTATGGGACACAGACATATCACTACCTCACTCTTCTCGCTCCTGTCTCGCACACACATCTCTTTTTTATTTTCCCCACCACTCGTATCCTCCCACTAAAAGCTTTTTTTAGTCATTACTATTTATTTTAGCTAAAAATCATCAACTGTCGTTCAATATGAACATGTCAAGCTAGTCATCGATTTTATTGTACATCTAGATGCCAAGCTAGCCAACGATTTTACTGTACATCTAGATTCCCAAGTTGTGTGTCATTAGCTTGACACATATAGAGCAAATTAAATGATTTAGCGGGAGGTAAAATGTAGCTGTGATTCAACAAGTTTTTGTATTATGATTAAATACATGAAGGCCTCATTATCCGAGCGCAGGGTGGTCCGCGGCCCACAGGGACCACCCTGTAGCTCCGCCAGTGCTAGTGCGACGATGACCTTAAGGCAAGCTACAAAGAAAAATAAAAAATAAAAATACCTGGTCAAGTGGTCAGCCCAATAAATTCATCTCATCGGCCCACCAAGACACCAACTTCAACTCACAAACCCTACCAAATTAGTAATTAGAACTTAGAAACCACTGATTTCCACTCTAGAGAGGTGAGAGGGCTGACGGCGCACAACGTAGGGGTGACCGGGCTGAAGGAACACGCGTACGCTACACTAACGCAGAATAAAATTTTCTACCGCGTAAACCAGGAAGCCATGCAAGTAAGAGATCATAGATTGTTACCACTAGACGCGCAGTGCAGCGGAAGTATCGTTGATGCAACCGATTCAACGAAGCGCGCGTCGATGCAGCCGATTCAACGAAGCGCGCGTCGATGCAGCAGTAGTAGTCGAACGTTCTCCGTCCAACCGTCTCCTCCTCGTGATCGTCCCGCTTAGCGCCGCAGTCACAGCAGCGCCTCTACCGAACTCCACGCGTCCAGGGATGGAACACCGTGCGCTGGTGTGCTAGCACCACGCGCCCGGCTAGGGTTTCGGGATACGGCCAAGGGGAGGTGGCGGCCAGGGTTTTGGGAATAGTATTCTGTATACCCTGCAGCCCCGCCTCCACATATTTATAGAGCATGCTAATGGGCTTCCACGTTGTAGGCCCATTAGAACCCTAATCCTATATAGATCAAAATCCCTTTTAGCCTATAAAACCGAATTGTTTATGATTGCCTCTTGGGCACATCACTAACACTGGCATCGGGTGAGCTACGAGCAGAAGAGGGGACCGGGCCACCAGGAGAGCTGAATCTGGGAGCCGAGCTAGGGCGGCCGAGGAGAGCCAAACCGAGGCAGCGAGGGCTGAGCCACCACTTGCGAGTGTGTGCAGCACCATGGTAGGAGCACCGCGCCCTGCGCTGGACTACCAGAGAAGACGAAGACACAAAGATGAAGTGGAGTTCGCCAATCGCTAGTCACCACTTAGTTTGAGAGTGTGAGACATAGAAACTGAGTGAAAAGAGTGAGAGGAAGTGAGGAGGAGGAGATTAGGAGTGGTCGGCTACTTCTCAGGCTGAACTCTGGAGAAAAGTGGGGCATGCTGGATGCTTCCTCAAGCCCTCAACTGATAAACTGAGGCACTGAGTGAGTAGTATTCTTTCTTAGTTTTATTGTCAATTACAATTTTCTATTATATCACTAATTTTGATATGTTTCATACACAGGTGGCTTATCGTTACTTTGCACTCATAGCAGAATAATTATATATTTTTAGCTATGCACTTTCTATTGTCGAGGTACCTACATAGTATTTCTCTGTTTTTCATTGTTTGTCTCTAATTGTGTAATTTCTGTATAAATTTGAAATTCTATAAGAGTAAAAGATTATATTTATATCAAATTAGTTTAGTTCTATAAATGATTCAGCCCACCCTTAATTTTATTCTTGACTTGGCCATTGTCCACATGTCAACATCATCATTCCTTCTCAAACACCCCAGCTGCAGCTGCATGAAGCTTCTTCCCATCTCCTTCTCTGTCCCCTCTCAGTTTGACCTCTCACGTACTATATAAGCAGCCGATGCATTGTAATACTCACACATCGTCTCTCTAGCTCCATCGTCCATCAGATTATACATACGCCTGTCAGTTCCTTCTTGATATGATCTAGCGCAAACCGCATATATACACAGGCAGCTCATATAGCACTAACGATGGCCATTTGGGGGAAGAAGGAGAGCGCCACCGCCGCAACCGACCCGGCTTGCTATGTTCGTTCCGTCGGAAAAAGAGTTGAAAGGATCCCGAAAGGCTACGTTCCAATGGTGCTGGTCGGCGACGAGGAAGATGGCGAGGAGAGGGTCCTAGTGCACGTCGAAATGCTCAAGGAGCCACGCGTTCTGGCGCTGCTGGAGATGTCCGCGCGGCGGTTTGGGTACGGCCAGCGTGGTGTCCTGAGGATCCCCTGCGGCGTGCAGCGGTTCGAGCAGATGGTCCGCGGTCATCGGGAGAAGCGTGCACAGCACACTAGCTAGGGAGATCGTGTTCATCGTTAATTTAGTCGGGTACTTGTTGCATTGGATCTTTTGTTTGTTACTGACTCATTCAGTTTGTTGTATATGTTAATTCTTTTCGATCTTAGTAGAGATACAGTGCTGCATGCAAACTGTGAAATTGTATTATTGCTTACAGTTTTACTAATTTTTATTTGACCGGAATTTTCTTATCTCCCAGTCACATAAAATTACAGTGCTCAGTAACGTGCAATTTTAGCACAATGTTACTGCAATTTTTAGTTATACTGATTAATGTGGTGAAAGATCATTTACTCCATGGATTTCTTGCCAATTCTGTGTATGTGTTCTTTTGCCTTCCGGCCAGTTTCAAGAAGATGGAACCCAGCTAGCCGACCAATGGTAGCTTAGACAAACGGGCATAATCTTGTGTTTTAAGATGGAAAGCGGATTTTATTACTTAAACGCACGCTAGCTTGCGATATCGCTGAGCACCTTGTTAGAAATAATAAAAGTTCCGTACTTGATGCCTGATGGTACGCACCAGCCGGGTGATAACCGAATTACAACCAAATTTATAGCGGCCTTTTCTTTTGAGGGGACCAAATTTAACAGCTGGTCGAGCTACTTCATTCACTATATATAATTCATGAGGACAAAGCACCTCCTCAACCTCCCTGGCAAACTTAGCGTCACCTATCTATGTGACGAGCTGTGCCATTTTGGATTAATATTAGTCTCCACCCACATGGTCATTCACTCATTTGATGTTTTTACGAATGCAACTGTTTGGCGTCGACCAAACACGTTGGTCTGCGCACCATACCTCGTCATCATGTGATCCTTTTTGTTACTCGAGGAACAAATACAGGGAAGATGGATACATAATGCAATGCCATATATAATAATTAAGGAAAAACAGAGATTCACGTTTTATACAAAAATAGTGCTAAAAGGAATCTAGACCGGATTTCAAAGCATTCATTGAGCATAGCATTGCTCAAAGATGTCCTACATTTGTGTACATTAAAAGAGTACTGTAATCATTTCACCATGTTTTGATTTCTAGAGAAAATTCTACCGGTTATGGCTGGTGCTAGACCTAAGCAAAATCGGGTCAGTATGCCCGAGCACTCTTAGGGTCTATTCTTTGCGGCTTCTAAAAGTAACTTTTAGTTTTTACTACAGTATCTAACTTTCAAATGAAGTATTTTCTTAAGATGAGGTCTACAAGTTAATTGTAGGACACGTTAATAACCCAATATTTGTACTAGCTAAAATCGCAAGCGAGTATATATCTCTCTCTCCATATATAATCTCTATCGCGAACAGCCCAAAATTCAAAAATTTCAGCTAAAAGCCATAAGCCACATCCGTCAGCCAAAAAAAGAGTAGGCCCTTAAGTTGAATCTCACAATGAGTTAGGCCCTGAAGCTCAGCCAGGTCTATGTTGATATTGGCATGACAGGGCTATTGGGATGTCCTAGGCTGGGCTAGGTGGCCTGAAGTTAATTGAGCCTGATAGTGGTCCAACCCAAACCCAACCCTGTAACACCTCAGCTTAACCAAAGACTAGAATGTCACCCATAACTATACCTACTATCAATTTAAACAACTAAATACATAATAGCAACAGCTAGGGTTCAATTATAATTTCACTACCTAACCATGAACATATAAAATTTCAGCAATATGGGAAATAGTTTTTGATATTAAAATGAACCAATGACAATAAGATGAATCAATAACAAATTTAACCAAGAAAAATGACAACTAGCGACAATATAAAACCATCAAGTGCTAAAGAGAATCATTATTTAACTAGGATTGCATGGATGGAACGAATTATTTCTAGTAGTGAATAAGTGATCACTAAGTAAAGGAAAGAGCTATAAAGTGTAGTAACATTCTTGTGCTACTTCCCACCCATGCAAAAAGAATCCACTCTGAAAATAACAAAGAGTTCACTAAAAATCATTCAACTTCCAAATAAGCAATCTGCATTCAAGAATCACATAAACCATATGATGGAATCACTTCAATATGCAAAATAACAACTCTTGTTTTTAGCAAAGAAAAAGACCACCCATATCACCATTAAACCACTTTTCTTTACAAACAACATTGGACAAATACATAAAATAAATAGGAACCAAAAATGTATCTCACAACCCCAGAAAAAATACTTTCCCGAATTTAAGGTATAATTTTCCCTTGGATCATGAAATTCCAAAACATTGCATTTCACACATACACATTTTCATAATTTAGAAACTTCAAAGTTAAACCGAACCTTGTTGCAATATCACAAAAAATCTAGAGATACTCTATTACGCAAGTTACTAAATGCATTAGCAAGATTCCTGCATGAAAGTAATGTGTTTTGTTTTGTTTTTTCTTTATTCTACGATTTCCCATTGAATCTCGTTAACTTAGTTCTTTTAAGGGCCAATTACCCTTTACAATCCCCCCCACACAGCTATCACAACTAAATAAATTCTATCAATGATCAACGCAAATCTAGCTTCACTTGTGTTGAGACCCGAATATGCAAATCCGGACTCTCCTGTGTATTCTGCACTAGTCCAGAATCACGCTAGTGTATACAATATAAAAAAGATGAAATATCAACCATATCATATTACTAAGGAAAGACTCAAATATTATTAATTATCAGAGTTGCAACCTTATGACCAAGCTTAAGAGTTGTGACCTTATGACCAAACTTACATATAATAGCCTAAACAGCTTAAAGAAACTAGCAGCAGAAAACAAGAATTAAGCATAGTAGCCACTCAACATGCCCATAGGCAATCGACTGGAGAGCGAAGTCCTAATCCGCGAAGTCATCAAAGTATCCTCCTTCTGGTATCTCTTGCTGATTTGGTCCTTCTTTCTTAACTGAGTAAATGTGGATATAGCCATGAGTACATATAGTACTTAGCAAGTTGTTTGTAATAAAGAATGTAATATAGTATGTAAGGCTTACCAAAGGATGGTTGAAAAGGTTATTTTGCATAAAGCAATAATTTAAAGTAAATACAACAAATAGATTGAAAAGCAAACTTTAGAAATGATTAATACATAAGTAATCAAAGGAATTGAGACGAACCCCAAGTAAACTAATAATTCACTTCAATGAATCACCCGTGAACTAAGATTTATATAATGAACCACCAGTGAACCAACCACTCACTTCCCAACTTAACTCATCCAGATTTTTATGAAAACTCTACCCCTCATGTGAAATCACCGAGCATTGTCCATAACCGGGGACATGGCTATTCAAATAGTTTTACACTCTGCAGAGGTTGCACAACTGTACCCACATGATGTGATAATCCTCACGTTAAAGAAAATCACAATAAGGCTTTTACAATGCTCCATCTCAACCCGATCTGACTCGCTAAAGTTTCACTGTTGAGTAGGCAAACTACCGAGTCAATAATTGCCCCCTCTTGCGCCAATACAACATCAATAGCAAAACCAAAGTTGAGACTTCACAAATTATTATGCCAGGCCTATCCCATACTAGACATGTGTTTTGCGCAATATGGCTCAGATCAATGGAACACAAAATTAAGTCCTTAGATTTACCCAGGCAAAACATCCACATCCCAATGCGCAAACTGCACCCCTTTACTGTATGATCATTCGCCCAAGTGAAAACCAATTTTGTATAACCAATATCAATGACACTACCCATGTCATGGTACTCAAATTTTATAACTGTGGCTAACCACCACATTCCAATATATCATTAAATCAAAATTAATTAATTAATTAATCATATATGATGATAACCCAACGTTACTATAAGCATGACTAAGCAATTTAAGCATACAACCCATGTGATAACTAATATTGCATCACTAGATAATTATCCATCATGTGGTGACAATGGAATCATGGCATTCAATTTATCAAGGAGGAAATTATTCAATTTGGACAATAACTACCAAATACAAGGGTATGTAATAAAATAGTGATGCATGATAATTTAAAATAAAATAATACATAATAAATTTGAAAACTAGGTTCAATATTATCAAAGGACATAACTTGCCTTGACCTTGCTCAGTTAATGGCTCTTGATCTTCAAGTCTTGCTTCAGTTCCTTCGAAAGCATGATCTAACGAGAGAGAAAACAAAACAAGGCACAAAATAAATTCAAATGAACCTCAAAAACTTCAAAACTAGAACCAAAAGATAGAGCTCAAGTTTAGATGAATTTAGAAAAAGAACCGGATCAATCGAAGCTAGGACAGAGAAGAATATGCTCTTGGAAAATCTAATCTAAAGAAAAGGCTGAAAATCGGAAATTCTACTGTGCTGTGAATCCGGTGCACGGAAATGGCTAGTCTACGGTGAACCCGGCTCACGGAATAGTGCACGGCGACTGGGCTGATGACGTGGCGGCTAGGGCTGACATGACAGGTGAGGAGGCGGCTGACTCGACTGGCTGGCTCATAGTCTACGGGACAATGCTTCTGACAAGTGGGACCTGACTGTCGGTGGCTCGGTGCATGGAGGATGGGGTCTACAGGAAGACGAAGTGACGGCCGAGCATGGGTGCAGGCTGAACTGGTGAGTGCATGGTGTAAGGCTTTGGGCACGTGAACCGAGGGATGGCACGGCGGGTGAGCGAGCACGACGGCGGTGGACTAGACGAAGAGACAGCGGTGGCTGGCTAGATGGGGGAGAGGTGGTGGCTGAACGGCGACTCACCAATGGTGGTGGAACAGCGAGGGAAAAATAGAGAATGGAGGTGAAGCTCGATGGCCGAAAATAGTGGACACTAACGAGGACGAACGGTAGCCGGAGCGAAGATGAAGACAATGACGACGCTCGGATGCAACATGCGAAGATGATGGGGAGGGCTCAGCTTTTATACCTAGACCTCGAGGAGGCACGGTCGGACACGGTAGCGGAGTTCAACTCAGGCACGCACAATGAGGCGACAGCGAAGGCCGAGATGAACACGACGGCAAGAAACCGGGAGGAAGGCAATGAACAGTGCTAGCACCGTTGGATGCGTGACACGAGGCAATCGAACGGCTACGGGAGAAAACATAGTTCAACAGTGCTACGTCCTCCAGATGCTCGACACGTGTCCTGGCATGAATTGGACGGCAGAGAAGAAAGGCGGAGCTAGCGGTTGGATGCGGGAACGGAGAGACGGATGGTCGACGCATGCCTTGGCGGGTAGGTGGGCTGGCCCGAGTGGCTGTGCTAGAGAGAGAATGAGCTTCGGCCCAACGCTGTTTAGGATTTTTGAGGCTTTTTTATTTTCAGAAATACAAATAAATTCAAGTGAGCTTTAGAAAATAGCAAATAAACCTGAAAAAATCCAAGAAAATTCCAAACAATTTCTTGAGGCAGAAGGAACCCTAAACCCTAGAATATGCCACTAGGAGGGTCAAACTAACCAAATGTCCTGGACTGACCATAGAGGTAAAGGTGGACCGATCCTATCATTGGGGCCGTGCAGTGTACCATTGTGAAGACATACCTCTGGAAGGAATGCTGGTAGTACAGGATTATCCTGAGGTGTTTCTAGAAGAACTACCAAGCATGCCACCGAATAGGAACCTTGAGTTTGTAATCAACCTAAAATCGGGAGCTGCCCTAGTTTCTAAGAGGCCTTATAGAATGACGGTTGATGAATTAGAAGAGCTGAAGAAACAACTCCAGGAGTTGTAGGACAAGGGATTCATCAGACCTAGTTCCTCACCCTGGGGATCTCCAGTACTGTTTGTGAAGAAGAAAGATGGCACTGCCCGGATGTGTGTGGATTACCGAGCCTTGAATGAAGTGACCATAAAAAATAAGTACCCCCTCCCTAGAATTGATGACCTGTTTGAACAGCTCGGTGGAGCAACCATATTCTCTAAAATAGATTTGAGTTCTGGCTATTATCAGCTGAGGATTAGGGTTGAAGACATTCCGAAGACAGCTTTTACCACTAGATATGGATTGTATGAATTTACGGTCATGTCTTTTGGTCTAACCAATGCCCTAGCCTATTTCATGAATCTCATGAACGAGGTATTTATGGAGTATCTGGACAAGTTTGTGGTGGTGTTCATCGATGACATTCTCATCTACTCCAAGAATGCAGAAGAGCATGCCGAACACCTATGCCTAGTATTAGAGAAGCTAAAAGAGCATCAACTATACGCCAAATATAGCAAGTGCGAATTTTGGCTAAACGATATCAGCTTTCTGGGACATATAGTGTCCGCTGGAGGAGTATCTGTCGACCTAGCCAAGATAGCAGCTGTGATGGAATGGGAGCAGCCTACTACTATCACGGAAGTGCAAAGTTTTCTTGGGTTGGTAGGATACTACAGGTGGTTTATAGAAGGATTCTCTTGTATTGCCAGACCATTGACACAACTGCTTAAGAAGGAGCAGAAATTTGAATGGACAAAGGCATGTGAAGAAAGTTTTCAGGAACTAAAAAAAGACTAACCACCACCCCCGTGCTAGTCCTACCAGATGTACACAAGAACTTTGAGATATATGGTGATGCCTCGCATCAAGGACTTGGATGTGTACTGTTGCAAGGAGGCAAAGTTGTGGCATATGCATCCAGATAGCTCCGCCTTCATGAAGAAAATTATCCAACCCATGACTTGGAGTTAGCTTCAGTGGTGCATGTCCTAAAGATTTAGAGGCATTATCTGATCGGTAACCATTGTGACATATATACCGATCACAAAAGTCTCAAGTACTTCTTCACACAACCACGCCTCAACCTAAGGCAGAGGAGATGGTTGGAGTTGATTAAGGATTATGACTTAAGTGTTCACTATCACCCAGGTAAGGCTAATGTGGTAGCTGACGCCCTAAGTCGTAAGGCCTATTGCAATAACCTCATGGTTCAAAAACAACAGCCCAAGCTATATAAGGAGTTAATAGCACTAAATCCGGAAATAGTAGAACAAGGCACCTTAGCGGTCATGGAGATACAACCAAGTATAGAAGAGTGGATCATAACCGCGCAAAAGGATAACCCAACCACTCTGAGGCTAAAAAGGTTAATGGAAGAAGGGAAGGCTCCTAAGATAACTGTGGATCAACAAGGTGTTCTAAGATACGGGACGTGTATTTTTGTTCCCCACCAGAAGGACCTTAAGGATTTAATACTCTAGGAAGCCCATGGCTCTGCATATTCCCTTCACCTCGGGAGTACCAAGATGTATCAAGACATGAAGCAATGGTACTGGCGGCCACTCATGAAGAGGGACATTGCTGAACATGTTGCCTGTTGTGACATATGCCAAAGAGTGAAGGCCGAGCATCAAAGGCCAGCAGGGTTATTACAGCCATTGCAAGTACCTCAATGGAAGTGGGAAGAAGTTGGAATAGACTTTATCAGTGGATTACCTCGAACCAAATCAGGGTACGACTCCATATGGGTTGTAATAGATAGGTTGACCAAGATCGCATACTTTATTCTTATCAAAATCACCTACAAGGGAGATAAGTTGGCAGAATTGTACATGTCACGCATCGTGTGCTTGCACGGTGTACCAAAAAGGATAGTTTTAGATCGAGGTTCTTAGTTTACCTCGCACTTCTGGGCTAGTCTTCATGAAGCTCTCGGCACCCATCTGGATTTCAGCACTGCCTATCACCCACAGACTGATGGCCAAACAAAGAGAGTCAATCAAATATTGGAGGATATGCTTTGAGCCTATGCCCTGGATTTCTCCAAGGATTGGGATAAATACCTACCATATGCTGAATTTGCTTACAACAATAGCTACCAAGCCAGCTTACAGATGTCCCTGTTTGAAGCCCTATACGGAAGAAAATGCTGGACCCCTCTACATTGGTCAGAAGTGGGAGAAGGCTATATCTTCAGGCCTAATACTCTAAACTAGGCTGAAGAAAAGTTCACCTGATTAGAGATCGATTGCTAGTAGCTCAGTCTAGACAAAAGAGTTATGTCGACAAGAGGCAAAGGCCATTAAGTTTTGAGATTAGGGACTATGTCTACTTGAAGGTGTCACCTTTGCGAGGAGTTAAGTGGTTTAAAGTCAAAGGCAAACTCACCCCGCGTTATGTTGGGCCATTTCCGATTGTGGCCAAGAAAGGGGAAGTTGCTTACAAGCTAGAGCTGCCCACGAACCTAGCCGATGTACACAATGTCTTCCACGTGTCTCAACTTAAGAAGTGTCTTCGAGTACTAGAGGATAAAACTCCGTTGGAGGCAATTGAGCTCGAAAGTAACCTGACCTACCAAGAGCACCCCATTAAGATTTTGGACACAGTAGAAAAGAAAACGAGGAATCAAACCATCCGCATATACAGAGTACAATGGAGTCCTCATACCAAGAAGGAAGCCACTTGGGAACACGAAGATCAACTGCGAAAAGACTATCCTTACCTATTCACCGATTAGGCTGAATCTAGGGGTCAAGATTTCTTTTAAGGAGGGTAGGCTTGTAACATCTCAAAAATTTGAATTTGGACACGTATAGCCTTTGAATTATTTGGAATGTAATTTCTTGACTAGTTGGATAATGGTGTTCTTCTGAATTTTGGTTGAGGTTCCAATAATTGAAGAAACTTATGACAAATAAAACAAATAATAAAAAGCCATGAAGGAAGTATGAAAATAATAGAAAACTACAATTTTAAAACCGAATACGAAAAGATGATCCATCAAAAGGAGGGGTGTAACTTGAATTAAAAATTTAAGATTTCACTTTGGGCATAGGAGTAAAAATAACAATAAAGGTAAATGAATAAAATACATATATATATATATATATATACACATATATATAAACAAATATATGCATCATACTAAACATATACAATGATGAGCTTAGCAATGAGGAAATAAAGGTAGGAAAATAAGTGAGCAAGCAAGGGAATAAGATGTGAAAATATAAATGCATATATATATATATACACATGAGTGAATATGTAAATAAACTAAAAAAGAAAATGTGAAAGCGCATTCGGCCGGCCGAGCCGGCCTGGCCCATCTTCTTCTCCTCCTTCATTCTTTCTGCTTCGGCAAAGCCGAAGCTTTGCTCGCCGCTCCGTCGCCAAACTTCCCCTCGCCACGCCCGACAAACTTCGCCGGCCACTGTCGCCCACGGACTCCATCGCCTCACCCACAGTTTCACTGAGTTGTTGCTTCACCTCGGCCGGTGCACTAGTGAAAACCACCGCTGCCCACAGCTCCACCGCCACTGCCCACAGCTCCACCGCCACCGCCCACAGTAACAGCGCCGCTGCCCACTGTTTCTCCCACCCCGTCGCGTCACCCAGACCAAGCAGTGCAAAAGGTCTGCTGCCTCTGCAGTGAGCTGTCACGCTAGTCACGGGTGCTACAGTCGCGCTCTGTCGCTACCGCCTGACGCTGATGCGACCGCACGGCCACCCGCCCGTTGCCAACCCGTCCCCACCGCCTATAAAAGCCCGTACGGACTCCCATTCACAGCGCACTACCACCCTCTGTCTTCCACCTCCCCGAATTGGTTCCCCGTGCCCTGTAGCTTGCCGGCGCAGCTTTCTTCCCTAACTCCGTCCATTCGGCCAACCATCGATTGGAGCTGAGCAGGGTCGTTTCCGCTGAGCAAGAGCACCCTCAGGGTAGCGCAATGCCACCCTCACCCTCGGCCAGGCTTCTCTCCAGCTCATCTTCACCGGTGCCATGCGCTCTCTCTACTCGCCTCTGCCGCACACCGCCAGACCGCCACCGTCATCCCCGAGCTTCCCGTGCCCCCAAGGTAGCCTTCTGACCTCATCACAATACTCTCCTAGCCTGCAATTGAGCTCTAACCCAGTGTGCAATCACACCCGCTTTCCCCTGTTCCACCACTGCCTCGGTCACCGCCGGCCGCTGCCACCGCCAAATTGGCCCATGGGATCGAGCCCAGGCGTGCGCGCGGGCACGAGCATCCCATTTTTGGAATGCTCATGGCCGACCGCTGCTTCCTCTGCCGGTAGTGAGCTCGTCGTCCGTCAGCCGGAGGAAGAGGAGTACTGTAGTGGCGGTTAGGACCAAAATCAAACAGTAATAACAGTTTAAACGAAGCATTAATGCTAAATGTGGTTAGTTAATGCAAATCTTTCACTGACATGTGCGCCATTCCATTTAAAATTAAATAATACCGGCCCCACCTATCATAGACACAGAGAAAAAGAAATAAAAACACAAAAACAAAATCTCTGTTGTGGATCCCACCTGTCAGAATTTTATTATTTTTCGTATTTATTTAAACTAAGAACTTTAAAGGGGCATAACTTATTCATTTAACTCTAAATTGAGTCAAACAAATTTCTCAATTAATCTAAATTCAACCTCTATCCAATGGAACCAAAACCATAATTTTTGAAGCTCATTTGAATTTTTAGTGAAAATTTGTTTGGTTTGCTAATTTTTATCCAAATTTTCACGCATCGGAAAAATAGTGTGCGAGGCTCAGGAAAAGAAACTGAAGCCGAAGCGACCCTCGATGATCAGGACCAAGCCAACTGTGATCAAGGTAAGTCAATACTTTGATCATGTTGAACCTACATTTCTACAAATTAATTCCATTTTAAATTATCAAATTGCATGCTGTTATTTTATGTGCAAATCTATGTTAGAATTCAAGTGGCTAGTTATATACCCATTGTTGAACTTGTTAGTATTACTTTCATTTGAAACCCTTGAATATCTGAGACTTGTCATCTTAGTGAAAAATTATAATGGTACAACATTTAGAAAGTAAGTTCGTAATTATACGCCACTGCTTAGCACTGCTTAGATAATCAGGGGCACCAAAGTGCCCTAAATATCACTTTCAATCATAAGAAACTGGTTTAGGAAGTCATGGTGGTAACGACTGGTATACTTTGGTATGATTATTTTATGCTCTCAAAATCCTCAAATTACTTAGCTATCTAGGCGGATGGTTCGGGGGTGTGGTGCAGTGGTGCACGAGAGTGTGGTTAGTGGTAGAACCGCCCAGATAACTCTAAGGACCGAATCTTGTGATGACCTTCCGGTGTATAACAGTACAACCACAAGCTGGCAAATTGTAGGCAGGGCTAACTAATTTGTGTGGCCCTAAAGTGGTTACGTGAAGGTGTGAACACGAGCAAAGGGAATGATGGTCTCATCCCCGTTTTTGCCCGTGATGGCTCACAAGGGACCCTTCTCGAGGGATGTATGCATCCTACAGAAGATAGACCTTAGCGAGCGTAACCACATTAGGACTATGCATTGTAACGGTCCTATGATAATCTACTCAACCGTATGACTAGGGAATCATGTGGAGCAACGAGTGGATCATTTCTTGTGGGTAAATTGTATAAACTCTACAGAGTGAAAACTATTCGAATAGTCGTGCCCTCGGTCAAGGGCGGACATGGGAACCTTACTAGATATAGTTTTATTTCAAAAGTTTTGTGGGTGGAATTGGAAAAGTGGAGGGCAAAGAAAGGCCCTAATTTGTGTTGCCCTGGGTGTCGTCCCAGTGATAAGGTAAGCGGTTATAACGCTGGAAGGATAGTATATGGTGTGGATGCCATGTAATGATGGATGGAATCTTTATCGCTATTGTTATAGTCTTATCTCACAAAATTATGTCATGAGTTCAAACTGCTAGGTCTTAGGAATTTTCTAAGTGATTTATTGAAAAAGGTGATTTATGGTAAAATAAAATAACCCAAGCCTATCCTTGATAAGAATGCATGTTACCTATTGCATACTGTGTATTGACTCGCGGAGCATGGTGGATTTGTGCTCACACTCGCATTACCAAAATCAGAAACAAGAACCCAAGATCACTACTCATATGAAGAGGCCCCTGCCGCGGATAAAGGAAACAATGAAGGAAATTAGGGCGGCTTCTTCGCTTTTTGGTCCTAGACAAGTTGGCTTAATGGAAATTGTGTGCACATATATTACCTAGGAGTAGCTAGTATATGTTGCACACATTACCCCGCGGTCGCTTGCCTGTGGATTATGGTCTTACTTTTGCTTTCATTTTCGATGTTATCATTGTGATGTAGACATTTGGCCGGTTAGGCCCCTTATGTAAACTGTCACGCGGCACGTATATTTTAAACTTGGTTATGTAATATTATGATTTGTTATGTTTTATGCGATGTATGAGATAATGCAGCAATGTACCTGTGGGACTATCTACTAATTTAGGGAATAGTGCAGTAAATCACATGAGATTATGGATTGAAAAATATGGGTTCAACACTTAGTATAAATTATGAATGCCTTGAGTCTTATCACATCTTTGCTAGCATGCACTATTCTTGGTGTCTTCATCATTACACTATGCTTATGCCTGCTCATGTGCCGCATTATCACTTATGATTATATGGCTTTACTCCTGCTTTCAGCATCTTGATTCCTATATTCTATATTGCATCTCATATGGAGTTCTTAATTGCAAGGGTAATGGTTTTCAGGCTAGCTGGAATCTAGGTTCAGGCTTGTGTCTTTCTGAGGTTTTTTTCTTTTCTCTTCAAGTCTTCTAAGTTGATGTTTTCTATCATGATTTTTTGATCTAGGTTGAGCTTGTTTCTATATTCACTAGAGTCTAGTAATAGGGATGTCTAGTGGTGTAGATTTGCTCCATAGCCTGAGATTTGCTGAGATTAGAGAACATGTGGAGCTAAAGTTGTATTTGCAAGTGATCTCTTTAGATATTTTCTTTCTCTTTGAGTCCTTTTGGTCTAGAGTAGCAGGTTTTTGTTTTGGACCATGATTCTTAGGAATTCGTGGCAAATCTAGCCCCCATGCGCGCTGAATTGCCAGTTCTAGCCCTCACCTAGGAGGAACTTTGGGTTTGGCCCCCTTGAGCGCTCGACGGCCATGCAAATGTCGTTGGCGTGGTCTCGGACCACGCGAGAAGGAGATGGCATGGCCGGCAACCGCGCAAGGTTAGGCCTCATCCAGTTCGGCTTCACCGGTGGCCATGGAGGAGGAGCGACGAGCACGTGGCGGGCGAGCCACATGGCTTCACCGGCGGCCATGAAGGAGGAGGCGGCCATGGAGGAGCTGGTGGGCATGTGGCGGGCGGGCCACATGGCTTCACTGGTGGCCATGGAGGAGGAGCCAGCCATCGAGGAGTCAACGAGCGCTTGGCGGGCGGGCCATGTGGCTTCACCATGTTGGAAAGTCTTACGACCTCCCAGGATCTTTTACGACCGGTTAGAGTCGTTTACGACTGATTCCGACCACTTACGATGCCGTACGACCACTCAAACTCTTTACCGATCGCTTTGAGTCGTGGTCGTAATTTTCTTCATGCGATTCTGATGCGCTCGCTATATCGCTCTTATTGTCTTCCTCCAGCCGCTTGAAAATACCGTGATCGAAACCCTTTACGATCACGCAGTGATGCTGGTGATCACTGTTCACCGTAGTCGAACACCCTTTCGACCACGTTCACTTCCTTCAATGGGGTCGTAGTCTCTTCCGACCACGTACTGGTCTTCTTGACGTAGTCGCAACTCCTTACGACCACCTTCACCGTGGTCGTAGCCTTCTCTGCGTGATCGAACTCCTTCAACGTGGTCGATAACACTTTACGACCACGCTTTGTTCTTCATCATCGTGGTCGTACGCTTCTACGATCACGTCTATGAGATTGCTCAAGAGAAACCAGAACACAGGGATTGCGTTTCTCCTTTTTTTTTGGTTTTTTCTCAATTGCTTGGTACACATCTTGGTTACATGACTACTCCTCCTTTTATACCCTGGTTCTACGACTTTAACACGGGTTCAACTATGATTACAATTCTGATTCCGACTCTGATACGACTTCTACTTCGACTCCGCTTCCGATACTACTTCTACTCTATTTCCGACTACGACTTCCAATTGCGGCTGCGATTTGACTTCGATTACAACCAAACTTTTCACATGACTTCTAAACAAGATTATTTACAACACACCAATGGCCATGGAGGAGGAGCTGGCGGGCACGTGGCGGGCGGGCCACCTCACACGGTCACCGATCGCGCCATCTCCTCCTCGCGCGGTCGCCGGCCGTGCCATCTCCTCCTCGCACGGTCAAAGACCGTGCCAGAGACCTTGCGCAGCTGTCGAGCGCGTAAGAGGGCCAAACCCAGAATTCGTAAGAGGGCCAAACCCAGAATTCCTCCCAGACACGGGCTAGAACTGGCAATTTGGTGGGCACGAGGGCCAGATTTGCATTGAATTCGATTCTTAGCACTTTGTGTCGCTACCAGCTACCACCGACCATCTGCAGCGCTGGTCATCTCCCTGAATGTCGCCGCGACTAGGCAGCCACCTCGAGTTTGCCACAGCCATCCTCTTACGCCGCCGCAGCCATCTTCCGCGACATCTCCCTCCTTCCCATCACGTCATCCTGTTTGATGCGTCAATGTTGTAATCAAACTGCCTTGCTATATGCTTTTTTTCAGCGGTGAACGTAAGTAACTTTCACATATAGATTAAATCTTAGCGGTTATAACTCGGACCGATATTATAGATGGTCAAATATATTTTTTACTGATTAATATAGGAATTTTCTTAGAATGCCTAATTAGTAAGGTGTAGATATAGATAGATGACGATGCAAATGTAGATTTTTTTCCCCTCCTTATCCTCTCCTGTGCAGAAAGGATAAAATGGGAAACTAACATTCTGACAAATTCGTCATCTGACCAAGCATCTATCGATCTATCGACAATCAGAGTGGACCACAAACAATTGACAAAATAATGGGCGTGTGTGTTAATCAAGCCGGTATACTGATCTTGTCTGGTAAGTCGGAGCCTTTCAGTGACTACAGTGATAATTCACCAGCAGCTACAAGTCAGGAAAGCAACCGATCGACTGACACGGCACAAAACCTTCCACTGTGTTGATTTGTTCTTCCTGATAAAAACCTTTTGCTATCGAAAGAGCTCTCTGGCTAGCGATTTTGACCCAGCCCGTAATATTTTTCACCAAATTAGACCCCGTCTTGTGTCTCCACAGGTCAACATCACCATTCCTTCTCAAACACCTCAGCTGCAGCTGCATGAAGCTTCTTCCCATCTCCTTCTCTGTCCCCTCAGTTTGATCTCTCACGTACTTTATAAGCAGCCGATGCATTACAATTCTCACACATCGTCTATCTAGCTCCATCGTCCATCAGATTACACACACACACACACACACACACACACACCTGTCAGTTCCTTCTTGCACTAGCTAGCGCAAACCTCACATACACAGGCAGCTCATATAGCACTAACGATGGCCATTTGGAGGAAGAAGAAGAGCGCCACCGCCGCTGCCGACCCGGCTTGCTATGTCCGTTCCGTCGGCAAAAGAGGCGGAAGGATCCCGAAAGGCTACGTTCCGATGGTGCTGGTCGGCGATGAGGAAGATGGCGAGGAGAGGGTCCTAGTGCACGTCGAAATGCTCAAGGAGCCACGCGTTCTGGCGCTGCTGGAGATGTCCGCGCGGCGGTTTGGGTACGGCCAACGTGGTGTCCTGAGGATCCCCTGCGGCGTGCAGCGGTTCGAGCAGATGGTCCGCGGTCGTCGGGAGATGCAAGACCATGCGTGCACAGACACTAGCTAGGGAGATCATGTTCATTGTTAATTCAGGGCATGAACAGTGATACAAATAGCAGCTGTCTATAGTATTATCTTAAAGACTGGGTTTTTTGGCTTAAAATTGGTTTGTGTTTATACAGCAACTAGTTTTTAAACGGTGTATTTTTTCAAGACGGGTTTAATAAGAAAATTGTAATAAAAAGTGTACTGAGTTCAGCTGCACTAGCCAAAATCGCATACGACTATTTCTCTCTGCGTATTGTCTCTCACGAACAGTTATAATTCAAATATTTAAATCATAAGCCATCAACCCAAAAGAACCCACCTATCTGTAGACAATACTAAAGACACTTCTATAATAGGTTGTAGTTGTCTACAATGAGTTATCTGTAAAATATAGACAACATCGATACAATAGCACGTAAGTTGTCTATATAGCACCTCTTATAGAAAGTTTATATCACTCTATTGTACATGCCCTAAGTCTGGTACTTGTTGCATTGGATCTTTTGTTTGTTATTAATTCTTTTCGATCTCCTCCTCTTGTTTGGTAAGAGAAAATTATTGGAGATACAATTAATGCTGCAATTAGTGGAGACACAATGCTGCAAACTGTGAAATTGTATTATTAATTCTAGTTTTACTAATTTTTATTCAATCAAAATTTTTTATCTCTCAGCCATCTAAAATTGCAGTACTAAGTAACTACAATTTTAGTACAACTTTACTGTAATTTTTAGTTCTACTTATTAATGTGGTGAAAGATCATTTACTCCATGGATTTCTTGCCAATTGTGTATATGTGTTCTTTTGACTTCCGGTCAGTTTCGAGGAGATGGAGAGTTTTTTGCTATTATGGTACCCTCTAAGTTGGGGTTCGCTGAAATGATACTTATACCGTGGGCTTCTCCCAAATAGTACCCTTGTACTTAAGACTTCTCTCAAATAGTATTCTCAGAGATTTTAACTCAAATAATTTGATTTTCGAATTTGTACTCCCCCAATTGACTGAACTGCCCCTCAAGACAATTTTTCTATCATCCAGCAATAGTTACTAGACTCATTGCATCAATTCATCCAAAACAAGCACTCCAACCAAGTGAAATCGTAAGAACAGCAAAGAAACGGCCCAAGAACTCAAGAGAACAGAGCAGGTGAAAGATTTTACACACCTTTCCAGAGGTGATGACGAGTGGGTTCTCCATGACCTTCTTGGAGACAGGGCAGAGGAAGAACTCCGGAACGGCCACCGAACCGATCCAGAAACTCCTCGCATCGGCGCCGCGGTGGAGTTCATCGGACAAGGCGCCCTGCAGAGCGCGGAACGCGCACTCGAAGAGGTCGAATGGGGGCACCGGTTTCTGCTCGTCGGAGCACAGATCAGTGAACCACGCGAGCTCGGCGACAGCCTCCACCCTCTGCAGGAGGGGAGTACAAATTCGAAAATTAAATTATTTGAGTTAAAATCCCTGAGAATACTATTTGAGAGAAGTCTTAAGTACAAGGGTACTATTTGGGAGAAACCCACGGTATAAGTACCGTTTCAGCGAAGCCTAATTTAGAGGGTATCATAATAGCAAAAAACTCGGAGATGGAACCCAGCTAGCCGACCAATGGTAGTTTAGATAAACGGGCATAATCTTGTGTTTTAAGATGGAAGGCAGATTTTATTACTTAAACGCACGCTAGCTTGCGATATCGCTGAGCACCTTGTTAGACATAAATAAAAGTTCCGTACTTGATGCTGATGGTACGCACCAGCCGGGACTCCGGGTGATAACCGAGTTACAACCAAATTTATAGCGGCCTTTTCTTATGAGGGGACCAAATTTAACAGCTGGTCGAGCTACTTTATTCACTATATATATATATATATATATATATATATATATATATATATATATATATATATATATATATATATATATATATATATATATATATATATACACACACACACACAAAACAACTACTACTACGAAAAGGACATCACGAGATGGTTCAAAACGTCATCACGAGCGGTTTTACGAACCGTGCGAATTATGGTCGATGATAATCGAAGGTTATCACGAGCGGTTTAACTGAAAACCGTGCGATATATCGATTATCACGAGCGATTTTTAACTAAAAACCGTCTGTGATATGTCACCTATCACAGACGGCTTGTAACTAAAAACCGTCTGTGATGTTCTTTTCTACTCCTAAATCTATTTCTGTTTATTGGTTAGCCTCAGAAAATGCTAGCCATGCCCTCTGAAACAAGCAGATAAACAAGTATATGTATACATACAATTCACATCTCAATTCATTTGATAAACATAAAACATCCAATTCACATCACATTTCATTCACAGACATAAGGCATCCATTTTGCAAATGAATTAATTGAAATGAAATAAAATATCCATTAACAAATTCACAATTACAGAGTGATAAGAGCAATAAAAAATCATTCTGCGCAGTGGAACTCTCCATCTGATCTTATGACTTTAGTCCACAAAAACCAAACGAACTCTCCTCGAATTTTTGCAAAGTCTGGCTGTTTCAATGCAGATGTAGAGATGGGTGCAGCTTGTCGATAGGAATATCAACGCGCGTATATATAAAACCTGACATGTATGAAATAAATGTGGGAAGATTGACAAACCTTAGAATTGGTGATCTTGGTGGAATCGAGGAGTAGTCTCATATGGTGGCACACGTAGTATCCACACGTGTTACCCGGCTGCTGCTGGTGGCACTTCAAAAAATAGAATGTGTTAAATCAAGAGACATTACTACTAAGTGTTGTATATGATTAATTAATGTGTAGCTAGCGAATACCCGAAAATTGCGAGCAAGTTCAAGGGCTTGGCCCTTGTCGTCGAGCCACATGTCTAAACAAAGTTCTATGAAGCAAATGACACAAACTAGTGTATCAGGTTTGATGGACCATGTGGAGGTGACCACATGTAAGTGATGAGTAATTGACATGAGTTTATGGTAGTTGAGTTCGGTTTGGGTTGTTCGGACCTTGACGTTGTGTGGTGCAACGGGCTCGGTCGGACTTTGGTCAAACTTGGTCTTATGGGATTAGGATGCTGACTCTTTGGTTTGACAGGTTTGGACTTCATCTGTGGTAAGTATGATGGTATGTATGCTTTCATGTATCGAGCGGTGCTATGTAACGTGTTTCTTGTCTGTGTGGCTGCAGGACATCGAGTGGAGTCGTGGCGAGACACGGAGGACCGGACTAGGCGCAGGTGGCGCTGAGATTAGAACGGTCGGGATGTATCGAAGACGACGTGGACTCGAGGTGGAGTCGTGGCGAGGCACGATGGACCGGACTAGGCGCAAGTGGCGCTGAGGTCAGAACGGTCGAGGTGTGCCGAAGACGGCGAAGCTGCGTGGCTTGCGAGGCAAGGGATGAGGAAGCTTCCTGGAAGGTGCGCGAGGGGCGTTTCAGTAAAAACGCAAAGTGGCACAAAAGGAAGCGGGTTTGGATAAAGCGCCGAGTTGTTGAAGGCCTAATGGGTAAAACATGATGCAAACCCATTAGTGGAGGCTATAAATAGAGAGGGAGATGTGTGCTGAAATTTTGAGAGAGTGAGTGTAAAAGTTAGGGTTCCATTTGGGTCTCTCCATGTGTGTATGTGTGTGTTCCTCCCAAGAAGCATGTGTAGCTCTTGGTGTTCTTGAGGATTGAGAGGGAGAGGATGGATTGATAATTCTTGTAATCATTCCTCCGAATGTCCATGCGTATGGGGACGTACATCTTTGTATCTCTTGTTTCGTGGAATGGAAATATGAAGTTTATCTTCTTCTGTTCGTGCTCTCTGCTCTTGATTTGTTTCGTGGTTTCGTTTTTGTGCTAGTAGTTCTCCCTGTTCTTCTCTAAGATTTCTTGTTAGTCTTAGTTGGTGTAAGTCAGACTTCGTTGGCTTCGGTTGCCCCCTTTTTTTTTGGTTTGAAGCTTCTGTCTTAATCTAGAGAGCAACAGCGTGAACTCCATCTTTGCTTCGGACAAGAAAATTTCTGCATGCAGATCATTAATGGTAGCATGTCCTTTTCGGACAGCAAATCTCTCCTCTGCAGTATTTTTCTTGTGCCAAGTACATGAAGTACAGATATTAATTGCTTTCGGTTGGCTGCAGTTCGGTTTCTTTTCTTCATGCAAAATACTGCTAGTTATCTCCACTTTTGTTGTTCTTTTCTGCAGTAGATATCTTTTACTTGCAGCGGAGAGATGTTTTCTGCTCATTACTTAAAGCCTTGATCAACTAAAGTTTGCCCTCTTTAGTTGTTGAGTGCTTTTCTTGCTATAGGACAGCAAGCTCTTAGTTCTGTGCCTTGCCGTATGATCCATATGTTGAGTGTCTTTTTCTTTTATTTCTTTTGCTGACTTTCAACCTTTTTGCATGCAGATCAAACAGCATTATTTTCAGCTGAAATTTTTACTGGTTAATCTCTGATTTATGCTGAATTTTTTAGTATCGCATGCGTTCCAGATTTCAGCAAAATTAATTTTAATTTTCTGTGAGTTGCTTTGTTTTGCATCCTTTTGAAAAAACAGTGTTCGATTTCTCGGGGGCGATTTTGAAGCGAGCGACATTCACCCCCCCTCTGTCACCATTTCGGTCCTACAAGGTTCATTGAACAGGATACACTAGAGTGTGTCACTTGCTTCATGCCCCTTGAAGGTCTATGTGGCATATATTATTACTACAAGGTCTCTAAACAAAGTTCTATGAAGCAAATGACACAAACTAGTGTATCAGGTTCATTGAATAGGATACACTAGAGTGTGTCACTTGCTTCATGCCCCTTGAAGGTCTATGTGGCATATATTATTATTGCTCCACACCATGCAACACCATGAGGAGATGATAACATATTTATACTCAATTACTATCGTTTTTTTAAAAAAGCAAATCATAGCATCACATCAAGGCCAGACGAGTTGCTTTGTTTTGCATCCTTTTGAAAAAAACAGTGTTCGATTTCTCGGGGGCGATTTTGAAGCGAGCGACATTCACCCCCCTCTGTCGCCATTTCGGTCCTACAATTGGTATCAGAGCCGGTTAGCTCTAATTCATAGATCTTAACCGGTCTCAAGAGCCATGGCGACGGATAAGTACTCGACCAAGCCGCCCGTGTTCGATGGCATCGATTACCCCTTCTGGAAGAGCCGAATGGAAACATACATCCAGGCCTAGGGGTATGCCATCTGGCGCAAGGTCAAGGTCCGGTTTGAAGTTCCTGCCGATGAGAACATCAATGCCGGGAACATGGCTGATGTTGAGGCAAATACTAAGGCGAGGAACATTATTATCCAGGGCCTGAGTCGTAGTGAGTTTGACTGCATCTCTCATCTTCCATCCGCCTTCGATATCTGGGAGACCCTCGATGCATACCATGAGGGCACCACCCAGATTAAGACGGTGCGACAGGACCTGTTCAAGCGGAAATATAACAAGTTTGAGATGCTTGCTGGTGAGTCTTTACATGAGTGTTTTGCACGTTTTCACAAGATCTTGAGCAACCTCCGGGCCGTCGGTCTCACATACTCCGACTCGGATAACGCTCGACAGATGCTCACTGCACTTGATCTTCGCGTTTGGGAGATGAAGGTGACTACCATCAAGGACACCACGGACCTCTCGACTTTGACGCTTGACGTGTTGTACTCGCGCCTCAAGACGCACGAGATTGACATTGTCTCTGTAAGTCGAAGTCTTAGTCGATGGCTTTAGTCACCGATCCTACCTTGGCTTCTGGTCACTCTTCTGATTCGCTTTGCGGTTTCTCCCTTGCTACTCTATGTGACGTAACTGATGATCAGTTAGAGCAGCTCGAGGATGAGCAACTGGCCCTCCTAGCTCGGAAGTTTTCCCATGCTTACAAGAGGAGGAGGGACAGAAAGAGGGGAGGACCCGTGATTTGCTTCGAGTGTGGTGGCCCCAACCACATTCGGGCAAACTGCCCCAAGGTAGAGAAAGGCAAGAACGACTACGGCGGTTCGGGTAAGAACGACTACACCGACAAGAACCGCAACAAGAAGACTCCAGCTCAGACGCCGGGCAAGAAGAAGTTCGCGACCGGGAAGGCCAGAAGCTTTTCACGCGTCCTCACCGCCTTCGGCGACCTCGACCTCGGCGAGGTGGGGATGGAGCGGCGACGGCGGGACGGGTGACCAAGACCCCAAGAGCGGCGACAACTTCTCCGGCATGTGCTTCATGGCCTCGAGGGCGAACGAGCGACAATGAGCGTACTCGACTCGGACGAGGTATGCCCCACCTACGACCAGCTCAATCATGCTTTTCTTAAGCTAAGTGGTTTTCATGCTAGAGATTTGTAGGAGGCAAGAAGAAGCTTAATCTTATTCTAGACCAATCCAAGATTTGCAAGTTCAATCAAGGTCTAGGATATGATTTTTATGAGGATATGAGGAAGCATCCACCTGCTATTCTCCGACCCATAGTAGGAGGTGTGATCGAGGTCGAGCCTAGATCTGATGAGGTTAAATTCAAATCAGCGGGCTTTGTCTAAGGGATCTCTGACAGCAAGGTGATTCCATCTATTGCTTCGGCCTCTCAGAAGGCGAAGCCTCTTCGTGCTACTTCCACTTCTCAGAAGGTGAAGTATCACTGCACCTTCTGTCAGAAGGATGGGCACTTGATCGAGAGATGCTTCAGGCGCGCCAGGATTGCGCGTAGAGACCGTGCAGAGGCACTTAGGCGTATTCAGGGTCAGCCCCAGATCCTGAGTGCACCTAAGACTAGCACGAAGTCCAAGTTTGCTTCTGATGGGTTTGGGCAGCATCGAGGACTTGGTTTTTCTGAGTCTTCTGGTTTTCGTCCTCGTGCTGCTCTAGGTCGTGACTTCCGCTGTCCTGAGGGTACATCTCGTTTCCCCCGTCGAGACAGCTACTCACGGCGTGATCAGCAGGTTGCCGGTGTTTCGACTCGCTTTCCCATAGCAGTCGGACCTAGCAACAACTTCAGGTCTGCACACAGACCTTCTGCTTCTTTGAGTTACGGAGAGCGTAGGGTAGATAGAGGTCAGTCGTGTTTGACTACTTCATCTGCTCCACGTGTTACTCGGTATTGGGTGCCAAAATCTCTCTTGATTTATCCCAGTACTGAGACTTTACTCTCTGTTTGACTCAGGTTCGCCGGGTAGGGAAGGAGAAGGTTTGGCTTGTAGACTCCGGTTGTTCTCGTCATATGACCGGAGATTCCCGTTGGTTCTCCTCCCTAGCCCGCGCTCCAGGTGATAAGACGATCACCTTCGGAGACGCTTCATCTGGGCGCGTCATCGCCAAAGGTACTGTGCGCGTGAATGATTCCTTCATTTTGAAAGATGTTGCCTTGGTTAGTAAGCTGCAGTATAATTTGCTTTCAGTTTCTCAGCTTACCGATGACGGTTTCGAGGTGAGCTTTAAGAAAAACAATTGCAAAATTCTTGATTCTTCGGGTAGTCTGGTTTGCGGGATTTCTCGTTATGGGAGGATCTTTCGTGCTGAGTTTTCTGAGTCTTCTGGCGATCCTCTCAGGTGTTTAGTTGCTTCTGAGTCCCGCGATCTCTCTTTCTGGCATAGGAGACTTGTCATATTGGATTTGACCATTTGACCCGAGTTAGCGGCCACGATCTCATTCGTGGTCTGCCGAAACTCAAGATGGTCAAAGATCTTGTTTGCGCTCCATGCCGGCACGGCAAGATGGTTCTTGCTTCTCATCCTCCGGTCCACGATTACTATGACCGATGCACCAAGACAATTGCTCCACATGGACACGCTTGGACCACTGAGTGCGATCGGCGGGAGGAAGTGGTATGTTCTTGTTGTGGTCGATGACTTCTCGAGGTATTCTTGGTGTTTTTCTTAGCCTCGAAGGATGAGACATTTTCACATTTCGAGGTCTTTTGATAGGCTTTCGTTGAGCTCCGGGTGCCTTACGAGCGATCCGCAGTGACAATAGCACGGAGTTCAAAAATTCCTACTTCGAGAGGTTCTGTGATGAGACAGGTGTAGAGCACCAGTTCTCCTCTCCGCACGTCCCACAGCAGAATGGCGTCGTGGAGAGGAAGAACCGTACCTTGGTCGAGATGGCCAGGACGATACTTGACGAGTACTCTACACTGCGGAAGTTTTGGACTGAAGCTATTGCGACCGCGTGCCATGTTTCGAATCGAGTTTTTCTTCGGGCACACTTGCACCGCACTTCTTATGAGTTGAGATACGGGCGAAAGCCCAGCATCTCTCATTTTCGTGTGTTTGGTTGCAAGTGCTTTATTCTGAAGTTCGGGAACTTAGATAAGTTCGAGTCGCGTTCTTGTGATGGTATCTTTCTAGGTTACTCGCCTTCTTCATGGGCTTATAGGGTCTGGAACTGCGAGTCTAGCAAAATGGTAGAAACCTGTGAGGTGACCTTTGACGAGGCGGTCAGGGACTAGGCCGATATCTCGAGTTCTTTAGAGCGATGCGAGACCATCTTGTGGATGATGAGGACGATGGAGACGAAGGTTGTTTACCTGATCCAGCTCCTCATCCTCCCCTTGAGATGCCTTCTTCCACGGTACCTCAAGGTGATCAGCCCTTGCCTACTGCTTCCTCCGGAGCTAGTGGCTCTGTACCTGCCTCGTCTGCACACGAGGTAGAGGCCACTTCTTCTCCTCATCTAGGACCTCCCCGACATATCCAGAAAAGGCATCCTTCAGAGCAGATTATTGGAGACCTTTTCGAGCGTGTTACCCGCTCAAAATCTGGCTTATCTCAATTCTGTCTCTATTCTGCTTTCATTGCCTCCTTTGAGCCCAAGGATGTTTCTCATGCTCTTTCCGATGAGTTTTGGGTCAATGCCATGCATGAGGAGCTAGAAAATTTTGAGAGGAACAAGGTCTGGTCGCTTGTCGAGCCCCCGCGAGGTCACAATATTATTGGGACTAAGTGGGTGTTCAAGAACAAGCAGAGCGAGGATGGAGTGGTTATTCGGAACAAGGCTAGGCCCGGTAGCTCGGGGTTCTCCCGTGTTGAGGTCTAGATTTGAGGAGACCTTTGCCCCTGTAGCTAGACTTGAAGCCATTAGAATCCTACTTGCCTTTGCAGCTTCTAAGGGTTTCAAGCTCTACCAGATGGACGTCAAGAGTGCCTTCCTTAATGGAGTCATTGAGGAAGAAGTTTACGTCAGACAGCCTCCAGGTTTCAAGAACCCCAAATACCCACATCATGTCTTCAAGCTTTCCAAAGCGTTGTATGGACTTAAGCAGGGCCTCAGAGTTTGGTATGAGAGGCTTAAGTCCTACTTGTTGAGTCATGGGTTTGAAATGGGTAGAGTAGATAAGACCTTGTTCATCCGCCGTCATGGAAATGACCTTCTGCTCGTCCAGATCTATGTCGATGACATCATCTTTGGTGGCTCTTCCCATACTCTGGTTTCACAGTTCTCGGATGTCATGAGCACCGAGTTTGAGATGAGTATGATGGGCGAGTTGACCTTCTTCCTTGGCTTCCAAATCAAGCGGACTGGAGGTACATTTCTTCATCGGGAAAGTACACTCGTGACCTCTGAACACTTCGACATGAGTGATGGTAAGCTTTGTGTCGACTCCCATGGCTTCTACACCTATCTTGACCTGATGAGGATGGCGAGCGATTGATCGAAAGGAGTATTGCAGCATGATTGGCTCCTCTTGTACCTCATCGCCTCGAGACCGGACATACATTTTACGTGTGTGCGTGCGCTCGTTCGAGCTTCTCCTCGCGTTTCTCACCGCCAGCGGTGAAGCGCATCTTCGGTACTGCGAGCTACCATTGATTATGGTATCGGTACTCTTCCTCATCTGTCTTTCCTTGAGAGCCTTCTCGGATGCGAACTTATTGGTGTAGGATAGATAGGAAGAGCACTTCGGCACCGCCAATTTATTGGCACTTCTCTTGTTTCTGGTCTTCAAGGAAGCAATTCGGTGTTACACATCCACCGCAGAGGCCGAGCACGTAGTCGCCGCCGATTCTGCGGCCGATTCTTTGCGGCCAGTGCTTTGGATGGCCGACCTGCGGGACTTTAGGTTAGTTATCGGCGATGTTCCACTCTCTTGTGATAACACTTCGCGATTAACATTGCTAAGAATCCAGGTCAAGACTCCCGGACCAAGCACATTGACATTCGCTTCCATTTCCTTAGAGACCATGTAGAGAAGGGCGATATAGTGCTCCAGTTTGTGGAGAGTGACCACCAGTTGGCTGACATCTTCACCAAGCCATTGGATAGTTCGAGGTTTTCAGCTCTGCGGGGAGAGCTTGGGGTGGTTTGTCCTTATGGACTGTAGTGAGGGGGAGTTTTGGGCTTTACTGCTTTACTATATTAATTATGCTCTTACTCCTTGCTGTTGCATTGCATTTTAGGTGCTTTTGGGATTAGTCCTCCTAGCATAGATTAGAGTGCTTCACTTGTCTAGTTGCTTAGACTTCTGCTCTTATCTTGTGATTCTAGGATGCTGCTTATTAGTTGTTTCTTATCTCACTAGGTTGAGCTCACTCACTGCTTGTAGGTTCTAGCGAGGGTTGGGCCACCCTCGGGTAGACAGGGTACGTGTTTGCTCTCTAGTGTGTGTGCTAGACAGTCAGCTGATAGTCCTAGAGTCATATGGGGTAGATAGAGTCTGTCTGAGTCATAGTATCCTCTACATCTTATTTATGCTTTAAGGACTACCCGTTTGGATTTTCTTTGTCAGCTTCTCGTTTTTACTGCTTTGGTTCAGGGGGAGTTCATTTGGGAGCTTCTGGAGCTTAATATTGACTTAACTCAACTTGAACTAAAAGTTGCATCACATATTGAGGGGGAGCTGGATTTTCTGCATTTCTAGCATTCTGCATTGTAATATAACTACATTGAGCCTTGATTATTATCCTATTATGACATGTTTACAATGCTTTACACCTTGCCATGACTTGTGCTTATCTGCTAGATTTATCATGACTTCATATGTGTAGACTAGCTTTTGCCATGATAAGATACTTAAAATTGCTTAACTGGAATTAAAACTTGTCATGCTAGCATTTGAGCCTAGTCTTTCTTGAGCTATCCTTTTATGATTCATGCCATGTCAAATAGGATGAGTTGAATCTTGAATCTAGGTTGAATCTTAGATTGAGCTATTTTAGCATCTTGATACATCATGAGTTAGCACAATTTGTTAAAAAGCAAAAAGATCTCTTTTTATGTGCGAAAAAACTGATTTCACCAATTCTTTCTCATGAGACAGCTTGCCATTGCACTAGGCATGAACTCAGGGGGAGTTTTGGATGACCTAGACTATCTTCTTAAGCTTCTCGCTTGGAGTAGTCGCATAAGGCTTGAGATCTAGCACATGACAAAATTTTTGGTTGGAAACAACCATATGCTTTAAAAGAAAATATGTCAATTGTGCAAAATTTGCTTAATCGCCTGAAAATGCAAAGTGCTTAAACAAATGATACACTCTTGAACTTATAGCACTCTAATTGACTCAACACTAGCTTCTTGATTCCACTTAGACTATTGATATGGCCTGCATCATCCTTGGATATCTCTAGCTAGACTTTGCTTATTGATGACTTGTCATGATCACAAATTGCACTACATTTCAGATTGTCATCTCTTTGCTTTAGCTGGCATATATATATCTTGTCATGATCTAGCTAGCCTCTTATTGAGTTATGGCTTGGTGCAATACATTATAGTCATTTTGGATAATTCTCATGGCTCTAAATGCTTAAAATAAACAAACTTCAGCAATTTTCATCCATTGACATGTCATATTCTCTCCTTTGCATCCTTGATGTGTTATTGCCAAAGGGGGAGAATAGCGGAGAAAAAGGCATTTGGGAACATTTTAGAGCTTTGGGGATCAATTTGCTCTTTCAGTTGTTGGTCTAGTGTTCCTTCTGTCGACATGGTCATTAGTTTCATTCTTTTCTTTGGACCATGTTGGATTCTTCAAACTCAAACTCAACTTCATGTTTTTTCTGGGTTGTCAATATACTCATCAAGGGGGAGATTGATGGACCATGTGGAGGTGACCACATGTAAGTGATGAGTAATTGACATGAGTTTATGGTAGTTGAGTTTGGTTTGGGTTGTTCGGACCTTGACGTTGTGTGGTGCAACGGGCTCGGTCGGACTGTGGTCAAACTTGGTCTTATGGGATTAGGACGTTGATTCTTTGGTTTGACAGGTTTGGACTTCATCTGTGGTAAGTATGATGGTATGTATGCTTTCATGTATCGAGCGGTGCTATGTAACATGTTTCTTGTCTGTGTGGCTGCAGGACATCGAGTGGAGTCGTGGCGAGACACGGAGGACCGGACTAGGCGTAGGTGGCGCTGAGATCAGAACGGTCGGGATGTGTCGAAGACGACATGGACTCGAGGTGGAGTCGTGGCGAGGCACGATGGACCGGACTAGGCGCAGGTGGCGCTGAGGTCAGAACGGTCGAGGTGTGCCAAAGACGGCGAAGCTGCGTGGCTTGCGAGGCAAGGGATGAGGAAGCTTCCTGGAAGGTGCGCGAGGGGCGTTTCAGTAAAAACGCAAAGCGGCACAAAAGGAAGCGGGTTTGGATAAAGCGCCGAGTTGTTGAAGGCCTAATGGGTAAAGCATGATGCAAACCCATTAGTGGAGGCTATAAATAGAGAGGGAGATGTGTGCTGAAATTTTGAGAGAGTGAGTGTAAAAGTTAGGGTTCCATTTGGGTCTCTCCATGTGTGTATGTGTGTGTTCCTCCCAAGAAGCATGTGTAGCTCTTGGTGTTCTTGAGGATTGAGAGGGAGAGGATGGATTGATAATTCTTGTAATCATTCCTCCGAATGTCCATGCGTATGGGGACGTACATCTTTGTATCTCTTGTTTCGTGGAATGGAAATATGAAGTTTATCTTCTTCTGTTCGTGCTCTCTGCTCTTGAGTTGTTTCGTGGTTTGGTTTTTGTGCTAGCAGTTCTCCCTGTTCTTCTCTAAGATTTCTTGTTAGTCTTAGTTGGTGTAAGTCAGACTTCGTTGGCTTCGGTTGCCCCTTTTTTTTGGTTTGAAGCTTCTGTCTTAATCTAGAGAGCAACAGCGTGAACTCCATCTTTGCTTCGGACAAGAAAATTTCTGCATGCAGATCATTAATGGTAGCATGTCCTTTTCGGACAGCAAATCTCTCCTCTGCAGTATTTTTCTTGTGCCAAGTACATGAAGTACAGATATTAATTGCTTTCGGTTGGCTGCAGTTCAGTTTCTTTTCTTCATGCAAAATACTGCTAGTTATCTCCACTTTTGTTGTTCTTTTCTGCAGCAGATATCTTTTACTTGCAGCAGCCGAGATGTGTTTTCTGCTCATTACTTAAAGCCTTCAGTCAACTAAAGTTTGCCCTCTTTAGTTGTTGAGTGCTTTTTCTTGCTATAGGACAGCAAGCTCCTAGTTCCTGTGCCTTGCCGTATGATCCATATGTTGAGTGTCTTTTTCTTTTATTTCTTTTGCTGACTTTCAACCTTTTTGCATGCAGATCAAACGGCATTATTTTCAGCTGAAATTTTTGCTGGTTAATCTCTGATTTACGCTGAATTTTTTAGTATCGCATGCGTTCCAGATTTCAGCAAAATTAATTTTAATTTTCTATGAGTTGCTTTGTTTTGCATCCTTTTGAAAAAACAGTGTTCGATTTCTCGGGGGCGATTTTGAAGCGAGCGACATTCACCCCCCCTCTGTCACCATTTCGGTCCTACAAGGTTCATTGAACAGGATACACTAGAGTGTGTCACTTGCTTCATGCCCCTTGAAGGTCTATGTGGCATATATTATTACTACAAGGTCTCTAAACAAAGTTCTATAAAGCAAATGACACAAACTAGTGTATCAGGTTCATTGAACAGGATACACTAGAGTGTGTCACTTGCTTCATGCCCCTTGAAGGTCTATGTGGCATATATTATTTTTGCTCCACACCATGCAACACCATGAGGAGATGATAACATATTTATACTCAATTACTATCGTTTTTTTAAAAAGCAAATCATAGCATTACATAAAGGCCAGACGAGGGGTCGGGGAGGCGGCCGGCGAGGGCTCGGGAGGCGACGCAGCGACGGCGCGCGCGAGAGCGCGGGCGTGGAGGCGAGCCGAGCGTCGATCTTGAATGCGGGCGGCTCGAGAGGCGGCCGGCGAGGGCTTGGGAGGCGACCGCGGCGACGGCGAGCGGAGGCGCGGGCGTGGAGGCGAGCCGAGCGTCGGTCGCCGAAATGCGGGCGGCTCGGGAGGCGTCCGGCGAGGCTCGAGGAGGCGATCGCAGCGACGGCGAGCGGAGGCGCCGGGCGTGGAGGCGAGCCGAGCGTCGGTCTTGAATGCGGACGGCTCGGAGGCGGCCGGCGAGGCTCGGGAGGCGGTGGCGAGGGCTCGGGAGGCGGCGGCGAGACGGTCGGGATTTAGATGTAGAATATAATCGCAGCATACGGGAAAACCCTAGCGGAGGGTATTTATAGGAGGCTTATTACGACGGTTCTAGGCGTAGAACCGTCGTGATATCAATATCACAGACGATTCTAAGTTTAAAAACCGTCTGTCATAAGCTTTATCTCAGAACGCTTCGTGTTTGGATCGTCTAATTAACGTCTCTCGATCGTTATACGAAGCGTCTATATCATTAATATTTGGGTATACGAACCGTCTGTGCTAAAGGTTAAATATGCGCGCCTAATCCAGGTCTCTTCTATGTACGTACAATATGGCTTCTACTATTCTTGTGATCATCTCCTTCCTCTCATCTGTTCATCAAGAATTGTTCGGCCGGAACCTTACACAGGCGGCCAGCAATTTGCATCTGGAGCAGCTTCTCCGCACACGCCCTGCTCTCCTTCCCCGACTTTCTTGCATCCGTCAGCTTGACTTGATCATCCGCTGTCGACGGAGGCATCTCGCTGCCGCTCAAGAAAGGAAAACAGCCCTTACCCTGGTTCTTCTCCACAATATGCGCAAAGCGGAAGAAGCTCTACACGCATTGGAGAGACTGATGGATAGCCTTGCCGATCAAGCGGCACGGCAGTTCGAGGAATCTTTTCATGCTATCCTCTATGACATTATGGGCTATGCTCACGATTATTTGCCCAGTGGAGGAGGAAGTGCGAGGACAAGGACAATCTTAACGGCGTTTGAGAAGTCAGTGGCTGATCCTCCAAGTCCCAAAGTCGAAGAAGAAGCGTACGAAGCCCAAAAGATTACAATCTGGGAAACTCTTTACCTGTGTGACTTTTGTAATAAATTTGCCTCTAATTGAAATTAATAAATTTGCCTTTAATTTGTGATCTCTTGTCTCAGTAGTTCTGTAGTTAAGTTATTATAAGCAATGTGTACTTATATATTAATCTCTGATCATGAACAGAATATGACAGACAAAGGGACATCACAGACGGTTCTTGTCAAAAACCGTCTGTGAATTCTTAAAAAGAACCGTCTGTGATAGTCTACACAACACAGACGGGTTTTAATAAAAAAACCGTCTATGATAATTCCAGATTATCACAGACGGTTTTTAATAAAAAACCGTCTGTGATACTTTAGTATCACAGATGGTTCATCGGTAAGAACCGTCTGTGATATTCGACCACTAACACAGACGATGTCCAAATTAAAACCGTCTGTGTTAGTGTCAATCACAGATGGTTTTGTCAAATCGTCTGTGATTGGCCGTCTAGTATTAGGCTTTAGTAGTATATATATATATATATATATATATATATATATATATATATATATATATATATATATATATATATATATATATATATATATATATATATATATATATATATATATATATATATATATATATATATATATATATATATATATACCCTTAGCGTCACCTATCTATGTGACGAGCTGTACCATTTAGGAAAATTAGATTCCACCCACATGGTCATTTGATGTTTTTACGAATGCACCTGTTTGGCATCGACCAAACACATTTGATCCTGGTTATTTCGAGGAAACAAATACAGGGAAGATGCATACTTTCAAAATGGAAAGGTTCTCTTTTGTCTTCGGGTGGCAGACAAGTGGTGGTGAAGTCGGTATTATCGGCTATACCGGTCTACCAATTGTTGGCCATGGAGTTTCCTAAATAGATTTTGAAGGATCTTGACAAATATCGAACAAGCTTCTTATGGCCTGTTGAGAATTCGGTTCAGGGGGGAATGCTTGGTGGCATGGGACAAGGTATGTCGGCCGCTAGAATTTGGTGGTCTTGGTATTCAACATTTGCAAATTATGGGGTTTGCACTATAAATGAGATGGTTGTGGCTAAAAAGGAGAAATAATACAAGAACATGGTTGGACATGGAAGTTCAGCAGAACTGTGTTTGTTCAATCTATGATTGAGGCATCTCTTAGTTTTGAGCTGGGAGATGGGTTCTAAATTTTATTCTGGGCAAATGGTTGGTTGGACGGCTTGTCAATCAAAACCTTGGCACCAAATCTTTGGCAATTGGTGGGTAAGAAAGTGTGTGAGAGAAGGACAGTGAAAGAAGCTCTAACAAACAATGCTTGGATCAAAGATATACAGGGGAAGTGTATCCATGGTGGTGATCGGAGAGTATATTCAGATTTGGAATCGAGTGGCACAAGTATAGCTACAGGAAGAAAGGCAAGATAGAATAATCTGGAAGTGGTCTTCCTCGCTCTCGTACACAGCAAGTTTGATGTATAAAGCTTTCTTCCATCGTGCCATTAAGTTACCATGTTATAAATTAATATGGAAATCTGGAAATCCATTGCGATGTAAGGTTTTCACATGGTTGGCTATTCTAAAATGTTGTTAGACTCCTGACCGGTTGCAGAATAGAGGATTGCCACATCCTGAGGCCTACATGATATGTGAATAAGAACCAGAAACAATTTAGCATCTTTTAATCAATTGTGTTGTTGCAAGGCAGGTGTGGTTTGCTATCCTTTCCCTGACAAATCGTAGTGCTATCATGCTAGCTGCGGACTCTGAACTTTCAGAATGGTGGCTATCTTCTCGGAGTGTTGTTCACAAGGATCACAAAAAAGGTTTTGACACAGTGGTGATATTAGTTTTCTGGACAATTTGGAAAGAAAGAAATGCAAGAGTATTCAATAATAAGTTTCGCTCCATGCAAGATATTCTGGAGGTTATTCGGCAAGAAGGGTTGTTATGGAGTTCGGTGAGAGCTTCTTGCCTTTGTAGCTGGATATTATAACTGTGTTGATTTTGTTGGTGTTGTTTTAGTCTCTTATGTTTTCCTTTTTCTGGTTCCTGATTTGGAAAGAGGCCTAAGCAAGCCCTGTTGTACTTTCTCATCTGACCAATTTGGTTAGGTGATTAGTTGTACCCTTTCTTCTTCTATTAATGAAATGACACGTAAGTCTTTTGCGTGTTCTCGAAAAATAATGCAATGCCATGTATAATAATTATGGAAAAACAGAGATTCGCGTTTTATACTTGCATTTATACAAAAATAGTTCTAAAAGGAATCTAGACCGGATTTCAAAGCATTCATTGAGCATAGCATTGCTCAAAGATGTACTACAACTGTGTACATTAAAAGATACTGTAATCATTTCGCCATGTTTTGGTTTCTAGGGAAAATTCTACAGGTTATGGCTGGTGCTAGACCTAAGCAAAATCGGGTCAGTATGCCCAAGCACTCTTAGGATGCAGCTCAAAATGAGTTAAGAGCCTGAAGCTCAGCCAGGTCCATGTTGAAATTGGCTTGACAGGGCTATTGGGCTGTCCTAGGCTGGGCTAGGTGGCCTGAAGTCAATTGAGCCTGATAGTGGCCAAACCAAACCCAGCCCTGTCCAACTCACGTCTAAGCTAGTAAAAAGAATAAAAAATCACAGGTGTACTTGCTGTTAAGCTTAAAGAGTAGTTCCACCGTTCACCGTCCGACAGCAGAAAAATGGTCTCCAATGGTATAAGATTGGGACGATTGGGGCACCAACAGAAAATTAGCACATAACAGTTCGCCCTTGAGGACAAACATCTAATACCGTGGTGTTGATTTGGACACATTGTGCCCTTTGTTCCGTCGCCGGGATGAAGATGGTGGCCACTTGTTTATCATGTGTAAGTATGAAAGGAGCTGCTGGCAGCTGCTTCAAATGGAGGACTACAGTGCGCAACTTATGAATTGCCTGTCAGCATAGGAGGTCGTGGCCAGTATTCTGAACCATAAAGAATTCCAGCATCCAGCTGCAGGTTGTACTTTCTTATGGTGCCTATGATCGGGGAGAAATGCTGTCAATGCTGGCGAGAAGTCAAAGCCGTGTTCAGAGGTTTGTGCCCAGTACTCTCAATTGAATTCGCTGGAATATTTAGAAGTGCTGGGGCTGGAATATTTAAAAGTGCTGGGCAAAAGTCTGACAAACCGCACGATCCACTGGCGAAATGGAAGCCACCTTCTTAGAATTTCTTGAAGATAAACTTGGACAGGGCTTTCTGCGAAGCCAATTGCACTGGCGATTGGGGATTCTGCGTCAGGGATAAGCATGACCATGTCCAAGGAGCAGGAATGGGATAGTTGGTGATTATACATGGCACACTTCAAGTGGAAGAAGAGGCGTGTTTGCAGGCTCTGAAACTCTCCTCTGATCTGGGTATCAGCAGGATTGTGTTGAGCAGTGGCGGAGCCAGGATTTCAACCTTGGGTATTCCCACTCTCACATAAAAAAATCCAATCTATAGATTTAAAATATAGTTCAGAGTAGTACGTTATCGATAATTAAAGTCACAAAAATAGTCAAATAACAATTGTTCAGCTCTAAGATATGCATGAAACAAACTAATAAGTAATAAAGAGAACTTACAAAATACTATAATGTTGCTTTAACCTTGCGATTCTTCATGGCTTGGAAGCGGTTGATGATGTCTTTGTCCTTAACTTGTAGAAAGAACTCCCGCTCAATAAATGTAACCAAGCAATCATTCAAGTATTGATCCCCAATCTTATTTCTCAATTTGTTCTTCACATAATTCATGTGAAAAGACTCTTTCAACACTTGCGATTTACTCTGGAAGCACTAACACCAATTTGAGAAGCCTATAACAACTTCATGTCTAAGATGCTTCTTTGTTTCAACAAGCTTAATGGAAAGCTCAGCAAGACTTCTCACATTTCTAAACATTTCATCAGTGCGCATATCAGTAATGTACAAATTGAGTTGAGGAGGAAGATGGATCAACTCTAAGCTTGAGAAATCCTTAGGATAAAATCCAGCAAGCTTAACCAATTTGCCTTTGTCAAAAGCAGCAAATGAATCGATAGGACTGAATGAAGCCATGCAAATAAGCAATTATGTGTTTACCTCATCAAATCTTTCATTAAGCTCTAGAAGCTGCCTATCAATGACACTTAAGAACATGTCAACACGGAAACGATGGAGATTCTTGATCTTGATAAAGAACCTCCTATCTCTTCCTACAGGCATGTAGAATATGTCCATATCGAGAATTTTGATTTTATTCTTGACACAAAATGAGTCAGGCGCCGAAGTGCCGAACAGCCGCAGGAATCGGAACGGCCCGCAGCTAGGGTTTGGGAATTGGGATTTAGGAATCGGGAGGCAGCCGCCGCAGCTCGGAGAGGATGGGAGCCAGGCCAATAGGCTGTTTTTTGGGCCGCTGTGGGCTAGAATAGCGAAAATATCACAGAATGCATCATTATACATTTATATATATAAGTATACATACATATATACTAAAGATTACACCAAAAAAGTTGGGTATTCCCGGGAATACCCAGGAATACCATTAAATCCGCCCCTGGTGTTGAGGAGGGGTTGGTGGCATAGCAGGGAGTAAGTGGGCGTGAGAGACGGCGAGGATGGTGTCACTAAGACGGTTGTGGAGATGACTGCCTCGGAGATGTGATGGCAGCACGACTGATGTGGAGAGCTGGAGAAAGAAGGCGCCGTGGTGGCTACAAGGCAGTTGCATGGAGACAGGGGGACCAGGGAGGAGGATGGCGTCACTAAGACGGTTGTGGAGGTGACTACCTCGGAGATGTGATGGCAGCGATCGAGCCCCCCCCCCCTCTCCGCGTTTCTTTTTCCCACGCTCATGCATAGTGTTGACCGTACTCCGGTCCAGTCGACGCGGGTTTTCATGGGGTTTGTACCAAACCGACTGGTTTAACTGTTCTGGCCGCTGTCGGGGGCACCAGAGGAGTGGGGTTCTTGTACTAAACCGACTGGTTTAATTATTCCGGCCGCCCCTTCATTGAACACAAACCTGTTCTGGCCACTGTCGCGGGCACCAGAGGAGGGGGTGGTGGCATAGCAGGGAGTAAGTGGGCGTGGGAGACGGCGAGGATGGCGTCACTGAGACGGTTGCGGAGGTGACTGCCTCGGAGATGTGATGGCAGCACGACCGATGTGGAGAGCTAGAGAAAGAAGGCGCCGTGGTGGCTACAAGGCAGGTGCATGGAGACAGGGGACCAGGGAGGGAAGGGAGCGTGGTGTGCTGGCAATGACAGGGGCAGGGGAGAGGAGTCGAGCGTGGGAGAGGAATCAGTGTGGGGAGCGAATGGAGAGGAATTAGGGTGTGGGATGGATTGAATGATCACGAAAGTATCGGAGAAGTATCCTAAAAGTATCAGGAATTATTTTCTTTTATAAAAAATAAAATTCTAGGGATACGTGCAGGATACGTATCGGTGGAGTATCTAGGTCCAATATGGTATCTGATATGAATACGTCGATTTTGAAAAGTATCCGTGCAACGTAGGAACAAACCAATAGGAGAAAACTTATGAAATTCTGTCAGACAATTAGTATTTTCCAATGTGAATGCAATAGGAGCAGACATGATATTTTTTCCAAAAAAAGAAAGACATGGTACAGGCAAAAACACTAATTCTCTTAGCAAAGCATAAACATGATATAAACCTCATTGTTATTGTGGCATGACACAAAAGAACATGTTATATCCCGTCCATCTTGTCTTATCTTAGTTTCTTAAGATGCTTTTTTAAGATATGCACTAAAAAAATGAAAGTAGGTTTATCCCAAACTGTTACTGACAACATGAGTTATGAGCCGAGAATAGTGAAGCATCAAATTCCTGACAAAACATTTGGGGAAAATAAAAAGTAATCCAACTGTTCTCATAGACAGACATGGGAGCAAAAGTAAACTATCACCTAGGCCCTGATAAGTGCCATTCAGAAGGCATGTAGGAAGAACTCGACCCCACAACATCAGCATTTCTTGATGCAAAACTAGGGACAAAAGTATAGTCAGGTGTGGCCTCGAAGTTCATCTCACCTTCCAACACCTTGGCGACCGTTGACATCAAGGGCCTTCTGCTGCTATCAACCTGCAAGCACCACATTGCAAGCTTCATCGTTTCCATGACCTCCTCCATATGAAATTGCATGTCGTTGCTGCCACTGTCCACTAAATCAAACAGCTGACCAGACCTTGCCTTTTCTTCGAGCAGGCTTATAAGGTGAATGCTCTCCTCGGGCTGCGATTCATCCAAATTTTCTCGGCCACAGATGATTTCCATCATCACAATCCCAAAGCTGTAGATGTCAACCTTCTCGGTGATTTTTGAACCCAGCCATTCAGGTGCTAGATATCCACGCGTTCCTCGCATTCGAGTCATAACTTTGCTCTGGTCCCTGTTTATCATTTTCGAAAGTCCAAAATCTGAGAGCTTTGTGTTGAATTTGTCATCAAGGAGAATGTTTTGTGGCTTGATGTCCAAATGGGCAATCTTTTCCTTGCATTCTTCGTGGAGGTAAGACAGACCCCTAGCAATGGCCATGATGATGTTACGTCTAGTTTTCCATGAAAGAGTGAAAACTGGACTTGCGTGAAAGATCCATTTATCCAATGAACCATTGCACATGTACTCATAGACAAGGAGCCGTTGCGATTTCTCAGCACAAAATCCTATCAACCTGACAAGATTAAGGTGATGTATTCTGCCAATCGTATTTACCTCTGCTAAGAACTCCTCCATTCCTTGCTCGACACCTTCCAAACGTTTGACGGCGATGGTTTGGCTACCTATCTTGCCTTTGAAGACGGACCCAAACCCACCACCTCCAAGCTTTACAGAGAAGCTGCTGGTAGCTACCTTCAACTCGTCAAAGGAGAAACGCTTTGGTGTTCCAGGTATGCCATCAAGGAATTCTTCTTTCTCTTTCTTACACTTCTTCCATATGACTGCAGACAATAAGATTGAAAGTACAGAAAAACCTGCAAATACGGAGCCAACAGCAATTCCTTTCGTGTTTTTCTTTAATTGTTTGCCTTGTATCTTGATGAATGCCGAAATGCGATACGATGAATCTTCTACAAGCAAAATTAGCATCTTCTCTGATAACATCAAGCAGGAACCAGCATCACCGTTGCTGTCATTTTTGAAAAGCGCAACTCTGCAAGAGCAATCCATTAAGCAAGATTGCTTGCAGACCTTTTCTGAAGAACCTGAAGTGGCTAATGACTGGAGCATGCTGTCACTGAAGTAAGAAACATTGTTGAGTGGTAACAACTTGTGGTCGTGCGCATGGTCGCAGGAAATGGTGGCTAAAGGTATGCACCCAGCATCTGGATGCCGTTCATTTTGGAACCTAAAATAGCTCAAACTAGGACAAGAACATTGTCCACTACTGCAAACACCATAATCACCGCAGGCCAATGGGTAATCACAGAAGTTCATGGCTACACTTAATACATCAAGCACCATAAATGGGTTCATTCCCTGCATCTCATAAAGCCTCAAATGCCCGTCGGACTCTAACCGCATGAATTGCAATGATCTTGCTAACGGCAGTGAGAAGATCTGATTTGGAAACCCAAGGCTGCCATTGACAAACGCATAACAAGCTGATGTTGTATCAGTTTGGAACAATTGTGTATAGCCTGCTGGTTCGAAAGAATACCGCAGCCCTTCGAAGTCTGCAGAAAGATAAATCCGGCCAGATGGCCATTTTGTATTTGAGGGTTTAGCGCTGAGGTTCATGCCCCTACAAAGTGATTGCCCCAAAACCAAAGTATCCGTGGGGTGATCAAACGACTGCCAGACAGAGGAGTTCTTCTGATCAAAAAGCACAAGGTTTCCTGAACCATCGAGGCGCATGCCTGCAACTGACATGTTCTTTGTGGCTGTGGACCAGATCATGGTGCCATCACCATCACGGAGAAGCAAATTCCCTTCTTTGGTGAAGTTCAGAATGGCGTCTTGGCTTACAGGATTGTCAGGGTTAGCGGACCAGATGACCGGATCCTGGGGCCCAAAAAACAAGACAGAGAGAATAAATGAACGACTATCCATGGTGTAGAACCCGAAATAAGTTCCATATAAGGTGCTGCCGGTGGAGAGAACGACATGGATACTAGATTCTCTGCCAATGGATATGTTTTGCATATTGGAAACTTTCCAGAGATTTGGGGGAGCTGCAATGGAGAGCTGGGCAACAACAGTATGGAGGAAAGGCAGGTGAAGAAGTAAAAGGAGGGCAATCAACATGTTAAAATGTTGCATGGACATCTTCATGTACTTGTGATCATGAAGAACCTTTGCAATCCAAAGGTGACATCGTTGATGACACATCGTGAGGATGTTGAGATAAAATGGAACAATGTCCCCTCCCGGCCCTGTTTATCTGAATTATCCAGAGTGCATCACAGTCCGGATTCAGGAGTAATATCTACCATGTACGAAAGCTGAAAGGCAGAAGAGACATCACAATTAAGAGCACAAACTTTGGAAAATAAGAATAGTGCAGGGGAAAAAATTAGGGAAAAGCCATTAAATAGCTTCGCAGGATATACCATGTGTAGAATCGATCCTTCTTGAGAACAAACGGGAAAAGTGGAGTGGTTGATTGGTGCTCTGAGTAATCAACTATTTGTTTGTCATCCTTTGAAGGGAAATACACTATACTACATTAGAAAGATCCCAATATAATTTGCTTGCATGCAGGAAGGTCAAGGATAGGACAGGGAAAGAAACGGAAAAGCCATAAATATACCTCTCGATGAAAATCCAAAACCATTCAGATTATTCTTTGGCCTACTTTGAACAGAATTGTACTGTAATAATGACATGTTCAAATTAGATTAAACTATTGTTGTTCAAAGATTGCAGTCCTTTGATCAACAGTCCAATCTGTCGACTCCTCACAATGTTGCAGTCAATGCAAGACTACAGGAACTTTTTTTTTCTGTTTTCTTTGTTTGTGAGTACTGAGGAACAGTACAAGTTAGCTGCAGCAAAGTACTAATTGAATACATCCTGTAAGACCATGTGGAGAACGGCTAAATGAAATCGGACGGCTCAAAGTGTTTTCAGTAATCACTGTGCGGGGTCCTGTAGACGTCACAAGTTGTTTCTCTCTTTGTACTGAAGCTGTAAAACTTTGGGGTATTTAGCCCTGTTATTTCGTGAAATGGGAGTAAGAAGAAGAAAACAAATTAGAGTATGTAGTTGATAGATAGCGTAGACCTAGTGCTTTCTCCACTTTCTTCAAGTTACCCCGATCTCAGAAATTTTGCCTCTGAAACTCTGAACTTGTGTCCATTTCATCTCAAGTTGGATTCGTGTAGCACCGGATCTGACAAGCAGCTGCGAGATCATGGTCGGGCGAAGCTGCAATCGCATTCGGTGGAGCAGAGTGGGGGATTGTTTCCGATGAAGCCCTCGCTTCATTCTTCACATCTGTGGCTTGTGCGCAGCCCTAAGGTTCACTTTGTTTCTCCACTCCACCCAGACAGTTTAGCTACAAGTGTTTTATCCTATAAACGGCATTGGAAAATTACATTTGAATTCCTAAAATTACATAAGGTCTCATTAATTATCTAGTTGGTTTTCGTGGGATGCTTTTAATTTTCGGTTTTGCGTACTACTGTTGGTCATGTAATTTAGATTGAACACATGATGGAAGTTGACGGTTGTGGCTACACAAGCAGCCATGGAGAACACGACTAATTGGTAGCCATAAGTCCACCAGTGTATGAAAGGCTTCCTGATTTTGTTCTACACATATGCCAAACAGACAGACCTTCCATTGAGCAACCACGCAAGTGCTCGAAGCCTAGCCTGACAAAGATGAAGTGACATTTGGTTGCCGATATAAACTTCTAGTAATCAGCAGATGTGATTTTGAATGAGAAAATTTGGTACTGCAGGTGTTGTTTTTACCAGGCTGGCCACTTGAGTGAGTTGGCCTGTGTTTAGGTTTGACTATCGGAAGAAAAATGATCGGAAGTCGGTCCAAAAACGGCTCATTTTCCTTTCAAGTAGGCCACCCTTACCCTTCAGTCTGCCCTCTTTTTGAGACCACAGAATGTGCGCACGATATGCAGATTTTCACACTACTTATATCCTTGATATAAGAAGCGTAACTTTTCAGCATTGACTAGTCAACCCCAGGCCACAGGCTTTGAACTTTATGCTGAACAGAGATGTTTTCGTTTAACTAGTTACAGGACGGCTACTTCACTTTCACTTTCACCCGTTAACCCCAACAAACACCGGGTTTTACCACTCTCTTTTACCCAACAGCGAGAACGAGCTCCAGTGCTTTACCCGTTACACCCAACGGCTCCACTGCTTTGCCCGTTAGCGCCAACCACTCCAGTGCTTTCGCAGAGACACAGCTTCCCTTTGCAGCTTTCCGCATTTCTCCAAAATGTCATCCCACTGCCTTCCCGGAAGCTTCCTCTGCCTTGCCTCTCAAGTCTTGCAACCACCTCGCAGACCTCGTCGTCTTCAGCACCTCCTGGCCGCTCTTGACCTCAGCACCGCCCGTGCTTAGTCTCGGCCCTCCATGCCTCGCCACGACTAGTCTCAAGGTCCTGCAACCATCACAGACAAGCATATATTCATAGCACCGCACAAAATATTGTGTATAAACAATTGTATAAGAAACACAGAACTCAAAACATGTTCCACAAAGTCGTACACCCATTACGACCGGTCAAAGACACTTAAACATTCATGCACATGACCTACGACCGCTCTCCAGGTCAAGACGACTAGCCCAGGAGTCGGTACGACCGATTCGCAAGTGAAACGACCGATCCTGGAGGTCATACGACCGGTTACTAGATGTATGTTTAAAATTGTCTAGATTTGCTATATAAAAACTATATAATTCAATTTATCGTTAAAATACTTCCATAGTATCATAACTTGACTCATGTTAGCCAAAACATGCATCATGTAACCTTAATGCAATGACCCTAATTACCTAAACTCAATCCATAACCCAAAATCGAAAATCCTTAATTTCTGTCCAAAACGGTAATATCGCTTCCATCAAGCCAGTACTATCGCAATGCAGCACTACCGTTCCTCTGGATTGGTACTACCGCACCTCGCACCTCAAAATTGGACCTTTCTGGAAATAACGTAAACTAAAAATCAGAGCTACCGATCTGCGGTATGACTAGAACCCAAAACCGGTACTACTGCCCTACAGTATGACCGGAACCCAAATCCGATACTACCACCATGCGGTGTGACCGCGCCAAGACCTACGAAACTACTGATTTCCCTGACAAGCTCTAGAACTAAATACCCATTTCGTAAACATTACAATAGTTCATCACAACATCGATTAGGACCTTCTCACATGGTACTTCACAGTATTTTGTGTCACAATCTTAACGTCGTAGTTCACAGTTAAGATTAAGGGAGGATGTTGAAGTAATTGTAGTCATTGTTGGCTAGAGATAGAATCAATCTCTTGTTGTACCTAACTAGAACAGAATGAATTGCAGAATATCTGCGCTGCGCTCTGCGCTGTTGTAATCTTCTGTTTTCAGTTGGACTGTTCATTATATGACAACTGTGTATAAATACAGAGCAGCGGCAACAGATTGAGTTGCGCACTATTGAGTGCAATTAATCTCTTCAACCCATCTTCAATTCCATTGCTTTTACACTGGAAAGCCTTGATCATTGTTCTGCGTTTTCTTTAATTTAAGCAACAACCCGTTCAAAGGATTCAATATTAATCTGTGAGAATAGGAATGTCGGCAGTTGCCACCCACTCACAACAGCTCCACATGCATGGTTCCGTGTTCTCAAAATGTCTAAGATCTTGATGGGATCAGTGATGAACAAGCACTTCTAAATTGCTTTGTTTGATTTCCTACCACGATCAAGAAATACTTGTCAAGAAGAGATGTGGTCCTGAAGGCTTCGACACGTGACGAGTTGAAAATTTGGAATTTTAAAAAATCCGTGTTAGGAAGGGTTTCGGGTCCCTTTGCTGTTGAAATTGGATTAGAACTCGTGGGTTTAGGCTCAGCCTAAGTTTTGGGCCCTAGACTATAGATAGAGATGGGGTTAGGGGCTAACCTTATGGCTTGTGGAGATACTAATTTCATGCTAGGATTTAGGAGTGTCAGGAGGGCACTTTGTAGCCAGCATGATTCAGAAATAAAGAATAGATTTATTCTAAAGAAATTGGATCCAAGCGTTGCCAGTGGCGTGTTTTTCTTCAAAGTGTTCTTGTTAGTGATATGCCCTAGAGGCAATCATGAAGATGATTGTATCACTTCTATGTTTATGATCTTTTGAATAATATGTTATTTTATTTCTTGAATAAATATATTTCGTATTGATTAACAAGTATGTGACTTGTTCGTGGAACTCTTTATTTATGTTTTGATGTTTTCTAAATTATCCCTGATCTTATATCATTATGTGGGACAATTATGATTAATAGATCAGCACATGTATTGATTGATGATTATGTTTCACAGATCATAGATATAAGATATCAAATCAATAATGTGGACACATGTTAGAGAACATGATGTTGGATTGACTCACCATGAGACACTGCGAAAATTATTATATTCTTAAGTGACATCAGTTGGTCTTACACATAGTGTATGTAGGATCCTTAGACTTGAGATCGTCATTGTTTCCAACATGTGTAATAGTTTACTCAGGAGTTACCAAACACTACTCCGTGACTGGGTGGTCATAAAGGTAGCTTTCGGGTTTGCTATGAAACATGTGGAGGAATATGAGTGATCAAGATGGAATTTTCCCCTCCTATATAATAGGAGAGATATCTCTGGGCCCCTCGATATGGTTAGATTAAGGAAGTGCATGGCCATGCCGAATATGGTTGAGGAGTCAATCACAACTTAGTAATCCACTATAGATTCAAGTGAAGGATCTAGCTATCATAGGATGGCACGCTCCTCGCCTTGAGTTCGATCTGGTATTATAAGGCAAAGGGATCGGTACGTAAGCACTGTATAGGTTCGTCCGATATGATTTTTATGTATTTTTGGGAGTCGTTATGTTCTGCGAGGGACCGCTACCGACTTATGGGCTAGAAAGGAGTTTTTTGGCCTATGGCCAAACAAGGTCACACACTTAATGGGTTGGAACTATAAAGGGTCAGATGATAGTTTTCAAGTGAGATTCGATTTCTACTCATACCGGATATGGATCCAATTGGAGGCTTTATAAGGAGAGGTGCAGGGGCTGAGGGAAGCATCCCGAAACACACCCATCGAAACCCTAGCCGCCACCTCTCATAACCCCTACCGTGTGCGCTGCTGCTAGCACACCAACACACGATGTTCTATTACTGGATGTGTGCACTTCAGTAGAGGCGCTGCTGCTACTGCGGCATTGATCGAGGCGATCATGAGGAGACGGTTGGTCGGAGGACGATTAGCTGCTACCACTACACCGACGTGCTCTTTGTTGAATCGGTTACTTCAACCCAACTTCTGTTGCACCACGCGTCTAGTGGTAACGATCCATGATCTCCTACTTGCATGTTTTCTTGATTTACGCAGTAGAATTTTTTTAATCTGCACTAGTGTAGCCTACCCATATCCCAACAGTGGTGTCAGAGCTAGGTTGTGTAGTTTTTGATCTGGATTGGTCGCATATAGTTGATATGTGGTGGTAGTAGATTGGATCTATTACTGATTTGATATGCTAGCTTAGATCAATTCATATTTTTGGATTGATTTAGGCACTGGTTCATAAGATCAACTAGTTTTGGTGGTAGTAGATGGGTTCAAAGGAGGTATGGAGTGATGACACCGAGTTGCTATTCTTTCTGGAAACCTCCCGCATGGATTAGTATGATTGATCAATGGAAAATCGGATCGATAAGATTGGTTCAAAATTGGGTTAATGTGATCAATGTGATGAAATTTTCAAGGGCAATTTCATGAATAGGGACCGTCATCCTAGGTAATCGTACTGCGCATTATAGGTGTTATGTGTTCATATCGTGTGATAGAATTGGATTCTACCTATAACTCGTTTTTGCAAGGTTATGTGAATAGTATGGCCCATTGTGTATGTGATGCATGTAGCCCGCTTGTCATATTGATTTATAGCCATAGGCTACATATTATTATATAATGGCTTGCGTGTCAACTTGTGATGCTTGATTTTTCATATATAATTCATTATTAGCTATTAAAAGTAATAACTAAATAGATGGTTGTGGTGAACTCAAGTATTGATGGCTCGATGAACAGGAAGCGTGGTGATGGAGATTGCTGTGCTAAGAGCCATACTATCTCACAGTTTAATATGATTTAATTCTGAATGTTTTATGTTCCTGTTATGCTATTATCCATGTTGTCATTATCTTAGGTGATTTTAACTTGATAGAATAACATCCCTCTAGAAAATTAAGTAAAACTTGATGCCCTTCTAGTAGTTGCACCTATCAAGATTTTGATCATTAACTGATAGGTCTACCAAAGTAGGGTGCCATTAATTATCTTAATAAGATAGGGTGAAGTGTTGAACACTTCATGCGTAATATTGGTTTAACTTGACTAGGCTATCAAAATAGTTTTGGGTCTAAGGACATAGTGTTGTGGTCGGGACATATGGATGTCACTCAATAAATAAGAATTACATATGATGTAATTAGCAAGGTGTTACTTACCTACGTCGCTAGGTTTCTAGCAGTGATGCCAAAGCTCGCTAGGACTTAGTGAAATATGGATCTTGACTCACAATATGTTATTAGAGGATACATGTTTTTAAACATATAGTGAGAGTATCTTTTGTTAAATTGTTTAATGGAAGATTTCACATAAACATAATGCCGATTGTTGCATTTACTTTTCATGTTGTAGACAATGCCACCATCTACTTCCTCCACACCTAGTTTTAACCTGCAATCTATTCTTGAGAAAGAAAACTAAATGGAACAAACTTTATTGATTGGTATCACAACTTAAGAATTGTTCTCAAGCAAGAAAAAAATATGTTATAGAGGTTCCATATCTAGATGAATCAGCTGTAGATGCTCATCGTGCTAAAAAGAATGATTATGAAAAACATTGCAATGACTCACTTGATGTTAGCTGTCTCATGCTTGCCACCATGAACTCTGAGCTTCAGAAGCAATATGAGAACATGGATGCCTACAATATGATTGTGGGTCTTAAAGGCACATTTGAGAACCAAGCAAAAGCTTAAAGGTACAACACCTCTAAGTTATTGTTTGCGTGCAAGTTAGCTGAAGGAAGTCCGGTCAACCCTCATGTGATCAAGATGATTGGATACATTGAGAGTTTGAAAAAACTTAGTTTTCCCCTTAGCCAAGAGTTGGCTACTAATGTGATTCTCCAGTCACTCCCTTTGAGCATTGAGCCAGTCATTTTGAACTTTCATATGAATGGTATGGAGAAGTCAATAATCGAGTTGCATGGGATGCTCAAGTCAGCCGAGGAGAGTATTAAGAAAATCTCTAATCATGTGATGATGGTTCAGAAGACTACGAACTTCAAAAAGAAGTCTAAGGCTTTGAGCGAAAAAAAAGGGCATGGGCAAAACTCAAGATGATATCTCAAGTATCAAATCTAAGCTTCAGAAACTCAAGATTGGTGCTGCACCTAATACCATTTGCTATCATTTCCGACGGACTGAACATTGGAAGAGGAACTGCAAGAAGTACTTGGCAGAACTGGAAAACAAGAAGGGAAGTAAGACTTCTACTTTAGGTATAAATGTTATAGAAATAAATCTTGCTACTTTTCATATTAGTTTTTGGGTATTGATACCGGATCGGTTGCTCATATTTGCAATTCGATGCAGGGGCTGATAAGGAGTAGGAGTTTGGCAAGAGGCGAGGTCGATCTTCGCGTAGGAAATGGAGCAAGAGTTGTTGCGTTGGCTGTTGGCACTTTACCATTATCTTTACCCTCAGGATTAGTTTTGGAATTAAATCATTATTATGTTCCTGCCTCAAGCAAAAACATTATTTCTGCTTCATGTTTGGGAGCAGAAGGTTATAAGTTCATAACAAAGAACAATTATTGTTCAATTTATTTGAATGATGTGCTTTATGGTCATGCTATTATATGTTTTAAATCTTGAGGATGTGCCTGTCTATAACATTAATGCTAAGAGGCTTCGTCCTAATGATTTGAATCCCACTTATATTTAGCATTGTCGTTTGGGTCACATAAATGAGAAGCGTGTGGTAAACCTCCATAAAGATGGTCTTCTAAACTCATTTAATTTTGAATCATTTGAAACCTACGAGTCTTGTTTACTTGGCAAAACGACTCAAACACCTTTCACTGGTGTAGGTGAGACGACAAATAACTTGTTGGTCTTAGTACATTTGGATGTATGTGAGCCAGTGAGTTCAACGGCCAGAGGTGGTTTTCAGTATTTCATAACTTTTACCCATGACTGTAGTGGATATGGATACATTTACCTAATGAGGCACAAATCTGAATCATTTGAAAAGTTCAAGGAATTGCAGAATAAGGTACAAAATCAACTTGGCAAGACAATCAAAGCCCTATGATCAGATCGTGGAGGTGTATATTTGAGCCATGAGTTTGGTGATCATCTAAAGCAATGTGGAATTGTTCCACAGCTAACTCCGCCGAAAACGCCTCAATGGAATGGGGTGTCTAAATGATAGAATCAGACCTTGTTAGACATGGTTCAGTCGATGATGAGCCAATCTGATTTGCCATTGTCCTTTTGGGGTATGCTTTAGAAATACTTCACATTAAATAGGGTTTCATCAAAAGCTACAGGGAAGACACCATATGAGATATGGACTGGGAAGTGTTCCGGGTTGTCTTTTCTCAAAATATGGGGATGTGAAGCATATATAAAACATTTGACGTCTAACAATCTCACACCTAAATCTGATAAATGCTTCTTTGTGGGGTATCCGAAGGAAACTAAAGGATATTATTTTTATAAAATGGATGAGAACAAAGTGTTTGTTGTCCGAAATGGTGTCTTTTTGGAGAAAGAGTCTCTCAAAAGGAGTTAGTGGGAGCCCGATGAGACTCGAAGAAATTCGAGAGATATCAGAAAATGTTTCAACTCCTACTAAACCTCTACAAAGTGTACAAGATGTTGTAGAACCTATGGAAGAGGCACCAGTCCCACGTAGGTCTAAAAGGCCATGTCAATTGCCGATAAGGTATCAATATGACATTTTATTGTTATGCAATGATGAGCCTAAGACTTATGAGGAAGTGATGATGGGCCCAGACCCTGAGAAATGGCTTGGAGCCATGAGATTCGAAATGTAATCCATGTATGATAATCAAGTTTAGAACTTGGTTGATCCACCCGATGGCACAAAAACCATTGAATCCAAGTGGGGTTTTAAGAAAAAGGTAGACATGGGTGGAAATGTTCATATCCATAAAGCACAATTGGTGGCAAAGGGTTTTAAACAAATTCAAGGTATTGACTATGATGAAACTTTCTCGCCCGTTGCTATGCTTAAGTCTGTTTGCATCATTCTAGCTATTGCTACATATTTTGATTATGAGATATGGCAGATGGATGTCAAAACGATTTTTCTAAATGGAAACCTAAGTGAGGATATGTATATGACACAACCTGAGGGTTTTGTCGATCCCCCAAATGCTAGAAATATATGCAAACTTCAGAGATTTATCTATGGACTGAAGCAAGCTTCTCGGAGTTGGAACATTTGTTTTTGATGAGGTAGTTAAAGGGTATGGCTTCATCAAGAATGAAGAGGAGCCTTATGTTTACAAAACGTCTAGTGGGAGCGCACTTGTTTTTCTGGTTCTATATGTCGATGACATATTATTGATTGGAAATAACATTTCTATGCTTGAATTTGTCAAGTCTTCATTAAGAAATAGTTTCTCTATGAAAGACTTAGGAGCTGCAGCATATATTTTAGGCATAAAGATCTATAGAGATAGACTAAAAAGCTAATTGATTAAGCCAAAATACATATATTGACAAAGTGTTGAAGCGGTTCAACATGCAGGATTCCAAGAAGGGTTTCTTACCTATGTCACATGGTATTAGTCTTAGCAAGACCAGTGTCCTTCGACACCAGATAAGGAGACCGGATGAGTAAGATCCCATATGCTTCTGCAATTGGGTCTATCAGGTATGACATGCTTTGTACCTGCCCAAATGTGTCATATGCTTTAAGTGTTATGAGCATATATAAGTCAGATCCAGGTGAAAGTCACTTGATAGCTGTAAAGAACATCCTGAAATACTTAAGAAGGACTAGGGATGCGTTCCTTGTTTATGGAGGTGTGGAAGAGCTAGTTGTAAATGGTTACACAGATGCTAGCTTCCAAACTGATAAAGATGATTTTTTATTGTAGCTTGGGTTTGTGTTTTGTCTTAATGGAGGAGAACTAAGCTGGAAAAGTTCCAAGCAAGAGATGGTTGCCGATTCTACAATGGAGGCTGAGTATATTGCGGCTTCTAAAGCTGCAAATGAGGCTATTTGGATAAAGAAGTTTATCTCTGAGCTGGGTGTAGTCTCTAGTGCTTCTAGTCCAATGAATCTCTATTGTGATAATAGTGGAGCAATTGCGTAAACCAAGGAGCCTAGATCGCATCAAGAATGCAAGCACATACTTCAGCGTTTCAACCTAATTCATGAGATTGTTGATACAGGTGATGTTAAGATATGCAAAGTGCAGACGGATTTAAATATTGCTGATCCGTTGACAAAGCCTCTTCCACAGCCAAAGTATGAGGCACACACAAGAGCTATGGCTATTAGATACTTGCATGATTGACTCTAGTGCAAGTGGGAGATTGTTAGTGATATGCCCTAGAGGCAATCATGAAGATGATTGTATCACTTCTATGTTTATGATCTTTTGAATAATATGTTATTTATCCCTTGAATAAATATCTTTCGTATTGATCAACAAGTATGTGAGATTGAATTTCTACTCGTACCGGATATGGATCCGATTGGAGGCTATATAAGGAGAGGTGCAGGGGATGAGGGAAGCATCTTGAAACACACCTGTCAAAATCCTAGCCGCTACCTCTCACAACCCCTACCGTGAGTGCTGGTGCTAGCATGCCAACACACGGCGTTCTATCCCTGGACGTGTGGACTTCAGTAGAGACGTTGCTGTGACAGCGGCATTGATCGAGGCGATCGCGAGGAGGAGACAGTTGGTCGAAGGACAATCGGCTACTACCACTACACCGACGCACTTTTCGCTGAACTGGCTACTTCAACCCAACTTCCGTTGCACCGCGCGTCTAGTGGTAATGATCCATGATCTCCTACTTGCATGGTTTATTGGTTTACACGGTAGATTTTTTTTAATCTGTGCTAATGTAGTATATCCATATCCCAACAGTTCTCATCTCGTTCACCGTGCGATGAGACATCGACTTCATCACTCAGTGTCGTGCAAGACGTGGAGTCTTCTAGAGTTGAGGCGTTGCGCATGCATCGCTAGATCGCAGTAATTTTGAAGGCGTCTTGGCTTGTTCCCCATTCGCGTGAAGCTTCGATCCACAAGCGACAAAACCAACGAACCGCGTTTTCTTTGATCTGCATGGAGACCAGCAGCAGCGCATCATTTCATCACATTCATCGTCTGCGCGTGTCCAGCGCTCGTCCTCGTGTGAAGGCACAACAGTTCCAGTGCCGTGTGTTCACCTCGGATCGGTTCTCATGCAGCATGCGCACAACAACACATTGTTTGCTTTCTTTCTTCCTATCCAACGTATGCACAGGAGAGACAGCCAAGGCATAGCTTTGTTGATTACTTTTTGCTATTAGTCACAGTAATGTGCAGGTGAAGCGAAGGCATAGTGACGGTTTGTTTTCTTCAATTCATCAAGAGAGCAGTAGCATGCAACACAAGAGAAGCAAAATTATTAATAGTACCAGGAGAAAGTAAAAATAATATTTTTCTCTTTCTTTTAGGCTGTGTTTTTTCTTGTGTTCTTCTGTGTTGACAAGCTTGGACAATCAGAAGATAGCAGGGGTGTGAAAAAAGGCTTCCACTAGGCACTGCAATCATTCACCCCCTCTAATTGCCACCATCCACCGCTGGTTCCTTGCTCTCTGAGTTGTCGAGGTCACCGTCTGTAGGACCAAAATGGCAACAGACGGGGTGAATGGTGCCTTCAAACCTCCTCAAGTATCCACGTGATTTTCCTCTCCGATAGCTATAGAAGCTATGAAGCAAGAAAATAGATTTTGCTGAAAAACTAAAAGTCTTACTGGTGACACATTACTTTGAAAGGACTGAATTTAATTTTGCAAAACAGTAAACTGCAGACTCTCAAAACTGAACTCTGAATAATGAGGAATAGTGATTACAAATTCTGTCAAAACCTGTACTGAACAGGTGACAAAACTGCCAACTGAAACCTGAAAATAAACTGCAATTCAGAGACAGCAGTTGTAGTCTCAAAACTGAAAATAGTGCAAATTGCAACTTGCGACTACTGCTGAAAACAGTGAACACTAACAGCACAAAGCTTACTGCAAAGATAGCACAAAGCTGCCAATTAAAAGGACTAAAAACAGAGAAAAAGGGAAAGAACAAAGAGACTGAACATAGAGGCACACGAGAGAAACTGCTGCTGAAAATGTTGATACAGTAAATACTGAAATAGACACATGAACAGCCCAGCTATAGGAAGAGAGACAACAGTCTTATTGATGAAAACTGGACAAAAGAAAAGAAAAACAACTAATGAAAGAAGGCAGCCAGGGAATAGAAAATAATGAGCAGATTCTTGCCGGCACAGTACAGACCAGAAACCGAAAGCAGTGAAGAAAAATAAAGTGAAAGGAGAGCAAAAACCGAAAAAGAAAGAGATCAATGAAACTGTAGAAACCAAAGAAAAGAGCCAAGAATTAGCTGCCCTTCTCAGATCGGTAAAACAGGAGACGTGCTTCGATTGATTTTCAGCTCACGGCTGTTCACTAGAGAAAGATGACCAGCTGACTGCAACCTAAACAGATACTACAAAAAGAGATAGCAAAAGAAAAAGGCAAAATTGAAGAAAAAGAGAAACTGAAAGGAGACACGTCTGAAGGAGAAGACGAACTGTCCTAGTGCATACTTCCCTTCTCAAATCAAGAAAATAGAATTTTAACTGATTTCCACTCTCGGCTGAAAGAAAACTAATAGAGCAAGAAAGTCTAACCGAGAGAAAAACAACATTTGAGACAAAATCCAAATAGGTTGTGAATCTCGAATCCTTAGATCATAAGACTTTTGACCATAACAGGGTGATGATCTCATGAAGATAAAAATACAAGACACTCAAATTTTCGCTGAGAAAATCAAGAACACGAGGATTCCTCTGTTTGCGCAAATAGTAAACCCTAGTTTTGGAGAAAACAGAGGAACTCAGAGAAAGATACTAAGAAGCAAGTATACCCTTCGATTCACTTTTTTGCTCTTGAGAATAAACTGATTAGATGATCTTGAGGTTGACTCCCGTCACAGAGCAGAAGAACTAGAAAGATTACTCAGAAATCAAATTTAGAACCGAAAGACAGACAACAACAAAGATAGAACTTGAGCAAACACAACGAAGCAAAACTCTAAGAGATCAGACCATCTCAACCAAAATCCTTCTCATATTGATACGTTGAGATGAATGATTACAAAGTTTTCTTACAGCCATCTCACACACCTTCCCCATACGCATATACACATAAGGGAAAATCAAGAACACTACTCCATCTCTCAGACTCACGCAGACAAAGCAAAACAGAAACCCCTGCTACAACCAACAACTCCCACTCATGATAAAAAGGAACTCACGCAGGAGGAGGGAAAGAAGCAAAAAACCCTAACTCTCTCAAGCCTAACCCTCTCCTTTTATAGCCTCTACTAACGGGTTTGCCTCTACTAACGGGTTTACAACACACTTTTACCCGTTAGCTGCAACTACTCTGCGCTTTACCCGTTGTCTCGAACCGAACCCACTTCCTCGAGCCTGAGTCAATTTTACCGAATTGCCCCTCACGCTCCTTCCCGGAAGCTTTCTCATTTCTTGCTGTCCACGCCTCGCAACCACTTCGAGTCCTCGCCGTCTTCGGCACATCCTGACCGCTCCGACCTCAGCACCGCCTTTGCCTAGTCCGGTCATCCCGTGCCTCGCTACGACTCCGCCTCAAAGTCCTGCAGTCATCACAGACAAGAAAATGCATCACATAGCACCGCTCGAGATACAAATAACACAAAGTTGTATTATAAGTAAATACTCACACCCAGAATAGCCCAACGACTGGTCGAAAAGAAAACAGGCGTCCTAAGCACGTCCGACCACGTTCAACTAGGTCCGACCACAGTCGACTACACCATGCAACAACTTGGCTCGAACCACTCAAACCAAACTCAAACTTTTTAGAACACGTGTCAATTACTCATCACAAACATGGGGTCACATCCACATGGTCTCTCACCGTCGCCATCGCTAGGGGAAGGAGGAAGGCGGCCGGGGGAGGTCGGGGAAGGAGGGGGTGCCGAGGGAGGAGGCGGCCGGGGGATGTCGGGGGAGGAGGGAGGCGGCAGCTGCGGGTGAGGTAGGGGAGGAGGTGGCGGCGGGGGAGGTGGGGAAGGAGGAGGGCCCGGGAGGTGGGGAAGGGGCGGCGGCGGTGGGGGAGGTGGGGGGAGGAGGGAGGGGCCCAGCGGCTGGGGAGGTGGGGAAGGAGGAGGAGGCGATGGGGGAGGTGGAGGCGGCGGCGGGGGAGGTGGGGGAAGAGGAGGCGCGAGGAAGGTTGGGGAGGAGGCGGCGGTGGGGGAGGTGGGGGAAGGAGGGAGGGACCGGGGACGGCGGGGAGGTCGGGGGAGGAGGAGGCAGCGACGGGGGAGGAGGACATGGCAGCGGGCATGGGAGGGGGCGTGGGAGGAGGCGGCGGCGGCGAACGTGGGAGTTGGACCGTGGGTGGCGTGGGGCGTGGGAGGAGGAATCGAGGGAGAGGGGGTGCTTGGGTCGGGGCGAGGGAAAAAAGGAGGGGGAGGACGCATCACGGGTGGGAGCGGGCGACTGGGCAGAGTGGCCACGTGGTGGCATGGGAGTGGTAGGACGGTGGAAAAAAGGAGGGAGAGGATGGCCGGACGGGGGAAAAAAGGAGGAGAGGTTGGCCGGACGGGAAAAAAAGGTAAGTAGGTCAATAGGAGGCGTTGGGAGTTGGAAAAGCTTGCTGATTTTTTTTGTGTTGAGAGCAGATTGGCAACGGTCACATAACGTATAGAATGCAGAGACAATGTTCGGATTCTGATGTATATAAATTCACTTAGCTCTACCATTTCTTCACAAACTGAGCCTTCTCATTTCTTCTCATTTCACAAGCTCATTTCCTGCATTTGTGCTACTCATTTATTCATTTAGTAGGAGAACTACTACATCCGATATTTTACGGATGTATCAAAAGGAACTGATAGAGTTTAAAGAACTATTCCAACAAGTTCAATTTTCTTTTGTCATAACCTCAGATATTTGGACATCACACACCAAAGAAGTGCCTACCTTAGTGTTTTAGCCCATTGTTTAGATGATAATTATAAACTAAACAAGAGAGTCATAAGATTTAAAGTAATAAATGAATCACACATGGGAGAGGCCATTGCCGAGCGTATACTACACGTACTTGATGATTTTAAGATAGATAATAAAATTGCTTCTATAACTCTTGATAACGCATCGGCAAACACAACGGCTATGAACATCCTCACCCCAAGATTGCAAACATATATTGGTGGTTATGTGCTCCACCAGAGATGTGTATGCCACATCTTGAATCTTGTTGTTCAAGATGGTATGCAAGTAATTGGTCCATATCTGAATAGTATCTATGATGTTATTTGTTACCTCACAAGTTCTCCACAAGTGGTAGCTAGGTTCGCGGAGTACTGTGCAGCTAATGGAAAAAAACAAGAAAATTTGGTCTTAACATGAAGGTGATGTGGAACTCAACATATATTATGTTAAAGAAGATACAAGGGTATGAACATGTCATATCCGTTTTTGTCAATACCAACTCTCAAAATAATGAATTGGTAGTTACTAATTCAGATTGGTAGATTGCTAGTCATTTTCGAGAATTTTAAGACCTTTTTATAAAAGCAACAAAGGTTTTATCTGGTGTTTGTTATCCTACCTCTTGCTTAGTTGTAGAGTTTATTTAATTAATTGCAGACAAAATTGCCAAATCTAGGGACGATCCTCTTTTAGGCCATGTTGTCGTAGCAATGGAAGAAAAATTTATTAAATATTTTGGTTCTATTTCATACTTGTATTACTTTGCTATTATTTTCGATTCTACAAAAAAGTTGGCAGGTTTACAGATTGGTATGGAGGGAATAGGTGAATGCCTTGGCCTTGATTATTTAGAAACTTTCGCACATGTCAAAGATGAGCTTTTTCGTGTTTTCCGTATGTATCATGATAAGTTTGGCAGCAGCAAAAGATCAGAGGTCTCACAGCAGACGCAACATGGAAAGACAAGCTTGACATCGTACTTGTGGAAGAAGCTAAAGGGCAATTTACTTCTTCATCCTCTCAGTCTCGACAGCCTCCAAGTGGAATTCTGTCTCAGAGTTGAACCACTATTTGGAGCATGATTTTGCAAATATTGATCCTGATCTTACTGGTGGAGGCAAGATAGACTTGCTCGAGTGGTGAAAGAACAACAAGCGGATATTTCCTGTGTTGTCACATTTCGCACGAGATGTTCTCCTGGTGCTAGTGTCCACCGTTTCTTCAGAAGTGACGTTCAGTACGGTAAGGAGAATAATCGAAGAGAGAAAATCATCCCTTACGCCCAGGATGGAGGCAATCACATGCGCCAAAGACTAGAAATTAGCCAAAGAGCGGCAACAGCATCAACTGGAGGATCTTGAAATCGTACTGGCGTATGCTGACCTAGAACGCATGAACGACCTAGACATTAACGAGTAGATATTATGTACGCATGTTGTTATAGTTAGTGTGTGTGTGTATATATATTGTTACTGTACTCTGTTCCTTACTCGGGAAACCTCACTCTAGGGCGTAAGGTTTTTAACGAGGCAGTAACATTATATTTTTAAAATATCAAAGAAATTCTACTTTTTCCCGAAATATTTACGTCATTGTGTGCCCATGTTTTATGTAATTAATTCAATTTTAACTAGTTTTTAACGAGACAAGTACGAGAGAAAGGAAGATGACGACCGTCGTCGCCACCACCTTCGCGTATAGTTACTTCGAGCTGGGCTTGGGCGGCACGAACGCTAGCACGGCGGGTTTTGGGCCGTGCTTGGGCCTGATCGGAGACGAGGCGGGCCAACACGGCGTGGTGAGATGACTAAGCCGAGCCGACACGGCACAAAGCGGCACGAAGCACGATGGACCTGGGCCGTGCCGGCACGGCACGACCCAACTCCCAGCTCTATCAAGAAGCAGTAGCATGCAACACAAGAAAAACAAAATTATTAACAGTACCAGAAGAAAGTAAAAATAATATTTTCTCTTTCTTTTAGGCTGTGTTTTTTGTTGTATTCTTTTGTGTTGACAGGCTTGGACGATCAGAAGATAGCAGGGGTGTGAAAAAAAGGCTTTCATTAGACGTTGTAATCATTCATCCTCTCTGATTATCATCGACGATCCTACAGGAATCCACTAGACAGTGGGAAGAATCTGCTAGATTTTCCTGGACAACATAAACAGGACGGAAAATGTAAGATGAAACAAGCAGCATAAAACGACTACTTGCAGAAATACTAGAACGAGGTATACCTGAGGCTCGATACCGTGTATTTTACACCAATTCTTCAGCCTGGGGCAGCGAAAAATCACAGCAGATTCCGGAACGGCTGGACACAATTCCTGGAGCTGAAGCAGATGACACTGGACCAATTTTAAGCTTTCTAGATTGCTGAATTCGTTCAGATTCCCGACGTACATGAGTCCATGGCAATCAGATATCTCGAGCTCCATTAACATTGACGGATGATCCATTACTAAGTGCAAGGATCGGAGCATATGGCATCTATGAACAGCCAAAGATGACAGACGAGGTGGGAGTTTACTTCCGACCAACAAATCAAGTGAAGTACAGTCGGCTATAAACAGGGTATGGAGGATCAAGAGTTCGTGCAAACCGATCAGTGACTCAAGCCTCGTGCAGCTCCTGATCTCCAGCCTTGAAAGCATAGAGAGACCTTTATGGAAACCAAGGACACCAGAGAAACTGCAAAAACTGAAGTGCAAGAAATGCAGATTACATGGTAACCACTTGTTGGTCGAGCAAAGCAATTCTGGGCTTATCTCATGACACATCTCAATAGACAGATGTTCCACGGAAAGGAAATTGGAAACGCCGTACTCTGTAATCAATCGTGGATCTGAAAGCTTCATCTTTTTCGAGACCTATTGTTGAACAAACACAAGTAAATGGTAAATGTAGAGGGAAACCGCAAAATCAAAATTTGAACAAAAATCTGAAAGCAAGCATCACAAACAAACAAGTTAACCCTGAACAAGCCTTCTCATGAATGAACAAGGTAAATATAGAATTTTCATCTCCAGAACATGGGTTCTGTCAATGCATACAGCTCAGTATTACAATTGCAATCTTTTCATTACTTGCAATCTAGCCCTCCACAATTAAAGGTACCTATGAGAAAAATAGTAAAGTGGTAAAGTAGGCGCCAACATGTCACGACCCGAGCTTGTGGACAAGAAAGAGCAAGGAAATAGGAATGCAATGGAAGTGGACGAGGAACCGAACGCTTGCGTCAGGGCGGAGCCGCGGTGGCAGCGACGCCCGAAAGCAAGGCTCGGAGGTAGATGGAGATGTCTCCTGATAATTCTTGCTTAATTCTCAAAGGATAGATTGGCGTGGATATAATAACCGCCCCTAATAGCAATGGCTAAAGATCGACTAACAAATTGAATCTGATACGTAACATGGAAAATGGAAACTAAGCAATCCAACTAAGCTAAGCTCCAGGCTTATCTGTTGCGTCGGTTGCCGCAGCTCCCTGGTGGCCCTTGCGACGGCACTGACAGTAACGCCCCCACATGACACAACATAAATGGCCCTTTTGGTAATCATCATTTTTCTTTGTGAGTTGTTATACCTCCAGCCTTCCAAGCACTGGAAACTGAGATGTCATACAGTGTTTGGGGAGGTGCCTCCGCTTAAAAAAAAACAACCATCCATTAACAGATCGGTACTTCAGGTATGAAGTTGATCCTAGTTCCAATATTCTAGGCATATCTCTAATAGAACGTTAGCAACTAATTCAAAGCACTTTTGCATCATGAGTTGAAACTCTGAATTCGAGGTGTTGCATGCCCATATAAACCACCTGCAAGATATCAAATATCGGCTCCCATTGTGCATCATGGAATTGAAGTTCTGTGTTGCTGCCAACTATGGAGGCTAAAGTTTGTTTCATATTTCAAAACAAGGAAAGAATGGATCAATTGCAGTGGGATTGATATCAAGAGGGAATGACAGTGTTTTGGAAACTGTTTTGGGATCGAAAACCGTAACATGGTTGGTTCCAGTTTTCAGCCCAAACCGTCTGGCTTGGCAGATTGCAGAATTTGAAAATTTTCAAGATCTGATAGTGGAAGTTGGTTATTGGACACTGAAATACATGTTTTTACAGATGTGATCGAAAGGGAAAAAAACTAAACCACAGGACGGTTTCGATTTCTAGGCCTGGATCCGGTGGTCGGTTCGTGGCAGCTTTTGGAACCCTGCCTTGCAGTCCTTACCCAATGGCAGGCAAGATGCCAATCAAGAGGAAAAGCTATGCAGGAGGAATTCAACTAGGGAAATAAGATTTAAATCAATTGGGTTGTACTCAGATAAGTTAATCATCAATCCATATCCCAAGGCACATTCGGATGACGAAAGCAAGTAATGGTGCCGCAAAGGTTTAAGTGCAGTGGGGGAAGACAGATTCATGAGCAAATTCTGAATCTGTTTCACGACTCCTGCGTGTAATTTGATGGATGTAGAAAATACCAGTCTAGCCTTACATTCTATTTTTAAGTTTGTACCTACGAAAAACTAGTACCCAACCCACAGGTACCTCTGACTCTCGACCATCGGATAACAATTAACGAATGCATGTGGTGACCTCCAAGCATAGGAGAAAATCTCCGGGGAAACATCTCTTTCGTGTGCCATTTTTCCCACGCCAAAAGTACACATCTTTATATGCAACTTGAACCATTACGTTTGTCCACTTCAAGTAGATCACACTAATGCATGGGAGTTGGGACAGTTCGACTAAGACTCACTTGAATACGTGACTCAAAGAGACATTTTATACGAGATTTAAAGTGCAATTCGTTGCTTACTAGTGCATAATAAAAAAGCTATCAAGATGTTATGGGTTGACTATATTTACCTGAAAGTAGTTGAGCTCTTGATTGTTGCACCATCCTTTTAGGTTAGGGCAACCAGCAATAAAAGAATACTGAGGTTTAAATGGTAGCTCTTCCAATGGAGTGATATAGAGTCGAGGACATAGGGCAATATATATGTTCCGAAGAGAGTAAAGATTTTGTAACCCTACCAAAAAATTCAAGCGCGAGCAATCTCTGATATCAAGTACCTGGAGGTGAGATGGTGCATCACCGACTGAAAGCTGGAGATTTGTCAGAGCTAATTTACTTATTACTACTTTCCTGAGGGAACTGAAATAAGGTATTCTTCTTAGTTTACAGCAATTTCTTATTGTAATGCTATGCAGTTTTGGGCAATCTGAATCTTGCACACCAAACCAATCCTCCATTTTGCACAAGTCTTCAAGTACTAACTCCTCCAAAGTAGGAAAGACTAACTTCATTTGCTGGGTACTATTATTGTGACATCGCAGATAATTATGATCCAACTTGCTAAAGCTTGAAATCCCAATAAGCTGAAGACACTGTAACTTCATGAGGTTTCCTACAGATAAAGGGAGCTCTACAATGTTACTGCAATGCTTCAAGCACAGTGTATCCAAGTCACCAAGCCCACTAAATGGATCCAATAACTCATCCATGAGCTCAAAGGAGATATCGACATATCTTAAACTGATAAGATTACTAAAACTGCTGGACGATACTCTTCCCAAAGTAGATATCACCAATTTTTCTAGGCTGTAAAGACGATATATCGACTTAGGCAGTTTATGAACATCACAATTCAAACAGAGATAACGCAAGTGCTTTAAATTCCCAATGCAAGATATCATCTTGTTAACATTCTTAGATAACTCTAGTACCAGAGCCCTCAAGTATGTCAAATTGGATAGCTTAACAGTAGAGGCAACATCACCACTGTGTAATAACAATGTCCGCAGAGATCTCGGTTCTTTGTTGGAAAGTGACTTTGCAAGTTCATAAATCACATCGTGCATCTTAAACCGCTGAACACAACCTAACAATTCTTCTGTAGAAGTTCCAGATCTGCCGATACCAAAATTCTGTTTATTTGAGGAAGTTTTATTCGATAATCTTCCACGTAGCCCATAGGTGTGATGCTCTTCTCTATACAATCGGCCAAAGTTAAATTTAGACCGTCGGCCAACATAAAATTCTTCGGGGTCAGCAACAAAAAGTTTTGCATACTCATCAACATAATAGCCATCACTAAACAATTGGTCCGGAAAAGTTTCAATCAATGATCTTGCATGCAGTTCATCAAAGTACGTGGCACCAACCTTCTCAGGTATTTTGCATCTTGTAGAGTTAATGTAACCTTGAGCTATCCACAAGTGGATAATTTGATCCTTTGTAAAGCCTAAATCTCTAGGGTACAAGGAGCAGAGTATGAAACAAGGTTTTAACCGTGTTGGCAACAGATAGTAGCTCAATCTGAGAGGTGGGAAGATATCATCATCGCCATCTAATTCCCAAAGCTCACTTTCCAAAATTTCCTTCCACGTATCCTCACCTGTTTTTGATCGTAAAAGGCAGCCTATTGACTTCGCTGCCAGCGGTAAGCCACCACACTTCCCAAAAATTCTCCTGGCAATCTGAACAGAGCAGGATTGTTCATTGACATGCTGCTTTCCAAAAGCATAGTGCCGAAACAGCAACCAGCCATCATCTTCGGGCAAGGACCCAAGGGTAAACTGTTCCAGTGTTTGCACAAGACGTGCCACCACTTTACTCCTGGTGGTCACTAATATTAACACTGATTGCGCAGATTTGAGTGGATTCAACAACTCTTGCCATAAACTTTGCCGTTCATTCCACAGATCATCAAGTACCAGAAGCAATCTCTTTCCATGAGCCACTTTTTGGAGAACCTCATGAACCAAGCTTAATTCTCTGAAGCCACTGAACTGCTTGGTTAACGACTCCGTAATTGCTACTGTCAGCCTGTGGACGTCGAATGTTGGAGACACATGAATCCAACCGCTGAGCTCAAAATGGTTTCTAACACGGACATCGTTATAAACCATCTGCGCCACAGTGGTCTTGCCAACACCACCCATTCCAACAATTGGCAAAACAACAATTCCAGGCCCTACACTGTGAGACAACACTGTCTCTAGAATACACTCTTTCTCACCAAGCCTACCAAAAACAACGGACTCATCTAGAAGGTGGCTAGTTGGCCGTGACTTCGACCATGCGTCCCTATCTACTATTCTCTGACCATCTTCTAATGTGAGCTGGAGAGCAGCTCGATCTCTACAGATTTCCTCGAAGCGGCTTGTGATCTCGTTAATTCTCTGCGAGTCAATTGCCACGAAGGTGAATGAGTAGGAGGAAACAATGAAAAATTAAGCATGATGTTTTTTTCAAGAAACGCGATCCCAGTAACCTAAGTATTAACCATAAATATATGCATATAAGCTCATTTAACAAGGAAAGGTAAGCACACTAATTACGAGAAAAATGGAGTTAGGTAGCAATCGACAAGATCTGGATGCATTAGTATTCACAAGTGTGTATGATCTGTACCATAGTTTATTTTCAAGAATTCAACAGATAACAGAAAATGCCTCTCCACAAAATTTTAATACAACTTATTACAACCAGTTGCATGCATACCTTTTTAAAACTATCATCATCCTCATTATCATGATCCATGTGCTTCCGCTTGCGTGAACAATTGGCTTCGCGTTCTTGGACTTGGCACTGCAGCAGTGTATAGCGGTAATCATCGAGGACATCATCCGCATCACGGGCCAAGTCCTTGAGCTCCGTAAGCCACAGCTTTACATAGTTGTCCTGGACCTCTCGCTCCTCGGCATCCGCGAGTGTGGCTTGGATGCGTGACAGCAGTCGGTCCAGCCGTTGCAGATCAGCAGAAACAGTGCGGTGATCACCGTATGGGTATGAAGATGACGATGGGCTACGAAGAATGGCCAACAGGCTGCTGGCTGATGACAGGAGAGATGACACTAATCCACTAGCCATAGGTTTTTCGTTCGGGGTGTCTCCTCTTCCTAAGGTTGTGTTTGGTTCAGGGGATATCCCGAGATGGGGTGGGTTGGACCCTTTTTTTGTAGTGTTTGGTTTGGAAATTTGGTGGGGTGGGTTGGACCCAAAAGAAAAGATTCTCCTGAAAAGTGCGTTGGAACGATCCGCCCAAAACGAGCGAACCGCGCCAACCCACTTCTCTGCGCGCGCCTCGCCGTCTTCCCGCCGCCGCGCCTCTCCCGGCGCTGTCTTCCCGCCGCCGCGCCTCTCCCGGCGCCCATCTTCCCGCCGCCGCGCCCTTCCCATCTCCCGGCGCCGTCTTCCCGCCGCCGCGCCTCCCCGGCGCCCGTCTTCCCGCCGCCGCGCCTCCACCCGCCGCCGTCTTCCCGCCGCGCGCCCTTCCCCATCTCCCCGCCGCCACGCGCATGGTGCTCCGGTCGTCGCCGTCGTCTCCACTGCCGGTATCCTCTGCACCAACCCATTCTATCCCTCCATCCAAACAAAAAGCAGGGACTAACCCATCCTTATAACCAAACAAAAAGTAGAATTATCTCATCCCACATATCTAGGTTGAATCTATCCCATCCCACCAAGTCTCCAAACCAAACAAACGTAAGTGAACAAACATGAGCTCTGTGCAGATCCACGAGGCTTCCCTGTTCCCCTTCCTATTTTCTGCTTGGTGGCAAATTGCTATTGGCTCTAATTTTTGTGGGCTTGCACCTCTTACCTACCCCTCCCAGAGCAAACGACGTTACTTTTCTCGGACGAAACATCATAAATGACATTTCTTTTCTCGAAGGAAACATGTAATTTCAGAAAATGATGGCGCCAAAACAAATCTAATCAACGGAGGGAATAGGTATACGCGCCAAAAAAAAATAGAACATTATTTTTATTCATCTCTTCCAAAGTCCACCAAGAACAGTAAATACAAATAAGCCCCCTGTTACAATGGCATCTTCCCCAAATCTTGCCGAGCCCAACGCCATAGCTTGTAACATGGCAATGTCATCATAGTTGCATACAGAGCAAATACCACGTGTTCATGAAAGATGCATCGGTTCCAATGGCATCCACAAATTTCGCCGATGACAACAGTACTCCCAGTAATTTGAAAGCAACATCACTACTATAAGACGTAAGATATCTTATCACCTGTTTCTTGTCATGTTTTAGTATTAAACACGGAGGAAGCAAACAAAATTTACTAAGGTCCTCTACACAGCATAAAAATATAGAGATCCAAAGTAATATCACACAAAAGAAAGGAACAAGAAAACTTACCAAGGAGATGAGCATTGAAATGGATCAGTAGGCTATAACTGAGGATGTGGCGGTGGATCATGCCGACGTGGTCAAATTTTGGGCATATCTAGCACTGTATAAACTATTAATTCCAATTTTAGCTCCCTGCGCACGGTAATTTTATTTCTGGCCCCCGTTTCTACCGTGGGATTGTACGGAGCTATAGTGCGGTCAGTGGCGGTGGATCATGCCGACATGGTCAAATTTTGGGCATATCTAGCACTGTGTAAACCATTAATTCCAATTTTAGCTCCCTGCACACGGTAATTCCATTTCTGGCCCCCGTTTCCACCGCGGGACTGTACGGAGCTGGCACATGGCCGGTCGTGCGGTCAACTGAAGTGTCCCACCGCATGTTACTCCCATCCGTGGTAACTGCTAATTATTGTTCAGGAAAGATCTGTTGGGAACTGCTAATCTAACCATTATTGTAGTGAGATCCTTGTGTTCCAGTTTGCCATGAGAACTGTACATGGCTTGCAGCCTTGCAGCAATGCTAGCCAATGCATGTCGCAAATGAGTAATTGGTACATTTTTTTTGTCCTCTGTGTGCGGTCGGATGTGAGTAACATGCGGTGGGAAAGCGAATGATCTGTGCTACAATTGAGTCGTATGGTCCAGGATTGCACGACCGTGCTACAGTGCAGTCATGCGGTTCCGGACTGCACGACCGGCCAGGTGTCGACTCCGCGCAGTCCCACGGTGGAAACGGGGTTAGAAATAGAATTACCGTATGCAGGAGGCTAAAATTAAAATTAATGGTTTATATAATGCTATATGGGTCTGTTTGGTTGCCTGCATGAGTTGATGCAGGCTGCATGAGCGTGGCCAGACTGAGGAGGGAAGCTCATCAGCCGCGTTCCTCCTCAGCCTGGCTCCAGTTGTTTTTTTGCATTCGCTCGTGCAGACTCTCTCCACTCCGCAGCCAACCAAACACCATCTCCCTACATATGCTAGTGCGAGCCACCCGTATACAGCAACCAAACAGGCCCATAGGGCCTGTTTGGTTGCCTGCATCCGGTTGAACCAGGCTGGCCGGATGCAAGGTCTCCTTGTTTGGTTGCCTGGTCGCTGGGTTCAGCCTGGCTCTGCTCATGCAAGATTCCCCCCGCAGCCAGACTCTGGAGAAACGTGGGAATCGGACATTTCTAGGGAGCCAGGCTCGCGGGATGCAGGTGATTAGTCAGTTGATGATGTTATTAGTGTATATTAGTAAATATCAAGTATTATTAACGTGTTTTGAAGAAGTTTAAGATATAATAAGATACAAACATCTCATATAACATATATTCATAATCATAATCATAATCTTATATTATTTTTATCTCATACAACATATCTTCGTACAGACAACCAAACAATATCTCTTCTCAGTCAGACTCTACTCATACGTGAACCAAACATGACAGTGTTGCATATGCTCAACCTGTCCCACGAGAGTCTGACTCTCAGATACAAACTAAACTTTACTTGTACGTGAACCAAACAGGCACTGTATATCCAAAATTCAGTCACGGCGTACTGCTTTCACAACGTGTGTACGAATCTTACAAAGCTAGCTGCAGCTGAGAAAAGTCCGTGAAGTTGGGGCCATGTGATGGCGACTGCCTGTGCTAGGAGGCGAGCTATACGATGTCAGCATTGGCAATTGGAGTGTTTGGTGAAACCTACTCGATGCATCCTTATCTTTTGCTTCGTTTTTTTCAAGAATCTTTGTTTTTATTTATTGCTCAGTGGATGGAGAGAGAGGCCGTCTGTTCAATTGATGGATAGACATTGCCAGATGGGGGCGGGGGCCTGGGCAAGAGCTGCAGACTCACCAAAAAATCAGAGCTAGTAGAAACTTGCCACCTAGCGAGAAACGGGAAGGGAATAGGAAGAGAAAATGGAGAAGCCGCGTCCAGTCTAGTACTCTACAAAATCGACGGACAGGTCTAATACTGGGGTTATCTAATTTGTTCAGTTGTTTCAGACCACTCGAATGCCTTATCTATATACGCAAGTACACCTCAGCTGTGCAGTCCGAGTGATATCGACTTCAGACCACTCGAATGCCTTATCGCAAGTCACCTCAGCTGTGCGGTCCGAGTGATATCGACATTTCGAGCACTCCAGTTAACTTACGAAATGTAACACGGTCAACAAGATGAAGAAATAGCACCTAAGGGAGATAAGAATTTAAATTTGTCTACTGCTTTTTACTTCATGGGGATGACAGTTTCAACACAAAAGAGAACAAACTTTTTAGAATTTAAATTTGGTAAAATTGGTTTAGTGACATGATCATCTAGTATCGGACCCAAAAATTAAATTCCATGAGAAATAACTAGCACACACATAAAACATCATTGCATCATATCCATACATGAGTAAATAGAACAAAGTAACAGTAATAATAAGCGTTTTAGCATAGGCCTACATGATAAAGTCTTACACAAATGGACTGACCAGCTAAAAGTTCACATAAAAGAGTATTTGCAGAAAACATAAGCAATATATAAGACAAAAGGGCCCTCATGATATGCTACAAATCTACGGGCAACCGACTAGGTTAACACCCTAGTACTTGGCATCATCATCACCAAATCCCATAACATAAAAGTAGCCAACCAAGTTATCTTCTCTCATAATGTTCAAGCAAGACTTTAAGCAAGGATATTGGTACATGCAACCTATATCAATAGAATGGTTGTCCTATCTAAATTACTTTACGCAAAGCGAGTTTTTATTTGTAATAGACTTAGAAATTTGTAAAGAGCAATTTGTAAGAACAATTGACATTAATAAGAAATAACGAGCAATAAATAATAATAATACATAAGTACATGAATCAAGTGACATTCCTTCATCACAACATCAACAATGGTGATCGTTTGCCAAACTTTTCTAACATGAATGCCTGTCATCCATATCATTCCCAAAACCAATTTTTAAATAAATAAAAAATGTACCAAGTGTGGTATTACCAAACGATGTCTATAACGGGGAACATAACTATTCGAATAGATTGATATCACACTTTACAGATGATATACAACTTTACCTATATAATATAGTCAACTCACCATAGTCTGTCATAACTCGCCATACGACAATATGCGATTGAGTAACTATATCCATGCATTTACAATATATTTCCCTAACAATAAACCATCATATGAGCTACTACCTCAAGATATGAACTAGGGGTGAAAACGGGTCGGATTCGGACGGATATTGCTGTTACCATATCCTAACCCATATTTTTTCTCCGGATTCGGTACCAATCGGATTCGGTGTCGGATCGGTCGGGATTAACCCATTTCGTTTGCACCCCTACTTGTTTGTAAGGAATGCATACAATGCAGTAAATGGAGTAGGACGCACTGACTTGATGTTACTATTTAATAGCTGATGTGGAAGATTTTATTTTACCATGGCAAAAGAAAATGAAACGTCAAATAGTAGCATTAACCTGAAATCAAACTTGAAGATGTATCGGATTCGGACGGATATTCGGATTCGGACGGATATTGCTGTTACCATATCCTAACCCATATTTTTTTCTCCGGATTCGGTACCAATCGGATTCGGTGCCGGATCGGTCGGGATTAACCCGACCCGTTTTCACCCCTAATATGAACGTTTATTTATCATCGCCAAGAGAGCTCATAGTTGTGCAGGTAAGCCTTGCATAGCAATGCAACAACCCCATAGAGCATGGAGATCTATTTACCAAGCACGCACGACCAACAAGTAAACCTATCAACTATAGCCTACGCTATAATGATAGAACTCAATAAATTATTTCGCCAAGTTTGTCCCACTATAGGCAAGACTACCAAACTAAGATCTCGTGCAAACTGCACTAGTCTCCACAAGCCACTTGTCCAAGTCTAAATCAATTTTATTTTCATATTTTTGACTAAATTATTAGAGGGATAATATTTTATTATTTTAATTAATTCATTTTTCACTATTTTATTATTATTAAACTAAGCATGGTTAAACATATGACTCATATACCACTCTAAAATTCCACAAATATTTACTATCATAGTGGATAATAATCCTAAGATGAAAACAAGGATATCAACTTTTTCAAGGTAGGATCAATGCTACAATTGATGATAACTAATTACTAGACATAAACGTAGCCATTTAATCAAATTAAGCATGCATAATAGTTTGAACAAACAAAATACATAACATTGAAATATGGTATCAACATGATCAAAGGAGAGTGCCTACCTTGCTCTTTGAACAGTTACTCATGCTCTGGATTGACTTCGAATCTTTCCGTCATGTCAGTATCTAAATAGGAAAAGCCAAGAAACATAAATAAATTTTAAATAAATTAAAAAGACACCAAAATTAATTATTTTGTGCACAATGAAATTCCATGATTTTATAAAAAAAATCATAAACAAGAATTTCTCAAATCGGAGTTCGTATGAGGGAGAACGGGCTTTCCGAAGTTTTGCTAGGAGAGGAAATCCATGAAAAAAAGAGAGAAAATATTGTACAATTAGGTTTCAGATTTTTAATTTAATTTCTACATAAAAACTAGGTTTTATTGCATCAACATGATGATGGGTGGGACCAGGTCCACGGTGAACCGAGCTCACGGACAGGCTAACTAACGTGTAGGGTCCACATGTCACTGACTCTAGTTTACAAACCAATTTAAATTAAAATCTTGATTAATTAACCGACTTGTCCCACATGTCAGCAACTCATTATCTCTAACTAACATCATTAACGCTAATCTAATCCTAATCCCTAGGATTACTATGTAGTGCCAGTACCGCGCGTATGGTTGGCTCGGGCGATCTCGTCGGTGGCGATGGAGGGGCAACAAAGTGAGAACAAGGCCAGGGACGGGATGCATTGGCAAGAGGAGTCGATCGGCAATGGTGGCGGTCAAGGAGCTGGATGGAGGCAGTTGCACGGTGTTGGCCGCCAATGGGGATGCCTCAGCTACGCAACGGCGTCAGCTCGGAAGTGAAGGAGAAGGGAAATTGATCCCTGAGGTGGCTTCATTGGTGCCATGTGATTTAAAGGGATGGGCACCAGGACCAATGGTCATCGGAGATGAGCCAGTAGTAGAGAAATGCGGCGGCGCTACACAATGCTACGGTGGTGATAGCGAAAGCTATGACTTCGAGTCAAATTGAGTAGTGCTAACGGATCAGGAGCTCACCACAAACACGTCAGATTGGGATGGCGACAGAGGAGGAGCTCTAGAACGACAGTACAACGGTGAACAACAGTCGTGGCGATGGCTTCAATAGCGGCGTAGCTCGAAGGTGATGGGAGGGCTGAAATTGATCACACAACGAGGTTCAGCAAGGCAAGGAGATGCTAAAAAGGACCACGCTGAGGCTTAGGACTCGCCGAAGAGGAACCTGCTACGGGATGACGGTGGTGCATAGAGGCTGTGGCGATGACATCACGGTGGTGGCGCTCGTCGGCTCGTTGAAATGGAGGACACGGTGAAGCTTAGGAAAGCGAGGCGATGGTGAAAAAGACCATGACCAAGGCCGAAGCTCACCAAAGGCAAAGGGAGACAATGGTGATGACAGCAATGTAAGATGAAGGAGATGACTAGGATCTCGCGATACGCTGCACCAAACATGAAATAGGTTCAGGGCTCTCGCTCAACAGAGGAAATGGCGCAAAGTGACATGGATGGAAAAACAAGAGCTCACCAGAGAAGAAGCTGGGCCACGGCTGAACACGCACACTAGAGCCGACAATGACAACATGTTCTAGGTGAACTAGAGGAGGAAGCTTGCTTCAAAGGGGCAAAATGGAAACGGAATGAAGTGTAGAGGAATGGGACACACTTGGCTTGGCTTTAAAGGGGCGAGATGAGGGCACTAGGTTCATCAATTTCTCATGGCCAAATGGGAAGTCTTGCGACTTGGGCGTGCAGCATGGTCTCTCTCTCTCGACAATAGCTAACAGAAGGAGATGGGACAGCTCGCGACTTTGATGAGGGAGCTCAAGGCGGGCAGCATTTCCAGTGCACATGCGACCACTCTAGATGAGCAGTGCATGGAAGCTCGACTCCAATGGCACAGTCACGAGTGGACAACGACTTCTGCTGCGCCAACGGCTGCGAGCGAGCAACGAGATAGAAGACGCACTTACAAAAATACACCTCTGCGTGGAGAAAACAGATAGAGGAGGCGGCTATGGAGGGGACGGTGCGTGGGCCGGAAACAGGCCAAAACAAGAAACAGGTTGGGCCAAGGCTACTGTTAACAATTTCGAATTTAAACTTTTATGAATTTATCTAATTCCATAAATCAAGTTTAAGCTTGGAAAATTAGCAAACTTACTTCCAAATTGCTGAAAATTTTTGGAGAAGCACTTTAGATTAGTTAGAACTCGAATAAAATGTTTCAATTTTTGGAGAAACTACTCGCGCCCTCTGGCAAATGGGAGCTTGGGTAGGTCCAATTTGGTGTTTTCTTTGCTTTTTCATGAGTTTTCCCAAAAGGTTGAATTCCTTTGATGTAAATTGGTATGTCGGGGTTCTAATTTTGATATTTTCTCTTAATTTCTGCTTGCAGTCAATCGCCAAACAGAGGAGTTGCTGCGGCACAAAGACATGGAAATTGGATTGTCAGCGAGCATAATTGGCAAGTGTTGTGGTCTTTAGGAATTCGGATCTTGTTGTGTAATGCAAGTGACAGTTCTAGTATGTCTTGGTAGTCTGTATCTTTGATTTGAACTGAAATTAAGCAAACTGATGAACCATAATGCATGTAGCATCCTGGTTCTTTTGTAACCCAAGTTGGCATCGGATGGCAGCCAATATCCAAGGCCTAGGGTAGTCGATAGTGTCGGTAGGGGTGAAAAGCGGATGCAAATTATCCATATTATTTGGTTACCCTATATTTTTCCGACCAATTAACATTTTCTATTCTATTTGTATTCATATTCGAATTCGCATAAAAATATAGATGCGAATATGGCATGAACTTTTGCCATTCAAAATATTATTTTATCCAGACTATCTATATCCATATTCATATTCGACAAAGCAATATGTATATTTTATTATAATACGACTAATTAGTTGAACAAGTTTTTTTAATTGAATGTAAATTCATGTGTCTTCAGGTGAAGTAAATGAATTAGAATGATTAAACATGATTGTATAAGGATAAAACATCATTAATATCTTCATACTACATAAGTTATGAGGATATCTGGATCCGATCGAATTGAGTAGATATTTGATTTGAATTCATATTCGATATTTGTCCGGTCCGTATTCGTATCCGATGTTTGTTCGATTCATATTCGAATCCAAAAAAAAATATAGATACAAATATAATTTAAATACTATTTGATCCATACTCGATCTATTTTCCCTAGACGCCGGTGTATTTGGTCGGGCTCGACTGAATCAGGCTGATGAGGTAAAGGCGTCTTTTCAGTTAGCGGGTTTTGAGCAAAAAGGAAACGAAAAAAGTCAAACGGGGCAGACGGAATAGCAAAAGGATGAACAAGGTGATATTGCAATGGTAATAAAATGTACCAGTGAAGTCCAATGGCATAAAACTAAACTGACGAAGTGACGATCTTTCGGTGTACCAAACCAATTATTCCTCGCCGAGCTCGCCAAAAACGGTAGCCTTCCCCACCCAACCCCACGCCCGCCGCACCGATCCGTACTTTCCCGTACCCTCTCCGGGGCCGTTACTGAGGCGGATCTGATTGTTACTTTCTACACAGAGGATGTTGTTAACATGATCGTAGAGTGCAGAGCATGACATCCAGAAGGGTTCCCTGTTTGCGTCATAGCCGTAAAGGTTACTTCAATTAATTCTCTGTTTGCATTGTAGTTAAGCTTTTGCTTACATCCCATTGTAATTGCTTGAATTATTGTTATGTTCTAAATTTTATGTGCGACGGCTATCTCAAATACACCATTTCATTAGCAAAATTTAACAGGATTCTCTCGCCTTCTCCCTCATATGTCTCTATCTCCTGTAAAGTTGTAACCTCTCGTGCCTTTCATAAAAAAAGCCTTGGAACTTGATTTCAGGTTTTAAGTAGGACATGCTTCAATCTTCCATAGTCCCCTTTATGCAATCCATCAATATTAATGTTCTGGAGCATGAATACATTATTATTGTTGTTGTTGTTATGTTTTTAGCTAGGTTACTTCGAGAAATTTAATAATTTATTACTTTGTGTGTTGGTATAGCAGCCTGACCATCAACAACTTATAGTTGATGCCGGTGCCCTACCTCTGCTGGTGAATCTCCTAAAAAGGCATCAAAATGCTACAAATTTGAGGATAGTTAACAGTGTTATCAGGAGAGCAGCGGATGCAATCACCAATCTCGCTCGCGAAAATAGCAACATCAAAACTTGCATTAGGTTTTGTTCTATATTGTAACACCCCGCCCACCAATGGGCCTAGAGTGCTACATCATTGCATAGCATTACCCTTCTTTTTCAACTGCTAACCGTTTTAAGAAAACACTACTTTATTCATACTGCAGCGACTACTTACAACATATCATTTAAAGCAACTATTCTAGCATACTATTGGAGTTTAAACATGCTACCAAACTGATATGCGAAGTGTTGCTAGTACGTGAAGTTATTCATGTGTTACTCTCACCTGTGCATGACATCCTCAATGGTCACCTAAAAAAACAACAAGACAAAGGTGAGTCTAAAGGCTCAGCTAGTACAAAGCAGAACAATACAAGGGTGAGTCTGAACACTCAACTTGGCCTTTCTAGCAAACACGCGGGACACAAAAGAATAAGTAACACTGAATCGACAAGAACAAGAGAATCATATGAATATGCTAACAGGGTACATGTTACCACATCAAGTCGACCCGCGAACTCGGCGATAGGCAGTGAGTGGACTCCTGGTGATGCCCAGGTGACGAGAGCCCCGACGCTCTACTAGGGTGGCATCAAAAACAGAGGCGGTGCAGTGTACTGGAGTAAAGGTGTCAGTGCAGGATGCTAGTAATACCCGACAGGTGGAGCCCAGGAAAGAGGAGGCTGCAACACAGGGGCAGCCACCATCATCTAGACTGACCCTCGAGGTGGAGCGTTTGACGAAGACGCAGGTACTGGCTCCCACTTGATGAGGCTAACAGGATTCTGTTGACAAACCATCATTTTGTGCCCCGCTTTGCCACAATGCTGACAGTTCCCGGTCCAAGAACACTCAACAGCACGGTGTCTATCATCGCACTTGAAATAGATCATGCCCTGCCCTAGGACAGGATGACAGGCTGAGTTTGCTGAGATAACCCACCCCCTTAGTGAAGCTCCTCTTTTGGTCACCACCAGAAGCGTTTGGATCACTAGAGGATTGCTGCCCTTTAGTGAGCTGCGTCTCCATCTTCATCCCTCTGGCCTGGTCTACCATGGTGCTATGGTCTCGTGCAGCTGTAACTCCCATATGGCGTAACCAATCTGCAGCTTGAACTGGTGTACCCGACCCGACGAAGGCCGCTAATCGCAAAGCCAACCATTCACGAAGGCCCATCCCTACCTCCGGTACACCTAGAACGGCAGTAGGGGTAGCAACGGGTACGGCCACAACAGCGACTGACAGCTTATCCCAGTGAAGCACAAGGACATCCTCTACCAATGCTCGCACTAGGGCCAATGACCTTGCTAGATCTCTAGCTACAGACTGCTCAGTGGAAGCAACCTCGACACTAGGTGCTTCAAACTGAACCTCAAGCAATGGCTCCGCTTGGCCACAGCCACGACCTCCACGGCCTCGGCCACGGCCGCGTTCTCTACCTCTTGGCATCTCTATTCATGACAGACAACCATTCACACAATTAGCGAAACATAGATGTACTAGAAGACCCATACCCCATCATATTGTGCACCAGAGTGTGTCAAATTTTAGTTATTATTTTTTTGCCTAAGTCAAATTTTTAGTTGAATAATTAAGTTAAATTGTCAAATTTCTTTACCACGGACCTAACGTCCGCTCTGATACCAATTGTAACACCCCGCCCACTGATGGGCCTAGAGTGCTACCATCATTGCATAGCATTAGCCTTCATTTTCAACTGCTAACCATTTTAAGAAAACAATACTTTATTCATACTAAAGTGACCACTTACAATATATCATTTAAAGCAACTATTCTAGCATACTATTGGAGTTTAAACATGCTACCAAAAGCTGATATGCGAAGTGCTGCTAGTACGTGAAGTTATTCATGTGTTACTCCTGCTCGTGCATGACGTTCTCAACGGTCACTTAAAAAAACAACAAAGCAAGGGTGAGTCTAAAGACTCAGCAAGTACAAAGCAGAACAGTAAATAACAAATTCACGTTTCAGTCCATAATCATCGCAATTTCAATAACACTTGTTTCCATTTAATCTCTTTAATTTCTCATCAACCAATCATAATGCATTTGCACCCGTTCTCTGTCATAATGCAATTGCATATGCACATGCACTTCTCTCTTATCTCTTTAGCCTATATCGGTATAGGCGAATGAGCACTAGTCAGTACTCACCCAAGCCCACCTTGTTTCTATGCGGGGATCACAAGCCCGTCTTTTTTTATACGAGGACATCAATCTCTACTCCCATGGAGTGCCTACACAAAGTAGACCAATGATACCACAAAGTCTATCTATTTTCAGGACATGTACGCATGCAATGCAAATTCTCCATTTAAGCATATTAATATATAATGTTTCAATAACTGTTATTCATCTAATAGCAATCACTACCCGAATTACCGCTTTACCATGTACTTGCCTGGTTAGCCTTAGGACGACGTGTGGACGGCTCTGACCTGAAACCTCCACCTGTACAAGCATCATTTGGCTCAATACACCAAAGCGATACATGCGTTTATATGCACAACACCTATTTTACGCGCAATACTCGACATCGACATAAAACGCCCGGGGGTTAAGAACTCGTCGTGCAGGTACCAAACCCTCTGTTTTTTCTTTTTCTCCCTTTTTTCTTTCCTTTTCATTTCTTTCTTTCTTTTCTTTTCTCTCCTTTTCTTTTCTTTTCTCTCCATTTCTTCTCTCTGTCTCTTTTTTTCTACCTAGCCAAACGACCTCTCTTTTTCTCCTCCTCTTATCTCTCTCTCCGGTGGATTGCAGTGCACAGGGGCTCTCGGGCATCTTGACCTACAGTGTGCCACCGAGCCGCCGGTGACTCCTCCCAATCCGGTCGGCCAGGGCCAGATCCAATCGTCGCCCCACTGCCGGCCGCCTCCCCGTCGGCTGAAAGATCAAGCCCCGTTTTAGTTGGTTTTGGTGTTAATGACAAATGCCATTATGAGATTTTGATATAAATGACAAATACTTTTATATTGTTTTGGTGATAATGACAAATGTATATATGAGACTAATATGTTTGTTCAAGGTATATTATAGCTTAGTCTCATTTGGATGAAAAGGTGAAATCAAAAAGGTATGCATTCAAAATCACTTTCTCATATGCTAATGCATTCCTTAGATCCAAATATAGATTGAACTCCTCAATTAGTTCAAATGAATATGTGCATATGTTTTTTCATATAGACTTGTATGCACACATTTAGGGGGAGCTCTCTCTATGTTTTGGAGTTTCACTAGTATTGATCCATGTTTCCTTTTATACATACATTGGGATCAATATTAGAAGCATGCATTCATTGAAAATCTGTTTTAAAACAACATTTGTGCTCATGCGGGCGAGCGGTAGTACCGCAGGTTTGAACGTCGGAACTACCGGAGAGCGGTAGTTCCGCGCCCAGAAGCGGTAGTACCGGCGAGCGGAAGATCCGGTTTTCAAGCGGATCCTTTTTTCCAGAGAGCACCCTCCGGATGCATTTGAATTTTCACGGGATCGGAAGTACCGGCGATTTGCACGGAACTACGCGAGTTGCGTAGTACCGCAGATAAGAGCGGTACTTCCGAGTCCGAAGCTCGGAGGTAGAGCGGAACCTTTTTCCAGAGCGCCAAGTTTGGTTCGGCTCAGCGGAACTACGCATCGACTTCGCGGAACTACCGTGAGCGGTAGTACGGAAGTTACAACGCGATAGTACCGCACTTTGAATTCAAATGATTTTATATTCAATTTATTATCTCATTATTTGTTGAGATTGTCATGAATTACCAAAAAGGGAAGATTGTTGAATCTAGTCCCCCATTATGTGTTAATGGTGAAGTTTGGTAATTGATGACAATTGTTTTGTGGACTAACGGTTTCCATGAGTTGGATGAATAGGTTAGGTTCCACAAATGAAGATGACTTGGATGACTTCGTGTGTTGAAGATCATCAAGTCAAGATTGAGATGAAGATGGTTTCATGTGTTGAAGGCAATCAAAGAAGAAGAAGATGTGTCATGAGTTGATGCATGATGATCATGTGTTGATCAAGTCAAGGAAGACCATCATGTGTTGATGGAGTTGATGAGAGGGATGCATCATGAGTTGATGCATATCGAGATGATGACCCAAGGTAAAGGTATGACTAGCTAGGGCTAAGGATGTGTTCCTAGTCTTTTACCGGTCGTGGTGTTTGGTTGGAAGACCGGATTGCTAGTATAGGTTGCCGTACTATTAAGAGGGGTCATGTCTAGTAGTTTGAGTCTCATCATGTGTTGATAGCTCAACCTCACTTGCTCTAGCTCATCTCGGCATGAGGCTTGCATTTGCGAATGTGTTTTGCAAATGGTTGAAGCCCATGTGACAAATCCTTGTAACATGTGACTATACTTTGCAAATGTGTTTTGCAAAAGGTTGAAGTCCATGTACCTACTCCTTGTGACATGATCTAAGTTTGCAAATATGTTTTGCAAAAGTTGGAGATCATGTATTATCCCTTGGCATGGTCTAAAATCGTTTAGTGCTATTCCCTTTAGACATAGACCATGAGAGTGACTCTTTTGGATATCTTTTAATTTCTGCATTGATCTAATGTGTTTGAGATCATGCAAATAGATGGGTTGTGTAGCCCTTTGAATAAGCTTTCCATAGAGTCCAAGATCACTCAATTCCGACATCGGAGTCAAAAGTTATGACCGTTTTTGAGTGCTGTTGCGTGCTGAAGCGGAAGTACCGCGCCGACTTCCCGGTACTACCGCAGAACGGTAGTACCGCATTTTATAACTGCGGTAGTACCGCAAATGACTGACTAACGGCTATTTTTCTAGCCGTTATGGTGGGGAGCGGTAGTACCGGTACTGTAGCAGCGGTAGTACCGCAAAATCCTGTTTTTGACTCCAACGGCTAGTTTTGAGGTGTGGGTTATAAATACTCCATTGTGGCCGGTTGGGGTAAGGTTCTAGGGACTCCATTTCACTCTTTTGAGCTAGTGTGAGGCTCTCCACTCAATTGTGCATGTGTTGCACTTTGTGAGAGAGGAGAGGTGATCTAGAGTGCATGTGTTGCATCTAGAGAAGGACTTTGTGTCCGGATTGAGCTTGTGCATTCGTTGCACGTGGTGAGAGTCAAGTGAGGGACTTGGCTTGTTACTCTTGGAGTTTGCCGACTCCTAGACGGCGTGGGAGACGTCGTGCCCGGTGATCTTCTCAAAGAAGCTTGTGAGAAGGCCCGGCGTGTGTGAAGGTTGGAGCTCACCTACCCGGAGCGGGGAAGAGCTACCACTAGTGGATTTGAGGTGGAAGGCTTAATTCGTGGAGCCGGTCCAATTCGTTTGGGCTAACCTCAACGTGGATTAGGGGAGACCGGCAAGTCTCCGAACACCACGGTAAAAAGAGAACGTGTCATTGTGGTTTGTTTTCTCGTGCTCTTTTTACATTCAAGCAATTTACATTCATAGAATAAATTGATTGCTTGTCAACCTAGGATTGCAAAACTTTGACCTAGGATAGAAGTGTTGGTGCACTTAGGCGAATTTATTTGTTCTAGGCATTATTTGAGCTAAACCAACTTGAATCTAGCTTCCGCATTGTATACTTGGTTTAGGCAAATAGAAAAGGTCTTTAATTGTTAATGTTAACTTGAAGAAAATTTTTAGACCGCCTATTCACCCCCCCTCTAGTCGGCCTCCTCGATCTTACATCGGCCTTCAACCACCTCCTTCACCGCTCCTCCCCCAGGCCTCTGGCTCCAGACCACCGCCCTCCATGGCGTCTCTCCGACTCAACCCCTCTGATGTGGCACCAAGTAGCACTACAACTTTGGTTAGTGCTTGCAGTTCTGTGCATAATGTTCAAGAAGATTTGAATATCAATTCTGAGGTTTCTAATGTGCACAAGAGATATATTTGGAAAGCTAATGAAGTCTATTTTCCAACGAATCAAACGGCACTTGATTGGAGATTCCTACACAAAGTTATGGCAATTTCATTGGATGCTGCACGAGCTGTCCAGAGAGACGCGCGAGACTTGCCAAACATAAAGAGTTCGAGTATTGCAATGCAAATAAGGATAAAATCCGACCACACCATGGCTTTCTCAAGGTTGAGAAGGACTCCTTTTCAGGTTCCAAACGGATTTGGAAGCCCCTTGAATAAGAAAACAAAACATATAAAGATTTGAAACCGATTCGGACTCGGATTGGGACAGCTGGCAAGACCGATACTAAAACGTCCATAACTTTCACAAACGGAGTCCGATTTGGGCGTTCTTGGACTCGTTGGAAAGCTATTTCGAAGCCCCACACAATGGATAAGGTTCCAACCACGAATTCCTCATAGTTAGATCGCAAATTAAGAGAGAATTCAGAGGTAACAGTTTAGGTATTTACTTTTTAGTTCTATTGGAGTTTGTTTTGGCCTTAGGCCAAGTTGTGCGTGAGTTTTAGTCAAGGCCGTGCATTGTGCACCAATATAAGGCCAGGGCCTTAGCCCCATTGTAACTCAGGTTATGAATTGAGAAATAGAAACCAGAAAATCACCATGGTTTGGTGGCCATTGTTGGCGTGTTCTTGAGATTTCCATCGAGGAATTGCTCTTGGTGTGTTGAATCCAATTATGGTGTTGGATTCTACTCACTAAAACTTCGGTTTCTCTACCCTTCATTCACGTGCTGCGGTTTGCGTGGGAGAAGGCTTATCTTGGAGAGGGCTTCCAACAAGGTGTATCATGAAAGATCAGGGCCAAAGCAACGGAATTCAGCTAGCTTGCTAGGTGGATCCGCATCATCTTGGTATCAGAGCGTGGTTGATCACGGTACGGGGTTGCTGAATTTTTCTTGATGGCGGGTTCTATGAAGATTGAAGATGGCAATGCACGACATAATCATGCCGAGCCAATCGGGGAGGTGCCCCAATATGCGGCATCTTTGCTGCCCGAGGTGCGACACGGACTTGAAGCGACACGTGACTACTTCTTAAGTTGTCACCGGAAGCTTGAAGGCAAGGTTGATGATTTGGGGGCGCGAATTGATGCTTTGATGGAGGCGCTACGCAACCAGCCACCACAATTTCAACATGTTGAACGGGGACCTCAATATCCCGAACGGCGTGCACCATATTGTAACAGCCCACTGTTTATTTCAAAAATTTCAAAAAAATTAATTAATTTAAAATAAAATAAGTGTTCTTTGGTTGCTTAAATTTCTGAGATTTTATTTGCCTGTTTTTAGCTTTTAAAAAGGCTTTTAAAAGAAGTAATTTAACTAAAAACATAAAATTATTATTAAATAAAAGGATATTTTGAAGTTTTATAAAAATATCATTTCAAATTATGTATTTAAAAGCATTTGGCTTTTATTTGGATTTCTTGTGATTTTTTGGAGTTTATTTGGATTTATGTAGATTTTATTTCAAAGTCTAAAGTAAGAAAATGTATTTTAAATATTTTAGTAAAGCCAAAAAGAGTTTACGTTATTTTTCCTAACCTTCCTTAAATTTTTAATTATTTTTGAGAATTTTTTGGAATTAAAAATCAATTTTAAAGGTTAAAAAGCATCTTATAAAATTATTAAATGAAAATATGAAATTAAAAATATTTTTTCTATGTCTAAAAGAGCTCCAGGAATATTCTATAATTTTTCTGGAATTTTTTAGACATTAATTATTATTTTCTAAGTATTTATAAAGTTTCTAGTATTTTCTGAAATTTATTCTGAAAATAAAAAATCAAATTAATCCAAGCCCGCCATGTGTCGCTCTCAGATTGAATCACTCTCTCTCCACGATTTAATCCTAGCCATACAAAGTCACTTACCCCTTCATATCCATCCAAAAGCCGTGAATCATCCACTTGCCACGTGTCGCAAATCCGACGGCCCGTACCCTTTCACTTCCTCTCTCTCTCAATGACGCATGGACCCCACATGTCATATGTTTCTTCAACCTCTCCTTCTTCCTCCTCCCACCCTCTCTCCTCCACCATTAAAACCGAAATAGAGCTCATGAAAACCCGCCGTTTCTTCCTCTTAACTCCCGATTAACGCATGGAAACGAATGCCTTAATCACCCCCACTAATCCACTGGCCGTTTCCCGTCCTTTAACCCTCTCAAAACCGAGATCCCTTCATCTTCTCTCTCGTTCTATAAAAGAGCCGCCACCTTTCTCTCCCCTTTCCCCTCCTCTTCGGCCGCCAACCACCCCCTCCTCTCCCGCCGCTGCTCGGCCGCCACCCGCCGCCGCCCGGCCACCTCCCTCCGACCACCCCGCATTCCAACCGCCACCACCGCCGCCGCCTGGGCCTCTCGCCGTCACCGGTAGGTGTGCCGCCGCTCGCCGCCCCGCCTCCGGCCGCCGGTCGCCGGCGAGGTCACCGGCCGTACCGCTCGTGTGCCTCCCCTTTGATTCTATCTCTAGTTATTTATTCCCACCTTGTTTATTTTGCATGGTTGGTGCTTCCTTGTCATGAAATATCAAAGTCTCACTTGGCTAGGGGAGACAAGTTAAGGCATGCATGTGTAAGGTTGTGAGTTCAAGTCCTGGGCAAAGCATATTTCGGCATGGACTTTGGCCAAATTTTTGTTCACCTTTAGTCAATGACAAGCGGGACCCACTTGTCATATACTATTAAAATAAAAATATGTACTCAATGACAGCCGGGCCCCACACGTCATACACTCAAATTATCCAAAAATCAGCCAAAAATAAGATTCCAGATAATATTCCCTCGGTTTCAATTCATTCAAACTTCCAATTGCTTGTTCTCCGTCGTCCGAACTCCGAATCCAGTGATTCAAATTTATAAATTCATGTAAAATCATAATCTATCTTCCAGTATATATTTTATAATTTTTGGATTTTATTTCAATTTTATTTGAATTTATTTGTTTGGTTCTTCGCGCGTAGATTTCGACGAATTCGGAGAGAACGACTTCGACGTTTCGCAGTATCAAGTCTTCGAGTAAGGCAAGTTACACCTTTGATCATGTTGAACCTAATATTTTAAATTAATTATGTTGTTTTTAAATTATTATTGCATGCGTAATTTTATTCAAATTAGTTTAAATTCAGTTTTGAACTCTAGTTACACCCAAATTCTTTGGACAGCCAAATTTGATATTGCTTACCATTATACCTTGTCAACCCTAGATAAAACCTAGTTAGTACATTAGCACTAACTAGGAATTTTGTAGAAATGCTTAGCCATGCTTATACTGATTATGGTTTGGGATGATCTTTCACATAAAATGATGAACTTTCAAACTGAATTATTGACATTGGTGGTTCAAGAATGTTTATGAAATTATTTCAAAATAAAATATAAAACTGGTTTAGACTTAGGCAATGGTATGGTGGTGGGTGCTTGCTGGCATGCATCGTAGTTTGGTGACTTGATGTTGATTGCCAGGCACAAGGGGTTTGTGGTTAGGCCTAAGTCAAGTTAAGGATCGGTCTGTGAGCTACTATTGCAAAGCCCTATCATACTACCACAAGTCTGGTATGGGACAGACCTGGCCGAATAATTTGTAAAGTTCCAACTTAATCTCGCTATAGGCTGAATGTGAGTGCGGCGTAGGCCGTGAGAAGTCTCACATGGCACAAGAGGGGGCTCCAACATGTGGATTCATGTTGTGGTGAAACCTTAGTGGCAGCGTGATTATGTTGACAATGGATCATTGTAAAGGCCTTGTCATGATTTTCTCGCCACACACCTAAGGAAGTGTGTAATTCGCGTGGCAAACCGGGATGATCATGTCTTGTGGGTAAAGCTGTACAACCTCTGCAGAGTGTATAACCTATCCTGGATAGCCGTGCCCACGGTCATGGGCGAGTTGAGTGAAGTTTTTCATGGATTAGACTTTGGTTTTCAAAATGGTTTGCAAAAACCTTGTGGATGGATGGAATCCATGAGAGATTTTAAAAGTGTATGGATGGATGGAATCCATATGATATCTTTTGGAAAGATGGTCTGGGTGGGATGCCCGTGGTTAGGTTAGTGTGGGGGATGGACTTGCAGTAACGGTATCTATTTTGCTTACAACATTGTTTTACTTAATGTATCAAATTCAGCTTTTGCACTTACTTATAATATTTACTCCAATGATCGCCTTTTATGCAAATTAACCATATTATGCCTTCCTTTGATACTCCATATGCATGCATCACTTCTGTTAATCTCCTGGTGTAATTTGTGGAGTACTTTTTGTACTCACGTTGCTCAATTTAACTCTTTCAGAGGAAGCCTTCAACGACTTCGGTGAAGATTGCGACTAGGCCACGTCTTACAGTCATTCGCCTTATGGGAAGGCTGGATGGGCTGCTACTTTATGTTTTCCTTCCATTGTCTTCTTTTGCTATTATTGTAAACTTTGGCCATCAGGCTCGTATTAGTTAAATAAAGTTGTCATTACGCATGATATTTGTCTTTGTGATACTGTGTGCACTAGCTTTTCCTGGGATAGTGTGATTAACACAGAGGGTTCTGGAGTTGCTGCTCCGGGTCCCGACACATATGAAGACGACGAACACGAGGAGGTCTTTGATGGTGCAGCGGGCTTTGCTCCACAACTGCGCCATGCTCGGGACTACCGTGGTTCTGATCGTGGTAGGGACATGCGTGGCAGAGGTGCTGCCCATGGTGGAGGTATGCGTGATGGTGTCGGGTTTGCTCAGCGTGTTGCCGTGGATGATGGAATTGGGTGGATAAAAATTTCTATCCCACATTTAATGGTAAAGCTGAACCGGAGGAGTACTTGGATTGGGAGATGCGTGTCAAACAAATTTTTGACAGCTATCACTATACTGAGGATAAGAAGATTCGGTTGGTGAAAATTGAGTTCACCAGATATGCTCTTGTTTGGTGGAACCAATTGTGTCGCGTAGGAGCTCGTCCGGATACTTGGGTACAATTGAAGAATATTTTGAGGCGGCGTTTTGTCCCAGCACACTACACGAGGACCTTGTACAACCGGCTACAACAACTACGTCAAGGTAATTCTAGTGTTGATGAATATTATAAAGAGATGATGATGTTGATGATCCGTACAGGGACAGAGGAGCATGATGAGGCTACTATGGCACGTTTCTTTAATGGGTTGAATGAGGATGTGCAAGATAGGGTGGAGATGGTCCATTACTACAACCTTCAAGACTTGGTGCATCAAGCCGAACGTGCTGAACAATAATTGAAGCGCAAACAAGCCAAGGATGGACATGCCAACACCCAAACAAAGTCATGGAGGCGTTCATTACAGCAAGGCGATGATGTGGGTTCACACTCCAAAGTGGCGGCATCAAGCTGTTCAAATGGTGCTCTTTCAAAGGAGACAAGCAACAGAGGTAAAGAAGCAACTAAAACTGATTCTAGTTTGCCTTCTAATGCTCGTGCTAGAGAAATTGAGTGTTTCAAGTGCAAGGGAAGAGGTCATATGATGCGTGATTGTCCAAATCAACGAAAAGTGCTTTTCACTAAAGATGGCTATGCTTCAACAACTTCTAGTAGTGATTCTGAAAGTGAAAAATCTGACGATTCCAAGGAGGATGTTGTCTATTGTGATCCAGAATTGAATGATGTTAATCTTTTGGTCCGAAAGGTGCAAAGTAAAGAAACTGAAACAAAAGGACAGCGGTGAAGTGTTTTCCAAGCGGAGTGCAAGATCAAAGATAAAGCATGCAAGTTGATCATAGATGGTGGGAGTTATACCAATGTGATTAGCAAAGATTTGGTGTATGCTTTAGGGCTATCCACGTGGAGGCATCCTCAACCACATCATGTGGAGTGGCTACACAACTCCGGAAGGCTAAAGATAACTCACAAGGTGGGGGTTCCGTTTGTTGTTGGTGATTATGTTGACAAGGTGGATTGCGACGTAGTTCTAATGGATGCATGTGGGTTATTGTTGGGAAGACCATGGCAATATGATCGCAATGCTACGCATGAGGGCCGGTCCAACACATACACTTTTGTACATGGGGAAAAGAAGCATGTGTTGAAACCAAAATTGGAGAGTGCTATTCATGTTGATGAAGAAATTACAGCCAAAAAGAAGCAAGCTCCCAAGATTACCCCAAAGCGGAGGACGGCTTTGCTTCAAGGAGGGGAGTATGATGTGGCACCAAGTAGCACTACAACTTTGGTTAGTGCTTGCAGTTCTGTGCATAATGTTCAAGAAGCTTTGAATACCAATTCTGAGGTTTCTAATGTGCACAAGAGACATATTTGGAAAGCTAATGAAGTCTATTTTCCAATGAATCAAACGACACTTGGTTTGGAGCTTCCTACACAAAGTTATGGCAATTTCATTGGATGCTGCATGAGCTGTTCGGAGAGACGCGTGAGACTTGCCAAACATAAAGAGTTCGAGTATTGCAATGCAAGTAAGGATAAAATCCGACCACACCATGGCTTTCTAAAGGTTGAGAAGGACTCATTTTCATGTTCCAAATGGATTTGATAGCTCCTTGAACAAGAAAACAAAACATATAAAGATTTGAAACCGATTTGGACTCGGATTGGGACAGCTGGCAAGACCGATACTAAAACGTCCATAACTTTCACAAACAGAGTCCGATTTGGGCGTTCTTGGACTCGTTGGAAAGTTATTTCGAAGGCCCACACAATGGATAAGGTGACAGCCATGAAATCCTCATAGTTAGATCGCAAATTAAGAGAGAATTCAGAGGTAACAATTTAGGTATTTCCTTTTTAGTTCGTATTGGAGTTTGTTTCAGCCTTAGACCAAGTTGTGCGTGAGTTTTAGTCAAGACCATGCATTGTGCACCAATATAAGGCCAGGGCCTTAGCCCCATTGTAACTCAGGTTATGAATTGAGAAATAGAAACCAGAAAATCACCATGGTTTGGTGGCCATTGTTGGCGTGTTCTTGAGACTTCCATCGAGGAATTGCTCTTGGTGTGTTGAATCCAATTGTGGTGTTGGATTCTACTCGCTGAAACTTCGGTTTCTCTACCCTTCATTCACGTGCTGCGGTGTGCGTGGGAGAAGGCTTATCTTGGAGAGGGCATCCAACAAGGTGTATCATGAAAGATCAGGGCCAAAGCAACGGGGTTCAGCTAGCTTGCTAGGTGGATCCGCATCATCCTCCCTCGAGCTCTTTGGCCACAACACGCAGCTGTCCAGGAGCTCGCTGACCTCTGGCCATTATGCCTCCAACCGCCACCACCATGAGCTCTGGGCGTCACTGGTTCACTCTTCCCCCTCTTTACTTTTGTGCTTTTGATTTAGCCACTCCCTTTTGCCTTGCACTAGTCGCACAGCTGGGAAGGCTCAAGGTGGCCGCCGTGTCGGGACTTGGTGGAGTGCATGTGCCGGGGAGCATGCACTGCCATCCAAGGGCTCATGACGGTGCTACGGGTTTGCCACCAATGCGTTGGGGGAAAAATGGAAGCTTACTTAGTGTCAGCTTGCTGCCGAGTTAAGGAAGGCAAAATTCATGGCTGATGATGAGGACGGCCGCGTTGTGGTTCGGTTGGGCCTCCTTTCTTGCCGTCGTGGTCAGCTTGCTCTCAGTTGAGGAAGGAAAAGTGAAATGTTGCTTGGCTTGGTTCTGTTGATAGCCGAGCAAGGCTCTGGCTTTGCTCTTTTGGATTTGTTTTGTTGTTGGCCGAAGGGAAGTAAGAAGAGAGTAGAATGGCTTGGCTTCTTGCCTATGCCCAGTGGTGGACCCAGGAAAAAAAATCTAGGTAGGGCGAAGTCCAGTGGCGGACCCAAAAAAACTAGATAGGCTGAAGTCGAAAGCGTGAAATAAATAGTAGTACCCAAAAGCAAAATAATCCATGATCAAACTATGTTGCAATCACACTAATAAAAGTATGCGATACAAAATAGAAACAACAACTACAATTCGCATGTTAACATATTTAGATAACAGAAGGACAATGAAAAATACCTCACTAATGAAGCTTTATCCACAATTGTAGATGAGCTGTAAAAGAAACAACCTGTCAATTGTGAAAGATAGATAAATCAGTAGTGTTACAATTCGATAATAGAATATAAAACATGCAATAAAAAAGAAGAGAAAAAATATACCAGTAAATAACTAAGTATGTCTAGGAGAACGAGGCATTTTCATTCTTTGAGTTTTCATGTTTCGAAATCATTTCTTGATTTTTTCACGATCAAGTCCTTTAAATATCTCTCGCTCGATATAGCACACCATCAAGTCATTAATCGATGATACCTTTGAACTAATGTTGTGGAGGATTTATTTTTGCCTGCTGTACTTTACTAGCAGCCAGGATGGTGTGTACTCTATTTAGTCATTGGGTGATTGTAGGCCAAATGATTTTAATCTTACGCTGTTTTGCTAGGATTTTACATCGTATTGTATCATCGTGATGTTTCCCCGGTTTGACCTCAAGCGTTGCCGCTACGTTTGTTCTGGTTTTGAGTCGTCATTTGCTGCCTGCGTTTCTGATACTTCATGGGGTCCGGCCGCCGAGGGGAGCTCGGGCGACCGTCCGGGCTCGCCTGAAGGGCAGGTCCGCCCCTGCCTGTGCCTTGGTTTGGTTGTGGCTAGCTCTATGTGGAGAGGTGAAGTGGGGCAGAGGCTTGTGCTGCGTTTGCTTAAGGGCATGGTTGGCTAGTTCTCTCACTCTCTCCCAGACTGCCCTTGCCTCATCCCTCCTCTTGTGGCTGATTGCCTTAAGGGTATTTTGGTCCAAGGGTGGGTTCTGCTCTGATTAATGGCTTTTCTACTACACGAGGTAAGTCGGTAAAAGGTAAGAATAGAACCTCCTACCGGATGAAGAAAACCCAAAACGCAAGATGGTGCCGACCGGCCTCAGATAGTCTGGGAACCTCTGTGAGCGTTAATTTTATTCGACATTCTAAAGTTGAACAGGTTCCGACGACAACACTTTTTTATTTTATTCTCTCTTGAATTGTTTTCATTTCTAGCTTTTCTTCCCTTTTTCATTCTAGTGGTATTACATATACTTTGCTATTGTTTGATGCTCCTTTTATTTGGGAGTTTTCTGTGCTTGCTGATGGTTCTGATTTACTGCAGAATTGAAGGTGGCATCCCACCCAGGGGCGGAGCCACACCCCGGGCAGGGTAGGCTTCAGCCAGGGCGTGGAAAAATATCTAGTGTATAGCTCAGGTAAATTAAGTCCATCCTGGGTAACATTTTTTATGGTCCAACCCAGAAAGTCTAGATCATTCCACCACTGAGCCTGGAGCGTAATCAAATTCTGGTTCCACCTCTTGTTGAATTGCTAGAATAACAGGATCTTAAGGTGCAAAGGGCAGCTGCAGGGGCCTTCCGGACTTTTGCTTTTAAAAATGATGAAAACAAAAGCCAGGTGATATATAAAAAAACAAAAATAAATGAAACCAACATTCATGTTAGATTTTAACATCAGACTTGCTTCCGCTTTTGCACATATATTATTTTCGTTCTTCTACATTGTGAATTTTCTGCTCAATGCAAATTGTTGACTGCAATGCATTGCCAACTTTGATCTTAAAGCTGCGATCAGAGGATGCTGCAATTCACTATGAAGCAATAAGACACTGAGTATTTATTTTAGGATGCTGCTTACTTGTTATTTATCTATTAATTATGCGGCTAATGTTGTTACAAAAAAATAGTTATATGATTTTGAAGTACACTATTTCTCCAATTTTCTACAATTTTGAATCAACAAATATCCTAAGGCCTTGTGGAATATAAACTTCATAGTGCTCATTCTGGACAGCTTATTGTTGAAACATAGTATTGCTTGGGATACCAGGTGTATTTCTCAATTGAAATGGAACTTAAGTAGGTTGGTACTTACCTTACAGCTTGCTTGTCGTTATATGGCATTTACGTTACGAATTTAGGAGCAAAGCTTATTCAATGTTTCCTAGCATGGAAAGTGTGAGTTCATTAATATTTGTCTTGATCAGTGTTGCAGTCGTAGCAGTGCCTCTACCGAAGTCAACACGTCCAGAGATAGAATGCCGTACATTGGTGTGCTAGCATCAGCGCACACATCAAGGGTTCTGAGAGGTGATGGCTAAGATTACGATGGGTGTGTTTCAAGTTGCCTTCCTCAGCCTCGCACCTCTCTTAATATATATAGCCTCTAATCAGATCCTTATTCGATACGATTAGATATCGTATCCAACTCGAAAATCTTTTGAATGGATCTTTATCCAATACGAGTAGAGATCGTATCCCATTTGGAGAATCTCTGACCGGATCCAATACGAGTAGAGATCATATCCTACTCGAAGTCTATCATCTGGACCCTTATCGTTCCAACCCGTTAAGTGTGTGACTCTATAGGCTCATGTATATTCGGCCATAGGTAGGGGTGGAAAACGGTAACGGATAATTCGTTTTATCCGGTATTCGTATCCGAGAAAACATAAATGTGGTAAGCAAAAATCCGTATTCGAAAATGTTCGTATTCGTATTCGAGAATATTCGTATCCGTATTTGAGAGTATTCGTATTCGCATTCGTATTCGAGAATATTCGTATCCGTATTCGTATTCGAGACTATTCGATTCGTATTCGATCCGTTTCTAGAACATATGACAAATTCGTACAAATTTTGTGATTCAAAATTTGAATTTAGGCGATTTAAAGCGTAATCGGTCAAAACCGGTGAAAAATCGAGAAACCGCTAGGAATCCGTTTTATCCGATATTCGTATCCGAGAAAATCCGTATTCGAAAATATCCGTATTCGTATTCGAGAATATCCGTATCCGTATTTGAGAATATTCGAATTCGTATCCGTATTCGTTTGAAAAATATGGATTCGTATTCGTATTTGAGACTATTCGACCGTATCCGATCCGTTTCCACCCCTAGCCATAGGCTGAAAACTCCTTTTCAGTCTATAAGTCAGTACAGGTCCCTAGCAAGACATAATGACTCCCAAATATATATAAAGATCATATCGGACGAACCTATGCTTGTGTACCAATCAATCTCTTTACCTCATGATATCATATCGAACTTAAGGCAAGAAATGTACCATCCTATGATAGCTCAATCCTTCACTTGAATCTGTATGGATTACTCAATTGTGATTGACTCCTCAACCACATTCGGTATAGACATGCACTTATTTAATCTAACCACATTGAGGGGCTAAGAGACATCTCTCCCATTATATCGGATAGGCAAATTTTATCTTGATCGCTCATATTACTCCATATGTTTCATAGTAAATCAAAAGTTACCTTTATGACCACCCAGTTACGGAGTAATGTTTGGCAACCCAAAGCAAACTATTACACATATAGAAAACTATGACAATCTCAGGTTTAAAGATCCTATATATATATATATATATATATATATATATATATATATATATATATATATATATATATATATATATATATATATATATATATATATATATATATATATATAATGTATAAGACCAACTAATGGCACTTAAAAACATAATGATTTCCACAATATCTCACGATAGATCAATCCAACATTATGTTCTCTAACATATGTTCATGTTATTGATTTGATATACCCATATCCATGATATGTGAAACATGATCATCAATCAATATATGTGTTGATTTATAAATTATAATTGTCCCATATAATGATATAAAATCAGGAATAATTTAGAATAACATCAAAATATAAATAAAGAGTTCTACGAATAAATCATATACTTGTTTATCAATATAAAAAGTATTTATTCATATGATAAAATAATATATTATTCAAAAGGCCATAAATATTAAAGTGACATAATCATCTCCATAATCGCTCTAAGGCATATCACTAACATTTGGTAACTCATATATTTATAATTAGGAAGCCAAAGGTTTATGATATGTATTAGTCTATTCCCCTCTGATCCGTCAGTTCTCAAGTTTAAAGGTTACTTTTTAAAATCGATGCTTCACCACCATAGACGGCCTCTCCTTCAAATTTTTCTCAAGCCCCACTATTAGGCCAGCCACTAACAATGCTAACAAGATGACGAATTTGCACCACTGCACAAACACGATCGGCCGGATTCTTTTAGACTTAAGGGTAGTTTATGTTTTTTACTATTTACAGTAACTAGCTTTTAAACAGTGCTTTTTTAAAAGCGGAGTCAATAGAAAATTTGTAATAAAAAGTGTAATGAGTTTAGCTATACCGATCAAAGTCACATGCAACTATTTTCCTCTGCGCACAACCTCTCGCGAACATCCAGAATTCAAATATTTAAACCATAAAACATAAGTCATCAGCTCAAAAGAACCCTCCCATTCATGTGAAGTGAATTCGGAACAACCGGCATCACGTTAGGACAAACCTGGGAAGTGTTGGAGGCATGTGCACATATGAATTCTTCTATGGTTTTGGATTTTAATTCTACAATTACTGAAAACTCGTAGTAAAAAAAAAGAATTGTCATTTTACCAATTCACCAATAGAGATGCTGACGGCAATATTCTCTTTCCGTGAGCAGTAGTTCAATAAACATAAATAACATTCTCCTAGTCAAACAGACATTTATTTGCAGTATGTAGTTGCAAAATGAAGAAACAAGTACTTGTTGCATTGCATCTAATAAAGCAATGGAAGCAAACGCAAAGTCAACTTCATCAGTAAAATTGTGATTTACATCTTTGATCAACTGCTAATATACGAAATAGAAGCAAGTAATAGTATTTACTAGAAGTAGAGAACGAACTATAAGGAAAAACATTATACCAGAATCACCTTCCAGATGACTGAAGTAGAATGGAACCAACGCATAACTCATTACTAGAGTGACGTACCCGTGTATAGTAACAAAACTCATTGAATGTATAGATAATTGAGCTATAGAAGAGAGTTGTTCTGATCGGTTAGAAAATGGAGAATGATGAGAAGTTGAGGGAATAGAGTGATTAAAGAAGAATGGACGTATAACATCAACTCTTTTTTTATAATAGTAATGATATCTTAGGCCCAGACTCTGCAAAGGGCAGGTGGGCCGGTAGGTGGTAAGTGTGCGGAACCATAAATCAGGCAAGGCAAGCGAATTTAAAGGAGACTAGGAGAGTAAAGTCCTCTGTTTGATGGGAGGAACCACTGGGTTGATCACGACGAGTGTTATTCGATGGACATGTTTGCAATGGAATGATTCTTTCCTTGAGAAAATCGTAGGACAGCTATCTCGACTTTCAGTTTGAAGAATGCCATGTATTTTACGTCAATAATGTATGATTTTGTACTTTAGGAAATTATTTATACGAACTAAAATGTACTACTTTAATCCCACACTTAGATGGTAAATCGCATAACAAAAAAACTCATAAAGTCGATATAAATTTTCTATGTAGGAAGTTTGAAACTAGTAACAACTAAAAAATATATATTCATGCCAAACATTTTTTGATTTAGTTAGACAACATAGATGGTTCATGCAACAGTCTAACAGAGGCTGGGCCACATCAAAATTTAACCAAGGCCTCAAAAAAACAATGACAAACAAAATGAAGACGAATTCACTGGCCACCACAGTTGTAATTTGGGGACCACTTGTGACGAGAGAGAGATATTGGCTAACCAAAATATGATGAAGGCAAATTCAATGGCCACCAAAATTTGGTCACCAAATTGGGGCCAAAATTCTGTTGGCCGACTCAAGTCATTTTTGACCTACGCTCCAGAGTTACATCTCCCCTTCCCTCCATTATTCCCCTTCCCTCTCGTTCCTCCCATTCTCCCTATGCTCCTTCCTTTCACCCCTTCGGTGTATCCATTTTGAGGAACTCCTTCAACACCAAGTCAGATCTCCTCAATAGTAAATCTCCAAAAGCACACATCGTGGACTAACCTGCACATTAAGCTCTGACAAGCTAATTCCAAAACCGATCAACAAACTAAAATTTGGCATGATCCAATCCCTACCCCATACATTAACTGACCAAGTGTGTTCAATCTCTCTGACGGAATGTATTTCTCATGGAATACACACAGAGCAGCATATCAAGCAGCAGAAGCTTCTAGCCATGCTTAAGGCTTAAGCTAGTTTGGGGTCCTCAACATGTACATAAGAACTAGTAACCTTGTTTGGAAATTCATTTCATAGTGCAGGAGTAATCTTCCATTACGATGAAATAAAATGAATGAAATATCTAGATAAATGGTGTGTACATGTGAATATTAGCAACATCTAGGATACAAAGAAACTTTGTTTAAAAATAAGAATGGACACAAGGGTCCAAGAAAGTAGACTTCTAAACATCTTAAAAGGTATACTGCAGAGATTTGTCTCAAAAGAAATGAGACAATTCCTCAGGCCAATTAGCACAGAAGTCAGACTGAGCATTAGCTATCCTATATAGTATCCCAATCTTTCGCCTCTGGCCATATCAAAGCAAATTCAAAATGGGAGTTTTCCTTCAAATACATGGTTAAGCTAGATCAAGAAGTCAATTTGAATTTTGCCATAAGGACATGACTAAATGAACATTCTATAGAGATCAATAGCACGAATAGCGAGCATCACAAAAAATAATGAAGAAACTTAAACAAGCTAACTGATTTAGCAGAGGCCTGTCATGGTTGAAGTAGTTGTTTGACAACAGTATTCATTCTGTTTCTAGGACCTTGACAATGATAGTATGTATGCTGTGCCACTTAATGTTGAAGGGTTTTGACCAGTGCTAACTGCCAAAGAGTAACAAAACACTTAACAGCATAGATAAAAATAATGGGAGTTTTTTAAGTCCTTGTTAAAAACTATGCCTTGTTCTCCCATATTGCTCTTGAATCTTAAATTTCAAAATGTTTAGCTAATGATTATATGTTGGAGCAATGGTTCAAGAAGCCTTCTTGTGGAAACAATAACCAACAGATGGAGGAAATAGCACTAAGATACATGTCAAAGAAGGATTTCACCAAACCGTACGGCTACCAGCTTACCAGAAAAGAAACTGTAAGCCCCTTGGAGAACATGAAAGAAAAAGTTTGCACTGATATTATGTCCCACAGTCAAACAGAAAAGGAAATTTGACGAGTAATCACAGTCGGGTCTAGGGACAAAATTAAACAAGTTAACTAGTGTGGCTTGAAATTGAATGATATAGTGCGCAATTATAAATCCAGACCAGCTTTTTTAGCATAGTTTTCATAATTGAAAGATGCTTTACAAAAATGTACAACTTGGGATGACTTGAATTGAAGCATTATGCCACATATAAGCTTGCTTTCTTTTTTTCAAACAAACAGATAGCAGATCTAGATATTCCTACTTAGAGATATTTGCATCAAGATTCAGGGAACCCAATCTGAACTTGCTCTGGTTCAGCACTGCACTAAATCATACAAGTGAAGAAAACAACCTCATCAACACCGCCAGCGTTGTCCCAGCAAGAGCTCAATGCCCGGCTCCACAACATGCCCAAACCATCGACGGCTCTCCTCCACGTCCAACCCAGACACTCGCGGCAGCCTTGTCCACGCACCATCCACCGCATCAAACATCACCAGCCTCCCGTCCACAGCATTGTACAGGCAAACAATCCCCATTCTTTCCGCAGCCTGAAAATGCCAGAAACTACCATGCCTACCGGCCACCAACTCATCAAACACATCTGCCGGCATCGTGGCCACCTCCCTCCATCCCACCCCCTCCTCCTCCTCGTCCAACCGCCACACTACCACCCGTTCCACCTCCCCGAACCTCTCCACCCCGCCTACCAAGAATAGACACCCGTCGAAAACAAACAGGTGGGCCGTCGTGAGGCCGTGCGGCATCACAACCGGCAGCACCCCCCACTGCCACGTCGCAAGATCGATCACGAGAAGCGCGTCGGGGCCGCGGCCGAGCACGAACAGCCGGCCACGGTCGCCGGCGACCGCGGCATTGCCGAGGAGTGCGAACGGCAGCGGGAGATCCCCCCGAGGCGCCCACCGAGGGGAGGGATCTGCGGAGTCGAGGGTGTAGGAGCGGACACCCGCGCCGGTGGTCACGGCAACGAGGGTGTACTCGTTGCTGGTGGTGGAGGAAGAGGAGGAACGGGGGACCACGACGGCGAGGAGGTAGGAGCTAGCGGGGAGAGGCGGGAGGCGGAGCAGCGAGGCGGCGGTGACGAGGAGGGAGGGGGAGGCGGAGGAGACGAGGGGAGGGGGAGGGGAAGAAGAATCGAGCGGGGGCGAACGGGGCACGGGGATGATGCGGCTGGAGAGGGGGTGGAAGGCGAGGCGCGGGGAGAGGAGGAAGAAGGCGTCGAGGCGGTGCGGGGAGAGGAGGGCGTGGAAGGCCGGGGAGCGGAGGAGACGGCGGAGGGCGCGGGAGACGGCGGCGACGGGGAGAAGCGCGGTGAGCGGGAGGAGGGAGAGGATGCGCTCCTGGAGGTGTATCGGGAGCGCGTCCCACGGGCAGGCGGCGGCGGCCATGGTCGGGGATGGATGGGTGGATCGCGGTGCTGTACTGGGGAGACGAAATGGAAATGGGAGAATTAGAGGAAGAAGAAAGAAGCCTGGCTCTCATGTGGCCCGAGGCTAGGTGGGGCCTTCTGTCAGAGAAAAAGAGAGAACAACCCCTTTTTTTATGCCAATAAAGAAAAGAAAAGTTGGAAATTTCACTGCCGCACGCGTGCCTAGAGATGGCAACCCCTGGGTTTTGCTATCCTAAACTCGTGCATATGAAAGTTGAATATGCCCGCTAAAAAACCTATGCCCGTGACGGATGCAGATTTTTGCCCAGACCCATGCCCACTCGGTAACGGCACCACGGTCGCCTGCGTGCGACAACAACGTGTGCGATTGCGACAATGCGATGCTTAGCAAGTCAACAATAAGTTCAATTTATATGCTACTATGCCTGAAACAAGTAACGACAAATCCACAATGCACATCACTAGTTCACTCCATCAATACTCAGTTCATAGTTCACTGGCATAGCATATCATTACAAGTTCACAGTTCACAAATCACAACTCAGTAGCGGAGGGCAGCGCCATGGCCAAGGGCCTACTGCTGCGATCTGCGTTGGTCTGGCGCGTGGGCGCTGGCCGTCGCCGCCGGCTACGGCGAATGGAAGGCGAGGCGACGGCGAGGGCGAGCGTGCGGTAGGACGAGCGTGCGGCGAGAGGGGCGGGAGCGGGACAGGAGGGCGAGCGTGGAGACTACCGAAGACCGAGTGCGGAGCACCAGATGCGCCACCGCTGCGGCGGCTGTTGGATCGGGGTGGGGACTGGGGAGGAGTGAGTAGTGACCAAGTGCTAGCTAGGGTTATGGACGTATGGGTAATGGGGCATTGCCATAGTGGATTGGGGGCTTAGGGTTGGGGCTAAATGGCTAATGGGCTATGGGCTGGGCTGGTTTGCCTGGGAGGCTGGGAGCCTGGGTTTATAACTCCTATGGATCGGGTTTATATTACCCATGGGTTTACGGGTTTGGGTACTATAGAAACGTACCCGAACCCGGCAGACCCGATGGGTTGGGCTTTTTGCCCATTAAGAGACTCATGGGTTAGGAAATTGACTCAGACCCATGCCCTAATAGAGTAAAAACCCACCGGGTATCGGATTTCGGGTACCCATTGCCATCTCTAGCGTGCCCCTCTCTCCGGGAATGGCTCTTGGTTCTTCCACCAATGATCGCCAGCCAGCTCCTCGCTGCTCGGAGAGTCCCCCATTTGCAACGATGGCTCTCATTTCTTCCACCGCAGGAAGGCTTCCCCTCCGTCTCGCTGTAACGTCCCCATTTTTAAGAACAAAGTTATTATATATTTCATAATAGTACAAAAGTTTAGTTATGAATAAAACAATATTTTAAAAAATTAATTTCTTTAAAATAAGACCTAACGGTCAACTTTAAAAATTTTAATAGGCGTCTAAGTCCTAAACTTAACTTACAATCAGAAGAACCGAAGAGAGCTCCCACAAAAACGTTTAAGTGCGGTCATAACCCTAATATGAATACTTGCAACTTTCTTTCTTCTTCTGATCTCTGTGTTGGGAAAGGTAAAGTAATATTGAGTACAACCAACCATACTCAACAAGTCACATGGGGAGATGTTATATAGCTACTTGCTAAGATTACCAAAAGATAGAGATATATGGGTTTTACCAAGTATTTGTGGATGCAGTTTTATTCATAAATATTTTCTAACAATGAAAAAACAATACTTCTTAAAGAGTCGAGGTTTCATACTTGATTACTAGATTTCAACATTTCTAAATCATTTCCAAATATACTTATGATTTGCTATTAGATTCACCCATTAAAAACAGCTTCATTTACCGGAAGCACGGTGTATTAGAATACCATTAATCATAACTCTACAGAGCTACTCAGTTTTACTAACAAGATCTCTCAATTCCGATGTCCGGGTTCAAGAAAACAAGATTTTTTCACTGCTCAATTCTTTATATAGTCTCTACCCAGTAGGTTTTTGTTCTCAACAAACTCGAGTGGCCCACACGGCCTCACCCAATTTGTCGCAGCCCTACTGTTGTATGCTTAACCACCTCCTATACGAACTCTCCCTCGTCTCCCTCCATCCTTTGTAAATATTCAATCGAACTTGAGCAGTTATTAGACCAGGTTTGATGAATCAACGCTTGTGGTTGGGCAATCGCTATGTTCTTTACTTGGTATAAGGTTCTAATCCTTAGTTTTTACTGAGGTAACTTCCACACACAAACCCATATTTCAGTGCCCACTGCACTGCCACCATTCCCGTCCAAACCTCCACCCTAGGATAAAGTTATGGGACTCGGCCAATTCATGGCCTCCCACGATCCTTTCTCATCCAAGAACCATTTTTTAAATTCTGACAGTAAAATGTTAAGTCTCTTAGCAGTGGAAAATTATTGCATTCCAGAATTACCATGGTTACTTTCTATAATATATTTAATATTACTAATCTTGTCAAGGTGAATATGGCTATCAAATTAAATATGGCCTTCTCGGGTGATGGGATATAACTAATATCATGTCATTCTAAACATTTTTTATACATGAAATAACAACTTATAAACAACATAATGAAAGTATTGATAATTAAATAATTTAAAAGAATGTAGGTTCAATACGTTCAAAAACTTGTGACTTGCCTTGTGGATTTACAATTTCAGCGATTTCGAATTCTTCTGATTCTTGAACTTGAGCTTGAGCTTCTTTCTCCTGGTCTGATTGGATTTCAACGTTAGAAGCTAACGCAAAACAAAAGAAAATAATTCAATCCCATGCTCGAAGGGTTGAGCTAGGGACATAGAAATCAAATAAAGAAATAAAAGCCAAGAAAAACCAAATAAAATATGTTTTGGGTTTATAGGTGTCTAAACGGAGCTGAGGGATGAATAGAGGGGTTCGAAACAATCGTAATGGGTGTGTATATGTATTTTTGGTTTTGGTGAACAGTTCGGATCTAAGCACTATTCACTGCAGGTCTTATTATTCACACTCGGAGAATTCTACAAGTAGTCAGGTGGTCAGCAGTATCGGTAAGGCTAAAAGTCGTGGTCGTAACTGGGTTACAACTACAGAAACCGAGCACTTAGTGTGGTCGTAAACCACAACATAGTCATAAATTGCATCATGGCTGTAAACCATAGCGTGGTCGAAAGGCACATCGTGGTCGTAACAACTACCGAGTAGCTGAGTGCGAAGTCAATAGTGGTCGCACAGTGCACGAGTTGGTACTGAGATCGGAAGGTGTCCGAGCAGTTGCGGGGTTTGGATGGGGTCCGGGTGGCTTAAGGGCATCAAACGGTGTACGAGTGGCTTAGAAGCATCGGATGACGTCTGAGTGGTGTTGCTCAGGACTTGAAACGACACGATCGAAGTCTCTCTCAACCACAAGGCGGTCGAAGACTTCAAGCGGCGGAGTTGAAGCAGGGGAGCGGCTAGAAATTTTAGGCGATGGGGTGATCGGGAAATTCGTGGTCAAAACATCAATCGACAACCATGGGTAGGTTCCTGGTGTCTGAGGGTTTCCATTTTGAGATTCGGTGATAGCTGGGGAGTTGGCGTTCACCGGCGACGAGGTCTCCTCGCTTCGGGACGTTTGACTGGCACAGGGCTTAAAGACGGGTTTAGAGGATAATAGCGTTAGGATTTAGGCATCTATGGGGTTGAAGAAAGCTCAAGGAAGTGGTGGCTCGGGTCGGGAATGGCTGTGTTGGGTTGTCCATGGTGAGGCTCCTTGGCTGAGTGACGGTGCTAGTCACCAGGGTAAGAGAGGTATGGCAAGGCTTCGGTGGTGTTTCTGGGAGTGTAAGGGTGCTATGGGTGGAAGTAACTGGAATGCAATTGATTGAATAGGTGGAATTGAAATTGGGCTTACTTTGGGGTCTTCAGGTGGTCGTTGGCGAGGCTTTGGTTGAAAGCTTAATTGGGGTGTGGTGGTGGCTCACTGGATGCTTGAGCGATATCTGGAGGGGGTCTCGAGCTTTTATAGCCATCCCATGGTGGTTTGGCATAGGGGCGGGGCTAAGGCGGCGACTGCGCATGGCAGTGGCCGGGAAGGTGCGGTAGGGTGCAACGCAGCTAGGAGAGGGGAGGTGTAGGCTGCCTCGGGCGCGGCATTGCGACGGTCAAAGGCTGGCAAGGTCAACAGTGATAGAATGAGGGCCGAGAGTGAAGTTGGATGGCGGTAGTGAATTTTCCATGACAGCTCGACCAGGGGAGAGCTACGGGCGTTAAAAAGTGTGTCAGGTGTCAGGGCGGTCGTACATGACTTGGCAGTAGTTGGCGAGGTGGCAAGGCGGTTTGTGGCGCAAAACAGTCAATCGAGTTTTCCGGTGCTCATCATTCTTGGCTTCTTCATAATTCTTAGGTTCTTCAGCTGCGACATAAAGCAATATCTCATTAGCCTGCACAGGTTCTGTTTGAGTATATATCTCACTAATACATCTCATCTTCGATGTTCTATCTATTGAACCTTCCTCTATTGGGGTTTCAGTTATTTGTTCAGGTGATGCCTCATGGGCTTCTGTAGTTGCTCCTGCATTCGATGAACTTGTACTTTGAGGTGAACCTGGATCTTCATCTTCCCAGACTATGCTGTTAGCCTCTTGTGTGCCTGCTATTCTGACTTCAAAAGCAGTCCGGTTATGTATCTTTCTTTCCATGCCTTGATGTTCCTCCCATTCCCAATGTTTGTCCTTCTAAAACACAACATCTCTATTCACATGAAGCCTCTTTTCAACTGGGCCATATAACATGTACGCCTTGCTACCCGGTTCAAAGCCTAGATATACCATCTTCTTGCTCTTGTCATCCAATTTCTTCAAGTGCTTGCTTGGTTTTACATGTGCTAAACAGTCAAATACCTTTAGATGCATGACATTCAGCTTTCTTCGTGTCCAAAGTTCATACAGAGTAACTCTATCAAGCACTCTTGTGGTGGCACAGTTAAGGAGATAAACCGATTACCTCATTGCCTTTGCCCAAAATCTCCTAGGCAAAAATCTGGTCTTTAGTAAACTCTGCGCTGTGGCCATCACGGTTCTATTTCTTCTCTCCACAACTCCATTTTGTTAAGGTGAGTACGGAGCTGTGAAGAACCTTGCAATGCCTTTCATTTCACAAAGCGAGTTAAACTCTTTTGATAGAAACTCTCCCCCCTGATTTGATCTTACAGCTTTGACCTTGTGATCTACTTCATTTTCTGCTAGTGCTATGAACTTCTGAAAACTAATCTTAGCCTCATTCTTGCCTTTTAGCATATACATCTACATAGCTCTGAAGTAGTCATCAACTACAAGCATGAAGTATTGGTTTTCCGCATCCGTTTGTGGTGTGATTGGTCCACACAGGTCGACATGTACCAGCTCCAATGGGTGGGATGCTTTGAATTGTACTTGTGCTGGAAAAGGATTGCAAAACTGTTTTGCCACCAAACAACCTTAGCAGATCTACTCCGGATGATCAATTTTCAATGGGGCAATCATCATCTCCTTTTATGCCATGTTTTTGAGGCTTTGGAAGTTCATGTGACCAAATCTAGCATGCCACAACCATGCTGGATCATCTGCTAAGACCTTTAGGCACTTTGATTTGCAGGTTTCAATTGAGATCTTGTATAGTCGGTTTGCTAACCTCTGCACTTTCATTAACAGCTGCTCAATCCAGTCAAACACCTTCAAATAATTGCTCTTTAGTTCAATTCGGCACCCCTCTTTGGTTAGCTGTCCTAGGCTCATGATATTGCGGCGAAGACTCGGTATATAATACACATCTGACACCAGTTTTTGCCCCCCATTCTTGCATTCCAAGAGAATTGTGCCTTTTCCTTTAATCTGAATAGTTGAGCCATCTCCAAGTTGCACCACACCAAGTACTTTCTCGTCTAGTTCATAAAACATGGAGTATGTACTGGTCATGTGATTGCTTGCTCCATTGTCTAGATACCAAACTGCTGGCTGTACCTACGTCTTCTCTCCCTTCTCTATCAGATTTGGAAACACCTTCCCTTCATTCAACATTATCATTGTCGGCACAACTTCAGTATAGAGAGATAGTAGAAAAGTCAACTCTCCCATAGCTCTAATACCACTGTTGCAGCCTTTACGACTGCCTCAGGATCTCTACGACCACCTAGTAGCCGCTACAACCACCTCCTGTAGCCGTACGACCACACTGTGACCCCACCGATCACTCCTCGTCACTTCAACCACGTAGTCATAAACTTCAGCCTAAGTTATGACCACGTTCGCCACCGCTCGCTGCACTTCTTTCGACCACGGTCAATCACCGTAGTCGTAGCTCCTTACGACCATGCATTGATTCTGTCAACCGATGTGGTCGTAACCCTTTACAACCACATTTCCCTGTTTTGGTCACTTACGACCACACCTTCTCGCTGTGGTCATAACTCCTTTACGACTATGTCTTCTACTCTGTGACTGTGGTTGTAACTCCTTTACAACCACATCAGCTACTCCTGTGGACACCTTTGCTCGATCGCCATGGTCGTAACTCTGTTTATGACCACGTCTGCAATCCTCTGCTTACCGTGGTCGTAAATCATTTACGACCACCTCTACGATCCTCCGTTCGCCGTGGTCGTAAGTCGTTTACGACCACATCTACGATCCTCAGTTTGCCATGGTCGTAAGTCGTTTACGACCACATATGCAAACTCACAATGATACTTGATACTCGATAGTTTTCCAAAGCCAAATCACTCTTTCTTCTCTTCTCCTCTTTATTATTTTTTCTTCACCAACTCCCAGTTACATGACTCTACCTTTTATACCCTTATTCCACGACTTCTATTCGAATACGACTACTACTTCTATTTGAGTACAACTACGACTTGAACTCAGCTACGACTATGAATCAAACTCGAACTTTGACTACGACAAGATTACCTCTGACATCCGGCCTCCCCAGCCTGGTCCTGGTCGGATCCGTCCTTGGCCCCCTTTGGATTCGTGGCCAGCCGCTAGGAATTGGCCTCCCCTCCTACTACTAAATTTTCCCTTCTTGATACTTTTAGTTCATGGTTTATGCTTGGTTTATTTTATTATTTGAGTTAATTTTCACACCAGAATGCGTGAAGGTGATGGTGGTATGGTACTACGGCTTGCTACGGTGGGGCTCGAGGCTTCCCACATGCTAGGGAGTGTGGTGGCTATCGGGCACGCCTGGTCTACTGACGGTGGCACGTCGCCACCACCATCTCACCTAGGGTATGCTCCTTCCTCCTCTACTCCCTTTCTACTCTCCACGACAATTATGTGGCTTGCTATGGTTGTGTGATATGTGTGAATGGTGATGCATGTGGTGTGGTCCCGTGAAAGCGACGACAAAATTGAAAATGGGATGTGGGCTATCTTGCTGACTGATGGTCGGCGTGATTCGGGGAAAGAACTGGAGTTGGATTTTGTTAGTTGCTCACTTGGCCTGGTTGTGCTAGTGACTGGTTTGTGGTGGCTCGGTTGTTGCCTCCTCCTGGTGTTGTGGTCTCCTGGGCGCGCTACCTTGCTCCCTACTCCTCCTTCCTCTCAAATGGATGGATAGATTTGGTGGGAAAGGGAAAGAATGGATCTGAGGGATTTGGGGAAGATGGTGGTGTGTGGTCTTATTGGTGGTGTTGTCGTCGTCGATGGAATGGTTCCTCTCTGTTGTGCCTGGCTTGGACTCGGCCTTATCTCTTCCCTATGCTCTCCTGTGCTCGCCTGTGTATGCAGTGCTTCACTGTATAGGAAGTTTGGCTTCACTGCAGTGTCTTGCTGTGAAATGAAATTTTGGAATTGATTCACGTTGATTTTTGACATCAGATGATGAAATTCTACGGGTACGAGAGGTGCTGATTGGTCTCAAACGGTCTAGTATCTTAATGAGTGAAATGCCCATCTCGATAACTAATCTAGGGTTCTGACGGCAAACTAGCCTTTAGTTTCTTCTTTTGCTCGCTCTTTTTGGTATTTTAATATTTATTTTTCTCACAATTAATATTGCAGTTTATTCTTGAAATTTTTCGGTTAATTGTTAATGTTGTATGAGATATGCCCAATTGTAATTTAAATTCTATAATTTATGATTAGTTATAATTGTGTTGTAATTATTTATATTTTAAATGATAAATTTGGTTGCGATCGAGAATTGTAAATTTGCTGCAATTCAAACTGTTATTATTGATGCAATATGGACTATTAATATATTTGTTTACTTCGAGGAGAAATTTTAATTATTGATTGACGGATATAATCGGTTTGTTGAAAATGGATTATAATGAATTAACTATTATAATACAAACTATTATATTTTATTTGAGTTGCCAAACGTTTTTTTCTTGCCGCACGATTAATTGTATTTCCTTAGACCAGTGTATTATAATTGTATTAACTCCCAGCGATGAACTTTGTGAATGTACTCTATTTATTTACCGTTCTTAGGTTTTAATTTGAATAGATATACGGAAAAAGTATATATTACCTCATATTTTATTTATCAGTTATTTAATTAATTTTACTTAGCTTTATGATTCAACGCTTAAGGTTAATAGAAAATGTAGGGCGTTACTTCCACCAACGTTTCAAGCATGATATCTTCGGTCAAAATCAAACACAAAACAGATTAGTTTCGGAGGTTCTAGGTACAGAGCGTTCTGGTAAGAGAAGAAACCTTCAGGCATTAGTTGTACCAACTCGCTCATGAAATGAGCCATCCTACCATGCAGCAAGCTGTACAAAAAATAAATACGTATCTTCTCACATTTACTAATTTCTTCAGGCAATCTTAAACTAAAAAAATCCATAGAACTAGGACGCCGATGACTTCTACGAACAGAATGCGGGAAATAAACCCGCCTTTACATCTGACTGCCGACCTAAAGTCCTCTTATCAATTTTATATACTTACATTCTGGAGTTTGAATGTCTCAACAACAACGCAACAAGAATGGTTTCTCCTAAATTTGCATGCGTTGATACTACGTTTCTTCCATTTGAATAACCTGTGTATTAGAAGAGAAGACCGGCAATCTTGAGTTGACACCAAACAATTTTCACTTTTCAACAGGCATTACATATTTTGTTGTTCAGCCGCACATGTTGTTTGTTTGCATATGTACAGAAGATTATAAATAATTACAAGAACTAGAATGGTATAACTTGACATGACTGTCCTTAAAGCAAGTCACTTAGAATGGTATAACTTGACATGACTGTCCTTAAAGCAAGTCACTAGATCATTCTTAAATGAACTGAATCCTTTTTTTTTTCTATACCTACTTCGTCAATCGTCATCACAACTAACTCCATGCAAAAGGGATCCTTTTGCTGCTCAAACGGGCGTTGTTTCTTAGTTAAGAAAAAAACAGAGATATATGGATAGAGTCAATATGACCATGAAGGCAATAACAAACAACTCGTTAATAGCTTGACCGGCTATGTGGTTCATCTTGTTCCAATTGGAGTTCCTTACCTAAAGAACCATATGTATTGCAAATTAAAGCCTACCACGTGTCTCCTGTTGTATTTCTGAGGGTCCTTTTGCTAATTTATCAATTGAGAAAAGGAAAAGAAATGGGAAAAGGAAAAAAGAATAGTGGGCCCACCTTTCAACCGGCAGATGGGGGAAGCTACAGTTCAGATGGGCTCTGCCCATCGCGAGTGGCGGCACATGCGGGTGGTTGGGCGATTTCATCGCCGGCCGTTAGCAGCGCCGAGAGCTGGCTTCTTCTTGATGCCTTCTTTACTCCTTCTGGACAAGATGCCCCTCTCCCTTTTTTTCTTTGCAAGATCATCAAGAAAGGAAATCAAATAAGATCTTCTCTCACTACGACAAAAAGGGTCATCATAGATGGGTTGGAACTGTCATCACATATGGTTTTCTGAACCGCCTGTATTTATGTGTCAATGATAATCAGAGGCTATCACAGACGGTCTGTGATAAAGACAACACAGACGGTTTATAACTAGAACTGTCTGTGAAGAAAACTATTACAGACGACATGAAACAAAAACAGTCTGGGGGACTCACAAATCACAGACGGTTCTAGTTACCAACCATCTGTAATTGATGAGTATCACAGACAGTTGGTATATAGAACCGTTTGTGATAGTCCTTCTAGATGGTTTATATCACAAACCATCTGTGATAGTTCATTCTATACCTAAATTTTTTCTGTTTTTTGGCTAGCCTCAAGAAATAATGCTACCTACTCCCTTGGAAAACAAGCAAATACAGTGGCAAACACAACAGTACATTCCATTTCCATTAAAATTAGAATCCACCATTACAGCATAACAAGATAACGAACCCAACTCTTTAACACGGCAAGAATATATAAGAAGTAGAGATCCTAACAGACAGTAGAAGTTGGAGAGGCGGCGGTAGCGTCACCTTTGTGTCACAATGGTGAGACTGCATAAGACACTCTTACGACACTGAGGACAAAAGTGTGTCATGCAGTCGATCGTGGTATCACAACAGAGGCACTAGCTCACGACGGTAGTCGACGTCGTCGAGGAACAAGCTAGATGCGCTAGAGAGGCGGCGGTAGCGCCACCTTTGTGACACGATGGTGAGACTGTACAAGACACTCTTAGAACACTTACGACAAGAGTGTGTTGTGCAGTCGATCGTGGTGTCACAACGGAGGTGCTAGCTCACGGTGGTAGTCAGTGTCGTCAAGGGGAGGATGCAGAAAGCTAGCTACTAGCTAGTGGATGAACTCACGCATGATTGCCGGTGGAAAGGTAGAGGGGGGTAATTAATAAGGGCCGAGTTGTGGGAGGAACCGATGCCTGCCATTCGATGTGGAGAGAATGGACAGGTGAGATCGAAATCCTGGGTGATACGCCATGGATCGGTGACGTGTTACTATCGGAGATGGTTTGTTATATGAATCGTCTATGATAAGGCACATATCAGAGACGGTTTGTTATACGAATCATCTATGATATTAATATCAGAAACAGTTTGGTATACGAGCCGTCTGTGATAACGCTTAAATATGCGCACCCTAATTTAGCTTTTCTAAACTATCCTCTCCCTCATCTTCTTCACTAGATTTCTCAATAATGTCATCTAATATTCTTTTGATCTTCTTCCTCTCATCTATCCATCATGAGTTATTCAGCCACAACCTTACACAGGCGGCCAACAATTTATGTCTGGAGCAGCTCCTCCGCTCACACCCTGCTCTCCTTCCTCGACTCACTTCCATCCATCAGCTGGATCTCATCATCCATCATCGACGGAGGTGTCTCGTTGTGGCTCAGGAAAGGGAAACTGCCCTCAACCTCGTTCTTCTTTGCAATGTGCACAAAACGGAAGAAGCTCTTGTAGTAGTGGAGAGACATATAGATAACATTGTCGATCAAGCAGAAGCAGCCGATTCTGAGGAAGCTTACCATAGCATCCTCTTTGAGATTATGGGCCATGCTAATGATTTGGCCAGGCTAGAGGAGGAAGTGGAGAGGGCAAGGACAATCTTCACAGCATTCGATAACTCAGCGGTTGATCCTCCAACTCCAAAAGTCGAAGAAGAAGCATATGAAGCTCAGATGACTAAGATCTGGGAATCTCTTTTTTGGGACTTTTGTAATAAATTTACCTTGAATTTGTCTCTCGTCTCAGTAGCTTCATGATAGTTGGCTGGCCGGACCGTCTGTAATAAGTCAATATCAGAGACAGTTTGGAATACGAACCGTCTGTGATAAGTCAATATCAGAAACGGTTTGGAGTACAAACCATCTATAATATTAATATCAGAGACGGTTTAGTATACAAACCACCTGTGATAACCCTTTAAAATGCGCGCCCTAATCCAGCTCTTCTACACTATGAGATCCTCTCCCTCATATTCTTCACCAGATTTCACAATAATGACATCTAATATTCTTTTGATCTCCTTTCTCTCATCTATCAATCATGAGTTGTTCGGTCGCAACTTTGCACATGCGACTAGCAATTTACGTCTAAAGCAGCTCCTCCACTCACGCCCTACTCTCCTTCCTCGACTCGCTTCCATCCGTCAGCCGGACCTCATCATCAGCCGTCGACGGACGTGTCTCATTGCCGCTCAGGAAAGGGAATCCTCCCTCAATCTCGTTCTTCTCTGCAATGTGCACAAATGTAACAGCCTAGTTGTTTAGTTCAAAAATTTTAGTAAAAATATAATTAAAATTAATTTAATTTAAAATAAAAAAACAAAGTGCTCTTTGGTTGCCTAAATTGTGAAGATTTTATTTCCCTATTTTCAGCTTTGAAAAAAAACTTTTGTTAAAAATAATTTAGTTAAAAATATAAAATTATTATTAAATTAAAGGTATTTGTAAATTTTTGTAAAAATATTATTTCAAATTAAGTATTTAAAGCATTTGGCTTTTATTTGGATTTTCTATGATTTCTTGGATTTTATTTAGAGTTATCTGGATTTTATTTCAAAGTCTAGAACAAAAAATGTATTTTAAATATTTTATTAAATACAAAAAGAATTTATTTAGCCTTTTCCAAGCTTTCCTAAATTTATAGTAATTTCTGAGAATTTTCTAAAATTTTAAAATCAATTTCAAAGCAAAAGGGTATTTTTGTAAAAATTAAAAGAACAAATTTAAGTTGGAAATATTTTTAGTAAGGCTAAAACATTTTATAGAATTTTTGATAATTTTTTGGAATTAAAATCAATTTTAAAAGTCAACAAAATATTTTATAAAATTTTTGAAGGCCAAATTTGAATTTAAAATATTATTTCTAAATCTAAAATAGCTCCAGGAATATTTTATGAATTTTCTGGAATTTTTAGACATTATTTATTATTTTCTAAGCATTTATAAAAGTTTCTAGTATTTTCTAAAAAATTAATTCAAAAATTAAATTTGGTTTATTCTCAGGCTGCCACGTGGCGCCCTGAGATTAAATTTGAATTCCTTGATCAAATCCCAGCCATCCACAGCCACTTAACTCCAACGGCCGAGATCCCTCCCACCTCGCCACGTGTCCTCCATCCGGCCACATACCTCTTCACCTCACCTTTTCTCTCACTGACATGTGGGCCCCACGCGTCAGGGTCTTCTTCTACCTCTCTCCCCTCTCTCTCCTCCGATCGTGTGCCACCATTATTGCGCACGCCCGAGCTCCAACTGGCCGGCTCCTCTCCCCCAAAAAGCCGCCTCGGGCTCCCCACCTCACCGCCGCACTCCACCGCCCATTAATGGCGCCGCGCCCGCCCGCGTTCACACCGGAAACCACCGCCCTTCCCGCGTTTTCCCGCGAGCGCGCCCCCCTTCCCCTATAAAACCCCCTCGGGGAGGCCTCCATCCGCACCACCTCTCTCTGCCGCCCCTTCCCCCCACCTCGGCCGAGCACTCTTCCCTCTGGAGCCGCCGTGCCAAGCCGCCGCCGCCACCTTCTCTCTCTCTCCTCCGTGCGCCACCACTTTTCTCGCCACCGCCGCCTCCCTCCAGCCATCTCCCGAGCCAGCGCCGGTAAGAGCCGAAGCCTCACCGCCTCCCCTCCGACCGCCGCCCTTCGCCGGCAGCCGCCGTGAGCTCGAGCTTCGGCGAGCTCGCCGCCCATGCGTCACCGCGTCCGACCCAGCCACGTCGGCGCTCGCGTGGCGGCCACATGGCAGCCATGTGGTGCCACATCGGCGCTTGGCCAGATGGGAGCGCCACCTCAGCCCCACCGCGGTGCGTGGACTCGGTCCACGGTAAACCGACAAAAAAATCCCGCCCAAAAATTCAAATTTTGCTGACGTCAAAAATAGCCTTTTTCAGTATAAAAATAAATCAGAAAATATGTCTTTTTCTTTTTCCTTCTTTTTAAACTTCCGGAAGCCCTAACTTCCCCATTTTAACTCCGATTTGACCCGTTCAAATTTATAAATTTTTCTAAAATCCTAAACTACCCAAATAAATTTTTGAATTTTATTTGAATTTTGTTTGAATTTTATTTGTTTGGTTCTTTGCGCGTAGATTTCGACGATCTCGGAGAGAACGACTTCGGCGATTCGCACCAGGTCTTCGAGCAAGGCAAGTTACACCTTTGACAATGTTGAACCTAATATTTTAAATTAATTATATTGTTTTTAAATTATTATTGCATGCATAATTTTATTCAAGTTAGTTTAAATTTAGTTTTGAACTCTAGTTACACCCAAATTCTTTGGACAGCCAAATTTGATATTGCTTACCATTATACCTTGTCAACCCTAGATAAAACCTAGTTAGTACAATAGCACTAACTAGAAATTTTGTAGAAATGCTTAGCCATGCTCAGAATATTATGGTTTGGGATGATTTTTCACATAAAATAACGAACTTTAAAACTGAATTCTTAACTTTGGTGAGTCAAGGATGTTTATGAAATTATTTCCAAACAAAATATAAAACTTGATTTAGACTTAGGCATTGGTATGGTGGTGGGTGCTTGCTGGCATGCATCGTAGTTTGTTGACTCGATGTTGATAGCTAGGCACAAGGGGTTTGTGGTTAGGCCTAAGTCAAGTTAAGGACCGGTCTGTGAGCTACTATTGCAAAACTCTATCGTACTGCCACAAGTCTGGTATGGGGCAGATCTGGCCGAATAATTTGTGGAGTTCCAACATGATCTCGCTATAGGCTGAATGTGAGCGCGGCGTAGGCCGTGAGAAGTCTCACATGGCACAAGAGGGGGCTCCAACATATGGATTCATGTTGTGGTGAAACCTTAGTGGCGGCGTGATTATGTTGACAACGAATCATTGTAAAGGCCTTGTCATGGTCTCCTGGCCGCACACCTAAGGAAATGTGTTAATCCGGTGGCAAAAAGGGATGATCATGTCTTGTGGGTAAAACTGTACAACCTTTGCAGAGTGTATAACCTATCCTGGATAGCCGTGCCCACAGTCATGGGCAAGCTGAGTGAAGTTTTTCACGGATTAGACTTTGCTTTTGAAAATGTTTATGAAAACCTTATGGATGGATGGAATCCATGAGAGATTTTGAAAACCTTATGGATGGATGGAATCCATGAGAGATTTTGAAAACCGTATGGATGGATGGAATCCATACGAGTTCGTTTTGGAAAAGATGGTCCGGGTGGGATGCCCGTGGTTAGGTTAGTGTAGGGGATGGACCTGCACTAACGTTATTTATTTTCATTACAATGTTGATTTTACATAATGTATCAATTCAGCTTTTGCACCCACTTTATGTTATTTATTTCATTGTTGCCCTCTATGCAAATTAACCATCTTATGCCTTCCTTTGACATTTCCCTAAGCATGCATTACTTCTGTTAAATTCCTGGTGTAACTTGTGGAGTACTTTTTGTACTCATGTTGCTCAATCTAACTCTTTCCAGAGGAAGCCTTCGATGACATCGGTGAGGATTGCAATTAGGCCACATCTTACAGTCATTCGCCTTGTAGGAAGGCTGGATGGGCTGCTACTATGTTATCTTCCGCTGTCTTCTTTCTTTTTGTTGTTATTGTAAACTTTGGCCATCAGGCTCATATTAGTTAATAAAGTTTGTCATTACGCATGATATTTGTCTTTGTAAATACTGTATGCACTAGCTTTTCCTGGGATATTGCGACTAACACAGAGGGTTCTGGAGTTGCTGCTCTGGGTCCCGACAACAAAGCAGAGGAAGCTCTTGCGGCAGTGGAGAGACACATGGATAACCTTGTCGATCAAGGAGAATTGGCCGATTCTGATGAAGCTTATCATGGTATCCTCTTTGAGATTATGGGCCATGTTAATGATTTGCCCAAGCTAGAGGAGGAAGTGTAGAGGGCAAGGACAATCTTCACGTCATTCGAAAACTCAGCAGCTGATCCTCCAACTCCAAAAGTCGAAGAAGAAGCATATGAAGCCCAGACGATTAGGATCTGGGAATCTCTTTTTTAAGACTTTTTAAATAAATTTGCCTTGAATTTGACTCTCGTCTCAGCAGCTTCTTTAGTTCATTATCAGAGATGGTTTGTTATATGAACCGTCTGTGATGTCTCAATAATCACAAACGGTTTGTGTTAAGAACCGTCTATGTAGACGGTTATTAACATGAACCGTCTGGGATGTCTAAATTATCATAGACGATTCATGTTAAGAACCGTCTGCGAAAGTATCACATACGGTTACTAGAACAAACCGTCTGTGATAGTTTAAGCACAGACGGTTCCATATGAATTGTCTATGATATAGCCGTCCAATATAGCCTCTTTTGTAGTAGTGGTGTTAGCACTAAATATATTTCAACTAGTTGGTCGTTGTGATGCCGGTTCGACCACAAGATGGTATGATCTCCTCGGCAGAACTGGTCTGACCACCGACTGAGCAGTAAAAGCTAGTTGAAATTGATCTAACCCCTTATGAATAGCTGGTCTGACTCCCGACTGGACTAAGTGAGTAGACAACACTGGACGAAAGTTTCTTGCGAAGCTGGTCCAACCGCGGGAAACAACTGGTTGAAAATATTTCCTCATCCTATCCTTCTTGTCTTTCTTTGCTTTTCCAAAGAAGAATTGAACCAAATGACTATCTTTACCATAATGAGTGCACTGATACTTGATTTGATGAGTGGTCATATCAACCATCAGAGCAATCAGTTTGGTAGAGAACTCTTTCGCAATTCCAGCAGATCTAAAGAATTTGTTTTGGTTCATATTCTACTTCAAACTTCCCTAGTTTGAGTACCTTGACAATTTTAGGAGGATTGTTCTTATCATGCTCAATAAAATTAAACCCTAAACCATGATTTTTCACACTAGTTTTTGACTTGTCTAGGATCATATTCAAATTCTTCTTTTCGAAAGAAAACATCTCCAAAGTGCTTTTAAGGTATTCATTTTCTTTGGACAAAGAGGAACATGATGAGCACTTAACAGATTTAAGAGCAAGATTCTTAGAAGTAGGCTAAGCCAATTTCTTCTTTTCAACAAAATCATTAAGATGTCTAGTCAATGCTTCTATTTTAGTATTAAGCTTACGGCTATTAGAGCAAGAAAGAGTTTCATAATAAAGCATATGTTGAATTGATTCTTAAGAAGAATTAAGTCTAGCTTGCAGCAAATCACACTTAGAATAAGCTCTAGAAAAATTAGACTTAAGCTTTTCAATTTTATCATTAGCAAGTTTAAGTTTTTCATCACAAGAATCACATGCCACATTTAATTCATCAAATTTAGCAGTGGCATCTCTAAGTTGAATTAGATTTATTACACTAACTGATCTAGCATTCTCCAACTCAGCATGTAAGACCTGACAGGCTTTATAAGAATCATCTTTAGGAATAGATGCTCTAAGTCTAGTAACCTCAGAATTCAAATTTTTTACTACAAAATTGTTTTCTTTCAGTTCCTTTTTAGTCTTTTTTAACTCAATAGCAAGTTTAACTAGAGCTTCTTCAAGCTCATCGTATGATGGTCTTACCTCATCGGGATCGTTGTAGTTGTCATTGTTGTTGTTGCCCGCTATGAAGCACATACCCGTTATGTTGTTGGTGCTCTTCTTCTTGCCTTTGACATCATCTTCATCGTGGTCATCGTCGTCGTAGCTCTCAAAGTCACCATCACTCAGATCAAGGCGCTCGATTGCTGATAGAACCTTCTCAACTACTTTGCGATAAAAAATCCACTCTTAGTGTTATTCTTGGATGGTCGATGACGATAGTTTCTGTCTTCCTTGACCACTTTCCCTCTAAGCTTGGGGATCTTAATGTGGCCTAGCTCTCCACATTCAAAGCAAATGACATGTCCTAAAACTCTACCTTGCTTCTCATCCTCAGATTGTTGGAAGAAGCGCTGGCAGCAGTGGAGAGACACGTGAATAACATTGCCGATCAAGCAGAACTGGCCGATTCTGAGGAAGCTTATCATGGTATCCTCTTTGAGATTATGGGCCATACTAATGGTTTGCCCAGGCTAGAGGAGGAAGTGGAGAGGACAAGGACAATCATTACGGCATTCAAGAACTCAGCGACTGATCCTCCAACTCCAAAAGTCGAAGAAGAAGCATATGAAGCCTAGAATACTAAGATCTGGGAATCTCTTTTTTGGGACTTTTGTAATAAATTTGCCTTGAATTTGTCTCTCATCTCAATAGCTTCTGTAGTTCATATGACAAAGGACAAAACACAGACAGTTATAAATAAAAACTGTCTATGATAGTTTCATAGATGGTTCTAATTGAAACCGTTTGTGATAATGCATATGTCATAGATGGCTTTTAAAACTAACCATCTGTGATAGTTTCATCGACAGTTTTAGCTATGAACCGTCTGTAATAATCAAAGTATAGACAACTCCACATAAACCGTCTATGGTGAGATGTCTAGTATAGCTTGTTTTGTAGTAGTGTGAGGCATTGCCATAGGACTGTAACATCTGTAAAATAGCAATGAATAATCTGGTGGCAAGCTATAAATCACTAATCCAATTGCAAATTGGTGATCAGCCCTATGATGTATATTAAAGTTCACAACAATTGGGCTGGAAAAAAGAATATGAGGGCAATCCAACTCCTAATTGGCATGTGTAAGAGGTTACATGTACATATATATTTGTTGCATGGCCTTATAACTTCTAATTAGAATCATTTTCAATTTTCAAGTTAGGACATTGCAGTCTTGCTGATAAAGAATTTATAAGTAGAAAAGTGACTTGTACTTTTTCATACAGTTATGTGCAAATTAACAAAGCCAATAGGCACTTAAAATAATGCAATTGTAAACCATCAAATATATATGCATGGTTCTTACTATCAACTGTAAAATAATGCACAGTGACACATCTATCTGCATGCAACTGTAAACTGTCAAAGATTTCCAGGAGCAAATAAGAAGAATTCAAAAGAAACAAACCTTTTTTGGGAATTAACTGTCAAACCTCTTTTGGGAATTAACTGTCTTTGGTGAAGCCAGAGATAAAACTCCTCAAACAAAATGCTTGACAACCTGCAGAGTATAAATAATGAATCAAAATCTAACATTGTTTTGAACTACTATCATTTAAAACATTATGAACCTTTGTTGTAATATGATTCTGAATAGATGATAAAGGGCAAGTCGACAATTCAGCAAACAGCTAGTGGGAGTTGAGGGCTTGGAGCAAGGGTCATGGACGGCGAGAGGCCTCAAGGAAGCTTATTGGCCTCATGCTCATGCACTTGGTGATGCCTTCCCTGATCCGCGGTAATGGTGGGTGGGCTCAAATGTTCAATCAACCTACATAAATAATGAATCAAAAAAGTTGTTGTGCCATGCGTAATTGCCTACACCACAGTCAAATCGTTGGTGAAGAAGGATGAACTAAAAGGGAGAACTCTAACACAAGGATGCAATCACTATAAGTCAGTAGCTATTCTATGTAAACAAAAGCTGAACACCACAATTAATGAGGCCTTTGCCTGCCAATAAAATGCCCAACTCACACCTACCACAAGAAACCCAAAAGATATTGTATTATGAATCTTACTGTCAACTCATCGCTATAATCATGCCATACCAATATGCACGTTTTCTCTGAGCCAAACCCAAATCCACATTGTTGGGTTTTGGATACAAAAAATCACTGCATTATCCTTGAGGATATAGGCTAGGAATCTATTGCAACTGAAGCAAAATTACTAAGTACAAAACAAAATTCTATATACAAAATTCACAATGCCCAAGTGCATATAATGGGATCATGTGATAAGTGATCTCATCAGGGAAAAAGGGAGGCACAAACCTTAGGGCTGGCGAAGGCCAATGGGAGCAGTGATGTGGTTGTCAGGGTCAGCACAACGATGGCATTATTAGCGGGTGAGGGGGCGATTGCATCGGCGGTTCTATGAGCGGCCAAGCATAGCTCATGAAACAGGGCAGCCAACCACTGACTCGGGTTGGCGCAAGGGTCGTAGGTGGCCATGAGTAGCGATAGGGTGAAGTGGTCAAGGCTAATCTGGGGACATCTGGAATGCTAGATCTAGCTTCTCTTTCGTCTACCTTGCTGCCGCCCACGCCTTCGTTTCCATCTTGGGCGGCATCGTCGCTTGCAGCCTCTGGTAGGTAGTGGCTCTAGTTTGAGCACTATGTGTGGTAGCATGATGGCTGGTGATAGGGCCAGGGATTCACAAAGGAGAGAAGTGCGAGACGTGGGGGTCGAGTGGTTCATGGAACAAGCAATCAAGGGTAACATTAAGGGACTCACATGGTCGCCTGCTTGTCAGCGTTTTTCATGGATTTCATTGGGTCTTTTTCTAGCCGGTTTTTTTACTTTGTGTGAAAAGATAGTTGATGAAGGGGCGGGGAACGGAGAAACTCTTGTTTTATATTGTGAATTAGAAGAGAGAGGGAGAAGATTGGAGAAGATGCTGTGCACACAGAGCACAGGCTTCCATTCATAATATAGAGATACAATCAGTCATCTATACATGGCAAGATCTAACTAGGAAGGTCCATACATAGCAAAGCTATACATGGCAATATTATACACGGCAAGCAATACCGGTGATGGAGGAGGATTGCTTAACAGCCCCCCGCAGTCGAATGGTGGTGCGGACCGACATGAAGACTGGAACGAAAAGCCATGAAAAGAGGAGTGGAGAGGCCCTTAGTCATGATGTCGGCGAATTGATGTGAAGAGGGGACATGTAGCACACGAACATCTCCGAGAGAAACTTTTTCCCGAACAAAATGAATGTCTATCTCAATATGCTTGGTCCTCTTGTGCAGAACGGGGTTGGAAGACATCTAGACGGCTGAGACGTTGTCACAGTATACTACGGTGGCCGAAGACAGCGGAGAATGAAGCTCAGAGAGGAGCTATCGTATCAGCAGAAGATTCAAAGAATGCATGTCGTGCGACGGCGATATTCGCCTCGGTCTTTGGAGCGGGAGACGGTAGCCTGACGTTTGGAAGCCCAAGAGATCAGGTTGTCTCCCAAAAAGATGCAGAAGCCCGAGGTGGAACAGCGACTGTCGGGGCAACCGGCCCAGTCGGCATCAAAGTAAGCAATCAGCTGAGTGGATGGTGAAGCATATAGAGTGAGGCCATGATCCTGGGTGCGCTGAATATACCGGAGTATACGCTTGAGGAACTGAAGATGAGGTTCCCGCATAGCGTGCATATGTAGGCAGACCTGTTGGATGGCATAAGCTATATCGGGCCTGGTGAGGGTAAGGTCTCAGAGGGCACCAAAGAAGATCGCGAAACTCGGAAGGATCCAAACAGAGCGCCATCGAGTGCATGCCTTGGCCCGAGTATCCACTGGAGTGGTGCAAGGCTTGCAAGTGGTCATCTTGGCGTGAAGAAGAAGCTCACGGGCATACTTCTGTTGGGAGAGAAACATCCCATCTGGAGTGCGAGTGACAGGGATGCCCAAGAAGTAATGGAGATCACCAAGGTCTGTCATAGAGAACTCCCGGCAGAGAGAAGCAATAATACTGCAAAGAAAAGCATCGGAAGACGCAGTGAGGATGATGTCATCCACATAAAGAAGAAAGTAAGCTGTGTTGGCGCCTGGCGAAGAACAAACAAAGAGGTGTCCGATCGTGAGGGAGTAAAACCAATGGAGCGAGCAAACTGCTGGTACCAGACACGAGGGGCCTGCTTGAGACCGTAGAGTGAGCGATGCAAGTGGCAGACATGAGAGGGCCGAGAAGGGTCCACAAAACCAGAGGGTTGCTCACAAAAGACTGTCTCAGTAAGGGAGCCGTGGAGAAAGGCGTTCTTCACATCCAACTGATGAATAGGCCAAGAGCGAGATACAGCAAGACTGAGGACTGTCCGAATAGTAGCCGGCTTCACCACAGGGCTGAAGGTCTCATCAAAGTCGATGCCAGGTTGCTGTGAGTAACCACGGACCACCCATCGTGCTTTGTAGCAAGCAAGACGACCATTAGAGTGAAACTTGTGTTTGTACACCCACTTGCCTGTGACAATATTAGCACCAGCAGGACGAGGGACGAGAGTCCAGGTTTGATTCTGGACGAGAGCATCAAATTCCTCTGTCATGGCATGCCGCCAGTTGGGATCTTGTAGAGCAGAACGGTAGTTCTTCGGTACAGGTGAGATTTCTGTTGTGACAGCAGACAAATTCAATCTATCAACTGGCTTCACAATTCCCGCTCGGGCACGCGTGACCATGGGATGCGGCCCAGATGCAGGACGTGCAGTCGGCTCGGTTGGAGGTGCAGCGGAGTCCTCAGGGAATAAGGCGCGGCCCGACAAAACAGCCGGTGGACCGGAGCAAGACGGCCCTGACTGGACTGCAGAAGATCCAAAAGGAGTCGATCTGGTTGGCGAGCTGGACGACCACGGCCGGAGAGCGCCATGCTCCTGGGGAGGCCCGGAGCCACCACAGGACTGGGAGTCGGAGGAGGTCGGCCCGATCCAAGCAACTGAGACCGGAGACCCCGCGCGGGTGTTGAAGACTGGTTTGCCAGAGCGCACGACGCTGGGAGAAGCCGACTCGCGAGGCCGCCTGTAGGTGGTGGGGCCGGTCTCAACAGTAGCATGCAGAGGAGAGTCCGACGTAGAAGTCTCCTGTAGAAAATCAAAGGCAGCAGCCGCTGGTTGTGGTGACAGACAAGCAAAAGGAAAAATATCCTCATAAAATGTGACATGTCGTGAGATGAGAATTCATCGAGTGACTGGATCATAACACTGGAACGCCTTATGATTGCTAGGATACCCAAGGAAGACACAAGCGATGGATCATGGAGCGAGCTTATGTGGGGTTGTGGATGATGTGTTAGGGTAGCAAAGGCAACCAAAAACACGAAGATGGCTATAGGTAGGGGTTTTCTTGTGGAGAGACTCGAACGGTGTTGAGGACAAAAGTGTGGAGGTTGGACGACGATTGAGGAGGTATGTAGAGGTGGCGAGAGCCTCGGCCCAAAAAGAAGGTGGCATACTAGCTTGAACAAGGAGAGTGCGGATGACATTATTTATAGTGCGGAGAATACGTTCGGCTTTACCATTTTGTGGAGAGGTATGAGGGCAAGAAAGGCGGAGGTGAGTCCCATGAGTAGCAAGAAGTTCGATCATACGAGAGCTAGTGAATTCACCACTGTTATCGGCTTGGACAGCGAGGATGTGGTGGTTGAACTGTGTGCGAACGTAGGGAAAGAAAAGACGGAAGGTGCCAAAGACATCACTCTTGCGTCGGAGAGGAAATGTCCAAATACAATGAGAGTAGTCATGAACGATAACAAGGTAATATTGAAAACCCGAGCAGCTCAACACAGAAGATGTCCACAAATCGCAATGTAACAACTCAAAGGGTTTGGAAGAGAGCGAAGTACTACGCTCAAAAGGTAATCTAACATGTTTTCCCAATTGACAAGCATGGCAAGGAAGATGGGACTTATTACATTTCGAAGACTGAAAGGGAAAGGGAACAGTGCTGCGTTCGGGGTGCCCGAGACGGCGATGCTATAGTTCGGTTGACACAAGGAAGGAAGCTGGCGCAGATGGTGTGGAAGGAGCAGAAGGCCGGAAGGTGTAGAGGTCCCCCTCACTATTGCAGCGAAGAATCTCGATCCTGGTAAGAAGGTCCTTTATGGAGAAACCAAATGGATCAAATTCGATGGAACAAAGATTATCACGAGTAAATTTGCGAACGGAGAGAAGGTTTTTAATAATGTTGGGAACAACTAGAACATCACTAAGAGAGAATTTGTGGTTAGGTGTTGAAAGAGTAGTATGGCCAGTGTATGAAATAGGAAGGGATGACCCGTTTCCAACAATGACAGAGAAAGGATGACGAAAGGGTTTTGGGGAAGCGAGTATACCGGCATTGGACAACATGTGGGAATAGGCTCCGGAATCCATTACCCAGTCACCATCAGAACCTCCCGACTGCTGCATTGACATGGCGTTGAGAGCAGCGATGAGACCAGCCAAGTCCCATGTTCCTGCCGCTGGAGTGTCGGGCTGTGTCGCAGGAACAGACGGTAGAGCGGGCGCGAAGGTAGTGAAGACTTGCTGCGGTGGCGTCGGGGGCTGCAGCCCAAGGATGCCGGGAGAGCCCCTACGCCAGGGAGCCCCCCAGCTTGGTGCCCACGTCGGAGACAGCCCAGCCCACGGTGAGAAGCAAAACCACGGCCCTCCTGGAGCGGGCGCTCGCCAGTTTGCGCCAGGGCCGCCACCGGTGTTGAAGTAGTTGTTGCCGCCGCTGCTGTTTCCGCCGTAGCCGCCGCTGCCTTTCTTGTTGTTGTTCCATTTCTTCCCCCCCCCCCCCCCACCGGAGAATGGTTTTCCGCCTTGAGAGCTGCTGCTGCCACTACTGGTGCTCGCCTGTGACTGAAGACTCCCGGTGGTGGAAGACAGGAGCGCTATGGCGGCTGTCACAGCCGCCTGGTTGGCGATCTTTGTTTCCGCCATGGCCAAGATCGACCGTGTGCACAAGAAACTAGGGAAGGGATCCAGGAGTGGAATCAGTTGGGCAGTGGATTCGAAACGCGGATTCAAACCTCGGAGGGTGTTGAGGACGAGTGCTTTGTCGGAGACTGGTTGACCGACGTCGCGCAGGGCGTCGGTTGTCTTCTTCAACTTGCGGAAGTAGTCATGCATGGTCATGTCGCCTTGAACAATGGACCGAAACTCCGCCTCGAGGAAGACGGCGCGGCTCTCCTTGTTGTCACGGAACAGATCGTCGATGGCGACCCAAGCTTTCCGTGCAGTCTGGTCCTTGTCGACAATGATCTCGAAGATATCCTCGCAAATGGACCCGTAGATCCACGAGTGGACGGCAAAATCTTGGCAACGGTGGAGTTCATCGAGGTCGGGGTCGACGGTGCCGTCAATGAAGCCCATCAAGCCGTACTTCCCAACGAAGATAGTGAAGAGGGTGCTCCATTGAGAGAAGTTGGGGCCGTTGATGTCTAGCGTGATCGGCACATGTGTCTTAACACTTGCCACGTTGATGACGGAAGACATGGCATCTGACGTGATGGAGGTAGCTGCAGAAGAAGTGTCAGATGGCGAGGAGCCAGAAGCGGGAGAAGAAGCGGTGCTCATGGCGAACAGTGGCGAGAGAGAAGAAGAGCTACAGCAGGCGAAGGACGACCTTCTCTGATACCATGTGAATTAGAAGAGAGAGGAAGAAGATTGGAGAAGATGCTGTGCACACAGAGCACAGGCTTCCATTCATAATATAGAGATACAATCAGTCATCTATACATGGCAAGATCTAACTAGGAAGGTCTATACATAGCAAAGCTATACATGGCAATACTATACACGGCAAGCAATACCGGTGATGGAGGAGGATTGCTTAACATATATTAGTAGAGATTTATGTTATCCTGGTAGAACAATTTTTCGTCGAAATTGTATTCGACTACAAGAAGAAACAATCCTGAAACCCACCTGAAAAACTGCCATATTCGGTGACAAGTTTGACCTTAAAATTTTCTGCCTTGACAAATCCATTAGCATGCACCTACCAACGGACAGCGAGATCGCTCTTCTGAACGCCAATATGCATAATGCAATTGCAGAGATTCAGTCCAGTCCTTTCATGCTACCAAGCAAAAAAAAACTACATTTCTGCACGAAGAGAGAAAAAACTGCTCATATACACATAGCAGAGTGGAGACCGTAGGCTGCATGCACGAGCAGAGTACCGAGCATGACAATTCTTCAGAAGAATCAACCTACCGAGTCGCGACCAGGTCGACATCGACAACAAGAACTCGTAGATGCATCATGCATACTCTCGCGTCAATGCTAGTGCAGTAATATTTTGCGCTGCGATGGCGACTCTTAACAAATCCCCGTAGGCTCACCAACTTATCGCGTGCCGCCGTTGCTCTGCTCGCGTGCGCTATATAAGCTGTCTCGCAGCTTGGGCATCAGCGGAGCGGCAAAGCAAAGCCTGAGCAGAGCAGAGAAGAGAAGCACAAAGCTAGCTAGTGATCAGAGAGCAAGGCTAGCTCAAAGGCAGCTCTCCCCTCGCAGATCCATCACCTCCAAGAATCGTTCGCCACACAGCTCGGTGGCGATCGACATGGACGCCGGAGACGCCATGGAGAGGGGCGAGCCCGCGCCGCTCCTGCCGCCGGAGGTAACGGTCGTGAACAAGATCTATCTCATTCTCTCCCTCCCTCGCTCCACCCATGGCTCACTCGTTCATCAACTAGGTTGATGCATTGTTAATTTGTCGACATTGTTCATGCGAATTCCTCAACCGGCCGATCGAAATGGCAGCTGGCAGGAATGATCATGAGATGGAAATTGAAATGCTAAATTCTGAAGTATATGTGCGTATGCTCGGTGAACATAAATCGTTTGTCATTAGGCTTCGGTGTCCATTGTTTATTGCTACATCAAATCTATGTCAGATAGAGGCATGATGCATACAGACATGACATCGAATGCAACCTTTTTCAAGGAAGAGGACAGTTGCGATTAGGAGGAGGGAGTTGGTAGCTAGCAGCAACATTAGACTAAGTCTAAATTGAACGAGATAGAAGAGTAATACATATATTTCTTAAAATGGTCAATTCTTTGCTAGATAGATACATCAAAATTGAGCTTTAAAACACGAGCGAGGCTTTACAAAGAATTATTGTCCAAAGAATCGCTCTGAATTACGAAACAGCTCGAAAATAAGTGCATAAACATCACAACCTTTGTTTAATGATAGGACCCTTCCTTCCCTTATTAGACAAGCACAGGTGCTGGTGCAGTGCAAAACACATTAACATCATACATGCGCATCATTTCTATAACTTCAGAACGTAGACATTACAAATAGGCAGATAATTATGAACTTATTTGTTTAGAACTCAGGTTTAGACAGATTCTTCTTGCCGACAATTTGTACAATTATTGTCTCCATCAATTACAGGGTTACGGGATAAAGATTCAAGAGGAGAGCCTGGAAGCGCCACTCATCAAGAAGGGTAGAAAACACACCGGTAGCAAGGCACCATTAGTAGTTCTAGGTGAGTTCCACGCATGCTCCAAATTAACAATGTAAATAAAATATAATTCAATTTCTACCTTTAGTATCTCCAAGATAGCTTTACTTCGAAATGGAAAAAAGAAATGCAAGCACACTGTAATTACTTTTTTTTTTACCAACGATGACTACAACATTGTGCAGGGTTCGAGTGCCTGGAGAGCACGGCGTTCAACGGCATCTCGACGAACCTGGTGGTGTACCTGGAGACCGTCCTCCACGGCAGCAACCTCGCCAGCGCGTCCAACGTCACGACGTGGTACGGCACGAGCTACCTCACGCCGATCTTCGGCGCCATCGTCGCCGACACCTTCTGGGGCAACTACAACACCATTCTCATCTCCCTCGCCATCTACCTCCTCGGGATGACGCTGGTCACCTTCTCGGCCTTCCTGCCGACCACGGCCGCCGGCACCGGCGCGTCGTCCGTGCTGAGCACGCAGAGCTTGGCGTTCCTCGGGCTGTACCTGGTGGCTGTCGGGAGCGGCGGGGTGCGGTCGTCGCTGCTGCCGTTCGGCGCGGAGCAGTTCGACGAGGGGAGCGCGGCGGGCCGGGAGGGCAAGGCGTCCTTCTTCAGCTGGTTCTACCTCTGCGTCGACTTCGGCCCCATCATCTCCGGCGTGTTCCTCGTCTGGATACAGCAGAACGTCAGCTGGGGCCTCGGCTTTGGCATCTCCACCGCCTGCATCGCGGTAGCCATGGCCGCCTTTGTGCTCGCCACGCCCATGTACAAGCGCCGCCTCCCGGCCGGCACGCCGCTCAAGAGCCTGTGCCAGGTCTTCGTTGCCGCCTGCAGGAAGGCCAGGCTCAGGCTGCCTGCGGACGCTGACCTCCTCTACGAGGTCAGCGACAAGATCCATGACTCCCAGTTCGAGCCCTCCAAGATTGCGCACACCGATCAGTTCAGATTTCTTGACAAAGCGGCCATCATCTCCGAGTCGGATTTGGAGGAAGTGATACCGGAGCCAGGCTTGGCCGCGGCGAGGTCGTCGTCGTGGAAACTCTGCACCGTGACGCAGGTGGAAGAGCTCAAGATCCTGCTGCGCCTGCTGCCCATCTGGGCGACCAGCATCATCGTCTCCGCCGCGTACTCGCAGATGAACACCACCTTCATCCAGCAGGGCACCGCCATGGACATGGCCATCCTCTCAGTGCCGGTACCGGCGGCGTCGCTGGGCTCGTTCGAGGTGCTCTGCGTCCTCACCTGGGTGGTCCTCTACAGCAAGGTGATCGTGCCGGCGTTCTCCTCCCTCGGTGGCCGCGGCGGCGGCGAGCCGTCGCAACTGCAGCGGATGGGCGCCGGGCGGCTGCTCATGGCGCTGGCCATGGCGGCCGCGGCGCTCGTGGAGATGAGGCGGCTCGACGGCGCGGCGCGCGGCGAGGTGGTGGCCATCGCGTGGCAGCTGCCGCAGTACTTCCTCCTGGCCGGAGCGGAGGTGTTCTGCTACATCGCGCAGCTGGAGTTCTTCTACGGCGAGGCGCCGGACACCATGAAGAGCACATGCACGTCACTCGCGCTGCTCACCATCGCGCTGGGGAGCTACATGAGTTCGCTCATATACGCCGTGGTGGCCGCGCTCACGGCGACGGTGGACAGCCCCGGGTGGATCTCCGACGACCTCAACCAGGGCCACCTCGACTACTTCTTCTGGGCAATGGCCGCCATGTGCACGCTCAACTTCGTCGTCTACAGCGCATTCGCCAAGAACTACAGGCTCAAGACGATCCTCTCCTGATGGTTTGACGCTTTGCTTCTCGTCAACACTTGAAGATTCTTTTTTTTTTTTCATTTTTGGAGCTCGTCAAGCCTTGAAGATTCGATTACATTGCACAATAAGGCACCCTTGCACTATTGCCAATTGGTGATTGGTAAAGTCTGAAGCGCTCAATGGCAAGTACTTTACACAGACACGATTTTTTTCTCTTTCTTTTTTTTAAGCTGCACTGTTCCTATGGCACCTACATTTTTTGAAAATTATGTTTATGTTCTCCCATACAGTTGAAGTTATCAATGTAATTATTTTCTCTTGTACTCCCTATTTCAGTACATGGTAAGAAAATCACATTTTTAAATTGTTGTTGGTGCGCATAAAATTTAGGGTAAACTAGTCATCAACCTATGCATCTGCACAGGCTGCATATTTTAAGCAATATTTTGTTACTCTTAACATAATAAATTTGACTTGAAATTTGATACATAGAGATTTTTTCTTAGCAAATTCAGAAGTGCGTCGAAATATTTCTTTTAGAATTTTTCATATTAATTTGGTGCCAAAACTAAAAGTGATTGCATGATTACACCTAATTAGTGCAAGTGCATTTATACCTCCCCCATTCTAATTGGCATTGGCCTGTTAGATGGATTATTTACACATACAACACTACGGCCCTGTTTGGCACAGCTTCACCAACAGCTTTCATGAGCTATTGTGAGCTGTTTTTTTTGCCAAACATCCTTTTTACAAACAGTTTCATGGGTGAAGCTCCTTTTTTTCTGCTCTCACAAAGGAATGGGGAGAGGTGAAGCTGAAAAAAGTAGCTTTTCACAGCTTCTCCCTCAGGCCCGCAGTCCTAGGAACCCACTGCCCCTCTAGTTCACCAAAATTACACGCATTTGCCACTAATCCATCCCGTTCACGAAACATAAACAAGGCACTAATATTGCTTCCTAATGATTTTAATTTTTATTATTTTTTATTTTAATGTTTTAATTCATACTCATTCAAATATATTATTTTTTAATTCATATGACCATATACAAACATACAACTCTAAATGTTAGAACAAGTCAGGTAGACAAGGGCATCTTGGACAATTGCCCTCTCTCAGCCATGCATGAAGCTGTTGGTGAAGTTGTTTTGCCAAATAGTTTTCCAAAACAGATTTAGCTTCATCGGTGAAGCTGCTCGTGAAGCTAAAACAAAAAAAAACAGCTTCACTAGTGAAGCTGAACTGTGCCAAACGGGGCCTATCACTACAAATGCAAATAGTAGTCTTCCCTAAGATGATTAGACGAATGGGATCGAGGCTTAATTCGACACCTGCTTGCATGTATGGGTTGGATTAGCCATACCATAGGATCGTCTCTCTTTGGATGCTGGTTTTTTTTAGTTTATTTTTTCCTATGCTAGAAAACGCCGGAGTCAATGAGTCATGGAATCCTATTTTGGATAGGCTTATTTTTTATTGTCTAGTATAATTGGGATTCATCTATAATTCGTGTCTCCGAAACAAATATGAGTTGAGATAACAATGGTCAATGTGTTAGTGAAGGGCTAGATTTTATTTTATTTTTTTGTATGATTTATGTACAAATTTATTGATACATTTTTTGTTTTCTATTGATGTAAAAAAATACATTTTTTACCTCTTAGGACTAAAGTGGGGCCTTCTGACAGAGCATCTAATTTGTATAGATAAATTAATTAGGCTAGAGTTGTCTTCATTTAATTAGGCTAAAGTTGTATTCACTTTCAGAGTTTATTGGGAGAGAACGTGAGCTATATAGATGAGTTAATTCTTGTTTTTTATCCATATGTTGTGCCTTTTTTAGAGTTGTTCCCGTTCCGGTAGTTTTTGGGAGAGAACATGAGCTATAGATGAATTATTTTTCTATGAATAATGAGAGAATTTCTATCCGTCCCTTTTCTTTTCTAGATGTTAATTTATACTTTTTTCCTCCTAGTACTACCTTGGGAGCTTCCAGAGGAGCCTCCAAATAGTATAGATAAAGTCCGACAGATAGATATATACACAAATTAAAAAATATATATTTGAATTTATAATCCAAATGACCATAATTGAATGGTATATCAGTTACAGCTTAATTATATTTCTTTTATTTTTCTCATGTTATTAGTGGAAGAGTTTCTAGTTTCTAGCCTTTAAATTTCTAATTTCTAGCCCTTTTTTGCTTGGATTTCTAATCAACTGGAAAACGAAGTTCTAATCGCGAAGTCAATAAAGAATCCCTCTTCAAATATCTCTAGTTCATATGGATCTTCTAGTGCTTCTTACTCATCATAGATTATAGCAAGATCAAGATGGGAGAACAAAGCACAAAAAACCAAGCCAAATCAAGATTTCAATACTTGAATAAAGATGATAAAAACTTAGACAAATTTTAATATCTATTGATACTTAGAGATGAAGAACAACCCTCCTCCACTTGGTTTCCTAGAGAGCTAACCCTAACTCTTTCAAGCTCTAACTAGTACATCTAGTTGGGTTCACTCTTTCTTATATGGGCTAACCTATTAACCTAACACCATACTGAATTTTACACCCACACATGCATGTTTCTCAAAGTGTAACTTACACTTAGTTCTAATGCCCGAATTAGCCATTCCATGGCCTCCGTGAAGACTTTTTGTACCTATGTTGTGTTGCGGTATTACGTTGCACATGGCACTGCACAAGACCTCCAACTGAGGCTGCACTTTTTTCGGCTACGATTGCTAACTTATAGATATAGCTAATGACTTTTGGTCGTAAAGTGAGAATTTGTGCAAATGAACCAAATATTGATAAGCTATTCCGAGATTGTCCCGATAAATAGTTTCAAAAATGTGGCAAACAAGCTATCTTATTGTTTATTCAGAACCTATAAGCTTAAATTGTGTCTACTCCTTAAAAGCATGAGTTGATAGTAAGTTGTCCATTCTCCCCTTATCTCTCCACAACTATCTGATCTGATCACAAGAATCATGGCCGTCTATAGTTTACCCCCATGTAGCAGCGGGACAATCCCGCCAACCCTCCCCACATGGCATGCTTGCAATTGCCTCCCTACCCCCACTGCGTGCAACTGCTCCTCCACCCTCTTCTTCACCTTCTCCTCCTCCCCACAACGGTGCCACCCTTCTGCAAGAACCCGCCCATACAGGTTCACCACTGCAACGCGTGAGATGTTGTGGCCGCACATGCTGACAATGGCCGGCTCCGACTCTGGTGGTAGTGCCGGTGTCCAGGTCAACATCAAGGCCTACGTCCAGAACACCGCCAGTGTCCAGGTAGGTTGCCTAATCTCTTCACTTCTATTCTCTTTTCAATTTGCTTTCTTCACTCCAATCTAATCAAGAAAGGGAATTGATTCGGTGGTGGTGGCGGTGGTGCAGGGGGTCTACCTTGTGCCAGAGGAGTTCATGCAAGAGCAGCTCAAGTCTGTTCTTTTGGACATGTTGGTGGATATGGTGAGCCCTAATTTCCTTTTCAGTTTGTGATGAATTAGTATCATAGTTGGTCTTAGTTGATTTGAATTACCAAGCTTAGCATATGTATGTTTGGAGCTGCAAATTTTTTGGCCAAAAACCGGAACATGGTATTGGCAATCTGTCGTGGGAGAAGTTTAGAGGTTGCGGTTTGACTATTTAGTTCTATGACAAAATAGGTGTTTAGGGTTAAATTCTCAATGACATTGGATTGTTTCCATGTATTCTCATTTGTCATTGATAAGTGATATCATTGACAGTTTACTGGCTATTTATATGATTGTATAGTCGTAGATGGTAGGGTGAATTTTGTTTTTTTGGTTGTTGCATTCCTATGAACTATGTTTGCAAGATTTTTTCTGTATGTGTGTGAAACTATGAAGTAATTAACTTTTGGTTGACACAGTTATGTTTATCTACAAGAAATCTTGCTGTCATATGAAAATCTGCAGTTAGGAGTGATGCAATACATGTACTGTACATTTCATACATTTTACTGTACATTAATTTCATACATTTTACTGTACATTAATTTCATTTGAGTAAGTGTAAATATACAATGTTTATTACTTGTTCTTGAGTTGACTAGGTGAAGACAAGGATGCTCCCTTCAGCTGGAGTAGTTCAAGTTCTGTGTGAGAATTTTAGGAAGTTTCCAGTCAAAGGTATGACATTATTTGCAATTGTTTGATTGAAACATACAGCTATCTCAGTCCATTTATTTACTTAATTTGACTTATGCTTTTGAAGGCAGCTTTAGTGGTGGATCCAGTTATGGTGTCCACAAGTGGGGATACCCTTTGAGAATCATCTATTGTCACTAAATATAGGTACATGATTAATATTTGTTTTGTTCCATGTGTATTTATATGTTTTGGATGAGTTGGTGTTGCCATTACATCCTCCAATCTCATAGCACTTGCTGACATACTGTTGCAATTGCTTTGAGCAAGGATGAACTATTTGCTATGGCTGATATAGTCACTCCAAATGTGAAAGAAGCTTCAAGATTACTTGGGGATGTACCACTGTGAATAGTTTCTGACATCTATAGTGCAGTAGAATCCATTTACAAATTTGGTCCAAAGTATGTATTTTGTATTTCCGTGAATTTATGCTATTGTTCAAAAGTGCTTCCACCTTATTTGCTCTCATAGACTACATTTGAAATATCCTAACCATTGGGTTGGGAAAAACCAGCATTGTTATTTTTTAGTATTAACAACAGTGCAGAGTGCATAGACTACAATATAAAAATCTGATGATCTGCATTGATATTTATTGTATCCAAATTTTGGTAGAACAATATAGACAGCCAATGTCACTAGGCCTACCAATTATTTCGATGATTCTATCAACTGTCATTTCTGCCCTAATAAGAAGTCTACCTCTTCTTACACAAAATTCTAAGATATATTTTTATGCGTTGACATGTTTCATATTGCAGAGTCCTATAACCCCATTGCAAAGAGCGGCAGATGGACCTCCAGTGTTCAACCAGATTTGATGAATGAACAGCAGGAGGATACTGATGGCCGCCCTCAAAAGATAACTCCTACTTTGCTTGAGTGGACTCTCGGAGGGAGGAATGTCTATGTTGAAGGATCGTTGGAAAGCTAAAAATCAAAGTACATTTATTAGCCTGATAAAAGACATACACATTCCCTTTTCCCGAAAACTAAAGCATAAGGATAGAATCGATTTGATTTGACATTGGTTATATACTTTGCAGGACATCCGTTGAGAAATCTAGAAAAGATCACACCAGGGTTCAAAATTTCATCCGAAGGGAACATAATTTTAGAAACTTCGGGCCTTTCGTTAGGCAATGAAACCAGAATGATTCGGCCAAATTTTGACTGAATTTGGCCCTATTTGAAATTTATCTAAAATTTCTCCAAATTTGATTAAATTTCATCAAAAATTCAAATGCTATTTGAAAATTTTGTCCGAAATTTTGGACGAATTTCTGAAATTTTGTTGCTTTCGGTCCTTTCATTGCCTGTGAAAATTTTCTTCATCCGAAAGATTTTTCCCTGGATCACACCATCTTGCTAGGGCTTCCATCTGGAGTTTACTGTTATAGATTCATTGTAGATGGAGAATATTAGATTCCTGCCTGATCTACATATTGCTCTGACAACATGGGTAACACTGTGAACCTTCTTAATGTCAACTTCAGTATTCTTTCTTTCAAGCATAACATTGCTCATGATACTGATTATGTATATAGATCAAGGAGTATATTATTAATCTTCATTCGGCATGCATGCAGGAATTTGTCCCCAAAAGTCTGGAGATTGTATCTGAGCTCATGATTCCTCCCTCCCCTGGACCCTAGCTACAGTTTCCAGGCTCCTGACGAGAAGTTCACGAAGGAGCCTCCTGCTCTACCTTGGTGTGATCAACTCACGAAGCTTTGAAGGAGAATGCGCGAGGCCGAAGCATGTCGTCCTCGACCATCTCTACGTTGAGAACGGCTAGGGTACCCAACAATTGGTGGCTCCCAGCCAGACACACGGGTTTTGGTCCAAGTATGTAACCACTATTCTGTACAAGGTTATCAAAATATAGAATTCTTTCCGGTAGATTGACGAACCACCTGGAACTTTGTTTAGCAACTAGCAGAATGTCCATACATTGCTACGAAATTTAAAATCTTATCATACTATATATTCTGAAACCAACAAATGGTAAAACTAAAATCTTATCATACTATATATTCTGAAACCAACAAATGGTAAATTTTTTTAGAATATGCATATAAATATATTCTAATTTTTTAAATATATAGTAATACATGGGATGCAGCTAGTAGCTTCAAATGAATTAGTTCATAGCCCCTACGGGACGGTCGGCACATATTCACGCGCATGCGAAAAGGGGAACCGCCAACGCCCCCGCATTGCTCCACGCTACTCCGCACGAAATCGTTTCCTCATTTAAGAAAAAAACACAAACAGCACACGGCACAACACTGAGTAGCTGATGTGTAGGAGCCAGAGTCTTCTGGACCCACCTGTCGGAGGCGTCAAACTAAAATCATGCAGCACGTGATGTAAGTAAACGGTTGAAAGGTAACCCACGGATAAAGTATTTATCCGTCCACGCCACGCAACACGACCGCAACGATAGCTACCAATGCGTCAAACCAATGTCCGACATGTAGGGACATTATCCACTTATGGCCCACATGTCATTTTCTAAGACACGAGTTTAGCCGCTGTCACGCAATTATATTTATGTGGACCAGTTAATTAACCAAAAATTAACTTTATTTCCCCACGAAATTGAGGCAGAATAAACGCACTAAAATAGGCGGCCCAAGTGCCGCCCGAGCCCGTTGTTTGGTTCTTTCCTTTTTCTCTCTTCCCTTCCTTCTCCGGATTCCTTCCCCGCCTCGCCTTCCCCAAGTTTCCAGAGGAAGCTGGCGCCCTAATCAGCGGGCTCGGGCTCGTTAATCCGCGGGTAATAATGCTGCAGGAGTTCGTCGACAGCGCCATCGCCGTCATCAAGGAGTAAGCAATCCCTCTTCTTCCCCCTTGCCCTTCTCGATTGCGCGGTTGTTGTTTGTGATGCTGTTCGAAGGAATGGTTGGTTAGGGTTTGGGGAACCGGCGAGTTGGGGATGAGGTGGTGGGTTGAAATTTGGGTTATTAGCTGCACATTTTTTTTAATTAGGAATGTGGAGTTGGGTTAAAATTACTCGGTGGAGATTTTGCAGTTTGTTGGCCTTGCGGGAAGAATTACGTTGAAATAAGATTTGGTTGATTAGAGTGGATAAGCATCGGTGGTGATAGTTGTTTTCTACCCTTAAGGTTGGAGCTGATTTTCTACAAGTTCTCTGACGGAAGTAGCTTGATGGGGGCAAGCAGAAAAGCAGGGCATGTTTGTCATGTACTACTTCGTTCCTAATAGATGTCTGCTTTAGAATTAGAGTTTTAAAACTTTGGCCACTAATATACACAAAAGTGGTTAGATTTATCGCATGGAAATGATAATAGTAGATTTATCATTGAAAGTACTTTCATATCATTATATTTTTGTAACTTTTACTAACATGTAATAAGTAAAAGTAATGGTCAATCAATGGTGTTTATTGGAGACTATTTTGATGTCTGAAACAAGTAAAAGAGAATGGGGGCGGTAGCATTAACTTGAACCACGATGTGGTTGTCAGTGTGGTATTGTGGTTGAATGAATCATTTGGTTAGACGAATTAGTTCAATATTATTTTTTGTGTAAACAAAATCCTATTTGAAAATTAGTTGTTACTAATGCTTGAATTAATGATTTGGCAATGACACTGGAGATGACATGTTTAAAAACTTACAAGTTCAATGCAAGAAAAAAATGGGCTTTAAACATAAGGATAGCCATTCGGTGAGAAGTTGATCTGAAGCAAATGTAGTGTGGGAGAGCTGAAAATGGATTCTTGGTTTGGTTGAAGTATCCACAAAATTATACTATTTAAGTAATTTGCCAGGCACTAATTAGTACTTCAGTTATCGCCCCATGGGAGTAGTGAATCACAAACTTGTTTGACGAGCACATAACGAATGCTTCATGATCATATTTGAGACCTCTGTAATGAAGTTCATTTGATATTTGCGGTGCAGAATTTTGGTGTTTCATATTGATTTTTCTTTTTGAAGAAATTAATAATGTCAAATGGGATTATGAGTAGCTTTGGAGTTTTGGTGAGCTTATGGATTATGACATTTGACCTTAACAATGCTAAATTCAGAGCTAAATACTTGTTGTACCTTCGGAATAGAAGACAATGCATTGTAAAGTCAAAATTAACTATTGTAGAAGGGGAAGAGGTTTCCTGGTCTTGCTTCTTGTATCTATCTCATTAGGATGATTCCGGGAGCTTAAACTCAACTGATTGCATATTGACTGCTGCACAATTTTGCTTTAGCATCTGATTTTCATCTGACATATGTGCACCATGGGAGCCTGAGGCTTATTTTCTTTAGTTTCATTTGTAAGTTGCTTTATATAAGAAAAGAAACAGCTTGGTTTCGGTTCAGTTGCTCTTGTTTTAGCCCTTTGATTTACATACACTATTTGACTCCTGGTACTTGTTTGGGCAGATCTGTGAAGACATTCACATATGAGTCATTGAACAATATTGCGAGATTGATAAATGGAATATCAGCACTCTTATTGACTCTGTTACCAGGAAAAGCCAACATTTTAGAAGGCATCAATGGCTGGGAGCTTAGGCCAGCATTCCGTGGGCCACGTCTTCCTCGGTGGATGGAAAGGTAACCTTCACATTTCATTTTATTTAAAATTATTGTAAAACCTTGTGCCTGATGATACTAATTCAAGAATCATTCCATGTTTTATGCTTTGGTTTTGGATATAAAAAGGTAGATGCCCTAATCATGGTTATTAAGGCGGTGCGGTGAGGCGTGGTAACTCATCACCTTCACACAACAATATCGCTTATGGTGTGCGGCGTGGCGATGCCATATGACGTGCGGCGTGGCGATGTCATACACACATCTTAACCTAGTTTCCTATATCTTCCAACATAAGGTTCAATCAATGTGCAACACACGGGGTCCAAAAAAGTGTAGGAATCCTCTCCATGAGAAGCTTGTTCGCTCCTTATAGTTAGCATCATTATCGATGACAACTTGAACAACTTTATCTTTTTCAATGTTTATGATCCGTTTCTCTAGCAAATCAGCTAGCATCATTGTATCACGTGCTTCACTTGATGCATCAACAAACTCCAAGAAAAAAGTTCCCTCTAGATTGTTGACAAGAAAGTTAATCAAATGTTGCCCGTCCCATCTGTCCAACCATCCGACATGAGTGTGCAACTATATTGCTTTCACATCTCCTCATTCTTTACCCTTGAATTATCTATCTCCTTAACCACCTCCTCAAGCAATAGCTCTCTTAGCTCATAGTAGCTAGGAGGTTTGTACCCAGAACCATACTGTGCAATGACCTCCATAGCAATTTTGAATTGTCTTGAATTTTGCGGCATTAATGATATGCCACACTCATAAAAGAACTTGTCTATCTCCATGTTGACGGCATGCCTTTCTTTCTTGGTCCTCATACTGGCCTGAATACTACTTTGAGAAGCCCCTTTAGCATGTCTTTGCTTTACAACCTCTGTGTGTGTATGTCGAAGCATTGTCCTATTGTACTTCTTGGTCTCCTTTGCCATCTTTGGTGTTGGATTCTTGAACTTCAAGGCAGATTGCTTTCTTTTGGCAATTGTCCCTGAACTTGGCTGCACAACACTCCTAGCAGCATTGTGGAACTCCTCTGTCACATGCTCTCCATCTTGTTGTTCTCCTTCATCATCATCTGGGAAGAGTGGCCTATCCTTCCTCTTCTTCTTCTTCATCAAAGCATCATGCATCTATCGTGTAGTTGCTGCGGTTGTGTTGGCACACTTTTGAACATCTCCAAACCCACCCACAAGATGCTCCTTGAGCCTCGTTATCCCTCTATGTACCCTTTTGCCACAAAGCGAACATTGCGTTGAATCTCGGTTGCCAATTATTGGCCAAAACCCGTACTTCCATCTTGGATCATTTAACTTTGCCCTCCGTTTAGGATCGGTCATTGGATCATATGAGGCGGTGTTAGAGACCCCTGTGCTTTCAGTTGCCATTTGTGATATGTCATGCTTCTACATGTTGCAAACTAGCATTAGCATATGACTATGAGTGGAGTAACTAGTAGCATTAGTATATATAGCAGTAGACCAGTAGTAACTAGTTGCAAACTAGCATTAGTATATATAGCAGTAGTACTAGTAACTAGTAGCAGACAATAGCAATACTAGTAGCAGCAGTACTAAACGGAGGGCAAACTAGTAGTAACTAGTAGCATGAGTATGTATAGCAGTAGTACTAGTAACTCACTGGCTCACTGCCACTGTATTGGAGTCCGTTGAGTGGAGAGGATACAGAGACGGTAGACGAGGCCTCGGCGACAAAGGAGGCGCGGAGGCGGCGGGGGCCGGCAGACCGGAGGAGGCGGCAAAGAGCCGGCCGGTGAAGCAAGAGGCGGCGGTGGATTGGAGGAGGCGGCGGAGAGTCGGCCGGCGAAGCAGGAGCTGGCGGAGAACTCACCCCCTATCGAAGCAGAGGAGATCGGAACCGGCGGCAGTGACGACTCCTCGCTTTTTCGGGTGGTGGCAAAGACTTCTTCCAAAACCCCAACCCGTGAGGTACTAAGGTATGCGTCTGGACTAGAGTCTGACTGAAGTGACTTTTAACTTCCCCCTATGGTGTCCGCCGACGATGCCTTATCACCATAACGCCGCCACGTGGACGCCATAGTGCCATATCGCCGCCATGGCGGACGCCATACGCCGCAACTCCATGCCGTCCGGATGGTATGGCCCTCAAATCCGCCACGCCGATATACCAATGATATATCGCTGATATACCGACGCCTCAATAACCATGGCCCTAATAGCTTCTTAATATTTTCCATTATTTTCCATTTCTACCAGAAATGATCATATTCATTTTATCTATCACAACTTTGCACTGGAGCAGTGGCTCTTTGAACATAGTGCCCAGTCTTCTATTTATGAGGCTCATTTTTTTTTTGAGGGAAATATGGGGCTTACTATATTTGTTTGTGAGGATGAGGAACGTACTATTTTTTAAGCTTAGTAGGCAAATAGCAAGTATTCATTGCATTCAAGCCTACTGTACAACGTTGAACTTCTGTCTTGGTTTTAGACATTCATAATCTGCCGCTTTGTAAAGTGGTTTATGCCAACATATCTGAACAAGTTCCTGTGCCCATTGAGACTTAGTCCTTCGGTTGCTGGAAAAAAATTAGTACAGATTGTATCATAAGTTCCTAATGGCACTTGTCTTTGGTTCGTGCACAATTTGGAATAGATTTTTTTTATCATAATATGTGAGTGATATGATGTGGCCCAGATTGTTTTCACTTGCATGAGAACTTTTGTCAGCCAATTTAGCTTGATGATTTACATTATCCGTATTTATATTCATGTTGCCTTTTTATTATTATAAATTAATTCTTGAGTAAATTGCACTGTAGGTACATGAACTTGTGAGATGGGTGCATTAAGGTCAATGAACTATGAAACCGTACATCTAAGCCAATGAACTTCTTAAACTGCCACGTGGGATGTGATGCTGATGTGTCACTGAGGTGGCAATTCCTCTTCTTTTTCTAACCTCTCTCGTCCTCTCTGATAGATAAGTCTTTGTGTTGTCTGCACATGGTGTACATGGTGTTTTTTTTTGTTTTTGCTTTAGCATCTAGGACTTGCTTTTGCTTTAGCATCTATGACTTGCTTTTTGCTTTAGCATCTAGGACTTGTTTTTTGCTTTAGCAGCTTTTTGCTTTAGCATCTTAGACTAGCTTTAGGACAGCATCTTGGACTAGTCTAGGATAGCATCTTGGCATATGCTTGGCTGACTAGCAGCCTATAAATATGTATCTCCAACTCCTCAGGTTGGCATGGCATTTTGTGAGCAATAAACAAGAAAACTTGCCCCATCTCCTAGTGTCATCCTCTCCATGAGAGTAAGGATCTTGCTATCACCAAGAGCAAGAGTCCAGCGAGTAACAAGTGGTATCAGAGCTATACTATCCTGTAGCTCGAGCATCTCCTGCTCATCTCCTTCTCCGCCTCGCAGCGCCCCACAACAGAGCGGCAGCGGCTCGGTATCCCCGCTCGCTCTCTCCCGAGACGGCAAGCTCGTCGGCGACCTCTCTCCACGCAATGCCAAGAGCGCGCCATGTCCGCAGGCGCTCTCGGCCTTCGGCCGCCTCGAGCACGCGGCGTCGTGAGACGGCCGAAGCTCGCGCGCAGCAGAGCAGCGAGCGCGGCGGCGGCAGAGAGCGGCGCGGCGGAAAGAAGCGCTCAAGGCCGGTAATGGCGGAGCGGCGGCGGCAGAGCGAGGTGAAGCGGCGGCGGATGCAGCGCGGCGCGGCAGCGGAGGTCAAGGTTCGCGCGTAACAGCAGCTCCATCTCTGCGATGATAGCGCCGACGCAGATCTTGAGCGGCGGAGGCGGCGGAGGCGAAGCGCGCGCGCTGGCGGCGCGCGACGCCACGAGCACGGCGGCGGCCAGACAGCGCGACGCGCGGTGGCGCCCTGGAGGAGGCATGCACGGCGGCGTGCGGGTCGACGGAGAGCGCGCCTTCACAGTAACGCGCTCTCTCCCGGTTGGCATCGTGGTCACCACGAGTACCGGTCGCGTCGAGGACGTCGGCCGGCGGCGGGTGGCCTACCCTCACCAAGACCAACTACGTCGAGCGGGTCGCGGTGATGAGGATAAAGCTCCAGCGCGGCATATGTGGGATGCGATCCGACGGCGACGCCGACTACGACCAGGATCGACGGCGCTGGATGCTCTCATCGCAGCCCCGCCGCCCGAGATGCGCTTCGCTACCAACAAGCGGATTGCCAAAGAGGCTTGGGACGCCATCGCCGCGAAGACGCATCGCAGCGGCCGCGCGCAAGTCTACATTGCGTGCACTACGCGCGGAGTGGGAGAACCCGCCTTCAAGCCGTGAAGACGTTGATGACTTTGCTCTCGCCTCAACACTCGCTGCGTGTTGGTGCGATTCGGTGGCGACACCTACGGCGAGAGAGAGCGTGGAGAAGCTCTTCCGCCGCATCCCCGAGAAGTACAAGCGGATGGCTCGCTCGATCGGGTCTCTGCTGACCTTTCCACGATGACCATCGAGGAGGTGTTGGGTCGCCTCAAGGTCGCCGACATCGATGAGCCACGAGCCTCTCGGGACCGTCACCATTGGCGGAAGCTCCTCCTCGCTCGGGAGCGGTGAGTGCGCCGCCAAGGTGACGAGGAAGAAGGAGCCTTCTTCCACGACAGCGCGCGCAAGCATGGCAAGCGCGGCAAGCGCGCAAAGACGCCAGCGGGCGCGAGAGCGCCAGGCGGCGATGCCGCAAGCAAAGCCAAGACGAGACGACTCTTGCCACAATCGCGCAAGCTTGGTCATTGGGCCAAGGATTGTCGGCGACCACGACGCGCGAGCCCACGTCGCGCAAGCGAGGAGGAGGAGGAGCGGCCGGTCCTGTTCATTGCTCATGCGAGCATCGAACTACCCCTAGCGGCACCGCGCAGTGGCTCTCCTCCACCTTGACGAGCCAAAGCACACGCCTCCTCGGCGGCGCCTCGCAATGACAAGACCGACGAGTGGTGCCTCGACACCGCGCCACCCACCACATGATCGGCGGCGGAGTTCTTCTCGAGCTCGACTCAGCGCTCGAGGCACCGCTGTTCGGCGATGCCTCGCCGTGGAGATCAAGGGCGTCGGCTTTGTCGTCTTCGCCGCCAAGATCGGCGAGCACCGGCCGCCACGGCGTCTACTACATCCCCGATCTGCGGAACTCCATCATCGCCTTGGGACACCGGATGAGAACGGCTCGCGTGTCGAGATCGAGCACGGTGTCTGCGGATTTGGGATCTTCGACGCCGCTTTCTTGCCAAGGTAACCAGAGGCGCAAATCGACTCTACACTCTTCACGTCAGGTGGCACAACCCTCTGTCTCGCCGCTCGTCGGACGACGAGGCGTGGCGCGGCACGAGCGCTGGGCACCTTCACCGAGGCCCCGGCGGCTCGGTGCCACGAAATGGTGCGAGGCTGCCGTGTTTTGACCATGTGGAGCGCTTTTGCGGCGTCTGCGTGTTGACGGCGCAGGCGACTCTTTCCCCAAAGAAGCGAGTTTCGAGCCAACGAGAGCTCGAGCTCGTGCACGGACTTGTGTGGCCCGGTGACACCGCCACACCGGGAGACGACGCTACTTCCTGCCGCTCGTCGGCGACCTCTCCCGCTACATGTGGGTGATGGTCCTCGGCGGCAAGGGGAGAGGCCGCGACGCCATCAGCGCACGCAGTCGCCATGCGGAGCGCGCGCGCAGCTGCGCGTCTTCGCGCACAGACAACGGCGGCGAATTCACGGCACCGAATTCGCGTCGTCTTCGATGAGGCATTCACGCCACTACTCCCGCGCCGTCATGCCCGCAGCAGAGCGGCGTCGTCGGCAGCGCAACCAGACGGTTGTGGGGATGGCTCGCCTCTCCTCAAGCAAAGGGGATGCCGGTGTCTTCGGGAGAGGCGGTGGTGACGGCCGTCTACATCCTCAACCGCCGCCTACCAAGGCGCTCAACGGCAGGGCGCCGTCGAGGCTTGGCATGGCGCAAGCCGGCGGTCTCCCACTTGCGGGTCTTGGCTCCCTCGCGTTCGCCAAGGAGCTTGGCCACATCGGCAAGCTCGGCGGCGAGCACTCGGGAGTATTCATCGGCCACGCGAGGGCTCGAAGGCCTACCGCATCCTCGACCGTCACACGCAAGCGTCCGCATCTCGCGTGACGCCGTGTTCGACGGCGGCGGGCCGGACGTGGGACAAGGCGGTGGGCGGCGGTTCGGCCTCGACTCGTGGACTTTGTTGTCGACTCGCCCACTTCGAGAGCCGGGAGCTAGCGGCTCGTCTTCACCGAGCTCGCCCACTCGACACCTTGCTCGCCACCGGCTCGGCGAGTGCTCCACCACCTTCGGCACGGCCACGCCCACCTTCACCACCGGCCACCACTCTCTGCACCGCCGCCACACCACCAAATCGGCCCCAACGGCCGGTCCACGATGGCGCGCCGACGGTGGAGTTCGCTACTCATTGCTCACGACGAGATCGCGTCGACGCCTACCACGACGACGAGCCTCGCGCTTATCGTACCATGGACAACATCCTCGCGAGCCGCCGTCCTCGGATCGGCGCAAAGACGATCGCGAGGCGAGCGCACTTAGCGTGGCGACGACGGCGAGCCTCGCTCCTTCGCCGAGGCGGAGGAGACGCGGCGTGGCGTGTCGCGATGAAGCGAGAGATGGACGCCGCCGAGCGGAACCGGGCGTGGGAGCCGGCGGATCTTCCCGCCGGCCACCGCGCGATCACCCTTAAGTGGGTGTTCAAGCCGGCGGGATGGCCGGCGCCATCGTCAAGCACAAGGCTCGCTTGGTGGCACGAGGCTTCTGCGGCGGGAGAGTCGACCGATGACGCCGCACCGTCGCACGGATGGAGTCCGTCGACTCCTCGCGCTAGCCGCCGGAAAGGTGGCGTGTTCATCACATGGATGTCAAGTCGGCATTTCTTAACGGCGACTTGAAGGAGGAGGTCTCACGTGCATCACCGCCGGATTTGCGATCCCGGCAGGAGGCAGGTGCTCGCTGCGCAAGGCCCTCTATGGCTTGCGACAGAACCGAGGGCGTGGAACGCCAAGTTGGACTCCACGCCGAAAGGAATGGGCTTGAGCAAAGTCCGCACGAGGCGGCCATCTACGGCGGGCAATGGAGAAAATGCCTGCCGCGGGTGTCTCGTCGACGACTTGGTGATCACGGCACCAAGGATGCGGAGGTGGCGGCATTCAAGGAAGAGATGAAGGCCACCTTCCGGATGAGTGACACGGGTCCTCTCCTTCTACTTAGGGATTGAGGTGCACCGAATGATTCCGGATCACGCCGACGCATCGCCACGCCAAGCGCGTCGTTGAGCTAATCGGGCTCACCGATCGCAACCCGCCTCTCTCCTCCGTGGAGGAGAGGTCGAGCCGAGCGGCGACGACGACGGAGGAGGTGGGCGCTACGCGATCGGCGTCTTGTGGGAGCCTTCGCTACCTCACCCACACACGATCGGACTTGGCATTCTCCGTCGGCTACGTTAGTCGGTTCATGCAACGACCGACGACGAGCATCGGCAGTCGTGAAGAGGATCATCCGCTACGTTGCGGGGACCCTTGACCACGGCCTCCATTACCCGAGGTGTCTGGCGCGGCACTTCGTCGCATGCGGACGGCGACCACGCGGCGACATCGACACCAAGCAAGAGCACAAGCGGATTCTCTTCTTCCTCGGCAAGTGCCTCGTTCACCGGCGATCGATCAAGCGGCGGTGGTGGCCTGTCGGTGTGAGGCCGAGTACATAGCGGCTTCCACACCGCTCGACTCGAGCACTCGCTCGCTCGATCGCTGGTGATCTCTCGGCAGGACACCGGCGGTGGAGCTCGGGGTGGGCAACAAGTCCGCTCTAGCCCGGCAAAACCCCGTTTTCCATGAACGAGCAAGCACATCCGGTGAAGTACCATTTCATCCGAGGTCGCTGGATGAAGGAAGCATCAAGGCAAGCTACATCAACACCACGGATCGACTTGCGGATCTCGCTCACCAAGCCTCTTGGAAGGATCAAGTTCCTTGAGCTCTGCTCCAAGATCAGGATGGTTCAACTCTCCCACAAGACGACGCACAAGACTTAGGGGGAGAATGATAGATAAGTCTTTGTGTTGTCTGCACATGGTGTACATGGTGTTTTTTTTGTTTTTTGCTTTAGCATCTAGGACTTGCTTTTGTTTTAGCATCTAGGACTTGCTTTTGCTTTAACATCTAGGACTTGCTTTTTGCTTTAGCATCTAGGACTTGCTTTTTGCTTTAGCAGCTTTTTGCTTTAACATCTTAGACTAGCTTTAGGACAACATCTTGGACTAGTCTAGGATAGCATCTTGGCATATGCTTGGCTGACTAGCAGCCTATAAATATGTATCTCCAACCCCTCAGGTTGGCATGGCATTTTGTGAGCAATAAACAAGAAAACTTGCCTCATCTCCTAGTGTCATCCTCTCCATGAGAGTAAGGATCTTGCTATCACCAAGAGCAAGAGTCCAGCGAGTAACACTCTCCTCCCTCTTGTCACCGGTGAGGAATGTGGTGAGGCCGCTGACCCCTGGTGGTGGCAGCAGTGCAGCACCATGCCTGTTGAGCGACAGGAGCTCAAGCTGCCCGTGCAGGGTGGCAGTGGGAGGACAGTGGCATGGCGAGTGGTGGTTGGCTCCGGCAGTGGCAAGCCAAGCCGCTGGCGTTGCCTAACTTGAGAGGAGAGGGAGGGGAGAGAGAGAAGAGAGAGTGGGGGATGAGTTGCCACATCAACGTAAGCATCTACTACCCACGGGGGTGCCTTGTCAGCCATTCAAAACCACCATTGGACCTCTCTTACTCGGTTTAACAAGTTAATTGAGGTAGATGCACGGTTTCATGGTACTCTTAATTCTTGCTAACCTAACAAGTTTCTGCTTCTGTTTCCATGATAAGTTGATAATATTATTCTACTATTTCTGAATTCTGACAACCTCACTTGTTTGTTCTGATCTTAGTGGGGTCTCTTCCTTTAATGAGTTCATTCACGAACTTTCTATCGATTCTGATTCTGAATCAATTGGTGACTCTATCCCTGGCGATGATGACAATGAAGAATTTGTGTGCCCTCCCTCTCCATTGTCCCAAAGTTCACAATTATCACATACAAGCAGCTTTGGAAGACGTGATCGTCGATTGAGAAGGCCTATCAGATATGCTTTTTCCTGTATTCTTTGGCCTGTGAGAATTTTCCTTTCTTTGCTGCTCATTTTGTTCAATGCTGTCAAATTTCGGATAGCAAGGACATCTGCTACAAGCCCAGAAAGTCCTCATCCTTCAAGGAATGTTCCTGCCAAGAAATCTATTCACATGAAGGATCAAGTCCTCCAACGTACGACTGATAGGAGGCGTGGAGTTTTTGAGGTAATATTAGAACAAAATGGAATTAAATTTACTTAGTCGATTTTTTTTTACCATACTATGACATGTTATGATTTTTTTTGAACCTTTCTTGTAGAAATTGCTTAAATGTTTACATATCCATTTCCAGTATTCACTCCCTTTTTTTCTTTTAGGATCTCCATCTGGCAATTGAGATTTTCATTGAATCAGTTTTTGACGTTGTTCATAAAGGAGCACATTATGTTCTTTCTCCTTCTGAAGTGTGGCAGAAGTTATGTTGCTGGATTTGTGGAAGTGGTGGTCACAGTAGTTCTGTTGTCGATGTACCAACAGCTAACATTGGTAGTGATAATCCGGTTCCAACTGAAAAGAAGACCATATATCGTCATCCATTGAACACAGATTCGCGGACATGTGAAGATGTTATAACTGAACTTGGGTAGGCATCTCTGCCCCGTCTTATATTTGTGATGTTTAGTGCCTGGTTTAGTGAATAGTATCATAAACATGTATGCTGAGATTTCTGGTACTGATTTGTAGTTCAAATTTCTAAAAGTTGCTTGTAGATAAGTTCAAACTGGATAAATGCTTGATCCTGAATGATCATTTTAGCATTTTTAAGGTGCACAAGTGTACTGCTACTGTGTTACATGCTAAATGTTTTCTGGCTGCTCCTTCCCAGGTTACTATAAAATGCCTTTTGAGGGCGAAATAATGTTTTCTTGTGGGGTTAAGTATATTCTGCTTGCAGTTCCATTTTGCTGTATGTATCAAATTGATGCTAAAACACACTGGTGCATCTAGTAGATGTAGTTAATCCTGTTGCATGGTTAACTTAAAAATAATAATAACTGTGGATGCCTGGAGGTTTATTGAAAGCTTCATCTAGTCAAGAAGAACTTGAGAATTAAGACAATATGTTTGTTAATCCTGACCATATGTTGGTCAATGACTTAATGTGTAATCGCCTGGATTGTTTGTGAATTTAGATAATATTACTCCTATTTCTTTAATCAATTTGATATTTTATATTGATCATATTATTTTGCACATCAGTGATCGAATTATTCTGCGCATTTTCTCAGGTATCCTTTTGAGGCTATAAAGGTTGTTACTTCAGATGGATATGTTCTACTGCTGGAGAGAATCCCAAGGTAAAAATAATAACTGTCTCGTGCCATTATCTTTCCCTATGTTTGTGGAATTGGATTTGATACATGACATTTTTAGGCGTGATTCACGGAACGTTGTGCTGTTACAACATGGGATATTGGACTCGTCTATGGGGTGAGTCACTACCAAATTATTATTTGCAATATTACTGGCGTTTCTTACAGGTTTAGACCGTTCAGCTGTGATGCTTTATGATAGTGTCTTGTTGCTTTTATGTTGTTAATTCTTTCTTTTGCATTAACATGATGTAAACAGTTTTTCCACATCGCAAACAGGTGAAATTTTCAAGGCTTTGATTAAAAAAGTTGTATCTATTTTGTTTATGAGTTTTTTTGACCATTTGGACAATGTGAAGTTAAAGCAAATTGTAATCCTTTTATAGTTAATGTGCTGATGGCTGTTTGTTTGTTTTCCATTAGCGAATAGTAAGTACTGAGTAGAAAATAGCGAAAGGTACAAGGCAGTGCAGGAGGAGGTTTTGTAGTTGAATGTTGTGATATACCTTCCCTTTTGTCTAAAACATTCCCTACATATCATCCTGGCACACTTCTGATTTGGGAGCAGCTCACAAAACATTGATAGTTTGATGATTGTCCTGAGCCAATAATTATATTGATAGTTTGATGATTGTCCTGAGCCAATAATTATACTTTTCATTACTTTTTCCATGGATCAATTCAGTAATATTAAGCTCCATAGGCATTCAATTTTTGGAATTTTGTGATTCCTCAAAGCTAGATATGGACATCAGTATTCTCAAGTTATTGTGTATAATCGAATATTCTAGTGTCAGTGTTTCTCCCTCCAAAAATATAGTGTGTATAATTGAATATTTTAGTGTCACTGTTGACTTTCTCCCTCAAAAATATAATGTGTACAATTGAATATTTTAGCGTCGGTGTTTTCTCTTGAAAATGTGAAACATCAAAGTGCTAAAAACTACTGTTTATAATCAAAAGTTTTAGTGTCAATGGAAATAAACACTTGTGAACAAGTCCAGGCAGCTGGTGATAACGGGAAATTTAGTAGGGAACATGGAAATGCTTCGAGCTAGAAGTGTCTTAGCTTGACTTCAGTTAATGCTGTTTATCTGATGTGTACAATGTGCTTTGTTTTGTATTTGAGCCTCATGTATTGTCCTGTCATTTCCCCTGCAGTTGGGTATCAAATGGTGTTGTTGGCTCACCTGCATTTGCAGCTTATGATCAAGGTCAGTTAATCAAAATTGGATTTAATGTACTGCGATGCTGTGAAGCAAATGCTCTAAGTTCATTTTTTTGTATGTGTGTGAATGTAGGTTATGATGTTTTTCTTGGAAATCTCCGTGGCTTGGTCTCAAGAGAGCATATAGATAAAACTATTTCTTCCTACAAGTAAGTGTTGCTACTAAGTGTATATGGTTGATCACAAGCAGGCAGTAAATCTGTCTTGTAGTTCAAGACTTCAAGTCATTTTGGTCGCTATATGTCTAATCATCGTTTTCAATCCATGTCAGGTACTGGAAGTATTCTGTTAATGAGCTTGGAACCAAAGATATGCCAGCAATAATTGAGGAAATTCACAAGATTAAAACTTCAGAGCTTGGCAAAAGTCGGATTCTCTCTGTAGAGGAGACAGAAGATCACAATGATAAGACAAAAAATTTGGAAATACAGGCTTCAGAGGAAGATGTGACAGAAGATCAACCTTACAAGCTTTGTGCTGTCTGCCACAGCCTGGGTGGTGCAGTTATGTTAATGTATGTGGTGACATCAAGGATTGCACAGAAGCCCCACAGGTTGTCCAGATTGGTCTTGCTATCTCCTGCAGGTTTTCATGAGGATTCCAATGTGGTGTTCAGTATGGTGGAGAAGCTCATCCTGTTTGTCGGTCCAGTACTTGCTCCACTTATACCCGGGCTTTACATACCAACTCGATTCTTCAGGATGCTTCTAAACAAATTAGCTAGGGATTTCCACAACTATCCAGCTTTGGGCGGTCTCGTCCAAACCCTTATGGGCTATGTTGTTGGTGGCGACAGTTCAAATTGGGTAGGAGTACTTGGGTTGCCTCACTACAACATGGATGACATGCCTGGTGTATCTTTTCATGTTGCACTTCACCTTGCACAGATAAAGAGGGCGAAAAGATTCCAAATGTATGACTATGGAAGTCCCGCAGCAAACATGGAAGCGTACGGAACACCAGAACCTTTGGACCTGGGAGCTCACTATGGGCTCATTGACATCCCTCTGGATTTGGTTGCTGGGCAGAGAGACAGAGTTATCTCACCATCTATGGTGAAGAAGCACTACAAGTTGATGCGAAAGGCTGGTGTTGAGGTCTCCTACAATGAATTCGAGTACGCTCATTTGGATTTCACATTCTCACACAGGGAGGAGCTTTTGTCCTATGTTATGTCCCGCCTGCTCTTAGTAACTGACCTAAGTAAAGGCCGCATCAAGCAGACTACTGTGCGTCTTAGGAAGCCGAAGAAAGTTCAGTCAGAAATTGAGTGTGATTATGAAATGGAGCATAGAGGCGTAGATAAAGAGGTATCTGGTGAACCAAATGGGCATTCCTCGTGATGTGGAACTTCATGAGTAGATTTTGTTGTATGTAAGTTTGTGAATAGAACTATCGACGCCCTTTTCCGTACCTTCTACACCATGGAGAAGATTTGAGGATGGACAGTACCCAGTTTTTAGTAGTGGTGATGTCGACGGGGATTGGTTTTTTGTATCCCTGTACGAGAACAAGACAGGTATGTGTATACATGCATAGCTGCTGTAGTGCTGTTTATAAGCATATCAAGAACGAATGAACATGGCGACTGACGAGGAAGATGCTACTGGTGCTGAGATGAAGTAGATAGTTGTGCTCAACGTAAACGTGTTTCTGTTTGTGCCACGAAGAGGCGAATTTGTTCGGAGTCCTTTTTGAGGTTGCTATCAAACCTTATTGGGCGATATCAATCATAGGGGAAACTGCAAGCAATCATACTACTCCCACCAGTTACGACATATATGGCTTTCAAGATGCAATCTTTTATGGAAACCATCTCTAGGAGATGTTATAGGTTTACGACTCCTATCTACTGGACTATCTATTAGGATTCAAATTTTGATAACTATCTTTATGTATTCGTGAGTACGATTTAGTAGGAGCTTTGTAAGGTCGAGGATTTATCTTGGGTGTATTTATGGCCTGTGTTTAGGGGATGTTGTGTGGTGGTGTGTGTCTTCCTTACGATCGAAAAAAAGAGATGCAATGCCTTGGTATATTTGTAGATGCTATTTTATGTGAGCATTTGAAATACCCGTTGAGCCTCCTATTGATCTAATTATGCTGTTAGAACATACTACTCTTGACTGTAGGAAAACCTATTGCATAATTATAAACTTGAAAATTGATTATTCAAATTAGTTTAAAGATGGCATGAGTAATTGGTTCAAACCTTGGGCACAATATAATCAGGTTGACTGCAAAATAATTATGCTGACCCTCGGACCCCTATACAGGCTATTAGTCATAGATACTAAGATACATAACCCAATAGTTGTTTGGGATAACATACCAGCTGTAGGGCTATGTATTTTTTATGCCACTGCATTAATGTAAGTCTGGCTCAATGCATACAATTATCAAACCTCTAATTGAAATTAGTGCATGTCAGAGGAATCAAATATTTCCCACATAATATTACCATCGTAGCATATACCTATGTCACCACCAGCTATTGGGGATTTATGTTGGATATGAAATTTCATTAGTCTTGTGTCTATGATTGGGGATTTTTTAGGTATGCTATTAATAAAGATCAAATCTCAATATTAGGGGGATAGAAATGCCTAAAATTTGGAATTCCATGATAGTTTTCTGGATGAAATGATCTTTAGTATTATGATTCACGCATTAGCCAAGCTAAATTTAAGTTTAGTTGATGCTCCTGTATGCTAAAAGCGAGGAATCTTCCATATATGTTCCAACTAAAGGAGTTACCACAATGTTTACTTGAAGTAAATGCATCAGTAAGAGTTGAATACCCTAGGTTGAATAGTATATCCACCTATGCGAAATTGACTTACTGGTCAATGATCTAAAATCTGTGGGGATGCCTACTAGTCTAAGGTCCAGTGACTAGTGAAACAATTGTTAACCATTCAATATTCAATACTCTTGAAGAGAACTCACCTTGAAGGTGAAGTACCTCACGAAGAGGCTCATCACGAATATGAAAACCCCAGCAATTTGATATGCACATATTGCAATGTTGGGAATGTGAAAACAATTAAGAATCTTTTATTTTGGGAAATGACGAATATCTGGTTAACACTAAGATACCCTTAATCATGAGGATATGGGAGAAAAGTTGTCGACAACCATTCTGCCTCTATAGTTGCTAAAGTTTCTCTTACAAGAACACGGATCTAGAGCCAAAGTCCATGACTGAGCACTTGGAGCGCTCATGTTGGGTCACATAAAGGAAACAACTTAGGCTGAACCATAATTGCTAAATGAAAGTCTTGGAACTAGCTAGTTTAGACTTGATGGGTCATTATGAATATAATGAGGTGGTGAAATTTATGGCTCTAATGTACTTGTAGAGATCGAAACCCTCCCATATGAATAAAATAATGTTCCATTACATAAGAACTCTAGCAGATTACATGAATAAGTACGCAGTTATTGGATTACGAAAATCCTTGATGAGATCCTTGAAGGACCCAAAATTTCTAACAAGAAAGAAAAGAACATCGCAACATATATTTAAAACTTATACATAATAATCTCTTACTCGAAGAAAGAGCATCTCTTTGAAGGAAAGTTATTGTACCAGTTGACATCTAAATTACACAAATGGTTATATGGTCTATAGAAGTGGACAAGGACCCATCAAGACTCGAGAGAATGTAATGAGGAGTCTAATGACCAATAGCATGCCACATAAGCACTTATAAAGTGCATCTCCCACTAGAAGATAGCGGAGTGGCAGTATCCTCTAGTACCATGAAGGAATGATGTGCATTGGTGATAATGGCAATTTGATTAATCCCCTAAATACCGAAACTAAGTCTAGTTATACTTTACTCTAAAGTGGTATAACCATATCTTTATATCTACATAACAAACTATTTGGTTGTAAGTTTAACCACTTAGAGATAGTTGTAAAATATTAAGACCCAGATGGTCTTGATAAGTCACATCTAGAAGGCATGTGATGTTACAATCAGTTTTACCCCTATCCTTTGTTAGGATAATTTTTGCTTGTGCTGCATAAATAGAACATGGTGATTGATACATTAAGCACATTACTCCCAAATCATTTTATCCTAATGCCCAGATGAATAGTAGGATAAATGTCTAGAAGACTAAATATTGTGGTAATCTAGTATATTTACTCACAATATCCTTGCCTATGTTTGTTTATGAAAAGTGTATTGAATGCATTGGAACAAAACATTGATCGTTATACTTGATATTATGACAATCTCTTCTTTTGTCAAACCTAAAAGGTATCAACTTGATGATCACCACTTTGAATGTTTTACCACAACAATGATATAAATCTAGTTGATCAAGATTGCAAAGATCATGAATATCATGCTTGATCCTAATGATCATTTATAAATCCCGAAGATAAAGCGTTGTACTCTTTTTCCTTGGTGAGTTTTTCCCATTGGATTTCTAACACGAAGGTTTTTAACAAGGCAACAAGTGTGCTTCAGCTTAACGTTTGCTATGTACTCTTTTTTTGTTTCTTTTTTCCTACTAGGTCTTTGGAAGGAGTTTTTGACGAAGCATATGCGCTGCATGGTATTTGTCAAGGGGGAGTTATACGAAAACTAGGGATTTTATGTGGGTAATTACCGAAATATCCCCTTGAAGGATTCTACTTATTAGTCTATAAACAAGTCCCTTTGTATGTTGAGAGGGGATGATGATTCAATAAAAAAGTTTTGTACTTTCTCTCACTTATATTCATTGGTGCACATGTGATTGCTCATGTTATGAATTGATCTACGAATCAGCAACATGACGACTGCACACAAATTCAACATAGGCGACAACAACAACATAGGAGAGCAGGTGATTTATGGATTTTTTTTTGTAAAAAGTGATTTATGGATTGTTGCCGAGGTATTCTTTGCAACCCTTGGCAAGAAGAGGGGAGTCGAGAGGGGCGGGATTACTATGGGATGCCTAGGTTGTGAAAAATAGAAAAGATCACACTGCATATGATTTTTCTTCCCTCATGATTGGACCTAACAGTCCATAATTGGATTTGAAACCTAGTGTACCAAGCAATTTTGTATGATGAATAAGCATTTTATATCAGACCTTTTGAAATATTTTTTTAGGTGAGGACGTTTCCAAATATTGTCCGTGGAACAAGCCTTAATAAAGGTTTTTAAAAATAGTGCGTTTAGTGCCCATTAAACTGTTTCTTAGAGCAACTCCAGCAGTAGCCCTCAAAACAGGGCCCCTACTTTTTATTTGAGGGCTTTCCCTATTTTTGAGGGCTCTGTTTTTTGGGCTACACTCCAGCAGGAGCCCTCAAAACAGGACCCTCAAATTCATTCTTAGAGGGGATGACACATAGGACTCACCCTCATCCTCATCCTATTTTGGCCGAGGGGCAAAAAACTCACTCCAGCAGGACCACTATTTGAGCCCTCAAAAGTAGGGGCTCCCTCCAGACCCCAGGAATGAGGGCTCGAGGGGGAGATTTGAGGGCCCCTACTTTTGAGGGCTCAAGTAGGGGCTCTGCTGGAGTGAGTTTTTTTACCCTTCGGCCCTCAAAAGTAGGATGAGGGTTCAAGTAGGGGCCCTGCTGGAGTTGCTCTTAGTTACACGCCTTCTCGTCGTCTAAATACATATTATTACAGATATCTCGCGATAATCTTTGATATATTTTTCTCTGGGATGATTTTTTGCCATCTTGAACTTGTGTGTCCCGTTGCCGTCCAGCATTCCCACGTCGGAAGGCAGAAGCCACCGCACCCTAGACAGTGGAAGAGGGGAAATTTAACTTTTTGCCACCCTTATCGTTGCCACCTATCCAGATGCCATCCTTATCGTTGCATTCAACAATTTGCCACTCTTAACATGTGCTTGACTAATTTTTTGCCACTTTCGAGCCCACGGCGCCATGTCGGCGCTCCCGCCCGCCCGACCCGCCATGTCGGCGCCTCCTCGCCCGCTTCGCGGCGCCTCGCCAAGGCCTCCCCGCCCGCTGCCGCCGCCGCCCTCGCCGCCGCCCGCTCCGCCGCGCCTCCGCGCCTCCGCTCGCCTCTCGCTCGCGCCTCCGCCCTCCGCGCGCCTCTCCTCTCCGTCCCCGCGCCTCCCGCCGCCGCGTCGCCTCGCCTCCGTCCGCTCGCCTCAGCGCGCCGCGCGCTCGCCTCGCCTCGCGGAGGCGGAGGCGCGGCGGCGCGCGAGCGCGGCGGCGAGGCGCGGGGACGGGCGGCGCGCGCGGCGAAGCGGGCGGGAGGCGCGACATGGCGCCGTGGGCTCGAAAGTGGCAAAAAATTAGTCAAGCACATGTTAAGAGTGACAAATTGTTGAATACAACGATAAGGATGACATTTGGATAGGTGGCAACGATAAGGGTGGCAAAAAGTTAAATTCGCCGTGGAAGAGATGGGAAGAGACGGCGGCGAGAAGGAGGCCAAGCGTCGCCGCGGCCGCACCAGCAAGAGATCTAGGGACCCTTCCCCTCCCCCTCCGACTCCGACTCCGACTCCGATTCCTCCCCTTCCCCCTCCTCCGCCTCCTACCCCAGCCGCAGCCCCGAGCCCCGAAACCGCAGCGGCAGCAGCAGAAGCGCAAGAAGTCGTCCTCATCCTCGTCCTGCCGCCCCGGCCACCACCGAAAGAGCAGCGGCCGGTCATGCAGTTCCCGTGACGACGACCGCCGTCGCCGCCGGCCGAGGCGGCGGGACGGGGAGCGCTGGCGGCGATTCCGGGGACTCGTCGGGCTCGGGCTCGGAGTAGTCGGATAGGGTGGAGGAGGCGCGAGAGATCGTCCGCGACATCCTCGGCGAATTCCCGGCCGTCGCTGGCGAGCTCCGTCAGGTAGGGTTTCTTCACTAATTCGTTTCATGTTTTCCAACAAGTACTTTCTTTATTATAGGTGGCGTGACTCTAGGCCTGCGCATCGCACTGCCAGATTTTTTTAAAAGAAATTCTGTTAATTTACGGAAAAGGCAATAGCTCTTCCGATGAAGAACTTTTACTGTTTGAAAACTATAGCGATTACAGCTGAAGTGGGTAAATTGTAGTTATGTTCTATTTAAGGGGAGGTTTTGATGTGTCGTGATTACTGATTACAGAGCTAGCTCTCTCTCATCATCTTTCGAGTATTATGTTAAAACGACGATATTCATCCACACTGTGTTGCTGAATAAGCTAACTCATTTGTCATGGATGATGTTTTTGTCCCACTCCCAGTTAGTTTTACACACTATCCTGTTGGCCATTTCTGATTGCCCTATGGAACAATAAATTTCTTGTAACCTGTTAACTTGCAGCTTCTCTAAATGATAGATAATGGTGAAGGCATTGATATTTCTGGAATTTCTGACAAGCCATTGGTGAAGTGCCTGAAGAAACTTTTCAGATCACTGAAATTGAAAGAAAGTGCAAATGGGGCTTGCTGCCACCAAAAAGTGTTCCGACCCTTGATGTTGTAGGACCAATATTATTAGCAAGTGCTGAACATGGAGATAATCAAAATGAAAAATCGGTATCCCAAAATACACAAGAACTACCGGCATTTAACTTCAATGTGCAAAATAAAGATGATATCACTCCAGAAGATCCAGGAAAAGTCGACAGGGAAGTGGAAACCCCTAAAAGAAGGTATACCTGCGTGCGAGAGTTACTCTATTAGAAAAAAATTGTTCTCGGGAATAGCTGACTTTTTTGTCCACCATTGTCTGCTATAATATCTGTGTCTTCACAATTTCATTCAATACCTATCTGTATATGGTACCCGGTGTTATATTGATGTATTGTTTTGAGTAGATAGTTTCAGGCTTTCAGCTGATGTATCCTATCTTCAATTACTTCGTGCTAACAACTGCAGATGGTTTGTCAAGAACCAAATACTAATTTTCACATGACTATACCAACAATAAGTGGTCGCAGCATGCATGCTATCTTGATGTTACTGATCAAGAGCATTAGCAGCTGTAAAACAAAGCACAACATTTTTAAAGCAAAACCATTCATATTTGTGGCCAGTGTTTTTTTTCTGGCAGATAATTTAACTGATTTCTCTTTTTATTCATTGGACAATAATGGTAGATGGCGTATTGACTATTGACATTTCTACAACCAGATACTATTTATTCCAGGCAAATAGATTTATCTTATTTATCCCTTGTTTAATCTTTGGACAATAATGGTAGATGGTGTATTGACCTATATAGAACCAATCACTATGTAAATTGTCCATAGTGCACAAATTCATTGTACATTATGTTAAAATTAGAATGATGTATAGTGTCCATGTCATTTAGATGGCAATGTATTTAGGACATTGACAATGGCACTGTTGTTAAGTTGTCACTTATGCCATAGTGGTACTAGCAAAGGGCACTGTGAGATTTATTTTCTTGTAGATTAGACATAGTGTTGTATGTTGGCTATTAGTGTATGTTCTCTATAATGATTAGGCATCAGGTTTATTAAAACCCAACCCATTCTCCTCGCGCGAGAGCGCTCCACGCACCACGCGTGCGTTCGCGCGGCGAGCGCTGCCTCGCGGTCACGCCGAAGCTTGCTAGGAGCAGATCGCTATACTGACCGGTGGGTCCTGTGCTGCGCGGTCCCGCATGCAGCGGCGGGAGCGGCGCGAAGTCCGCCTCTCCATGGTCGGGCGTGGCGCGGCGCGTGCAGCGCGCCCCATCCTCCAGCGCCACCGCGCAAGAGCACAGGCGATGGGCCTTGTCCTCCGGACCCGTGCGCGGCGATTGAGTGTAGAGGCGGCGTGCGGGGCTCGGCAAGGCGTTTTGATCGGCGCGCGCCGTCAGGGAGAGGAGCGGGCGGCGGAGCAACCCATGCCTCTCTACACCGATACGAGATCGATTCGCTCTGGAGGCCGAGCCGTCACATCGAACGATGCGATCGGCCGCGCTCCCTCGCCGTCTGCGCGCGTCGCGGCGCGCTCTGCCTACCGACGGCCGATCGTCCCGTCGGAGCAGTTCATGGCGGCCACGGCGTCCGTTGGGCGGAGCGCGCGCGCGCGCCATCATCATCCTCGATGTCGAGGTGAGTGGCTCCTCTCCTATTTACTCGCTCGTTCGGTTGGGAGCCCCTTTCCCCTCCCTTTTCCAAATCTTTGCGAGACACGGTGTTTGACCTCCGTTCCCAACCACGATGGCTCAGGTGAATCTGTTGATCGTCTTGGGCTTCGCCGTCTCTAGGTCCTGTGCTTGTGTCCATGCGATTTAGTAGGCTTCAACCTGCTCTGCAGACTATACATGAAAATAGATCAGACCTTTGTGCTCTGCTTTTTGTTTATGTGGCATCAGCTAGGGTTTTATGAGCTTATGTGATGAAAAAACCTTTTGCTTTTAAAAAAGGGCATGTTCATAAGTTTGTGCAATAGTACATTTGTTCATTTTGTTAGCGCGACTTGTTGTTTCGGGTCTGAAATTTTGAGCGTTTTTCTTTGATGAGCTATTGTTTCTATATGGATGTTCGTTAGTCACTTTTTGTTGCAGAAAGAGGTGGTGACTACTCCTGCTTTCATGTTGATTCTGGTCTTTTTAATGTTGGATAGGCTCATTCTTTTGGTTCAGGTGAAAAAAGGGGTGTTTTTGGTATGATAGTTGGGAGAAAGTGTCAACTTTTATGAGTCTATCATCGTTGGTATGATAATTGGGAGAAAGGAAGACTTATGAGTCAAAGTGTCATTATTGTATCCACAGTTTGATAATTAATGTGACATATGCTATATTTGTTCTGATTCTGCCTTTGGCTTGTGTTCTCCTATTTAGAAATCCGCTGCTCCCTTCACTGAACTTCCAGTATCCTGTGTGAGAGCCTGTCGTATAATAGTTGTAATTGAATAGCTCTTACATTTTACATTTGTTGCCTTGGAATCCTTCTGCAGATCTCCTTCTTGTGATTCCCTTGGTTCCTGAGGTACAGATTCACAGCTCTCGACCACATACATCATCTCTTCAGGATAGAAGCCGAGAAGAGGTTCTTGGTTCCAGGTATGGGAAATGTGTGCTATAATATCGCCGATTCTAACCTTTTTCGTTGCTCTTTCTTGATTGGATTTGAGATACGGTGCTAAAGAAGTATATGTATGAAGCATTAATGCAGGTCGCTGCGTGTTAGCTCACAAATAATTTAGGCACGTAACTTCTGGATTGAAGACTAATCTGCAGAGCTACTTTGTTTTTGCTATTGGGTTCAAGCATATATCAAATAGAAAGAGTTTGTAACATGTATTAGCCCTAGCTGTAGCTGCATGCATTTGTCTCTCTTTTTGCGATCAATTGATGTCTTATGCTTTGTCACAAGGAATATAGTTGCATCCAAAGATTTTTACATCAAAATTATATTTACCAAAATAAATAAATGAGGTTGTCGATTGCCGGCCACAGCATTATATGTATGATAATGTCCCAAGAAAATTTCATAGTTAAATTACAGTATTTCACATGTCACTTTTTCTATTTGCTGGCTTGTGTTTATAATTCGCTTTGTAGATAATTGCACATCTCATGCAATTCTTTTGATTCCTTAGTCTGAATTGTAGATCCTTGTTGTGTTAGAATGATGTAAGCACCATTAGTCTGGTTGCCTTGAGTACCATCAAAATGATTTAGTCTACATGGTGTCACTAACAGCACCTGAGTTACCCAGTTATTTTCCTCACATAAAATCCTTTTGTTGCATGTAAAAGTTCTGAGATGAGGCTATTTGATTTGGGATACAGTTCACCTCAGAAACTTTGACCATGTTGTACCTTCATTTTTATGTTCTTATTCATGCTGTGTCTGTTCGTATTTTTGTCAAATGATGAAATTTGATATTTTACTAAGAAAAATTGTTATTCACTTCATTGCATAAATTGACCATGTGAATGTTCCTCAGGTTACATACTACTTTAGAAAGCCATGTGTAAATGACATCGTAATTTTCAAAAGCCCACCAGTGCTACAGGTACTTACAAGTTACTTGCATGTGCAGTTTTCTGGATGATATATGCTGTTTCTTTATTCAAAACTGTGAATATTCCTGTCCAGGAGGTCGGGTATACTGATAATGATGTTTTCATCAAAAGAGTAGTTGCCAAGGAGGGAGATGTTGTTGAGGTTTGTTTCCAAATAGAAAACAATTCTTATTTTGGAGAAGTTACTATACATTTTATTTGTAATTCTCATGGAAACAGCAGCACATTCATTGCCTGATGTGTTGCAGGTTCATGAAGGAAAACTGGTTGTGAATGGTGAGGCTAGAAATGAAGAATTCATTCTTGAGCCACCTTCTTATGACATGAACCCAGTGGTAAGATACTTCTGAGCCACTCATGAACGATATGTGAGCTGCCTGTATATTTTAGCAGCTAACATTAACATTCATATGTTGACATCCTTTTATCACAATTTGCTAGGCGTTGTTGACAAGGTTATTATTAACAAGGGTTTTTTTACCGAGTAAACTGTTTAAATTATGAATAATTTGTACTGCACAAACCACTCAGAGATTAGAATGATCAGAATTGCATCTCTCTTGCACAGCACCCACTCAGCCATACATTACATAGGCGCATATGCGTACTACCACGCTGTATGCATGTTGTCTACATATCCACATGATTTGGTTCTTTTTGGTCATGTTAACCATGTTATTTCTATATTTTCCTTGCAGCAAGTACCTGAAAACTCAGTTTTTGTAATGGGAGATAACCGAAACAATAGTTATGATTCACATGTGTGGTAATGCTGTAAATTTCATTGTTCTTTCTGCCTATTCTCATTTTACTGCTTATTTAATTCAGAATTTAACTGAATTGGCTTGCATTATTGCACTATTTCACAGGTTTTCACTTTTCAGTGAGTGAAATATTTGTATGCGAGTCTACGTTCAAAACTTCTACCGTAGAACAAATTCGAGAGATCTTCTGGTTTATAATAGAACCATGCTTCAGATAAAATATTATCATTGTGATCGCATACCATTCTTGAGCAAATTTTGAGTCCTATAAAACTGCTATTTGTAAGTACAAAAAGTTCTCACTACAAGATTTTTTTATAAAAAAATCCCTCACAATGAAGCTGAATATTGCACGTACAATCTTAGATTGAGTGGGATGCTATTAATGCTCATTTCTTTTTCATACTGCATGCTCCAAACAGGGGAGCTAATACGGATCGAAAGGTCTGAGCCCTGAGCTAGGCAGTGCATACTGAAGAAAGAAATAAAAGAGATTGGATATATCGATGGAAACATAAATTAGCAAATACTAACTGTGAGGTTCTTCTCCTTGAGAAAGGAATAGGCAGTAAAAATTTCGCTCTCTGGATAACGCTGGAAGGTTGCTGCTAATGAAGCTTGTACTTCTGACCCTGATGATGTGCTGAGAAAAACCAACTTCAGAAGCTCAAACGCATTTGCAACTGTCGGGGATTTGCATACATCCCTTTTAGTAATTTCATCTTTGTTAACCTTCATGACCTTGTCATGAGATTTGCCAGGAATGTCCATGCTTTTACTTGTTTGGATTCCATTTGAACGTCTACACAATTTTGCATGTTCACGGAATCTGCTCTGTGGACCTACGGTGCTTGTGCTGGCTACACCTTGCATAACCTGATTATTCTAAGGTAAAAAAAGGTATTACAGAAAATATATGTTGGCAATTGAGGTTAAATATATGTTGGCGATTCAGTTTAAATAGATAATTACTTAACGGCAGTTCCTGCCCACATGGAATTTTGTCTGTGACATCATTATCATTATTGTTCTTTTCATTCTTTGGCCCAACTCTCTTGGCCTGGTCCATTTTTTGTACTCGAATGTATTCAAGGACTTCATCAGGTGCACTTTTTATTTCTGGATCTTCGAAATTATCCCAATTGAATTGCTCAGAATCTGAAACCGAACAGTTCTGATTAATTAGTCGAATAGTATGTTGTAATCTGAGAAGTATCATGCTAAACATCTACTTATGTTGACTGCACTATGTCATAGCAATTGAATTAATTTCTGCAATTGATGATATGGCAAGGCGCGCAAAGCGCGCCCGATTTTCTAGTGTACTTGAAACTGGACTAGCCAGATTGCCCATATAGGTATCTCAGGATCCTCTTTCTTGATGCTTCTTAACTGTTGCCAACTTGCCATTCCTTTTGCACAAATATGTTTCTTTTCTAGAATTCCTGATTAGTAGATTAGCATTTAGTGGGTGCTTAATGTGGCTGAACGTTCTTATGAAATGCTTATTTATCACTCAAATGTTATCCAACACAGTAAGATGCCAATTTGTTAATAATTACTCAATATGTTGTCCAACAAGGTTTTGTCCCGTACAGGATAATTGGTCCTGCAATGCCATCACGTGAATTACTAGCTGCGGCAGCTGAAATGACAGAGGCTCTTAGGTGCTGGTAAAATTTTGTTTTTATGACTGTGATTTGTTATTTAGTGAAGAGCTGACAATGCATAGACATTAGGAGTTGTATCATCCAATGAGTTGCTGAGTCAATATCTCATTGATAACATCTTTAGTGTAGTTACAATCTTAAATAGTAACTTTTTTCTTATCTCCAGGGATGCTGAAATGGAAGCTGATGATGATTTTCTTATAGGGCCCCCTCCACCTGCCATGGTTGCTGAAGCTGCATCTGCAAATGAAGCTGAGCGATTTGAAGAGGTACATTTCAGTGACAATATGTTGCCTTTTTTTTTGGCAAACCTTCATCCATAATTTGGATCGCAGTTCAAAACAGTTATGTACTCTGAAGTTCCTCCACTGTTCAAGAGTCAAGACAGTAGTTTCCAGATCTTTTGTGGTCTAGATTGCTTCCTGCTTCATTTAGTTGATTATTTATTTTCAGCAGTTGTCCAGGGTCCTCTCTTATTTGTGTTAGTCGTTGGACTCTTGCTCTTGGTGATAGCAAGATCCTTACTCTCATGGAGAGGATGACACTAGGAGATGGGGCAATTTTCTTGTTTATTTCTCACACAATGCCATACCAACTTTGAGGGTTGGGGATACAAATTATAGGCTGAGAACCAGCCAAGCATATGCTAAGATGCTATCCTAGATGCTGTCCTAAAGCGGTCAATATGCTGTCCTAAAATCAGATCTTGTCCTAAAAGCGATGTTGTCCTGCGATGCCTAAAAGCGAATCTTGTCCTAAAGCAAAAGCGGATGTTGTCCTAAAGCGGTCAAAAACAAAAACTACCACAAATTTCACAAAGACCACAAGATGAGAGACTTATTCATCATTCTCCCCTAAGTCTTGCGCGTCGTCTTGTGGGAGGGTTGAACCACTGATCTTGGAGCGAGCTCAAGGAACTTGATCCTTCCAAGAGGCTTGGTGAGCGATCCGCAAGCTGATCCGTGGTGTTGATGTAGCTTGCCTTGATGCTTCCTTCATCCAGCGACCTCGGATGAAATGGTACTTCACCCGGATGTGCTTGCTCGTTCATGAAAACGGGTTTTTGCCGTGGCTAGAGCGGACTTGCTGTCCACCCCGAGCTCCACCGCTTGATGTCCTGCCGAGGAGATCACCAAGCGATCGAGCGAGCCGAGTGCTGAGTCGAGCGGTGGAAGCCGCTATGTACTCGGCCTCATAGCGACAGGCCACCACTGCCGCTTGATCGATCGCCGATGAACGAGACACTTGCCGAGGAAGAAGAGAATCCCGCTTGTGCTCTTCTGGTGTCGATGTCGCCGTGGTCGTGGTCGCTGCCGTGCCGCATTCGACGTGTGCCGCGCCGGACACCTCGGGTAATGGAGGCCGTGGTCAAGAGTCCCCGCAACGTAGCGGATGATCCTCTTCACGACCTGGCGATGCTCGTCGTCGGTCGTTGCATGAACCGACTAACGTGCCGACGGAGAATGCCAAGTCCGGCCGTGTGTGGCGAGGTAGCGAAGGCTCCCACAAGACGCCGATCGCGTGGCGCCCACCTTCTCCGTCGTCTTTGTCGCGGCTCGGCTTGACCTCTCCTCCATTGGAGTGAGAGCGGGTTGCGATCGGTGAGCCCAGCTAGCTCAACGACGCGCTTGGCGTGGCGGTGCAGCCGGCGTGATCCGGAATCATCCCGTGCACCTCGATCCTAAGTAGAAGGAGAGACCCGTGTCACTCATCCGGAAGGTGGCCTTCATATCTTCCTTGAATGCCGCCACCTCCGCATCCTGGTGCCGATGATCACCAAGTCGTCGACGTAGACACCCACCGCCAGGCGTTGCCGCTTTGCCCCGCCGTGAGATGCGACCTCGTGTGCGCTCTGCTGGAACCCCATTTGCTTGAGGTGGAGTCCGGCTTAGCGTTCCACGCCCTCGGTGCTGTCGCAAGCCATAGAGGGCCTTGCGCAGCGAGCACCTGCCCTCCTTGCCGGGATCGCAAATCCCGGCGGTGATGCACGTAGACCTCCTCCTTCAAGTCGCCGTTAAGAAATGCCGACTTGACATCCATGTGATGAACACGCCGACCTTCTGGGCAGCTAGCGCAGGAGGAGTCGCGACGGACTCCATCCGTGCGACGGTGCGGCGCCATCGGTCGACCCCTCGCCGCACGAAGCCTCGTGCCACCAAGCGAGCCTTGTGCTTGACGATGGCGCCGGCTTCATCCCGCTCGGCTTGAACACCCACTTAAGGGTGATCGCGCGGTGGCCGGCGGAAGATCCGCCGGCTCCACGTCCGGTTACGCTCGACGGCGTCCATCTCTCGCTTCATCGCGACACGCCACGCCGCGTCTCCTCGCCTCGGCGAAGGCGGGGCTCGCCGTCGTCGCATGCCAAGTGCGCTCGCCTCGCGATCGCGCTGCCCGATCCGAGGCAGCGGCTCGCGAGGATGTTGTCCATGGTACGATAGCGCGAGGCTCGCCGTCGTGGTAGGCGTCGACGCGGTCCTCGCGTGGGACGGCGAGTAGCGAACTCCACCATCGCGCCTCATCGTGGACCGGCCGCTGGGGCCGATTCGGTGGTGTGGCGCGGTGCGGGAGAGTGGTGGCCGGTGGTGAAGGGTGGGCGTGCCGTGCGGCGCGTGGTGGAGCACTCGCCGAGCCGGTGGCGAGCAAGGTGTCGAGGTGGACGAGCTCGGTGAAGACGAGTGCTAGCTCCCGCCTCTCGAAGTGGGCGTGAGTCGACAACAAAGTCCCCGAGTCGAGGCCGAACCATCGTCCACCGCCTTGTCCCACGCCCGCCGCGCCGCCGTCGAACACGCGTCACGCGAGATGCGGGCGTCTTGCGTGTGACGGTCAGGGATGCGGTAGGCCTTCAAGCCCTCCGCGTGGCCGATGAACACTCCGAGTGCTCTGCCGTCGAGCTTGCCGATGTGGCCAAGCTCCTTGGCGAACGTGAGGAGCCAAGACCCGCAAGTGAGAGACCGCGGCTTGCGCCCATGCCGCCTCGTGCGGCGTCCTGCCGTCGAGCGCCTTGGTAGGCGGCGGTTGAGGATGTAGACGGCGATCACCACCGCCTCTCCCGAAGACACCGGCATCCCCTCGCTGAGGAGGGCCCGAGCCATCCCCACAACCGCCTCGTTGCGCGCTCGACGACGCCGCTTCGCGCGGGCAGACGGCGCGGAGTAGTGGCGCCAATGCCTCATCGGCAGCGATGCGACGCGAATTCGGCCGTGTGAATTCGCCGCGTTTGTGCGCGCAACGCGCGCGCTTGCGGCCGCGCTCGCCTCGCAGCGACTGCGTGCGCTGATGGCGTCCGCAGCCTCTCCTTGCTGCCGAGGACCATCACCCACATGTAGCGGGAGAGGTCGCCGACGAGCGGCAGAAAGTAGCGTCGTCCTCGGTGTGGCGGTGTCACCGCCACACAAGTCCCCGTGCACGAGCTCGAGCCTCTCCTTGGCTCGGAAACTCGCCTCTTTGGGGAAAGGAGTCGCCTCTGCCGTCAACACGCAGACGCCGCAGAGCCGCTCCACATGGTCAAGGCACGGCAGCCTCGCACCATTTCGTGGCACCGAGCCGCCGGGGCCTCGGTGAAGGTGCCCAGCGCTCGTGCCATCGCCACGCCTCGTCGTCCCGACGAGCGCGAGACAGAGGTTGTGCCACCGCGTGAAGAGTGTAGAGTCGATTTGCGCCTCGATTACCTTGGCAAGGAGGCGGCGTCGAAGATCCCAAATCCGCGGCACCGTGCTCGATCTCGACACGCGAGCCGTTCTCATCCACCGCCCCAAGGCGATGATGGAGTTCGCAGATCGGGGATGTAGTAGACGCCGGTGGCGGCCGGCTCGCCGATCTTGGCGGCGAAGACGGCAGAGCCGACGCCCTTGATCTCCACGGCGAGGCGTCGCGAACTTGAGCGGTGCCTCGAGCGCTGAGTCGAGCTCGGAGAAGAACTCCGCCGCCGGTCATGTGGTGGGTGGCGCCGGTGTCGAGCACCACCGTCGGTCTTGTCATTGCCGAATCGCCGCGCGAGGAGGCGTGTGCTTTGGCTCGTCAAGGTGGAGGAGAGCCACTGCGCGGCGTGCGGCGGAGGTAGTTCGATGCTCGCATGAGCAATGAACAGACCGGCCGCTCCTCCTCCTCGCTTGCGCGACGTGGGCTGGCCGCGTCGTGGTATCCGACACTCCTGGCCCAATGACCAAGCTTGCCGCAGCTTGTGGCAAGAGTCGCCTCGTCTTCGGCTTTGCTTGCCAAAGACGCCGCCTGGCGCTTTGCGCGCTTGCCGCGCTTTCCACTCTTGCGGCGCTGTCGTGGAAGAAGGCTCCCTTCTTCTTGTCACCTTGGCGGCGCCCACCGCTCCCGAGTGAGGAGGAGCTTCCCGCCAATGGTGACGGGTCCCGAGAGGCTCTGTGGCTCATCGATGTCGACGACCTTGAGGCGACCCAACGCCTCCTCGATGGTCATCGTGGAAAGGTCCAGCGAGACCCGATCGAGCGAGCCATCCGCTTGTACTTCTCGGGGCGCAGCGGAAGAGCTTCTCCACGCTCTCTCTCTCGTAGGTGTCGCCACCGAACCGCACCAACTTCGCAACGAGTGTTGAGACGAGAGCAAAGTCATCAACGTCTTCACCGCTTGAAGGCCGTGTTCTCCCACTCCGTCGCGTAGTGCTGCAGTGTAGACTTGCGGGCGCGATGCCGCCGTGCGTCGCGCGGCGATGGCGTCCTAAGCCTCTTTGGCGATCCGCTTGTTGGTAGCGAATCGCATCTCGGCGGGCTGCAGCGATGAGAGCATCGGCGCCGTCGATCTGGTCGTAGTCGACGCCGCCGTCATCGGATCGCATCCCACATATGCCGCACTCGAGCTTCACCTCATCACCGCGCCCGCTCGACGTAGTTGGTCTTGGTGAGGGTAGGCCACCCGCCGCCGGCCGACATCCTCGACGACACCGGTACTCGTGGTGACCACGGTGATCGAACCGGGAGAGAGCGCGTTGCTGTGAGGGCCGCGCTCTCGCCGACCGTCGACGCCGCCGCCGCGCGTGCCTCCTCCAGAGCGCCACCGCCGTGTCGCCTCCTTCAGAGCGCCGCCGCGCGTCCGCGCTGTCTCGCTGCCGCCGCGCTGTGGGCGTCGCGCGCGCCCATTGCGCCGCTTCGCCCTTGCGCCGCCTCCCTCTCCAGCGGTGAGGTCCGCGTCGCCGCTATCAACAGAGCCGAGCCGCTTGTTGCCGCCGCAGAGCCTTGACCTCTGCTGCTGCCGCGCGCGCGATTCGCCCGCCGCCGCTTCCACCTCCGCTCGCTGCCGCTGCTCGCTCCGCGCGCCGCCTTGACGCCCTTTTCGCCGCGCCGCGGCGTCTCGCGCCGCTGCCTTCGCTGCTGCTCGCCACGACGAAGCTCGGCCGTCTCGACGCCGCATGCTCGAGGCGACCGAAGGCCGAGATCGCCTGCGGACATGGCGCGCTATTGGGGCTGCTGCGTGGAGAGAGGGCTGCCGACGAGCAGCTGCTTGCCGTCTCGGAGAGAGAGAGTGAGCGGGACAATGGAGCTGCTGCTGCTGCTCTTGGTGGGCTGCTGCGAGGTCGAGAAGGAGATGAGCGGAGATGCTCAAGCTACAGGATACTAAGGCTCGATACCACTTGTTAGTCGTTGGACTCTTGCTCTTGGTGATAGCAAGATCCTTACTCTCATGGAGAGGATGACACTAGGAGATGGGGCAATTTTCTTGTTTATTTCTCACACAATGCCATGCCAACTTTGAGGGTTGGGGATACAAATTTATAGGTGAGAACCAGCCAAACATATGCTAAGATGCTATCCTAGATGCTGTCCTAAAGCGGTCAATATGCTGTCCTAAAGCGATGCTGTCCTAAAAGAGATGTTGTCCTAAAGCGATGCTGTCCTAAAAGCAGATGCTGTCCTAAAGCAAAAGCAGATGCTGTCCTAAAGCAGTCAAAAAACAAAAACTACCACAGCCCCACAAAGACCACAGTACAGAGACTTATTCATCAATTTGCGTCTTCGTGCCAGACCCTTAAATTACCAGCAGACTTCGTGAGTACGGTGCATGGCCCCTTTTGTCAACAGTACATGCACCGTCAATATATAAACTTAGGCCAGGCCTTACCAATTTCTTGCTATGTCTTACAGCAGCATGTCGGAGCTAGTCCTTACCAATTCCTTGCTATGCCTTTTGTTTATTTAATTTGCAAGCAGCTAGGATCATATGATCTACTTGTAGGGTCACTTTGTTATTGTGAATGATGTCAAATATATTTCAATACTTTGCATGAAGCCATGAATCATGCAATAATTTGTGTGGTACTCACTTGGCATCGTATGACAGGTGATTGATATTTGAAACATCTTCGAGACTTCGACTGAGTAGTATGTGAGGTTATTTCTTTGCTTTCTTGTGTTTGTGACACTAATGAAATTTTCAGGATCATATCTTTATTTTACATTTGTTATCTGAATTCTAATTTTCATGATTTAGGGGTAATTCATACAGAGAACTAATCGTACTGTTAAGTTTTGACACTTCATATCCTATCTCAATGTTAAGTTTTGACACTTCATAGATGTCACCTAACTACTATCTATAACACCTAAATATTCAGCTTGGAGCATAAATAGGATATTTGGTAGTGTTCAATTCTCTTACTTTTTTCTCCCTTCGTTTCATAGACTTCCACAAAAATCTGGTACTAATGTTCTGTCAGGGGCAGAATTAACCCGGGTTTGGGTGGGCTCAAGCCCAGGTGCCTCTAACGTGATACAGATACATGTATTAATTCCCATTGTGAGATTTGTGAGAATAAGTAGCCTATTGGATTATTCGTTGAGTAACCTAGGGGTTGTGATGAGCATATGCACAGCATATACACCTATTTGGGCTATTTGTGCCAAACAAGGAAATATTTAAGTCGTGCCAAACAAGGAAATTGAAGATAATAAGATTTGGACCCAACTCAGATTCGGTTCGGGACAGCTAGTAGGATCCAGTTTTAAAAGTCCATATCCTTTGTAAATAGGGTTTGATTTGGGTGATCTTGGACTTGTTGTAAAACTTATTTTGAGGAGCACATCGTGGACAAGGCCCCAAATTCATATTCATTCTGTGTGTGCTGCAATATCCAAAATAAACCGACGGTGGAAATTTTAGGGCTCCTTTTGTTAATTCAAGTTATGTAAATAGTTTGTTTATTGTTTTAGTTGTCTTAGGAGGGCTATATAAGACATTGTAAACGTCCATGTTACTCAAGACTCGACATTATAAATTAAAATACATGTTTGTGCTTAGCTTTTTAGCTACTTACATGATGAGGATCTCACAATTATCTAGGCCATGTGTTTGTTATTTCTAATTGATTGACATTGCCACAACTAGAGGGGAATTGGATGTTCTATCCTCCACTTGATGGTTGATTGGATTATCATCAAACATGTGGTTGGGCGAATTTTAAAGATGTGCAAGTCCATTGCTTCCGACTACAGGTGAACATCTATGGTTCGTTAGGTCATGTGAGTTATCTTCAATCTTACGCCATGAAGATTCTGCACCCTCGTATGATCTAATCATATTCTTAATTCTAGGGTTTGAGCAAACATTGTCCCTACTAGAATTGGGAGTTCTATCTGTTTTGTCGTTCCATTGTTCTTGTGATTTCCTTGTGAATTGCAGGAGCACGCCTACTTTGCGTGGTGAGTGGACAAGAATCGAAGCTTGTTAGGCGAATTTGAGTGCCGCAGGTTGCTGTGATCTAGATAGTGGTTGGCGGTGTCGTTTATCAAGTTTCATGGGTTCTTCAACAAACACACACTAGTTATCCCAGAGCTATAACTATCCTACGTTGTGAAGATCGGGTGCCCTGTACCATCTTGGTATCAGAGCCCAATCTTCTCAACGTAGGATCGAAGATAACTCGCATGACCTGATGAACCATAGACGTTCACCTTCAGCTAGACGCAATAAACTTGCACCTCTTTGAAATTCGCCTAACCACACGCTTTATGATAATCCACCGACCACCAAATGGAGGATATAACGCTCAATACCTCTCTAGTTGTGACAACGTTAATCAACTAGGAAGAATAGATGCGTGGCTTAGATAATGGTGAGACCCTCATCAGGTAAGTATCTTAAAAGCTAAACGCAAACATGTATTTTAATTCATAATATCAAGTCTGAGTTATATGGACGTTTACAATGGCTTATATAGAACTTCTAAGACACCTAAAATAAGAAACATACTCTTTACACAACTTGAACTAACAAAAGGAAACCTTGCCATTGTTTTGTTTGACATATTGTGGTGCACACAGAAAGAATGTAAATTTGGGGCCTTGTCTATGATGTGCTCAAAATAAGCTTTCCAACAAATCCAAGATCACTCAAATTGGACTCTATTTGCGAAAGATATGGACTTTTAAAACTGGGCCCTACTTAGCTATCCCGAACCAAATCCAAGTTAGATCCAAATTCTTATCTTCAATTCCCTTGTTTGGCACGACTTGAATTCTGTGATTAAGATTAAAAGGAAGTTTTCTACACCTTTGGAAAATCATAGAATAGTTGGATATCACCCAAACATGTCATACAAACCACGGACTCATGTTCGGCAATTCGCGCGTGTTGCTTGGGACAGTCGGCGCAACATGCCTTCCATGTGCTATAACTTTTTTTTTTGTAGAAGATTCCAAATCACGTCAGGTTTGATTTGTTGGAAGGTAGACTTCATAAGCTTTCCAAATAATTAATAGCCTAATGGGCTTAACAAAATCTAGTAACATAAAATAAAGATAAGCGTAGTAGCCATTCAATATGCTCATAGGCAATCGACTGGGAAGCGAAGTCATAATCCGCGAAGTTGTCGAAGAATCCTTCTTCATGTACCTTTGACTGATATGACTTTTCTTCAATAACTGAGCAAATATGGATATAGCCGTGAGTACATAGAATACTCAGCAATTCATTTGTAATAAGATACAATATATAATGATGCAAGGCTTGCCAAATGATAGCCGAGTGATTATTTTGCAGAAAGCAATAATTTAGATTAAATACCATAAATAGATTGAAAGCAATTTTTAAAAACAAGTAATAAGTAAATAAGTTAAAGGAATTGAATAAACCACAAGTGAATTAACCATTCACCCAATGAACCACCTGTGAACTAACTATTTACGTAATGAACCACCGGTGAACTAACCATTCACTTCCCAAACCTAACCCAACTAGGTTTTTATGAAATCTCTACCCCTCCTGTGAAATCACCGAGCATTATCTGCAACTAGGGACACAGATATTTGAATAATTTTACACTCTACAGAGGTTGCACAATTTCACTCAGACATAATCATCTCATGTTGCCACTAGATTAACACACTTTCTTTGATATGCGGAGCCTTTACAATGTTAAATATCAACCCAGTTCCGCCCACTAAGGTTTCATGGCCAAGTAGGCTGACAACCTAGTCGGAGAGCCCCCTGTTGCGTCCCATGGTGATGTCTAACCGACACCCACTAACATCTCAATGGCGAAACCAAAATTGAAATATCATAAATTAATTAACTAGATTCATTCTATACTGGACATGTGGTTGTACGATAAGGCTCAAATCAATGGCATACAAAGTTAAGTTCTTAGGCATTACCCAGGTGAGACATCCGTATCCCAACAAATACTGATCACACTCTCTTTACTGCACGATCACTCGTCCAAGTGAAAGCCATTTTATATGACCAACACCAATAACACTACCCATGTCATGTTACATGAATTTTATAACTGTGGTTGACCACCACGATTCAATATATCATTAAGTTAAAATTAATTAATTAATCAATACGTGATAATGAGCCCAACATACTACAAGCATGGCTAAGCATACTAAATGTACAACCCATATGAATACTAGTATTGCATCACTAGATAGATACCCATCCTGTGGTGCCAATAGAATCATAGCATTCAAATTAACTAAGGTGGAATTAATCAAGTTGGGTGATAACTACCTAGTACAAAGTTTGTATTAAATTAGCAATGCAAGATAATTTAAAATAAAATAATAAATAATAGATTTAAAACAATAGGTTTAATATAATCAAAGGTCATAACTTGCCTTAGCTTTGCTCAGTTATCAATTCTTGGTCTTCAGTTTCTGCCTCTGCTTCTTTGCAGACATTATCTAATCAAAGAGAAAGCGAATGAAACACAAATAAATTTAAATAAAATCCAAAAATAACAAAATTAAAACCAAAAGATAGAACTAAATTTTAGATGAATTTAGGAAAAAAATTGGGTCAATCGGAGTTAGAACGAAGAAGAATGAGCTCTTAGAAGATTTGCTAGAAAATTAATTCCTGGAAATTGAAAGAGAAAGGAGAATATTTCCTTGGGAATTAATTTAAGAAAAGGCTAGATACTGACATGTGGGCCCTTGGTCCATGGACCAGGTCCATAGAAGACTAGGCTTAGGGTTTGGGTGATGTGGCGGCTTGGGTAGATGTGATTTGATGATGTGGTTGACACACATGCAAACGTGGTGATGTGGTGGCATGTGGAGGGTGACAGGGCACCTGTCATGGGCAATGTTATTAAGTCGTAAAGTCGAGTCGAGTCGTAACAGGGGCGATTTGTCGACTTAGTCGACTAGTCGGTCGACTAGTCGCGACTAGCCACGACTAGTCGTCAGACTAGGATGTATACAAACAGGGCATGTTATGTACTAAGTTGTAGCAACAATTATGCATATATACATATTGTACACCATGAAATAAAGAGAAAAACAACATAAGCATAATGATAAGTTGATGACTTACTTGTTTTGATGGTAACATATATTTCCTTCTCTCTTTCAACAGTGAACCAACATATAGTGCAGATCACAGATAGTTACAAGGGAGGGCATTTCTTCAAACATTGAAGCTGGAAACAATGCGTGCAAGAATATATCAGTTTAAAATCCCAAAAAAATGTGCCTTACAAGTTACAACAGATACTTAGAACAAAAAGGCACCCTTGTAATGAATTCTAGGATATGTAATGAAAAAAGAACTACACTTACAAATTACAATAGCCCTCTCAGCTACAGGATATGTAATTTTGTTCCTTGTAATGTTCATAGTTCACACACCTCCTTTATGTCATAAAAGTTTATTTGGTGGTTTTGATTGTACAATATAATTGTTGTAGACAAACTTATTGTGCTACTGTTTTGAAACTGTGATGCAAACATGTTGGTAAGAGAGACTAAGGCGTTTGCTGTATTGATTAAATGGTGCTCAGGGGCTAACAGTTACAGAAGAATAACAATAGAGGACATTTTGCAGAAAGAACAAGTTACTTACAATTACAATTCCTTTTTCTGTTCCAACAGCAAAACACTTTGACTTAGAGATCAAAGAAATCGAGGTTGCAGGCTTGCAGCTCCTTTGAGCTTTGTATTTCTCACATTGTAGCTATCCCGTTGCTTCGTTGAATGCTGATGAGTCAGTGTAAAGGATGAACATGTTAAAAAATAACATACAGAAACCTAAAAACTTAGATTTAAAGGCATCATTAAGAAAGATACATCAACCAGATGGTAAGATCAAGAAGTGTCAATAACCAGACAATGCTATTTCCAGGATATCTCCTTCCCTAGTTCCCTTGGATCAAGAATCAAGTTTACAACACTTTTCCACTCTCCTCTAAGCCATCCACAGCAGCCTTTAGTATGTCTTCAGATGCTGCAACAACACCTCTAAAGAAATGCAGGAAAACATAAGTTCTCCATTTGAAATGCAAGAAAACATAAGTACCTACAATTAGAAGATACCGGAAGAATAGATTATAGAAGAGCATAGGAATCGGTGCTTGATAAATGAAAAGATCGGTGCTTGATAAACTAAAAATAGGAAAAGTTCTCAATAGGAGTTACAATACAACCATTAAGCATAAGTTCATAACATAATAGGAAACGAGTTTTAGGTGAGAAACATCAAAAGTTGCTAGATGCTACGTAGGCACGATTCATGTTTCAAATCAACCATCCAAGTCATCATCCAATTGAAACCCGCCCTCTTCATGACTTGCTCCACCCGCATCGGGAGAAGATGGTGGGGTGTCATCATCATCCAATTCTTGATATCATCCTCATCATCATCTCCACCGCCGTGCTCCACCTCATCAACATTGCGAGCAATCCTTGACTTTGAACGTCGAGCATAAGTGATATGAGGGCCTATGGGCGGTCATTAGACTTGCTAGCATCACCATGAGCTCTCCTTGGAAGATTACGACCTCTTTGAGTGGACGATGCACCAAGAGCTTCATCAACATGAGCCCAAGTTAGATGATCATCGCCATTAGTACGCCTTCATGAACCGTCTCGGCATTGATATCTACCCATTCATTATCCCATTGAAATTCTTCTAGGATCAATGGGTTAGATTTCTTTCCTTTAGAGCCTTCCTCACGCAACCTTTGAAACCTATTTGTCATTTTTCGGTTGTATGAAATATACACCAACTTATTCAATCTCTTATGCTCTAAACGGTTCCTCTTTTGGTATGGATCTGCAATCAAGAAGCATGTCAAAGGCAATGCGATGAATATAAACTCACCGAATTGACTAGTAAAGTAGTTGTGCTAATTACTTACAAATGAAAATGTACTCCAATTGCGCCGCATCCGGACCTTGAACAACAAAGGCTAATGATTCGCTTTGCTAAACATTGGAGCTCATAAGCAAGGCCACCATATGCACCCCACCAAAGAACTACAAAAGATAATGCAATTCAAAGTTCAAACATAAAGTTCAAACATAAAGAAGTACTTATACTTATACTTAGTTACTTACGAGGACTCTTTTTGTCTCGGTCTTTGATCGCCATTTTCTTTGTGAAGCACTCACCTTCAGTTCTCTCATAATCATCAGCTTGCCTACTTATTTTGTTTTGTTTATCATCATCGGTCTCCATTTTCCATAGAACATCATTGAACATCGACCGTAGCCTTGTACCAAGTCTTTTATTGGTTTCTTTAATGCCAAAAAACTTATTTGGATTCAAAAACAATGCTGCCCCATATAACTTCTGCTCCATTTGGTTGTCCCATCGCTTGTCAACAATTGCTAGCACATTCTTCAGTAAATCTTGCTTGTGTTGCAAAGAATCCTTGATGTTTGTCTTTGCAACATCCATGGCCATCCAAATCTCAGGCATTGCTGGCCTCTCATCACCATCAGCAATTCTTAAAGCAATAAGAAGTGGTTGCGAAGCTCTCATGCAATTTTCAACTGAATTCCAAAACGACATAGAAAGCACAATTCCTGCAACCGCCTTCCCTGGTTCTGTGGCAGACAATTTGTTCCCATTCCATTCTTCACTAACAAACAGACTTTTCAATGCTTGCCTATGCTTGAACATGCTAGCCAAAGTGAGAAATGATGTAGCAAAATGAGTTGTTGCGGGCCTCACAAGATCCCTACCACCTGTCTTATCTCTCATTGCATCAAGAATCCTTCCATGTCTATAGATAAATCTGCAGACCCTCTTTGCCTTAGTAATGCAATTGCTAAACTCTTCTATTTTCCCAATGTCCTCTAGCATAAGGTCCAAGCAGTGAGCAGCACAAGGGGTCCAAAATAAAGTAGGAATCCTATCCATTAGGATTCTACCCGCGCTTTATAGTTAGATCCATTATCTGTCACAATTTGAACCACATATTCCCTCCCAACTAAATCAATTTTTTGCTCCAACAACCTTGCCAACAAGTGTGCATCAGTTGATTCACTAGAAACATTAACTGAATCCAAGAAGAAAGTACCTTCTGGACTATTAACTAGAAAATTGATCAAATGATGCCCACTCATGTCGGTCCACCCATCGGACATGAGTGTGCAACCATACTCTTGCCATGCCAACTCATGCTTCTCCCTCAATGCATCCGTCTTATTCTTTGCCCTTTCAAGCAATGGCAATCTTATGTCATGGTAAGTAGGCGACTTATACCCAGGACCATATTGCCCTATAGACTCCAATAGAATCTCCCAGCTTCTTGAATTGATAGCATTGAATGGTATGCCATTCTCGTAGAAGAAGTCAGCTACGTGATCATTGAGTATTTGTTCTTGTTCCTTTGTCTTTTTGGTGCATCGCTCAAGCGTAAGTTGATTACTACTCGAGCTATGCCTCTCAGAAACAACCTCTTCTGGTGTCTTTCGAATCATATCAACAACTGATTTAGTACACTTCTGCGGCGGCCCAGCCACGGTAAAAGAAGCCATTGATTGCTTCCTTTTTGCAGCTACCCCAGAGCTTGGTTGCACCTCTACTTCATCACCTTCTCCTCCTTCTTCAGCTTCATCCTCATCTACCGCCATGGCTTTGAACTTTCTTGAATTCTTCTTCAAGAAGTCATGCATCTCTTTCTTGATTTCTGCGGTTGCTTTGGGACATTTCTCCACATCACTGTGACCCCCAGCAAGGTGCCGCTTCAATCTTCCCACTCCGGCATGGACTCTTTTGTTGCAAAGAGTACATTGTAGGAGATCCTTTCTCTCTAAATCTGGCCAGAACCCATATTTCCATGCCGGGTCTTTAGACTTAGCCCTCCGCTTAGGATCCTTGGATGGATCATATGTCTCGGCGTCAGTGGCTGCAGGTACAACACCTTGTTGATCATTACTGTCTGCCATGGTCCCTGCGGACAGTGAAATAGAAATGTCAAATTATGACATACTACTAGTAGAGTAGTAGTATTACTGCTACTAGCCTATTACTACTGCTATTCACAACTACTACTAATTCTCTTTGCCTTGTCCGCTCATCGCTCATCGCTAGTCAATGAGTGCTGCTAGTGCTTGCTGTCTTGTAGTATTAGTACTTAAGTAGTCTACTTCTTGTCATTGGCTCATTGCAGCTTGGCTACTACTAGTATTAGTATTACTAGTCGGCAGTTCGGCACTCGACAGTAGACAGTTAGACACTAGACAGACTACAGTCGGAGGTCAGAACTCACTCAGCTCAGCTACTACTACTGCTGCCGCGGTGCTGCCAGAGGAAGGAGAGGAGAGGAGAGGGGAGGAGAGGAGAGGAGGGAGTGCTCAGTTGCTCACCGGTTCGGGTCGGCGGAGGAGGGAGCTCCGAGGCGGCGACGGCGGCGTGGACACTGGATAGGGGTCGGCGGAGGAGGGAGGTCCATGGCGGCGACGGCACCACGGCTCGGGTCGGCGGAGGACGGAGGTCCGAGACGGCGACAGCACCACGGCTCGGGTCGGCGGAGGACGGAGGTCCGAGACGGCGACGGCACCACGGCTCGGGTCGGTGGAGGGAGGTCCGAGGCGGCGACGGCACCACGGCTCGGGTCGGCACTCGGCAGCGGAGGGAGGTGCTGAGGCTACTGGGCTGAGAAGGAGGAGGAGGAGGTGCTGAGGCAGGGGAGGTCTGAGGAGGAGGTGGCGGCGGGCGCCGTCGGCGGTGTGGATGGGGGCGGCGAGGCTAGGGTTCCCTCCAGGTCGCCATCGTGGGACTGGCTCTTGGATTGCCTCGGAACAGGTAGGGTTCCCTCTGCTCTGTGTATCCGCCCGTGTATATGTCGCCGCATCGCTCGGGAGTCTCAGACGGTCGGACCGCACCGCAGCACTGCGCCAGTCGCCCGACTCGGACCGCACGACTAGTCGCGACTAATCGTCGACTAGTCGGCGAGTCGGCCGACTAGCTCAGCTAGTCGAGTCGACGGCACTAGTCGGAGCTACTGTGCCGACTTGCCGATTAATCGTCGATTAGTCGCGACTAATCGCGCGACTTAATAACAATGGTCATGGCTGATGACATGGTAGGGCCTTGCGTCTGGCAATCGAGGCTAGTGTGGCTGCCACATTGCTTTCACATGGGCTCGGTGCTCTAAGGTGGTATGCCACATGGGATGGCACGTTAGACAAGATCTAATGGTCAAGGTTCTTTGTCTTCAGCGACGGTGTCCAGCGGAATGGCAAGGTCACCATGAGCTTCACTGTGCGATGGCGAAGACATCTAGTTGTTCGGATGGGACAGGGAAGCAAGGCACCGTGGTTAGCGGTGATAGGGGCGATGGCGAGGTCGGCTTCATGGTAAACTTGGGCTACAGTGGCTTTTGAGCTTCGGCGAGGCACGGAGGAGGAAGAGGTAAGCACGACGAGCTGAGGGAGAAGATGGTGGGGTCAGGCGTTCACCGGTGGCAGAGGAATTGCTCTCCAGCGATGATAAAGGTGGTGGCGCAAAACTCCAACCTGGCGCAAGGATGGCAAGCGGTGATGGCGCAAAGCGAGGAGGAGGGGCGGCTCGGTGCAAAGGTTTGGGAGGCTTGGGCGGGGCTTTTATAGCTGGAGATGAAGGTGACCTCAGAGGTTACAGTGTTGGCGTCGTGAAGGAGATGGCTCTTAGGGCGTGTTTGGGACTGGTTCACAAACTCTGCTCCACAAATTCTACTGTGGAGCAGCTCCACAAAAAACCTAGAGTTTGTGGAGCACCCCTTTAGGTGCTCTCACAACTCCACCTTTTTTTCCTCGAACAGAGTGCGTGGAGCTGAACCTGTTTGGCTAAAAAACATAGAGCGGAGCTGAAAAACGTGGAGTGGAGCGGTCCCAAACAGGCCCTTAGTCAGACATGTGAGGAAGAACTCCATGAGAGAGATGGGATGCCTCATAGCTGGGCCCCTCTGATTAGTAGATGCGAGTGGGTGCACACGTGCGGATGACGCGTGGCGGGCGCGGATGCGAGTGCTGGTGAGCGGATGGGCAACATGTGGCAGGGAAGGGAGGTGGGCTTCGGTGGACTGGGCCAAACGGAGGAAATGGGCCAGGCAGAAAGAGAAGAGAGATGGGCGAAGAGAATAGGAAACTCAGCCTGAGGGATTTTCTAGGTTTTATAAGGTTTTCAATTTTCAGAAATTGATTTAATACAAATTGAGCTCTAAAAAATAGCAAATAAATCAAGAAAAATCCAGGAAAATACAAAAAATTCCTTGCAACATAAAGAACCCAAATAAAATTTGTCTATTTTATTCAAATTAAATCTTTTAATTTATGAACATTCATATTAAGCTTTAATTAATTCAAGAAAAATCTAAATGGTCATTTTTATTTTTAAAACTTTAAAAAGGCACTAAACATTAGGATGTTACACAACAGATGGAGAAAAGAAATATTAGAAACTAGCCCTGTATGATGGAAGTCCTAGTTGTCATGAGAAAAAACTAGATTGAATACGAGCAAAGGCAGACTAAGATACTGGAACAATAAGCAAAGCTATTGGAGCAGTTAATTACAAAGATGTCACCAAAAGGATCAATGTCAGCATCAAGTGCAACTGCATTCAAGTTTACAGCTTTTCTGAAGACTCAGTCTCCTAAATTCTCATCAGCAACAGAGCCACTAAGTGCAGACAATTGGCTAAAAAATATTGAAAGAAAATGGATACTATCTAGTGTATAAATAAGGAGAAAATTCTTTTTGCTACTTACTAGCTATCAGGATCAATAGTTACTTTGTGAAATGCTATTCAGTAGATACATCTTAAGAAGGATGATGTTACATGGAAAGAATTTATGAAGAAATTTGATAAGGCCCACATTTCTTCTGAAGTTATCACAGAGAAGCATCAAAATTTTCTTAATTTTCGACAAAGAGAGAAATCTATCACGGAGTATCTACAACAATTTCATCATCTATCTCACTATGCTCAAGAAGATGTTAATACAGAAGCTAAAAAGATGAAATGCTTTATTAAAAGCCTATAGCTAAATATGAAGTGTTATATTATGACTACCGAATTTCTAGACTTACAGACTCTAATTGACCAAGCACTCTGGATGGAAGAATAAATATAGGATACTCAAGGATTAATAAACAAAATGATCCTTTGATTTTGGTATATATAACTTATTTTCACTGCAATATACCTTGGAGAAGGAGGTAAGTCCTTATAATTGATCATATTGAACCATGTTTTTAAATGCAATATTTTGCTTCCAAATACAAATGCACGCTTACCATTGTTGTTTATGTAGATTGTCTAGCTACACTATACAATTGATACTTCTTTTTTTTTCTTTGATAATACCTTTTGCTTGTCACCACAGGATGCTTATAATAGTACTAATGCTATATTATGGTTACGCTTATATATGCTTTAGAGGTAAGGGTAAGTACAACACAAATATTTTCAATTGAAACTTGAAACATGATAATGGTAGAGGTAACGTGGGTTACTATTGGAAATAGGGAATATTTTATAAAATAGTGCAGACTCAGGCGAGTGGTGGGTATGAGACTGGTGCAGGGACAATACTTGGTTGGGTTTGTTGGTTTGTCTCGCTTGAGTCAATTAAAATTGAATTCGCGTGCGCTTATTTCTACACCTAGTCGTGCAACCACAAGTCTAGTATGGGATGGACCTGGCCAACTAATTTGCCTAGTTTCAGCATGGCCTTCTATACCCTTATAATAAAGTTGGAAATGGCCCACGGGGTCATTGCCCTGGTAAAAGTCATGGAGTGAACCTATAGGGGTCACTGCTTGGGAGGGACCTTAGAGAGTGCACTTGATTTATCTCGGCAAAAATCGCACGTGAGTTTCTGTTACTCTGTAATCTCTCGCACGAATAGCCCAAAAGTCACAGGTCGCAGCAAAAAACCATAAGCCTCAGCCAAAAAGAACATGCCCATAATACCCTCCTTTTGTTAAAACTTACATATAGATAATAGCGTTGTAAATGTATTCTGCTATAAGGACTTACTGAGTAGGTAGTGTACTCAATTTTGCTTATTTTATCAAAACAGATACCAAAAAAAGAAAGGATATTCTAGCCTTCATGTTATGCTTACTATCGCACTAACGTTCCTACGAGAATTTCTTCGATTTTTCTGAATTTAAGTTAAAGTTTTAGGCTTAAATGTTCATAAAGTTGTTAAAGTTGATTGTTGGATCATAGTTTAATTAAGCTAATGTTTTTTAAATTATTGGGAGTAGTTATGATACTTTTTTTTTATCTATCATTGAACTCCTAGACAATTGCAGGAAGTACAACAATCCTATTCCAAAACATAGGGTCGTTACACTGCTGCTGTTGGATTTCGCAGTCAGATTGAGTGTGACGCATGAAAGATCAGTAGCGGCTAGCGAGCGGAAGCAACTGCGTGTTGATGTGGCCTCAAATGCAGCTCTTTATTTCCAGGGCTGTTTCTATGAGAAAAAAAAAATCCATTCTATGTTATGAAAAACTTCAAGTTCTACGATCTACCATCGAATAAGTTTACAGACCTTTTGTATCATCAGGATTCAAATTTTCTTTACTCCATGCTACGAGTGCAATCAGAGTGAAAATAGACAACAGATATTACTCATCCTGTATCGGATACCAATATGAATGCCGGTAGCTTCGTCACGAATACAGAGCGAAATCCATACAATAACGAATATTGCAACATTGGTCTACAAAGTTCAAAACGCAACAATATTGTTGCCAGTTAATAAGTAGCTCAAGTTCAAAAGTGCACTCAAAAGATACGGTACTTACATGTATATGGATACTTGCTGAATGATTGCAACAAATCAAAATTAGCCCTGATTCAATTTCTTGCAAGTGATGACAAACTGACCATTCCATTTTCTTTTTTGTTGTCCTTCATTCTTTGCCCAATGCAATTTTCTTTCAGTTTGTTTTCATCGAAGACAAGAGCTTGCAAGAGACGCTGCGGGAGATCGACAAGAGCCAGCTCCCAGATACTTGTATCGGGGACGAGCGGCGGAACGGCGGACGCCGACGAGGCCAGCGGACGAGCTGCGGACGGCGAGGACGAGTGGCGGACGCAGCCGAGGCCGGCGGGACGAGCGGCGGCGTGCCCCTGAGTCGATAGGGAATGGGGATTGCGGCAACACTACCACCAGGTTTGGCTATTACCGAACTACGAGTGCTGCAGTGGACTAGATGGGCCACATGGGCTTTAAGGTTTCATGCGTTGCTAAGTGAAGAGGTTTTCGGATAATTTCCCATTTAGAACTCCGGATATTACCGAGAAAATCCCGGGTAATTCTTTTATCCGGCGGATATATCTCTCCTGAATCGAGCTTCGATTCCAACAACTACCATTCAACGTTGATACTGAATTGGACAAAATCAGCCGGACACCGATTTCCGTTACCGAATTTGCTCCGCATTACTACAGTAGGTCGAATTGCTATCTACTCACCCTCCAAGCCCCCCGTTAAGTCATAAGAAAAGATCATTTTGCCCCCTCTCTCCTCTTTTAGGCGTACAAAAAGAGATACTTGTGTGTGATTTTGACCTATGTAAATAAATTTAGTACAATATTTACTATAATTAATCTATAGATTCTATAAAAAAATATTTCATTTGAAAACTAGTTTTTATAGAATAAATCAAAAGCAATAAGCTATAAGACTAAAAGAACCGGCCAGCAGATATATTCAGATCCGTCACCAAGAAAGAAGGCGGTGCAGTGAGAGCGAAGGCCTCTACTCTGGTGGGACGAGGGAGCAGGCAGCGACACTCCACCTCACCGTGTTCTTCCGCAACCTTGACGCCGAGACTCTCCGCCGTTCTCGATGCCCTCCACGAACGCCTCCTCGTTACCCTCCGCCATTTCGAGCTCGGACACACACCAGTACACCAGTGAGCTTTGCACGCCCCAATCTTCTTCTTGAGTTAACCCCAAATGTGCACGCCCCCCCTGCAATTCAACCATTTTTTAGCTCCTTTTATTCCAAGTGCTCCTAACGTTCAGAATCCGGTATTTTGGGATAAAATTGTTCTACTGCATGTTAAGTACAAAAGTCACCAAGTGTACCTTACTGCTCCTCTGAACATTACTCATCATTTTGGTGCAGCTGCAGAAAAGCACAGTGAGGGCTTTTCACATAAGTATTTATGGAAAAAGCATGAGTTGCAAAGCTAAAAATGGCAGTAAAAATATATACCAGCACAGCAACAGTGCTAGTGCGTTCAAAAGCATGTAGGTTAAGTATGCTATCAGTGTATAAACCTTCCATTTGACTACAGAAGAATTTTACAGTAGCCTGCTTGAGCCAGTTGTTTTCTTAATAACTTTCTCATGGAACATAGAGCGTACATGTTGGAATCCAAGTGCAAAATTATTAGGCATCTGCAGGCAAATTTCTCACCTTCAGTTTATGCTTACAGCGGTGGCCCTGTGTTGTAGGATATATCCAACTTCTTCAACTGCTCCACCAGCGCTTGATTGCAATTCTCAAAGGTTAGTCTTTCCAGGGAGCTAGGTAGGCCATTCTCTGGTAGTGATTGGATATTAGGGCAGTTGCATATGCGCATCAACTCGAGGGAAGTCAAGCTGTGCAATTCTTCAGGGATTTCCTGAAGATTTCTGCAATCATGAATTATTAACTCCTCCAGTGAAGGAAAACATTGGGGCCAATTGTGCGCTCCTTGAATCACTGAATCAGAGGACTGACATATTGTAAGTATCTGAAGTTTCGGAAGTGGATTTCTTGCTATCTGTCTGACAAGGGAAGTGTCACTGATGCTTAGGTTCTCCAACTTTTGCATGCCTTGCCTGTGAGAGTTGTCAGAAGCCATCGACGGACTGAGGTCGGTCAAGCTGGGGCAGTTCTCAATGTGTAGAAGGACGAGCAGCGGCAAGTAATGCAACCCACTTAAAGACCGCAGGCCGTTGCAATTATAAACCAAAATCCCCTTTAGTGTTTTCAGGCGACTTACTACTTCTTCAGGAAGGCATTTCACATTAGGACAGTTGTACAGTTCTAGGTACATCAGAGATGGCAGTTCACACAAGCAGTCTGGAAGTGATTCATCAAGATAGCCACAGGACTTCAGCGCCAACGCCTCGGTAGAGGGAGGTAAGGCTAGTTTCCTCGTACGTGGAAGCTTTGGGCAGTCCCGCACACGCAAAATTTGAAGATAATTGAATGTACGGAATCTTTCCGCTGGTAGTGTTGCAAGATTTTCACAGCTGTTGACATGTATTTGTTTGATTCTCTTGAGCTTATGTGTTTCTAAGCACTTCTCAAGGCTGGTAAGGTTTTTGCAATCTTCAATATGTAATACCTCTAGGGTTGAAGGAAGACTATCTATTGATGTTAGGTAATGGCACTTTGAGAACGAGAGCTCCCGCAAGCAATGTAGCTTTTCTGTTTCCAACCAAGATGGAGTTTTGGTTCCACCATAAGACTTCAATTTCAAATGCTCGAGGTTTGGATGCGGCTGTAGTGATTCAAGAATCATATTCTCTATAAAAGGCTTGGTGCAGTTAGATTTAGCATTTCTAAATCTACCAGAAGACCACTCTACAATAAGCTCCCTGAGGTGTTCTTTTCTGTCCAGCATCGCTTCTGCAGCATAGTCCTGTTTAACGACATTCTCAAGGTTTCTGATGTGTAGAACTTCACTGAGCTGTGTCATGCCCTTCAGTTCTGCGATTCTATGTCCTTGCTCTTTGGGAACATCAAATAGCACTGAGTTCTGCAGTGAGGTCAAATTGCTGACATTGGCTATCAATGAAGTAATTGGCTTATCTATGTAACATTTCCTCAGATTGTTTAGCCTGCTCATGCCCTTCATACAGTTCTGAAGTGAGATGTTATGCATGCTCAGAATCTGCAGATTGCTAATTTGGAAAACTGATTCTGGTAACCTCTGAATTGTCGTAGATGAAATATCAAGATGCCGGAGATGTTTCAGATTGCCGGTGTTCTTGGGCAGCTCCTCGATTTTGCATTTCCGTAGTACCAACAATCGAATGTTGGTAAACCTATCAAACAAATTGTCAAGTGAAATCCCCTTCCCTAGTGAACCGAAAATTACAAGTGAACGCAGCTTTGTGAAGCTACCTATCTCCATTAACTTGCTTGGCTCTAGGTACTTGGTACAGACAGACAGATGCCGCACAGTATGAGGTAACTTTGTATGCCATTCATGGCTGTCAAGCCGGAGACATTCATCAACAGAGACTGACCGTGCTAGATCACACATCAAGTCCTGCACCACACAATTGTTGTCACTGTACATGTGCTGCTGAAAGAATGATACGTCGAGCAGTTCTTGCCAACACCGGTCCCCGGTGCCATATTGAGCATCGATGAAACCTTCCGCAGTCCACATATCAATCAGGGCCTCCTTTTGGAAGGTGTAACCTTTAGGGAATATGCCGCAAAAGGTGAAGCATCGCTTCAGATGCGCTGGCAGGTACTGATAGCTCAGCCGGAGCACCGGGAGTATGCTGTCCTCTCCATGTTCTTCCAGCTCCCACAGCTCACTGTTCATTATAGTCCTCCAGTGCTTTGTACTCATGTTGGATCTCAGTACGCCACAGATAGTCTTGGCAGCAAGAGGAGAACCATTCAACTTTCTGGCAATCTTCATGCCAATAACTTCCAATTCTGGATGGTCCGTGATATCCTGCTCTCCTAATGAGTAGTATTTGAGCAAGTCCCAGAAGGCTTCCTCAGACAAGCCACTCAAACACAGCGGATCCATCGTTCCAACAGCATAAGCAACCTTGCGAGATCGAGTCGTGACCAAGATAGCACTCCCTGGCAGTCCATGCTTGAGTGGCGCGCATAGCCTGTGCCATTCTTCAACATCCTCACTCCAGGCATTGTCAAGGACAAGAAGGAACCTCCTTGACACGACCAAATCCCTGACAATCCCCTGAAGAGCGTCCAAATTGGTGAGACCAGACTGCGCCGACGCCTCATTGCTTGCAGACTCAATGATCTCCTTCATCACTTGTGTCAGGTCTATGTCCAACGTTTCTGGCAAGCATACCCACATCCTCAAACTGAAGTGGTCCTGCACCCGCTGATCATTGTACACGACCTGCGCTAGAGCTGTCTTCCCAACACCGCCGATTCCGACTATTGGCAGGACAGCGACGCGGTCATACTTCTTTTGCCGCTTCCTGCTGCTACAATCAGGTTGGAATTTATCAACAGAATTCAGCAGCCGCTGGACCACTTCGTCAAGCTCTCTGTCTCTGCCGAGCACCACAGACCCCCCAAGAAACGAGCTGGTCTGCCGAAAGGCGCGTACCTGTGCAGGCTTGTCATGGATGTCCATTAACCTGATGGCGCGCTCCAGTTCGGCCGACACAAGGTCTATCCGAGCATGGACGTCCTTCACTTTGGGTGCCGCGCCGGCCATCAGATCGCGCAGAAAAGTGCAGACGGAAGAGAAAGGCTTCTCACCTGCCAATCGCTCTTGCATGGTCAGCCCGTCGATGAGATCATCAGCGTCGTAGGCTGCGTCTTTGAGCTGAACAAGGAGGCTGGCGATACAGGTACTTGTGAATTGCCACTGCTCGGCGCGGTCTATCAGCGCCTGCACACGGGGCAGCACGGCATGGAGGCGGTCGACGTCGCTGCCAACGCCGACGTGTGCTCTCCACGCATCGGCCACGGCCGACATGGCGGTGGTCATGATCCAATCCATGGCGCTTATCCGAAGTGGCGATGGTAGAAGGAAACAATTGGTACAAGGGAAGGATGGAACTGTTGTAGGAGTTTCTTGGTACTGATGGCTTCGGGGGATTTCGCCCCCTCTAGTCTTCTCTGTCCCAGAAGTCAACAAATCCTGCGGAATTCCTGTGTCTACCAGCCGTTGCAATTAATAATGCCGAAAGTGAAACGATGCACTAAAGATCTCATCCTAATTCCTCTGAAATATCTGTGCACCCGAAATTCATCTATGTAAAGCGCCGAATGGCGCACGCAATTGTGTGCCTTGTTCGCTGTTTTTCTTATCCAATTAACGATTTGAACTACTATATATATAAAAGAAACAATGATGATCTCAAATATAAATATCCTACATACACTATGTATAAGACTAACTCCTATATTTATAGTATTTTGTGAATTTTTCTGAAATATTTGGGATTTATTTGCTGTTTTCTAAGAGTATTTAAAGCTTCCTATCTTACCTAAAAATTAAAGAGTATTGCTATACAACATTCGATTGTTTTTTAGGACAAAAACAGTCAAATTGATCTGGGACGTTAGATCTCCATCCAATGGATCCATCTATACAAGCCCCCCTCCAAAAAAAATGACCCCCTTCAAAAAAAATGATCTAGGGCGTTGGATCTCTATCTAACGGCTCAAAATCTGACTGTTTTTATCCTCAAAAACAGTCGAATGTTGTATAGACACTCCCAAAATTAAAAGTAAATCTAAAAACTTAACTTCCCCTTGGGCCAACGCATGTATGGCCTAGATCATCCTCATCATTGCATGGCCTCATCCCGAGCGTTCGCTCTCACTTATCTATGTTAACGGCTAGATTCCACCCATGCAACATGTGTCGCTCATCTGTGAGCCCGCTCACTCACCCTCTCTCTTCTCTCTCTCTCTGATAGGCGAGAGCCACCTGTCAGGCCCTTTTCCTTCCTCTCCTTTGTTCTTCCTTCAGCCACCAGCCATTGGTGCACCCCGAAGCTTTTAAAAGCTTCCATTACTAACCGTTGGCTTGGGCATTTGACGCCATTAGTGGCCCTAAATTACCCGGTAACACACCCCATCGCCTTCCTCCTCTTTTAAACCCTGTTATTCCTCATCTTTAAGCATCATGACACCGGTCATAAAACCAGCGATGCTGCCTCTTGGCCATCCCCCTTCCCCGAGCCCTATAAAGACCTCCCTAAGCATCCTTTACTCACGCCGCTCCTCTCCTGCCTCTCATTTCTTTCTCTCATGTTCCCGAGACTCCCCGCACTGAGCTCCTCCTCCACCGGCCTTAAGTCGAGCTCCGATGAGCAATTTCGGTGAGCTCGGGTCTCCTTGCACCTCGCTACCACTGCCTATGTCTTCACCGAGCCCACACAACCGTCCACAGCCCCTTCACTATTGATGCCATGCACCGCCGCCTGTTCTTCCTCACCATCCGCCAATTTTTGATCTCCTCAAAGTTCACACCGAGGTGAGATGGCACTGTTGGGGCTGAGCTCACTCAACTCCTCTCTCTTTACTCTCCGCTTGACCACTACAACTCACGTCCACTGTAGATGATGAGAACATCACTTCTTCGGATACACACAACACTCCTCCACTTTACATTCAAGGACCAATCACTAGAGCTCGCGCCCGACAATTGAATTTACAGGTGAGCTCGTTCCTAAGTACTTTTTTTTGTTCATTTGAGAATCGATTGCTACCTAATGATTTAATTATGATTAGGAACTATGGAGAGGACCTGGAAGTACTTGGAGAAGGACTACGAGATGCACAAGTCCAGCAAGGGCGGTCGAATCATGTTGGAGGGCCAACTCAAGCCGATTTCGAATCTAATTCGGAGTCCAAGACCAGACCACACTAAAACGGACGCCCAGATCGCATCCGGGCTCCATTTTGGACGTTCTACATATGGATGGAAAGCCGAGAAGACGACCTTTCCAATGGCTCTGGTCCCATGTCAAAATTCTTTCTGAGTCAACGGGAATCGTCGAAACAAGTGGGCGTTCAGAATCTGTCGGGGTGCTGCGTCACCGTCTTTTGGGCTGTTCGGCTTTGTATCGTGTTGGAGCCCATTAGGGCGCGTCCAGGGGTTTTGCACACCCCTCACTCCTTTATATCCAGCTGCCACCCCCACCATTAGGGTTTGGGTTTTGCTTAGATTAATTCTGTCTTTGAACAGTTTCGCCGTTCATTGGTTTGTAAGACCCCAACTTTCGAGTGCTAAATCAATACATCTGCAATTCAGTTGTGTTCTTCCTTCTTCTTGCTTATGTTCTTCAATTCGTAGGCGAGGATTAGCCTTCTTGGCGAGGTCAACCGGCTGCGCACGGTTGATAACCTGAGGAGGCGTGGTGCTGCGATTGCGGGGTTCGAAACGTGTTGTTCGGAAGCCGGATCGAATTGTGTCGCGCCTCCACCAAATCGAACATATCCAGAACCTATTGGAAGATTGGGACCTCATTCCTATCAAGTGGTAATCAGAGCTTCGGGTGTTCCTTCAGGTTCGAGTTTACCCTACCTTTGTTGTTTTCGGTTTCATCCTAGAGTCCAAGAAAAAGCCCTACAAAAAATTTGTAGTCATAGGTTGTTTCCTGTCCCAGATCTCGTTTAGCCTTTTGCACAATTTGATTTCAGAGTCCGTAGTGTTGAGTTTGTGTCCTTAGTCGAGTTGTGTTGCTGGTTTAGATCGTGTTTTGTTTCGGGTTGTCTTGCTTCCGCTACCTCTCATACAAACCCTAGCCGTCAATTTTGTTTTCCCACCCATATCCCACCCTCTGTTTTTGAGTCATCCATCATCCATCGCATCTCGTGATCACCCAGCACCATCCCTCACCTTTTCCCGAGCTTCCGCCCCCACCTTCCACCAATTTCCTCCACCCGATTTCGTTTTCGGCCTCCACAAAAACCATAACTCGGAGGCCCTCCTTCAAACGGCCATAACTTTCTCATACGGACTCGAAATTAGGCGATTTTTTTGAAATTGGGTGAAATTAAATTTTGCATCCGAAACTCCCCCACTTCGTCGGGTTTGGCGAATTTATTTTGCCCAAATTCGGCCTGAAAGTGCAGACTCGAGCTCAAAATTTCATCACCGAATTTACAAAGACATTCATCATTTTTGTAGGCCACACCTTACATCGATTGAGGTGAAACTTTGTGTGGTTCCTATTTCTGTGCTCTGCTTTGTGAAAAAAATAACAGAAAAAAGAAAAAAAAGAAAAATTTCGGCACCTGGGCTTATAGTGCTGAGAGTGCTATCCGTGCCAAAAAAAAAGGGACAGAACACAGTTTTAGGTGGTGACAGAGCTTCATTTGTTTTGTGCTTATGCTGAAATAAGTTTCTCATTGCCAGGTCATCTTTGTTGCTGTCTTTGCTTTCCTATTCTGGTCTTGACTCCTTGTTCATCATATCTTAACTGCTATAGGACACATTTAGATCAGCAACTAGGACCAGTGCTTTGGACATTTATTCAGCATTACTATCTGTTATTAATTTGTGTTCCACTAACATATTTGGCCTGCCAAGCTCCATATACCTACTTCCGGATAGCACCGTTTTTGACCCTTGCAATCGCCGGATCACACTCTCAGGTATCCTTTGCCTTGCTTTGGTAAGAACATTTGTAAGAACTTGGTAAGCCACTTCCTTTGCGGTTTCCCACTGCCCTTACTTCGTAGTTGATAGGGATAATCCTTTTGTTCTCCCTGTGTTTCCACTAACCATGGCAGCAGACGAAGGGGACGGGACACCGGTCGATTTCAACGAGTGTGTTAGTCGCGGCCAGCTACAAGCTGCGCTCGACAAACAAACTACTTCACTCACTAATCTCGGCGCGAGAATGGACACCATCGTCGCCGCCATTGCCCAGTTGAACACCACGGAAGGCATTGAGCGGGTGGAGCGGCGGATGGCTGACCTCACTGGTCAGATGGCCACATTGGAGGCACGCCTGCCACCTGTCAATGACGGCCATCATCATGCTGATGACACAGTGTGCGATGTGGATGGCAACATTGATCAGCGGGCGACACAAGATGCACGACTACGTCGGCGTCTTCAGCAAAACCGACATGGTATGGGAGGTAATAACCAGAACCGTCATGGTAACGATGACCCTTTTGCTAAAGTCAAATTTACCATTCCATCTTTTTCTGGTCTTTATGATGCTGAAATATATCTTGATTGGGAGATGACGGTAGAGCAGAAGTTTAATTCTCACTTGGTTCCTGAACAACATAGAGTTAGACAAGCTACTAGTGAGTTTAAGGACTTTGCTATTATCTGGTGGAATGAACTGGGTATCATGCACTTACAACCTGATACATTGGAGCGGTGTGTAATCGTTTTGTTCCTCCCTCATATAAACGTGATTTGAGAAAAAAATTGCAGCGCTTAGAACAAGGTGATAGTTCTGTTCAGGACTATTATGCTGAGCTTCAAAACGGTATGGTGCGTTGTGGGGTTGTTGAGGAAACGGAGGATAAGATTTGTCGTTTTTACGGGGGGTTGCGGCGTGAAATTCAGGACATTGTTGATTATAAAGATTTTACTATCACAACCGCTTGTTCCAGCTTGCTATGCTTGCAGAAAAAGAATTGCAGGGACGCAAGGAATCAGCGAAGGCAAGCACCGGACGACCCTTCTACACACCGCGAATGACTACATTGACGGGATTGCCCAAGTCTTCTTTGAGTTTTCGTTCTCCTCCACCACCGGTGAACAAGTTTGCAGCAGCGCTACCGAAGCCACCTTCCACGACACGCCTTGCAGATTCTACAAAAAATTCTTTGCAGGGCCCAGCCAAGAGTTCTTCTTCCGTGGCTTCAACGGGCCGCTCCTCCGACATTCAGTGCCACCGCTGCCATGGGCTTGGTCATGTGCAGAAGAATTGCCCTAGCCAACGGGCATACATAGCCATAGAAGATGGAGGCTACATCAGCACTTCAGATGTCGAGGAGGATGATGCTGCTGCTGCCTCGGGCGACAATGGTGGTGGTGATGACGACCTGGTCCTTGGTGGGGTGTCCACAACGGTGCTACGGAGCATCATTGTGCAGCGAGTCCTCAGCACACATGTACAACAACCCGATAAGCTTCAACGCCATAATTTGTTTCAGACTTTCTTCGCAATCAAGAACCGGCGCGCACGTGTCATCATTGATTGAGGAAGCTACAACAATTTGGTGAGTTCTGATTTGGTCAAGAAGCTTGGCTTGACCACGCGACCGCATCCACATCCATACCATATTCAGTGGTTAAATGACTCTGGAAAAGCTAAGGTAACGCAAGCATGTTGAGTCCATTTTTCCATTGGTGGTTATGCTGATCATGTTGATTGTGATGTGGTTCCCATGCAAGCATGCTCTCTTTTATTGGGTCGACCTTGGGAATTTGATAATGATGCTTTACACCATGGTAGTAGTAACAAATACACTTTTATGCATAAGGGAAAGAACGTTACTTTACTGCCTTTGACCCCAGCTGAGATTATAGAGGCCGATAGGGAGAGAGCTGCTGCTGCTAATGATACAAAGGAACATGATAAATATGAAAAACAGCAAGTAATTCATTTGAAAAATTCTATTATGCTTGCCACAAAATTAGACCTTGCTGCAATTGATGATGTTAATGATACATGCTATGCTTTTATGTGCAAAGATGCTTTATTTTCTCTTGATAATATGCCTTGCACTTTGCCTGCTCCTGTCACTAACCTTTTGCAGGAGCTTAGAGATGTTTTCCCTGATGAGATACCTCCAGGACTTCCACCCATTCGAGGGATTGAGCACCAAATTGACTTGATCCCTGGAGCGAGTTTGCCAAACCGTGCGGCGTACAGGACCAATCCCGAAGAGACTAAGGAGATTCAGTGACAAGTCCAAGACCTTTTGGACCGTGGGTACGTACGTGAGAGCCTTAGTCCTTGTGCTGTTCCTGTTCTTTTGGTTCCCAAAAAGATGGTTCTTGGCGTATGTGTGTAGATTGTAGAGCCATTAACAACATTACTATAAGGTATCGTCATCCTATTCCCAGGCTAGACGACATGCTTGATGAGTTGTGTGGTGCTATAATTTTCACAAAGATTGACTTGCGTAGTGGATACCACCAAATAAGAATGAAACTTGGCGATGAATGGAAAACTGCTTTTAAAACTAAGTTCGGCTTGTATGAATGGTTAGTCATGCCTTTTGGTTTAACTAATGCACCTACCACTTTCATTGGCAAATTTGTGGTCGTTTACTTTAATGATATCTTGATTTATAGCAAGTCCATGGATGAACGTTTGAATCACTTACGTGCTGTTTTAATGCTTTGAGAGATGCACGTTTGTTTGGTAACCTTGCGAAGTGCACCTTTTGCACGGATCGAGTCTCTTTTCTTGGCTATGTTGTGTAACATACCAAAAATTTGCTTTCTGAAAAATTGAATTTCAAATTAATTACTTTAAAGTATTTGAGTTTTATTTGGATTTGCCCTGAATTTCTGTTTTTGAAAAGCTGGATCTGAAAAGTACTTTAAGTAAAACCTAAAAATATTGTTAAATAAAAAGATATTTTGAATTTCTATAAAAATCCTAATTCAAATTAATTATTTGGAGTTATTTGGCTTTTATTTGGTTTCCTGGATTTTCTGGAGATTAAAAATGTATGTTTGAAATTAAAAAGGATTTCAAGTATGAAAATTAAATACCAACATTAGTTGGAAATATTTTTAGTAAGCCCAAAATGTCTTCAGGAACTTCTGTGTATTTTTCTGGAATTTTTTGAGTTTATTTCATATTTTTCTGAGCTTAAATAATTTCCTTTGCTTTTCTGAAAATCTGAAATCAGAAAATAAAAATTAAATCCCTCTCCCCTCCCCTCCGGCAGCCATGTGGACGACCGGGATCTTCCCACGTCGGCCCGGCCGATCCCGCCTCTCTCCCCTCCCCGGTTGCCACGCGTCCGGCCCGGATCTTCCCGCCCCGCGCGCCTCGGCCCATCTGGCCGTCCGCACTCCCCTCCGCTTTCGTCTCTCTGCCCGCGGGCCCCGCCCGTCAGCGTCTCCGCCCTCTCCCGCTGCCGCCCGGGCCCACCTATCAGCCCTCCCGCTCTTCTTCCCCGCGCCTTCTTCCTCCTCCCGCTCGGCCGCGCAATCGCTGCCGCCATTTCCGCCGCCTCCTCGGTCGTCCGATCTCCTTCCTTTCTCCCCCTCTCTTCTTCCCCGACCCGACCCCGCCATCCCCGCGCCCGATTGCCCCTTCCCCGCGCCGCTTTCCCCTTTTTCTCCCCGCAATCGCCGCCGGCCACCGAGATCTCCGGCGAGCGATTCCCGCCGGACCTCCCCTCCCTGACCCCTATAAATGCTGCCCTCGGCTCCACTTCATTCCGCACCGCTTCCCTCTCCGCTCCTCGTTCCTCCTCCGCCACCCGAGAGCGCCCGCGCCGTGCGTCCTCTTCCCGAGCGCCGGCGAAGGCAATGGCGAGGAATCGCCGCCGCCTCGAGCCACTCCGCGCCTCGCCGTCGCCACCTCCGGCTCCACCGCGTCGCCCCCGGCCTCCTCCACCCCTCGGCCGCCTCCCGCCGCGGAACCTCCTCGCCGCCGACGCCGAGCCATGCCGCCGCCTCTTCATGCCGCCGCCGCCTCGGTCGCCGACGGTAAAGCCCGCACCCACCACTAGACTCCCGTCGCCCCTCTCCTGTTTACGCCTCGGCCGCCGCCGCCGCGAGCGCCGGTGAGCTCGCCGTGCCGTCGCCACTCGGCCGACCTGGCCACGTCACCAGCCGGGCGGACGTGTAGGGTGAGGTGGCGCTGCGTCAGTCTGCGTCGCCGACGCCACCTCGCCCCTCTCGCCGTCCGTAGCGGCGTGCGCGCAGACAACCCCACCCCGCCACCTCACCACTCCCCAGGTCCGTGGGCTCAGTCCATGGACCAAGGGCCCACTTGTCAGCCCCTTAGCCCCAATTTCCAGTGCAAAAATAAATCGGCCGAAAAAGAAATCTCCAGGGCTGACGCAATGCTGACGCCATAATTCATTTTACTTTAGAAAATAATTCCCAAAAATCTAGTTTTTCTTTTTCTCTGGATTTAAACTTCCCGGAGCTCGTTCTCCTTCATTTTAACTCCGTTTGAGCCCATTCAAATTTCTAAATTCATCAAAAATTCCAAACTATCCATTTATTCCATCCTTTCAAATATTTGAAATTTATTTGATATTTCAAATTTTAAATTTCAAATTCCAATACCTAGTTTAATTTCAAAGCCTCAGTTCCATTCCAAATTTCCTGTGCACTTTCAAAATTCAAATTCAAATCTTGCAAAATCTCCATAAAATCCATTCTATCTTTCTTGGTCCAAATATTGTCTCAGTAATTTCATTTCCCAACCGATCTTCCAGATATTCGTTCTCCCTCGTGTAAACCCCAAATCCGCTGAACCTTTCTCCTAAATTCTTCTAAAATCATAATCTATCCAAATATGGCCTCTATTTGAATTTTTGAGTTTATTTGAATTTTTGTTTGTATTTATTTGTTTTGTTGCTTCGTCTTTTTCCGCGTAGATTCCAACGTTGTTGACGATCTCTGTACTTCGCAGCAGGAAGACCCGGAGAACCTGCAAGAAGGCGAGTCTCCTTTGATCATCTTGAACCTATGATTTTAAAATATTTTAATTATTTTAAATTATGTGCATTGCTATTTATATAAAACATTAGTTCAAATCTTAAGGTATTAGTTAATCCAACTTTGTTATGCCCTCAATTGAGTTGAATGCCATGTAGCTTTGTTACCCTAGAATTTCATTTGTCTCAATAATGAGAGTATTATAATCATTTGTGTATAATAGAATGGTAGTATAATGCTTAGTCATGCTATTTAATACTTTTGAAATCTGAAAATGGAAAATTATGATTTGTTGTAATAACTTGTGTTTCTAAAGTCTAGTGGTGATTGGAGTTGCCACTAATCCTTTAAAATAAAATAAAAATTTGGAAATTGGTTTAGATTAGGGTGGATGGTTGGTTTGGATTGGTGCAGGAAGCACGAGATCTTGTAAAGTGTATGTTCCACCCTAGTCAATTAAGGACCGACGCTTGTGTTTGTCCAGACTGAGCACTACCGTACAACCACAAGTCTATTTGGGTACGACCTAGCTGACTAACTTATGATAGTCCAGTTTAGGTGTCACCAGTGGAAAGTGGGTGCTAGGGATGGACTGGTTATTCACAGTGTGGGACAGGGATTTACTGTACTCATATGGCGCAAGAGGGGGCTTCGATTCGGGCAGTTAGCCTACCTGCGGTGAAACCTCAGCGGGTGGTATCTAGCTAGATTAGAGTAAAGTAAAGGCTTTGTGATATTTTATCTGGGTCTCATGCCAAAGGAAGTGTGTTGACTTTTAGGATAATTTATCTCTTGTGGGTAAAGTTGTACAACCTCTGCAGAGTGTAAAACTATTCGAATAGCCGTGCCCACGGTCAAGGGCGGGCAAGGAATGCATTCACATGGTAGACTTTTTGGTTTTGGTTTCAAAATCAAAGTTTTTGTATTCCGAGAGTGGAGGGAACTCTTGGAAGGGTATCCTGGCAGTTGGAGCCAGAGAGGGTGGATGGAACCCGCAGTTTTAAACTTGGCCAATTGTAATTGGTTAGCTAGTGTTGGTAGTTGGAACCTTCACTAGAAAGTTAATGATAGTTCTGTTAAAACATTTACTTTATTAAATTGATGCCTTCGAAAATAATTAGAAGTAATTGAATGAAAATGTTGCTTTGTGCAAAAGAACCATATAACCTTCCTTTGTCAAGCCTTGCATCTATTGCATTTTTCCTAAGACTTGCGGAGTACTTTATGTACTCACATGCTACACTCAAAAATAATAACCAGAGGAGTACGAAGCTCAAGAGGGAGACTACGGCTACTTCACGTGTGGATTCGATGAAGGATTCTCGGAGTATTAGGTCGCGCTTCCCCAGTCAATTGCCTGTGGCGTATTGATGGGTCTTCGCCGGATTTATCTTCTACTTCCACTGTGTTCTGTGTGTGTGAGGTCTTGACACCTCATTTGTAATAATGAGACCTTTCGGTCTGTACTCTTTAATATTGTAATAAAGCGTTGCTGGTTATGTATTCATTTCTGTTTAACTGTGTGCACTAGCTTTGATCTGGGACTAGTGCAGTAATACACAGAGGGTCCGAGTTCGGAAATCCGGGGTCCCGACAGAGATGGTATCAGAGCCAATTTGACTGTAGGATGTGACCTAGTTAGAATGGTCGTTAAAAGAAGAACTTCAAAATTTATTTTATAAAATAAAAATTTAATATTGTGCTATCCTTGTCTTTTCTTGTCTTTCTATCCTTACCTTCGTCATGGCATTCTTCCTTATCTATCTGCTTGTTTCCTTTTGGAATGGTAATTGTACTCTCTTCCCTTTGTAATTTCTATAGACGGTTCAGTAAGGTTGCGTCTAAGAAGCACTTGGAGAAGCGCGTCTTCATGAATGAGCGAGGACTAGTTCTTTAGTTGTAGTACCCAAGTAAAGTCGTACGATTTTAGAATGCTTATATATTATTTACTTGTGTGTTAGGTGGACTGTACCAAGTCTTTGCATACTTGTAGTACAGCCATCCTTAAAAAAAAACTATTTTGATTTCAAGCTAAGCTTCTCCTAGTTGTTCTCTCTTGTGTGTTTGTTTGGGATGTTGTTTAGTTTCCCCCTAAATCTCTTACCTATGCTAGTTCCCTCTTACCTTTTGCTAACCCCCGAAACCGCTTCAGATGGTGAACACAAGGAGCAACCCTGGCATCAGCCGTGATACCAATGCCCAGCCAGACAACAACATTCCACCACCTCCTGCTCAAGCGCCTAACTTGGAGCAGATGATGGCTATGCAATTGCAGCTACTCCAAGCTTTTGCTCAGAACTAGGTGCAACAAGCCCCTCAGGCGCCAAACCAAGCACCGCAGTCCAAGCTAGGAGAGTTCATGAGGACCAGACCTCCCACTTTTGCTGGTTCAGTGGATCCGTTGGAAGCTGACGATTGGATCAAGGATGTAGAGAAGAAGTTGATTCTGGCTCAGTGCAATGATCATGAGAAGGTGCTGTATGCCGCCCATCAACTTAAGGGAATTGCTGCTAATTGGTGGGAGAATTACCGCGCCGCCCATCAAAATGTACAAGCAATCACCTGGGATGAATTTGTGGAGGCTTTCCGCACTGCGCATATTCCTACGGGAATAATGGAGATGAAGAAAAGGGAGTTTCACAAGTTGCAGCAAGGAAACCTTAGTGTTTCCGAGTACCTGAATAGGTTCACTCAACTATCCAGGTATGCACTGGAAGATGTTGCATCGGAGTCAACAAAGATTTGGAGGTTTATGCAAGGAGTTGATCCCAACCTCAAGGTGCAGTTGGTGTCCAAAGATTTTCCGACATTTCAGCATATGGTAAACAAGGCCCTTGTCCAGGAAGATGCTCAATATCAATTACAAGACTCTCGTAAGAGAAAGCTGACTTTTCAGACACAGTATAATGCAAGCAGTTCAAGACCCCGAATGAATCCACCCCAGTTCAACAAAGCTCCAGCAGCAACAAATGCACCTGAACTCCGGGATCGTGCCCTGTTCGAGAGATACAAGAACCCCACATCTTTACCGGAGTCCGTCCTCAGCGAAGCAACACCTCAGCCGCAGGAGTGCAATGTTTTCGATGTCACGAGATGAGGCATTATGCAGGCAATTGCCCACAGAAGCCTCAGGTTACCACTCCAATTCCTTTCAACTTGGGAAATACACCAGCGCGAACTCCATTTGCAGGACAAGGATGGGAAGTATCTCCAACTACAGGAAAAGCTCCAAGAACTCCGCAATCACAAGGAAGAGGACGAGTTAACCACATCACCACAAAAGGTGCCCCAGAGGCAGTAATCATGCAAGGTAAGCTTCAATTTGGATCAAAGAAAGAAGCAGCTTGAGAGCACAACAAGGGAACCAAGAGCTGCGTTTTCCACTCTTTTCTTTTTCCTAGTCCGTCCGAATCTCGGGGGCGAGATTCTTTCTAAGGGGGGTAGATTTGTAACATCCCAAAAATTTGCTTTCTGAAAAATTTCATTTCAAATTAATTACTTTAAAGTATTTGAGTTTTATTTGGATTTGCCCTGAATTTCTGTTTTTGAAAAGCTGGATCTGAAAAGTATTTTAAGTAAAACCTAAAAATATTGTTAAATAAAAAGATATTTTGAATTTCTATAAAAATCCTAATTCAAATTAATTATTTGGAGTTATTTGGCTTTTATTTGGTTTCCTGGATTTTCTGGAGATTAAAAATGTATGTTTGAAATTAAAAAGTATTTCAAGTATGAAAATTAAATACCAACATTAGTTGGAAATATTTTTAGTAAGCCCAAAATGTCTCCAGGAACTTCTGTGCAGTTTTCTGGAATTTTTGGAGTTTATTTCATATTTTTCCGAGCTTAAATGAATTTCCTTTGCTTTTCTGAAAATCTGAAATCAGAAAATAAAAATTAAATCCCTCTCCCCTGCCCTCCGGCAGCCACGTGGACGACCGGGATCTTCCCACGTCAGCCCGGCCGATCCCGCCTCTCTCCCCTCCCCGGTTGCCACGTGTCTGACCCGGATCTTCCCGCCCCGCGCGCCTCGGCCCATCTGGCCGTCCGCACTCCCCTCCGCTTTCGTCTCTCTGCCCGCGGGCCCCACCCGTCAGCGTCTCCTCCCTCTCCCGCTGCCGCCCGGGCCCGCCTGTCAGCCCTCCCGCTCTTCTTCCCCGCGCCTTCTTCCTCCTCCCGCTCGGCCGCGCAATCGCCGCCGCCATTTCCGCCGCCTCCTCGGTCGCCCGATCTCCTTCCTTTCTCCCCCTCTCTTCTTCCCCGACCCGACCCCGCCATCCCCGCGCCCGATTGGCACTTCCCCGCGCCGCTTTCCCCTTTTTCTCCCCGCAATCGCCGCCGGCCACCGAGATCTCTGGCGAGCGATTCCCACCGGACCTCCCCTCCCCGACCCCTATAAATGCCGCCCCCGGCCCCTCTTCATTCCGCACCGCTTCCCTCTCCGCTCCTCGTTCCTCCTCCGCCACCCGAGAGCGCCCGCGCCGTGCGTCCTCTTCCCGAGCGCCGGCGAAGGCAACGGCAAGCAATCGCCGCCGCCTCGAGCCACTCCGCGCCTCGCCGTCGCCACCTCTGGCTCCACCGCGTCGCCCCCGACCTCCTCCACCCCTCGGCCGCCCCTCCCCGCCGCCGGAACCTCCTCGCCGCCGACGCCCAAGCCGTGCCACCGCCTCTTCACGTCGCCGGTCGCCTCCGGTCACCGACGGTAAAGCCCGCGCCCACCACTAGACTCCCGTCGCCTCTCCCCGTTTACGCCTCGGCCGCCGCGCTCGCCGGAGCGCCGGTGAGCTCGCCGTGCCCGGGCGCCACTCGGCCGACCTGGCCACGTCACCAGCCGGGCTGACGTGTAGGGTGAGGTGGCGCTGCGTCAGTGCCACTTCGACGCCAGCTCGGCCGCTCCTGCCCCGTCAGCGCCACGTGCGCGCAGTCAACCCCACCCCGCCACCTCACCACTCCCCAGGTCTGTGGGCTCGGTCCATGGACCAAGGACCCACTTGTCAGCCCCTCAGCCCCAATTTTCAGTGCAAAAATAAATCGGCCGAAAAAGAAATCCCCAGGGCTGACGCAATGCTGACGCCATAATTCATTTTACTTTAGAAAAATAATTCCCAAAAATCTAGTTTTTCTTTTTCTCTGGATTTAAACTTCCCGGAGCTCGTTCTCCTTCATTTTAACTCCGTTTGAGCCCATTCAAATTTCTAAATTCATCAAAAATTCCAAACTATCCATTTCTTCCATCCTTTCAAATATTTGAAATTTATTTGATATTTCAAATTTTAAATTTCAAATTCCAATACCTAGTTTAATTTCAAAGCCTCAGTTCCATTCCAAATTTCCTGTGCACTTCAAAATTCAAATTCAAATCTTGCAAAATCTCCATAAAATCCATTCTATCTTTCTTGGTCCAAATATTGTCTCAGTAATTTCATTTCCCAACCGATCTTCCAGATATTCGTTCTCCCTCGTGTAAACCCCAATCCGCTGAAGCTTTCTCCTAAATTCTTCTAAAATCATAATCTATCCAAATATGGCCTCTATTTGAATTTTTGAGTTTATTTGAATTTTTGTTTGTATTTATTTGTTTTGTTGCTTCGTCTTTTTCGCGTAGATTCCAACGCAGAGTGTAAAACTATTTGAATAGCCGTGCCCACGGTCAAGGGCGGGCAAGGAATGCATTCACATGGTAGACTTTTTGGTTTTGGTTTCAAAATCAAAGTTTTTGTATTCGAGAGTGGAGGGAACTCTTGGAAGGGTATCCTGGCAGTTGGAGCCAGAGAGGGTGGATGGAACCCGCAGTTTTAAACTTGACCAATTGTTATTGGTTAGCTAGTGTTGGTAGTTGGAACCTTCACTAGAGAGTTAATGATAGTTCTGTTAAAATATTTACTTTATTAAATTGATGCCTTCGAAAATAATTAGAAGTAATTGAATGAAAATGTTGCTTTGTGCAAAAGAACCATATAGCCTTCCTTTGTCAAGCCTTGCATCTATTGCATTTTCCGAAGACTTGCGGAGTACTTTATGTACTCACATGCTACACTCAAAAATATTAACCAGAGGAGTACGAAGCTCAAGAGGGAGACTACGACTACTTCACATGTGGATTCGATGAAGGATTCCCGGAGTACTAGGTCGCGCTTCCCAGTCAATTGCCTGTGGCGTATTGATGGGTCTTCGCCGGATTTATGTTCTGCTTCCGCTGTGTTCTGTGTGTGTGAGGTCTTGACACCTCATTTGTAATAATGAGACCTTTCGGTCTGTACTCTTTAATATTGTAATAAAGTGTTGCTGGTTATGTATTCATTTCTGTTTAACTGTGTGCACTAGATTTGATCTGGGATTAGTGCAGTAATACACAGAGGGTCCGGGTTCGGAAATCCGGGGTCCTGACATGTTGTGACTCCACAGGGAAGTGAGGTTGATAGAGCCAAGGTGGAGGTGATATGGAGTTGGCCCACGCCCACGACGGTCTCCCAAGTGCGGAGTTTTCTTGGCCTTGCAGGATTTTATCGCCGCTTTGTCAAGGAATTCGGCACCATTGCGACACCGTCCATTGGGGGCCTTCACAAGAGGAGTCCTTTAATCTTTTGAAGGACAAGCTTACACACGCACCATTGCTCCAACTTCCGGATTTTGGTAAGACTTTTGAGCTGGAATGTGATGCTAGCGGAATTGGTATTGGTGGTGTTTTGATGCAAGAAGGCAAACCTGTTGCCTAATTTAGTGAAAAATTGAATGGTCCTACTCTTAATTATTCCACGTATAATAAAGAATTGTATGCTCTTGTTCGTTCTTTAGAGACGTGACAACACTATTTATGGCCTAAAGAATTTGTCATTCATTCCGATCATGAATCAATTAAGCATATTCGTAGTCAAATCAATTTGAATCGTAGACATGCTAAGTGGGTTGAATTTATTAAATCTTTTTCTTATGTCATTAAACACAAGAAAGGGAAAGATAATGTGATTGCTGATGCTTTGTCTCGACGCTATACCATGTTGTCTCAACTTGATTGTCGCATTTTTGGTCTTGAACCTATTAAAGCACAATATGCTTTTGATGCTGATTTTAAGGATGTGTTGTTGCATTGTAAAGAGGGACAAGCGTGGAATAAATTCATGATCAATGATGGGTTTTTGTTTAGAGCTAACCGCCTATGCATTCCAGTTGGATCTGTTCGTCTTTTGTTGTTGCAGGAGGCGCATGGAGGCGGTTTGATGGGACTTTTTGGTGCTAAGAAGACGGAGGATATTCTGGCCACACACTTCTTTTGGCCAAAGATGAGGTGAGATGTTGAGCGGTTTGTGGCTCGCTGCACTACATGTCAAAAAGCTAAGTCTCGCTTGAATCCACATGGTTTATATATGCCTCTTCCTGTTCCTTCTATTCCGTGGGCAGATATTTTTATGGACTTTGTTTTAGGATTGCCCAGGACTAAGAGGGGGAGGGATAGCATTTTTGTTGTTGTGGATCGCTTTTCTAAGATGGCTCACTTTATACCATGTCATAAAACCGATGATGCCGTTCATATTGCTGACCTCTTTTTCAAAGAGATAGTTCGTTTGCATGGTATGCCTTCTACTATTGTTTCAGATCGTGATGCCAAGTTCTTGAGTCACTTTTGGCGTACTCTATGGAACAAGTTGGGTACAAAGTTGTTATTTTCTACAACATGTCACCCACAAACTGATGGCCAAACTGAGGTGGTGAACCGCACATTGTTTACCATGTTGAGAGCTGTTTTGAAGAATAATTTGAAGCTGTGGGAAGAGTGTTTGCCGCATGTTGAGTTCGCATATAATCAAGCGGTACACTCCACCACCAAGGTAAGTCCTTTTCAGGTAGTGTATGGATTCAATCCACGTGCCCCTATTGATATTTTACCTTTGCCTACTAGTGAGAGAGTTCATAATGATGCTAAGGAGCGTGCTGATTTTATTGTCAAAATGCATGAGACTACTAAGGAAAACATTGAAAAGATGAATGAAAAATATAGGATTACTGGTAGTAAAGGTAGAAAGGAAGTTAAACTTGAACCGGGTGATTTTGTTTGGTTGCACTTGAGAAAGGATAGATTTCCTGAGTTAAGAAAGTCAAAATTGATGCCTAGAGCTGCTGGTCCTTTTAAGATAGTTGAGAAGATAAATGATAATGCATATAAACTTGAGTTGCCTCCCGAGTTTGGGGTTAGTCCCACCTTTAACATTTCAGATTTGAAGCCATACTTGGGAGAAGAAGATGAGGCTGAGTTGAGGACAACTCCGCTTCAAGAGGGGGAGGATGATGAGGACATCACTTCTTCAGATACACACAACACTCCTCCACTTGACATTCAAGGACCAATCACTAGAGCTCGTGCCCGATAATTGAATTTACAGGTGAGCTCGTTCCTAAGTACTTCTTTTTGTTCATTTGAGAATCGATTGCTACCTAATGATTTAATTATGATTAGGAACCATGGAGAGGACCTGGAAGTACTTGGAGAAGGACTACGAGATGCACAAGTCCAGCAAGGGTGGTCGAATCATATTGGAGGGCCAACTCAAGCCGATTTCGAATCCAATTCGGAGTCAAGGACCAGGCCGCACTAAAATGGACGCCCAGATCGCATCCTGGCTCCATTTTGGACGTTCTATATATGGATGGAAAGCTGAGAAGATGACCTTTCCAATGGCTCTAGTCCCATGTCAAAATTCTTTCTGAGTCAACGGGAATTGTCGAAACAAGTGGGCATTTAGAATCTGTCGGGGTGCTGCATCACCGTCTTTTAGGCCATTCGGCTTTGTACCGTGTTGGAGCCCATTACGGCGCGTCCAGGGGTTTTGCACGCCCCTCACTCCTTTATATCCAGCCACCACCCCCACCATTAGGGTTTGGGTTTTGCTTAGATTGATTCTGTCTTTGAACAGTTTCGCCGTTCATCGGTTTGTGAGACCCCAACTTTCGAGTGCTAAATCAATACATCTGCAATTCAGTTGTGTTCTTCCTTCTTCTTGCTTATGTTCTTCGATTTGCAGGCGAGGATTAGCCTGCTTGGCGAGGTCAACCGGCTGCGCACGATTGATAACCTGAGGAGACGTGGTGCTGCGATTGCGGGGTTCGGAACGTGTTGTTCGGAAGCCGGATCGAATTGTGTCGCGCCTCCACCAAATCGAACATATCCAGAACCTGTTGGAAGATCGGGACCCCGTTCCTATCAGTTGCTCATGACCACTACAACTCACGACCACTGCAGCTTACGAACACTGCAACTCACGACCACTGCAGTTTACGACCACTGCACCTTACGACCACTGTAACTCATGACCACTGCAACTCACGATGACTACAACTCACGATTGCTGTAACTCATGACCACTACAGCTTATGACCACTGCAGCTTATACTATTCCAGAAAATCCTAGTTCTTTTTTTCTTTAGTTTCAAATTTTTAGAAGACTACATTTCTTCATCCTAACTCGGATTAGACCCATTCAAATTTCTAAATTCTTCTAAAATCCTAAACTATCCATTTTTGGACTCTTTATGAATTTTATTTGGTTATTGTTTGTATTTATTTGCTTTGGTTTTGTGCGTGTAGACTATGACGATTCCAAAGAGTACTTTTTCGACGATTTGCAGCACCAAGACATTGAGCAAGGCAAGTTACACCTTTGACCATGTTGCTCTCAGTAATTTAATATACTTATGTTTTTTAAATTATTATGCATCAATATTTTTATTAAAACTTAGTTTAAATTGGATTTAAATTCTAGTTATACCAATTCCTTTATATATAACCAAATTTTACATTGAATACCAACATGCCTTGTCACCTTAGATAAAAACCTAGTTAGGAAATTAGTATTAACTAAAAATTTTATGGAATTGCTTAGCCATGTGTAGAATGATTTTAGGTGGGAATATTTGTTTCACATAAAATGATGGTTTCTAAAATTTATTCTTAACTTCGGTAAGTCAAGAAAATCTATAAAATTTTGATAGAATAAAACTATAAAATCTAGTTTAGACTTAGGTATTGGTATAGTGGTGGATGCTTGCTGGTTCGCATTGATGTTCAATGACACAATGTTGATACCTGACACAAGGGGTATATGGGTAGTGCCTAAGTCAAATTAAGAAATGGTATATGAGCTATTTTTACAAAATCAAGTCATAGGACCATAAGACTGGTATGGGACAGACCTGTCTAAGTCATTAGTGAAGTTTCAACTTTGGTTTCGCTATAGGCTAAATGTGAGTGTGGCGTAGGCCGCGTGAAGCCTAACATGGCATAAGAGGGGGCCCCAACTTGTGGATTCATGTTGTGGTGAGACCTTAGTGGCGGCATGACCAATTTAGCAATTGAACATTGTAATGGCCTTGTCACGAACTCTCAGCCGTACACCTAAGGTGGTGTGTTAATCGCATGGCAAAATAAGAGGACATATATATCTTTTGGGTAAAGTTCTACACCTCTGCAGAATAACAAACTATCCTGGATAGCCATGTCCACGGTTAAGGACATGCCGAGTAAGGTTCTTCATAGATTAGACTTTGGTTTTACCCGTGGGATACCCATGGATAGGTTAGTGCTAGGTTGGTGCCTACATGACAATATTATTTCAATTAAAATGTTGTTTCTATATATTGTATTAAATTTAGCTTTTGTACTTACTTTATAGTATTTACTTCAATATTGCTTTTCACACAAATAACCTTATTATACCTTCCTTTGTCAATATCCATGCATCATACTTGTTAATTTTCCTAGTGTAACTATTGAGTACTTTTATGTGCTCACCTTGCTTAAATCTATTACCAGAAGATGACTTCATCGACTATGATGAGGAATGCGATGAATATGCCATATCTTACAGTCATTCACCTGTGGGCAAGCAGGATGGGCTGCTCCTTTATTATTTAATTTTGCTACTTTACTTTATGTTTGGCTTCGAGCTGTGTTATTGTAAACTTGGCCATAAGGCCCATACACTTTGCCTTATAATAAAGTTTATCATTGTCGGATCCCGGAGTAGCAACTCCAGGACCCTCTATGTAAATCGCACTATCCCAGAAAAAGCTAATGCACACAGGGTTAACAGTGATGCATATCTCACATACAACCACACTTTATTATATAGCAATGTATAAGCCTTATGACCAAAGTTTACAATAACAGTAAAAGAAGACAGTGGAAGATACTTATAGCAGCAGCCCATCCAGCCTTCCCATAGCCAAATGACTGTAAGATGTGGCCTACGCGCAATCCTCATCGTAGTAGTCGAAGGCTTCCTCTGGAAAGAATTTAAATTGAGCAACATGAGTACATAAAATACTCCACAAGTTACACTAGGAGTTTAACAGAGTTAATGCATGCATGAAATGTATCAAAGGAAGGCATAATATGGTTAATTTGCATAAAAGACAACATTGGTGTAAATATCATAAAGTATGAATAAATGCTGAATTTGATACAATAATTAGAAACAAGATTTTAATAAAATATTAACGTTAGTGCTGGCTCCAACCAAACACTAACCTATCTATTGGTATCCCACCCGGACCATCTTTCCAAAAGATTTCCAAATTTTCCATAAACCAGATTTTTATTAAACCAAAGTCTAATATGTGAAAAAACCTTACTCAGCATGTCCTTGACCATGGACACGGCTATCCAGGATAGTTTGATACTCTGCAGAGGTGTACAACTTTACCCACAAGACATGTCCTCCCGTTTGCCACGTGATTAGCACACTGCCTTAGGTGTGCGGCTGAGAGTTCATGACAAAGCCTTTACAATGTTCAGTTGTCAACTAGATAACACCGCCACTAAGGTTTCACCACAACATGAATCCACATGTTAGGGCCCCATCTTGTGCCATGTGAGACTTCTTGCGGCCTGCGCCACGCTCACATTCAGCCTATAGTGAGAGTCAGTTGGAACTTCACAAATTATTCGGCTAGGTTTGTCCCATACCAGACTTTTGGTAGTGCGGTTTGACTTTATAAAAGTAGCTCACAGGCTGGTCCTTAACTTGACTTAGGCCTAACCACGAACCCCTTGTGCCTGGCAATCGACATTGAGTTAACAATGCATGCCAGCAAGCACCGACCACCATACCAATACCTAAGTCTAAATAAAGTTTTATATTTTGCTTGAAAAGTACTTCCTAATCATTCTTGACTCACCAAAGTCAAGAATACACTTTAAAAGTTTATCATTTTATATGAAAGATTAACCCAACCCATAATTATTCTAAGCATGGCTAAGCAATTCTACCAAATGTCTAGTTAATACTATGGCACTAACTAGGTTTTCATCTAGGGTGACAAGGCATAATTGTTCAGAGTCAAATTTGGCTTTACACAAAGGAATTGGGTATAACTAAAGTTTAAACTGAATTTAAACTAGCATGCAGAATTTAAAAACAACATAAATAATTTAAATTATTGGGGTCAACATGGCCAAGGGTGTAACTTGCCTTGCTCAGGGTCCTAGTTTTAGTCATCGACGTCATGCTCTCCGAGATCATCGTAATCTACGCACGAAGAACCAAACAAATAAATTAAAAAAAATAAAATAAAATTCAAAAATTTAAAATGAAGGAATACGGGCTTTCGGAAGTTTAAAAAGAGAGAAAATGAAAAGACTGATTTTTGGGAATTATTTTTGTACTGAAAAAGGTCATTTACGACGTCAGCAGGGAGTTATTTAATTTTCAGTGAGATTATTTTTGAATTAAAATGCTGACGTGGTATGGACTGGCTGACGTGGCCACCGTGGCATGCCACGTGGGCATAGGGAGTTGACGTGGCTGGGCGGATGCGGCGGCGCACGGGGCCGCGAACTCGCCGGAGCTCCGGCGCTCGGCAGTGGCCGGCGAGAGGCAGAGGAGGGAGAGGAGGTGGCGGTGGTTCGGACCCTACCCGGCGCTGAACTCGGGGAAGACTGGAGGCGATCGGCAGTGGGAGAGAAGCAGCGGCAACAGCTCTCATTGACGATGGGGCTCCGGTGGGCGAGGGGCTCGGCCAAGGTATGGAGAGGAGGAGGGAAGAGGGAATGCGGAAATAGGGCTCTCGGAGGGGGTTTTGTATGGGAGGAGGCCAGTGCAGCTAGCCGGACATCCCGAGGAAGAACCGGCTAGTCGGTGCGAATGCGAGCGGGGGAGGGGCCATTAATGGCCGGCGGGTGTGGCAGCGAGGGGGGAACCTGAGGCGGTGATTTTTGGGAAGAGGAGCGGCCGAACAGAGCTCGAGGCATGGCATTAATGGTGTGCAGGCGGGAGGTAGAAGAAAGATATGACAAGTGGGGCCCACTTGTTGGTGAGAGAGGAGGGAAGAGGAAGGGATGGGCGGCCGGATGGACAACACGTGGCAGGGGAGGTGATCTCGGCCGTTGAGACAAGATGAAAGGGTAAGTTGTGGTGGACGGCCAGGATTAGATCAAGGGGTGGGTTGGATTTAATCCGGGTGAAACACATGTCAGCCTGAGATTAATCCAGAATTAAATTTTGTTTTAAATTTTTAGAAATACCAGAAAACTTCTAAAATACTTGTGCACCTATGGGGATCAAGAACGCTGGAGGGTGCAAGTGCTAATCTATGCCAACATAGGAGACTAGGCAGCATTTCACACTTTTGATGCCCCTCCTTCAACGGTATCCAGGATGTCGCCCATGAAACAATCTGCTAGTTGAGGGAGATCTATGCACTAGAGTTGTGAAGCACTACATTCGGCTACTACCCCAGCAAGTTTCCTATCAATTCCAGAAGTGTCTTCGCATCTACGAGGCATGAGAGCAACCTGAGACTCATTCGACAAGTGTAATACGCTAAGTCCTTGGACTATGTATACCAAGCCACCTTAGATGAGTTGAGCTTCACGGCACAGAGGCCCTGTGCAGTAGAAGAAGAGTTGGCCAAGTATCATATTGAGGATGAGGGTTCCTTTGTCACAGGGGATAATTTTGGTCTACCTCCAAAGAAGTGTCGTGTACAACTGAGTAGTAGTAGCACCAGCTTATAGAAACCATAAGTTTAAGTCTAAGTTATAGAACAATACTTGTGAGCTGTTATTCCTTTGTCAACAGCCTCAAGGTTATAATTATAATATCCAATAAAGTGTTTTATTGGTTTCTATTTGAGTTTTATTGCTTCTTCGTGCTTTGTTGTGGGAATATTACAAAGACCTTCTGCTAGTTGTCTCTTACTTATCCTCTAAAGCTGGAAGAATCCAGCAGATGGTAAACACAAGGAGGAACATCAACAACAACACTAATGCCGAAGCTCAAGGCAGCCAATCTGCTCCCATTCCTGGAGGTTCCAACGTTATGCACTAGAACATGTGGCTACCGATGAAGCAAAACAGGAAAGATTCTTGGAGGGATTGAACGACAACATTTTAGTGCAGTTAATCTCGAACAACTATGAAGACTTTCATTAGTTGGTCAGCAAAGCCATTCTCCAGGAGGGCAAGTTTATAGAGATGGAAAACAGGAAGAGGAGAATGGCTACCCAAAAGGTCAACCTTGGGGGCTTTGCCAAGGCTCATGGTACTACACTGTAGACTGGCGATTTTACGCTATAGTCTAGCAACTTCAAGCCGCAGACCAACAACTTTAGGCTAGTAGTAAGTCAACTGTCCTTCCAAGCCAACCGCCTTAATCCTTAGGCAGTTTGTGTCCTTCATGTTAGTGGTCAAGTGTAGAAAAGTACCACTACACCTGATGGAGTGGTCTGCTTCTATTGCAAAGTAACAGGGCATTTTGCTAAGTCTTGCCCTATGAATCTCCAAGCAGCAACTAATGCAGGTGCATCAGGAAGCCAGAGCCAGGGGTAGTAGATCAAGAAGTCATAGAACTTTGTCAAAGGATATGTGAACCACGTCACTACTAAAGAGGCTTAGGTTGCACTAAACATTGTACTGGGTATGTTTCTAGTAATCTCAGTACTAGCTTCAGTTCTTTTTTTTTATTCTGGAGCTTCCCATTTATTTATTTCCAAGGCTTTGTAGTTAAGAATAGGTTAGGTATGGTTCCTCTTAGCAATCCTATGATAGTTCACTCCCTTGGAGCATAAATGAGAGCCGGGATCTTATGTCCAAAGGTAGAGTTGCTCACAGTTGGGACTCTATTCCTAGCAGACCTTATGGTATTGGAATCTCAGGGTTTGGACATGATTCTTTGAATGAACTGGTTGGCCAAGAACAATGGTCAAATCAATTGTGCTACCCGATCCATTACCCTCAACAATGACTAAGGAGTAAAAGTAATCTTCACCCCTGAAATCCCTACAGAAGGAGAGTGTGTTCTTAATCATCTTCAAGGATTAGATGAAGTACAAGTAGTGCGGGAATACCCAGATGTATTTCTAGAGGACTTACCATGAATGCCATCAGACCGGGAAATCGAGTTCACAATTGACCTAGTCCTAGGCACTGCTCCAATCTCCAAGAGGCCATACCGTATGCCAGCTAATGAGTTGGTTGAATTGAAGAAGTAGATTCAGGAATTGAATTGAAGAAGTAGATTCAGGAATTCAGGCTTTCGGGAGCACCTGTTCTCTTCGACAACAAGAAGGATGGAAGCATGAGAATGTGTGTGGACTATAGAGTACACAATGATGTTACCGTTAAGAACAAGTACCCATTGCCCAGGATTGATGATATGTTTGATCAGTTGAAAGGAGCTAGTGTCTTCTCTAAGATAGATCTGAGATCAAGATATCACCAGTTGAAAATCCAGGCTAAAGATATCCCTAAGACTGCTTTCCACTCATTATGGACAGTATGAGATCACCGTCATGTCCTTTGGATTGACAAATGCACCTACTTATTTCATGAGCATGATGAATAGTGTATTCATGGAGAACCTGGACAAGTTTGTGGTAATCTTCATAGGTGACATTCTTATATAGTCCAAGAATGAAGAAGAACCACGAGAATCATCTTAGGATAATCCTAGAAAAACTTAGAGAGCATCAGCTTTATGCCAAGCTCAGTAAGTATGATGCTCGCTAAAGGAAGTTGCTTTTTTGGCCATATTGCGACAGCTGAAGGCATCGCGGTTGATTCTTCCAAAGTAGAAGTAGTAATGGAGTGAAAGCAACCAAGTTAGTAATCAAAGTCAGAAGTTTTCATGGACTTATTAGTTACTATCATCGCTTGATAGCAGGATTCTCAGAGTTAGCAAAGCCAATGACTCAGCTTCTAAAGAAGGATAAGAACTTTGAATGGACAAAAGTCTATGAGTAGAGTTTTCAGACCATTAAGAATAAGCTAGTCCTAGTGCCAATGCTTGTTTTGCCAGATGTGCATAAAGATTTTGAGGGTTTTTGTGATGCCTCCCATCAAGGTTTGGGCTATGTCTTAATGCAAGAAGGCAGGGTGGTAACTTATGCAACCTATGCATCATGCCAGCTAAGGCCTCACGAGTGCAATTACCCCACTCATGCCCTGGAATTGGCAGCAGTAGTGCATGCTTTGAAGATCTAGCAGAATTATCTCATTGGTAATCATTGTACAGTCTACACGAATCACAAGAGATTCAAGTACATCTTCACCCAAGTAGAACTCAACCTAAGGCAGTGAAGATGCTTAGGGTTGATCAAACATTATGATATTGGAATTCACTATCATCCAAGTAAAACAAATGTTATGGCAGATGCACTAAGCAGGAAGTCTTATACAAATAGTTTTCTGCCAGAAGAAGACTAGACCCGACTTCAGGAGGGAGTCTCCTATCTTAGTCTAAATCCAGTGGGCCAAGGTTTTCTCTCCGCTCTAGAGATTTAACCTGCCGTACTTAACTAGATCAAGAAAGCCTAAAAGACTGATGAGGATATGTAGGAAATAAGGAAGAATATGAGAAGAGGAAAGCCCCAGGATTTAGTGAAGATGAACATGGAACTGTATGGTTTGAGAATCGCATCTATGTACCAAATAATCAAGAAATCATGAACATGATTCTGCGAGAAGCACATGAAACTCATACTCAATTCACCTAGGTCATACCAAGATGTACCAAGATCTTAGAGAAAGGTACTGGTGGGTCAGTATGAAAAGAGAGATTGCAGAGTTTGTAGAAGCTTGTGACACCTGCCAGAAAGTCAAAGCAAAACATCAAAGACCTGTTGGACTTCTACAACCCTTACCAGTACCATATTGGAAGTGGGAAGAAATTGACATTGATTTCATAACCGGACTTCCCGGAAATCAATCCAGTTATGATTCAATTTGGGAGATAATTGGTCGGCTAACTAAGGTAGCTCATTTCATACCTGTCAAGACCACTTACTCCGAAAGGAAGTTAGTAGAGCTGTATATGTCCAGAATTATGTGTTTGTATGGAGTTTCCAAAAAGATAATATCAGATCAAGGCAGCCAATTCACTTCCATATTTTGGCAGAAGCTTCATGAAGAATTAGGGAGTAAGCTTAATTTCAATACAACTTATCATCCCTGGACAGATGGCCAAACAAAACGAGTCAACCAAGTGCTAGAGGATATGTTGAGAGCTTGTGCCCTAGATTTTGGGAATAGTTGGGATTGTTCAGTACCCTATGCTAAGTTCTCATACAATAATAGTTACCAGGCCAGTTTGCAGCTGGCACATTTTGAAGCACTGTACTACAGGAAGTGTAGAACACCATTACTTTGGGAATAACTAGGAGAGTTTCAAGATGATGGACCTAATCTACTTAAAGATGCAGAAGAAAAAGTAAGAAAAACCAAGGATAGATTGAAGATAGCCCAGTCTTGATAGGAAAGTTATGCCGACAATCATAGACAGGACTTGACCTTTGAGGTTGGAGATTTTGTTATCTTAGAGTATCTTTGCTTAGAGGAGTAAAAAGGTTCTAGACAAGAGGGAAGCTTGAACTGATATTTGTGGGACCATTCAAGATCTTAAGTCATAGAGAAGTTGTATATCAGTTGGAGTTGCCACCAAGCATGGTAGGAGTACTGTAGGACCGAACAGGTAATAGAGGGGGTGAATGGTACATTTAAATTCTCTCCAAGTATTTACTTAACCCTTTTCTCCAATAGCTACAGAGTTATGAAGATTAGAGTTGAAAACCCACTTGAAAATCGTAGCAACAGAGATAATACAGCAGGAAAACAGACCGTGGTCAGAATCTGGCAACGTGGTCGAAAGCTGAAAATGCAAACGTAAATTCAACAACATGGTCGAAAGCTAACAACGCGGTTGAAGATTCAACAACGTGGTTAGAAATCGACTATAGAATCACCAAGTCGATAACCACTAAGACCAAAACCAACATGATCGAAAATGAGTGCAGTCTGAACCAACGTGGTCAAATACCAATGAGTGGTTGAACAACCAGCGTGGTCAAAACTAGTCGACAACCAAAATGATCAACGTAGTCATAACCAACATGGTCGTAAGTCAATGGAGTGGTCGAACAACCAACGTGGTCAGAACTAGACTACAACCAAAATGATCAACATGGTTGTAACCAATGTGGTCATAAACCAACAGGTGGTCAAACAATCAATAAGGTTGAAGGGCAACGAATGATCTTTGACCAACGAGATCAATTCAGCTCAAAAACCAACTAGAGAAAATGAGGATCTGTGAGTGGTCGGAAATCCCATGTAGAACAAAGAAGCGAAGTGGTTGGAAGAGTGAATGTGATCGAAACCAGTGCAATGTAGTCTAGAGCTTGACCACGGTCAAAACCAACGTAGTCATAAAGTTGATCGACGTTCTAGACAGAGAGTGCATCGACTAACGACTATTTCAGTTTAGATTCAACAGAAGGATGCAAAGTAATCAAAAGATCTAAATGTGGTCAAAAGAAACATGGTACGAAGCGATCGAAAGACTAAATGTGGTCGAAAGTAATGTGCTTCAGTCTGAAACTCGACCATGGTCATAAAACTTATTCGAAAGAACAGAGCAGTGTACGACTGCAAGATTTTAAATCCATATATCGTTTGATTAAAAGATCAAATGGCTGTGAAACTTTGAACACAACAAGATTAAGGTCTCAAGAGGCTGCTTCCATCTTGGATTGAAAAATTAGTAAACAAGTTGAGAGCTTTTTGTGATTTAACCAAGCGTGCACAAGACCATGACTTCTAGATCAAAGAAATGAATATACCGTGCTCATGGGAGAAGAATAGCCAAGATGGCTTTGAGTATGATTCCACACAATACAACACGTTAGATCATCACAAAACAAGCAAGAACTTCCACTCGGATCCAGAAGGGAAAAGGAACAATCGAAGAACAGAGGAAGAAAACAAACGAAGAAACAAATTAAAGCCGAGCCAACTCAACCAGACAAAAGATACACAAACTGTAGATGGAAGAATGATATATTGCTCAGATGATTGGTTTCATAGCCACTCCCCTCGGGAGGGCCAAGCTCTAAGCCTAGCATCATATTTGTTAATTCTCCTGGTGTAACTTGTAGAGTACTTTATATGCTCACCTTGATTAAATCTATTGCCAGAGAATTACTTCATCGACTACGGTGAGGAATGCGATGAATAGTGCACATCTTATAGTCATTTGCCTATGGGCAGGCAGGATGAGCTGCTCCTTTATTATTTAATTTTTGCTACTTTACTTTGAGCCATGTTATTATAAACTTGGCCATATGGTCCATACACTTTGTCTTATAATAAAGTTTGTCGTTTTGTGTGGTATGTATCCCTATTAACCCTATGTGCACTACCTGTTCCTGGAGTAGTGCAATTTACACAGAAGGTTCTGGAGTTGTTGCTTCGGGGTCTGATAATATCTTGTCCATTCCCATGCTTCCCCATTATAATGCCATAGAACTACATGATGTTCTTCATTACATCTCTCCACCAGAAAGATCTACAACATTTGATGTGTGAGGCACCGTGTTAGTGTAGTATTTGTACCAAAAAAGTTTAGCCCATGGGGTATCACTTCTCCCATAGAACTTATGCAGGTGTTTTAGAAGTAGGCCCTCATTGAGGACCCGAAGGTTCAAGACCCCAAGACCTCCTTTGTTCTTCGGCTTGCACACTTTGTCTCATGAAGCCAGGGAGTTGCAATGTGTGTGAAGATCTCTGGATCCTTTGTAGAGACAATGTCACCGTGCTTTGTCTATATAATCTATCACTCTTTATGGCATTCTAAGCATGCACATGTTGTATATTGGCTAAAGGGAAAGGACTGCATTGACAACTGTTAACCTTCCTCCATAGGATAGGAAGCTCGTTGTAGACACCTCTCAACTCTGTCCACCAAGGGAAGGAAATCCTTTACCTTTGGTCTTGTTGTTCCGACTGGCAGACCTAAATAGGTGAACATCATAGTTCCAATTTTGCATCCGAAAACTCCTACAAGGTTGGCCACTTTTTCAGGAGATACATTAATTGTGATCGTGACTAATTTGTGAAGGTTGACTTTTAGTCCAGTGGAAATTGAGAAAGTCTACAACAAGCCTCTTAAGCAAAGAAGTTGTCTGGAGCAAGCTGGGAGAATGATTAGGGTATCATTTGCATATTGAACCACTAGGAAGTCCTTGTTACCTAGAGGCATGATCAGGTGCTTGAGAAGGTCTCTTCGTGCTACCTCATTAATTATTAATTGTAGAAGGTTAGCCCCTAACACAAACAAGAGTGGTGAGAGCGGGTCACTTTGCCTTACTCCCCTTTTGCATCGAAAGGAGCTTCTAGGTATCCCATTAGTGAGGACGGAAGAGTGACCGGAGGAAAGAATGTAGGCTATCCAAGAAATCCATTTGTCAGGAAGGCCTTTTGCATTCATCACTGCCATGATGGTGGCGTGTTCTATTGTGTCAAAAGCCTTTTCAAAGTCCAAACTAAGAACTAATATCTCTTTTTTGCTCTATTGACATTGATGAATATATTCAAAGGCCCAAGCAAGGTAGTCATGTATAGTTCTTGTTTTTAGAATTCATACTAGTTTCTATGAACTAGGTTGATAACGCCTTCTGAAGTCTATTTGTCAGAATCTTTGTAAAAAGCTTTGAGACCAATATGAGTGGAGAAATTGATCTGTAATCATTTAGTGATTCAAGGCTATGTGTCTTTGGGACTAGAGTAATGAACGATCCATTGATGCTTGTGATATTAACTGCCTTATTGAAAAAATCCTGACACAACAGATAAAAGTCATGCCTAATTATATTCCAACACTTCTGTATGAATAGACCATTAAACCTGTATAGCCCTGGAGCTTTGTCCCACGATAGCATGTTGATCGTGTCATCCACCTCTTGTTGAGAACAATCAATGACTAGGTGTTGTAGATGGTTATGAGATGACATTAACTCGTTTGGGGCGAAGTACATGGCAGGATGAGTAGTTGTACCCATTCTTTGTTTGAAGGCATGCCAGATGGTCACTGCTTTGTCTTCATGTGAATGAATAGTAGTTCCATCATCTAGGGTCAAAGAGTGAACCGAGTTCCTTCTATGACGCTATGTTGCCCGCGTACAAAAGTATTGGTGTTTTCATCTTTTAGATTTGCCCAACGGGAAGCGTAGCGCTTTTGCCAATACATGTGTTGGTACTTCAGAAGCGTTGAGTTGTGCTTTTTAATTATGATTTGGAAGATCTTTTCTTCTGTGAATAAGCATCACTATTCTTTCAAACTATCCATGAAGAGAATTACTGTCTGACAATTCTGAATGAGTAGGGATGGCTGAGATATTGATTTACTCTAGATCCTGATATCCCTATGAAGGTTTTAAATATCTCATGATCATTGAAGAACTATTTGATTGGTCCACTGGGAAGTTCCAGTAGAGATTGACTACATCTACAAATCTAGGTGCTCCGCCTAGTAGGATTCAAACTAGAATACATTTGATTTAGGTATGATTATGCCTATGTGCACTGTACAAAGTGCATGGTCTGAAGTATTTTTGGAGAGGACATGGACCTTAGTATGCGGGAAGGAAATGGTCCATTGATTTGTTGTGAGAAACAAATCTAATTGCTTCAACAGGGGATCCTCCTGCATGTTGCTCCATGTGTAAGATCTACCCTTGAAGGGTAGCTTAGTGAGTCCCAGATTACTGATGATGCTCTTGAAGGTGAGAATGTCATTTAAGTTTCCTCCTGATTTATTTCTATTCTGGGTAGAGTGAATAAAGTTGAAATCTCCCATAAGTATCCAATTCTGTTGCGTTGGGATGTCCAGGTGAAAAAGCCATTGAACAGATTCAACCCTTCTCTACCACTCACACAGGCCATAAATATTAATGAGAGTCCATTTGTTCGGGTTCTGAACTGGCGAGAATTCAATTATTTGGGCAAAGCGCTTGTTAACTAAGGGGTTCCACTAAAAACTGAGTTGTTCCCCCGAAAGCACCAGTGGAGGGAGAATAAGTAAATTTATCTAGATTTTGGGGGGCAAAGTTGTAGATAAAAGAGTGATAAAACTCTCCTTTGTTTCCTGTAACAGCCCAGCTGTTTATTTCAAATTTTTGGAGTGAAAAAATATTAAATTAAATTCTCCTTCTTTGTTTCCTGTAACAACCCAGTTGTTTATTTCAAATTTTTGGAGTGAAAAAATGTTAAATTAAATTAATTTAGTTTAAAAGAAAAACATATGTTTTGGTGCCTAAATTTTTAATTTTGTTTTGTCTTGAATTTCTGCTTTAAAAAGGTTGGCTTTGAAATATATTTCAAGTAAAAACCTAAAAATATTACTAAAGAGAGTGATGTTTTGATTTTCTATAAAAATCTTAATTCAAATTAATCACTTTGATTTATTTGGGTTTTATTTGGTTTCTCTGAGTTTTTCTGGAGTTTAAAATCTATTTGAAATTAAAAAGTATTTAAAGTGTGAAAATTAAACACCAACATAAGTTGGAAATATTTTATCTAAGTCCAAAATATTTTCAGGAACTTCTGTGAATTTTTCTGGAATTTTTAGAAATTATTTCATATTTTTCTGAGCTTTATTGAATTTCCTCAGTTTTGTTTTTCTGAAAATCCGAAATTAAAATTCAAAACCCCGCCCCCTTCCTTCGGCCGACGTGTGGACGGCCTGGATCTGTCCACTTTGCCGCCCAGGATCCCGCCTACCCCTCCTCCCCGCGCGACATGTGTCCAGCCTAGATCAGCCACACCATCGCCTGATCCATCCTCGCCATTTCCTCCAACTTAAACCCCCCAGCCACCCGATCCACCTCGACGCCACGTGGCACCATCGCAGCAGCCCGCTTCCCTCTCTCCCTTTCTCTCACTGCGCCCTGGGCCCACCTGTTAGCTCCGTTGTCCCCGCCCGCCTTCTTCCTCCGCGCGCCCGCCTCCGTCTTGCCCGCCGAAACCGCCGTTACTTCCTTCCCGTCCCCGGCCGCCCTGTTTCCCCTTTTCTTCTCCCCCACACCACGCGCCCATTCCTCCAGTAAGCTCCGCGCGCCCGTTTCCCCCACCTTCCCCACTACCTGCACCCACCTCCTCGCTCTCTTCCCGCAATGGCCGCCGCCCACCTCCCCACTCTGGTGACCGATTCGCGCTGGCCCACTCCCCTCTGCCCGCTATAAAAGGACCCCAGTGCACCCCTGTTTCTCACTCCACCCCCCTCCGCCCTCAATTTTCCCCCTCTGCCACTTGAGCTCGCCCGCTCCATGCTCCCCCACCTCCGCTGCCGCCACCAACTTCGGCAAGGAATCGCCTTTGCCTTGGCCGCCCTCGAGTCCCGCCGTCTCCCTCTTCAGCTTCACCGTGCCTGTGCGCACCTCGGCCGAGCTCCTACGCTGCTGAAGAGCCCCCGCCGCCAACACCCAAGCTGCACCGTCGCCTCTCCTCGTCGTCGGCTCATCTCCGGCCTCCTTTGGTAAAGCCTGCGCCACCCCTGAGCTCCCCTGAGCCTCCTCTCCCTTTCCCGACCCTCACTGCTGACCGCCAGCTGCCGGAGCGCCGTCGTTGCCGTGCCTGAGCGCCGCCTCCGGCTGGTGCTGCCTCGGGTGTCTGCGTGGCAGGTGAGGTAGCACCACCTCAGCACCACCTCGGCGCGTCCTCGCCCGGTCAGCGCCACCCCACCACCTCAACATTCTCTCGGGTCCGTGGACCTGGCCCATAGACCAGGGCCCACCTTAAGGCTGACGCCAGCATGATGCCATAAATCCATTTTCCAGTAGAAAAATAATTTGGCCAAAAAAAGAAAATCCCTGCTGACGTCATAATTCCCTTTTCTTTAGAAAAATAATTCCAGAAAACCCAATTTATTCTTTTCTCTGATTTTAAACTTCCGAGAGCCCGTTCTTCTTCATCCTAACTCCGATTGAGCCCATTCAAATTTCTAAATTCATCAAAAATTCCCCTCTATCCATTTATGCCCTCAATTCAAATATTTGAAGTTATTTTGAATTTATTTTGGATTTATTTTAATTTGGTGGGTTATTTTCACGTGTAGACTACGACGATTCGGGAGAATTCCTCGACAAAGATTTGCACCCATCTGCAGAGCAAGGCAAGTCACACCCCTTGATCATGTTGTTCCCAAGTTTCAAACAAAATTTATGTTGTTTTAAATTATTCTGCATGCATATCTTTATTCAACGTATTTCAGTTCAGTTTTAAATTTAGTTACTGCCTATTTGTTATCACCTCCATTGACATTGAATTTCCTTGATATCTTGTCACCCTAAATTAAAACTCTAGTTGGAACACTAGTATGACTAGAGACTTTATGGATAGCAAATGCTTAGCCTTGCTTAGAAATAGCTATGGGTTGGGATACCTGTTCACATAAAATGACGAGCTGATCACCTGAAATGTTAAGCTTTTGAAATGTATTCCTGACTTCGGAGAGTCAGGAAGGATTATGAAATTATTTCAGAATAAAACATAAAACCTGGTTTAGACCTAGGCTAATGGTTAGGTGGTGGGTGCAGGCATGCACTGTCGTTCGGAGACACAGTGTTGATTGTCATGCACAGGGGTATGTTGTTGAGCCTAAGTCAATTAAGGACCGGTCTGTGAGCTACTGTTACAAAGCCCTATCGTACTACCACAAAGGTAGTATGGGACAGCCCTAGCTGAATAATTTGCGGGTCCCAACTTGGGTCGTGTCGTAGGTTGAAAGTGAGCGTGACGTAGGCCATGTGAAGTCTTACTCGACTCAAGAGGGGGTCCTGGTCTGGTGGATTCCTTACTGGAGTGAAACCTTAGATTTGGCTTGGCCAGATTGAAGGCTTTGCATTGTAAAAGCCTTGTCATGATTTTCTCGCCGCACACCAAAGGAAGTGTGTTAATCCGGTGGCAATATAGGATGGTCATGTCTTGTGGGTAAAGTTGTACAACCTCTGCAGAGTGTATAATCTATCCTGGATAGCCATGCCCACGGTCATGGGCATGCGGAGTAAAGTTTTTCATGGATTAGATTTTGTTTTTCAAAAATGATTTTTGAAAACCTTACGGATGGATGGAATCCATGAGAGAGTTTGGAAGCTTGTGGATGGATGGGATCCACGAGTGTTTGGAAATGTGTGGATGGATGGAATCCATACGAGATCTTTCAAAAAAGATGGACCAGAAGGGATGCCCGTGGAGAGGTTAGTGTTTGGTCGGAGCTTGCACTAACATTATTATTTTCAATTACAAGTTCTGTTTCTACTTACTATATTTGATTCATCAATTTCAATCTATCTACTATATTTCATTAAATGTTGTTTTATGTAAACTAACCCTATAAGCCTTCCATTGATGCCTTTATCATTATGTTGCATTTTCCATGTGATTTTCAGAGCACAAGTTTGTACTCACCTTGCAATCTCCATACAGAGGAAGATGCCTTCGACTACAATGAGGACTTGGACGAGTAGGACGTGTCTTATAGTTGTCTACCTGTGGGTAGGCTTGGGCTTCACTTCTTATCAGTTTGCCTCCGCGGTTATTTGCTTTTATTAGTGTTGCCAATGGGCATTGATGTAAGACTTGGCCATAAGGCTGTACTCTTATGTTTAATGTATATATTTGCTTGGTCATTTGTGATCGATATGTATCTTTGTTTCACTGTGTGCACTAGCTGTTCCTGGACTAGTGCGATTCACACAGAGGGTTTCGGAGTCGTTGCTCCGGGGTCCGACATTTCCTTAAGGCAAACAATGGAGCAAGTGCTCCTCGAGATCTTATCTCTAATGGCTCTCTATTTTTTTAGAGAGTTCAAACATCTTACATTCCAGCAAAGAACTTTCCAACTTCTCAACTTGAAGGATCACACTTTGTACCTCGAGAGCCACGAAGGATCACACCAAGACTGCCCTTACCCCATTAGGTTAAGTTGTTAAGCTAGCCAATAGACGATGTTGCGAGTTGTCAGCAGGGTTGGAAAATGGTAATGGATAATTTGTTTATCCGATATTCATATATGAGAAAATGCGAATGTGATAAGAAAAATCTGTATTCGAAAATGTTCATATATGTATTTGAGAATATTCAAATCCGTATTTGAGAATATTCATATTCGCATTCGTATTCGAGAATATTCATATCCATATTCGTATTTGAGACTATTCAATTCATATTTGATCCGTTTCTAGAACCCATGAAAAACCTGCATGAATTTTGTGATTCAAAATTTGAATTTAGGTGGTTTAAAGCCGATAACTGGTCAAAAACCAGTGAAAAATCAGCAAAACCACTTGGAATCCATTTTATTTGATATTCGTATCCGAGAAAACGCGAATGTGGTAAGAAAAATCCGTATTTGAAAATATCCATATTCGTATTCGAGAATATTCATATCCATATTTGAGAATATTCGAATTTGTATTCATATTCATTTTAAAAATACGTATTCGTATTCGTATATGAGACTATTTGATCGTATCGGATCTGTTTCCATCCCTAGTTGTCAGTTTTCTCTTTGTTGGTAGTCATAACTTGTTATTTGCTTGGTTTTGTTAAGTGGAGTTTTGTGTTGGATTGTGCAAAATGAACACTATTTTTCCTTGGTCTTAAGTCTTCTTTTCTCCTCTCCTCTAACCCTTGGAAGGAGCAACATCAATGGCAACCACCCCAACAACAGTGGCAACAATGGAACCCAAGAAAATCAATCTGCTCCCATTCCTCCACCACCACCTACTAATGGACCTGACTGGGCTTAGATGATGGCTAATCAGAATTAGCTCATTCAACTACTAGTGTAGACCATCAATAATCCCACTCAACCTGCTCCTTTGCTGCCACCAGCCAGGCTCCACAATCTAGATTGTCATAATTTATGAGAATGTGTCCCCCAACTTTCTCTAGCAACAATGAACCTATGGATTCAAATGACTAGCTCAGAGCCATTGGGAATGAAGTTGGACATTTCCCAGTGTAGTGATCGAGAGAGTATTGTTTGCTTCTCATCAGCTGAATGGACTTGCTTCGGAGTGGTGGGACAACTTCACCGTCACTCACACAAATGTGCAAGCCATCATCTAGGATTAGTTTGTGCAAAACTTTCGTAAGGCTCATGTTCCCACCAGCATAATCACTTTAAAGAAGAAAGAGTTCTGAGCTCTGTGACAAGAAGGATGTATAGTGAATGAGTATTTCCAAAAGTTCAACCAGCTGGTTCCATCTCTGTACAAGAAGTAGGAGAGATTTTTGGAAGGCCTCAAAGACAACATCTCTATACTGCTGCTCTCCAATGACTACAGTAACTTTCATTTGCTTATTAGTGAAGCCATTCGTCAAGAAGGCAAGCACATTGAGATGAACTGGAAGAGGAAGATGGCTACTCAAAAGGTTAACCTCAGAGGTGTCCCCAAGCTTGTGGCACTCTGCGCTAGTCTAGTAGTTTTAGGCTAGTAGCACCAACCAGGGCACCATTTTAGGCCAATCACTCCAATCCTCAAGTGATTCGCAACACCTCTACTGGCGAACAAGTGTACAAGAACATCACTTCATGTGAAGGTGTGACTTGCTTCTATTGCAAGGAGGTGGGACACTATGCCAAGTCCTACCCCAAGAAGCTCCAGGCTACAGCTAACACCGGATCCTCCAGAGGCTAGAATTCAGGACAAGCATTCTAGAAACCCCATCCCCACCCTCGACTAGACCTCCCATCGCCTGAACTGCATCCACGCCGTGCGTCCCCTTCGACCGCCATCGTCGCACACCGCCAGCTCCCCACCGCTACTCCCGAACTGTACCAACCGCTGAGGTAAGATCCCAAGCCCACCTTGATGCTCCCCTCATGATTAATTGAACCCTGGTGCTGCGAATCGCTGTAGTCATTGGTCCCCTGTTCTGCCGCCTGTCCACCTCACTGCCTGCACGTGGTCGAAGAGTTACTATAGCAGTTGTGGTCGAAAAAGAGACACACTCATGAAATAGCCATTTACAACCACGTGGTCGAAGCTACGACCACGAGGTCGAAGCTAGGACCACGCGGTCGAAGCTACAACTACACGGTCGTTCACGACCATGTCGTCCTTACTGACCACGTCAAACTCTTGACCACGTAGACGCTCATGACTGTGCAGTCGGACACTCGACCACATTTAACTTCCGTGGTCGAAGCCCCCTCCGACCACTCACAACGTGGTCGAAGCACCCTCCGACCACTCACACCGTGATCGAAGCCTCCTCCAATCACTCACAACGTGGTCGAACCACCCTCTGACCACTCACAACGTGGTCGATGCCCTTCCGATCACTTATAACGTGGTCGAAGCACCCTTGGACCACTCACAGCGTGGTCAAACCACCTTCCGACCACTCCATAGTCATTTACGACCGCTCTGTGTCATTTACGACCGCTCCATGCTAGTTACAATCGCTCTGTGTCGTTTATGACCGCTCGGTGTTGTTTACGACCATTCTAAATTGTTTACGACCACTCAGTACCGTTTACGACCGCTTAGACTCATTTACGACCACGCGGCTGAAAATATGACCATGTAGTCATTCACGACCACGCGGTCAAAATTACGAGCACACAGTCGTTCATGACCACGTGGTCGAACTCTCGACCATGCTGTTGAAGCTACGACCATGTAGTCGTTTATGACCGTGCGGTTGAACTCACGACCATGCGGTCGGGTTTACGACCACATAGTCATTACGACCACACAGTCATTACCGACCACGTTGTCATCAGTAGCTGACAATCAGTTATGGGTCCCACCTATCAGATTTTCAATTATTCCTTGAATTTATTCAAACAGAGAATTTCAAATAATCATAACTAATTCAATTTAACTCCGAACTAAGTGAAACAAATTTCTAAATTCATCTAAAATCAAAATCTAAGCAATGGAGCCAAGATTATGAATTTTAGAGTTCATTTGAATTTTCTTATGTGGATTTGTTTGATTTGCTTATTTTAACCCGAATTTTCGCGCACATTAAAATAGCATATGAGGCTCAAGAAGAAGAAGCTAAAGCGGAAGCAGCTCTCAACAATCAAGACCAAGTTCACTGTGATCAGGGCGAGGTAATACTTTGATCATATTGAACCTACATTTTTTGCAAATTACTTTTGTTTAAATTATCAAATTGCATGCTGTTATTTTATATTCAAATATATGTTTGATTTAAGATTCTAGTTATACGCCCATTGTTTAACTTGATGAATATTACACCTCCTTTGGAATATTTGAATATGTGCACCTTGTCACCCTAGCAAAATTATAATGGTAACCTTTCGAAAATAAGTCTGTAATTATACACCATGCTTAGTACTGCTTAGATACTCGGGGGCGCTGAAATGCCCCAAGCATCATTCTTAATCATGAGAAACTGGTTTGGGAAGTCATGGTGGTAATGAATGGTATAATTTTATATGATTATTTTATGCTCCCAAAAACCCTCAAAAATTGCTTAGCTACCTGGGCGGATGGTTCGGGGGTATGGTGCAGTGGTGCACGAGAGTGTGGTTAGTGGTAGAACCGCCCAAATAACCCTAAGGACTAAATCTTGTCATGACCTCCTGTGTAAAACAAGTACAACCACAAGTCTGTAAATTGTAACTTGGCTTAGTAGATTTACCAGGCCCTGAAAGTCATCATCATCATCGGTGGAGGAGGTGAGGTAGTGCAAGTGGCTGGTCTGTGTGACGGTTTGAATGGGACACCCGCAGAGGGTGAAGTTTTCTGTGGCACGCTAGTAGTGTGGGTAGCCAGCTGCTAGCCATATAGGAGAAGAATATCCCGCACAACTTATGGGATATGCCGCAAGTGGGATAAGCCCATATGGGTGAGATGATGGAAGGGGTGAGGTATTTTGAACGGTTACTGTGATGGTTTACTCAACGCACGACTAAAGAATCGTGTGGGGCAACGAGCAGACTGTCTCTTGTGGGTAAAGTGTGCAAACTCTGCAGAGTCAAAAACTATCCAAATAGTCATGCCCACGGTCAAGGGCAGACATGGGAACTTAACTAGATATAGTTCTATTTCAAAAACTTTGTGGGTGGAATTGGAAAAGTGGAGGGAAATGGAAAGCCCTGTTTTATGTTGCCCTAGATGTCATCCCAGTGATAATGTAAGCAGATATAACACCGAAGGTCTAGCATATGGTGCAGAGACCATGTAATGGTGGATGGTATCTGGATCACTACTAGTAAAGCATTCTTTCACACACTATGCTTTAATTCAAACTGCTAGGTCATAGGCAATTTCCAAGTAATATATTTAAAAGTAATTTCTGGCAAATAAAATAACCCGAGCCTTCTCTTGGTAAGCCATGCATGTTATTTACTGCATTCTGTGTATTGGCCCGCGGAGCACAGTGGATTTGTGCTCACACTCGCATTACCAAAATCAGAAACAGGGACCCGGAGCACTATGCTCATGAAGATACCCCTGCCGTTGATGGAGGAAATAACGAAGGAAATTAGGGCGCTTTCTACATTTCTGGTCCTAGACAAGTTGACCCATGGAGTTGTGTGCTCATATATTACCTAAGTTTAGGTAATATATAATGCACACATTTACCCCCAGTCGCTTGCCTGTGGATTATGGTCTTACTACTGCTTTTGTTTTCGCGTTGTTTATATAATGCAAACATTGGCCTGTTCGGCCCTAATGTAAAACAGTTGCCCGACACAGCATATTTCAAACCCAGTTATGTAATATTATAAATTATCTTGCTTCGCACGATGTATGTATTGATGCAGCAATGTACTTGTGTGTACTATCTACTGATCTAGAGAATAGTGCAGTGAATCACAGAGGATTCTGTATTGAAAAATCTAGGTCCGATAGCCTAGTCGTGATCGATGGTCGTAGGCTGTGGTGCTTGGTAGTCGTAAAAGCCTGGTGATAAAAGTCATAGCCTGGTAATCGATGATCGTAGCCTACTGCTTGGTCGTCATCGGCAGTCGTAAGCTGTGTTGTTGGTAGCCGTAAGTCATAGTGACCAGGTTTGGTAAGTCGTAGCCGCTGTGAGCAAAAGTCGTAGTGATCGTTGTGGTAGTCATAGTGCTCTATGCGATAGTCATAGCCGATGTGTGCAGTGGTTGTAGCGATTTGTGTAGTGGTCGCAGTGCTTTGCCTATGTGATCGATAGTCGTAGCTTGTGGTCTTGATGGTCATAGCAAGCTGCGTGGTGGTCATAGCGGTTTTGTGTGTGGTCGTAGGCTGTTGGAAGGACATTTTGGGCTATGAGTACCTCATTTCTTATGCATCTGACTACTCATAAATCATTTAAGACCAGTCTTTATGCTGACTTTGTTCACTGGAATTACTGGTGTTTTGGTCAGGGTTGACCAGGGTGTTTGTTGCTTTGTGCACATGAGGTTATTGCTTGGTTCTAGGATTAGAATCAATATTTTAGGTGCATACATTTTGGTTGTGCTAATGGATGATCTTTCTGTATCGTGCTGTGCTACGTGATGGTTTGCTTGTTGGTGTTGGTTGCAGGACTTTGGAGCTAGGTTATAGTGAGGCGTGGGAGGACCGGGACTAGACACAAGGAGGTGTTGAGGTCCAGAACGGTCAGGGAGACGCCAAAGATGATCGAGGCTGGTGAGGTGGTTGCAAGTCAGGATGATGAGAGTAGGAGCTACCGGAGGTGGACATGACAGGCAATGGTGAGGTGGACCATGACTAGGCTCAGGAAAGAGTCGATTTTCGGTCACGGATGTCGGGTGACGTCATACGCGAGAAGCACATCATCAGAGCTAGAGCTTGGTCCTCCCAAGGGGAGTGGCTGTGAAACCAATCATCAGAGCAAGATATCAATCATTGATCTACTTCTTAAGTATTGTTGTCTAGATGGTATTGAGTTGGCTCGGTGTTGTTCGTCTGTGTTCTTCATTTTCTTTGTTCTTTGATTGTTACTTTCCTTTCTTGTTCTAAGAGAATGTTTCTGTTCAATTTTTCATGATCTAACTTGCTGTATGTTGGGGAATCATACTCAAAGCCATCTTGGCTATTCTATTCACATGAGCAAGGTTTGATTGTCTTTTCATCCTCTCAGCTTCGGTCATGAGCGCTCTTGGTGAAATCTCTTAAGGCTATCTATTTGCTTGCTAAGTTTTCAATCAAAGAGTAGAGTAACATCGTGAGACCTAAACTTTGTTTTGTACAAAGATTCATGACCAGATGATCTCTTAATCGAAAGTTATGCCGAGTTTGGATCTGGTAGTCATGCGCTGCTCTGTTCTATCTCTGTTCTTCCGATTCCGTTACAACCACATCTAGCTTTAACTTTGGTTGAGTTTCTGACTGCATCGCTTTGCTGTTCGACCACGTTCAAGCTTTCGGTCATTGCAAGATCTTTGATTTTCATTTAGATCTGAAATAGTCATGATGGTTACTATCTGAAGTCTCGATCACCTTTACGATCACATTGGTTTCGACCACGATTGAGTCTCAGATAATATCGCTCTATCTTCAATCATTTTTGGTCTTTCAATTGCTTCGTGTGTTTTCGACCATGTCAGTTGTTCGACCACCTGTTGGCTTACGACCACGTAGGTTTTACGACCACGTTGATCTTTTGAGATGCAGTCTGGTTTCGACCATGTTGTTTGTTTGACCATCTCATTGGCTTACAACCATGGTGGTTACGACCACGCTACTGACTGGTTTCGACCACATTGGTTGTTCGACCACTCATTGGCTTGCGACCATGTTGGTTTTGACCACGGTGCTGATTGATTATGACGACGTTTATTGTTCGACCACTAGTTGGCATTCGATCACATTGTCTACGACTATGTTAGGTTCTGACTGCACTCATTTTTGATTGCGTTGGTTTTGGTCTCGGTGGTTATCGACTACAACAATTTTTGACCACATTGTCAGAGTTCAACTACGTTGTCGAGTTTACAACCACGTTGTCTGTTTTGACCACGTTGTCAGAGTTCGACTACGTTATCGTATTTCAACCACGTTGCCAGTCTTCAACCACAATCAGTTTTTCGCTGTGCCCTCTTTGTTGGTCTGATTTTTCAAGTGTGTTTTCAACCCTAGTCTTCATAGCTTAGTAGCTATAGGAGAAAAGGATTAAGTGAATACTTGGTGAGAATTTTAACGCACCATTCACCCCCCTATGTTGCCTGTCCGGTCCTACAAGTGGTATCAGAGCTACGACTAACGTTCACGGCCAGGCAGAGCTACGACTATCGACCACGGCCAGACAGAGCTATGACTATCAAGTCATGAGAACTCCTGCCAACTACCAAGTCGTAAGGGCTCCTGCTTGGCCGTGGTCGATAGTCGTAGCTCTGATACCACTTGTAGGACCGGACAGGCAACAGAGGGGGTGTGAATGGTGCCTTAAAATTCTCACCAAGTATTCACTTAATCCTTTTCTCCTATAGCTACTGAGCTATGAAGACTAGGGTTGAAAACACATTTGTAAAACAGACCAACAGAGAGAGAGAGAGAGAGAGAGAGCACAACGAAAAACTGACTGTGGGAGGAGAGGCAAGAGTTAGGGTTGAGCAGGTTGGCTAAGCATTGGTAGCTAGCGCCTCTCCCTCCCATGGGAGTTAGGTTAGAGAGTGGGTGTGGCTTTAGGCTTAGAGCTTGGTCCTCCTGAGGGGAGTGGCTGTAAAACCATTCATCTGAGCAATACTTCAATCTTCGATCTTCATTTGTGTATCTCTTCTCCGTTTGAGTTTGCTCAGGTTTGATTTGGTTCTTCCTCTGTGTTCTCCGTTCTGTTTCTCTCTCTTCTTGATCTGGAGGTTTCCCTCTTCTTGATCTGGAGGTGTTCTTGGCTTGATCTCGTTGATGTTCTGAATTGTAGTGACTGGTGGGAATACAACCAAAGCCATCCTGGCTCTTTGACCCATGAGTGATTCTGATTAACGACTTCAGTTCTTGAACACATTTCTTGTGCACTTGTTCAAATTGCAAAAAGGTCTCAACTTGGTTAATAAGTTTTCAATTCAAGACTAGAACAGCCTCGTGAGACCTTAAGCAATTTGTGTACAAAGTTTCACGACCATTTGATCTCTTAATCAAAAGATATGTGAATTTTAGATCTTGTAGTCATGCGTTGCTCTGTTCTTCCGAATCTTTACGACTGCTCCTAGTTTCGACCACGATCAAGACTCAGATCACTTCGTGTCTGATTTTGATTGCACTTGTTTCCAATAGCTCAATGGTCGTAGATCTTGTGGTCATGTGCCTCCACTGCCTTTCAAGTTGTTTACGACTGCAGTCAGTTACAAGTGCTCGATGGTCTTTGACCACATCTCATGACCGCTCTGTTTTGAGATTGTTCTTTTCTCTCTTGATCTTTTCTTGATCCAAGAGTTTTGTTTCAATCTCTTCAATGTAGCTACTTGCTGTGACATGTGGGATTGGACGTATAGCCATCTTAGCTATTATCTTCCCACGAGCATGGTCGGTTCATCTGTTTGATTTTAAGTCTCTGTTCTTGTGCGCCATTAATCGAATCTCAAAATGGTCTCAACTCCCTTATTAAGTTTTCAATCCAAGATGGGATTAGCTTCCCGAGACCTTAAGTTACTTGTATACAAATTTCCATGGCCATTTGATCTTTGAATCACAAGATTTAATGTTTTCAGATCTGGTGGTCGGAAGCCTCCTCTGGTACTTGTAGTCATTTATGACCACGTCCGCTTTTGTTCACTCAATGGTCATAGATCTCTCAGTCACATTCTAATTTGTTACGACCATGTACTGGTTTGCGATTGCACGTATTTTCTGTCTGTACTTTGGTCATCAACTATGGTGGTGTCGACCACACATTCGTCTTCGACCACATAGTTTGCGATCATGTCGGTCTTTGACAGCGCTGGTTTCTGACCACTCATTTGTCCTCAACTATGCTGGTCTTTCAACTGCACATTGGACATCGACAATGTTGGCATCGACCACGTTAGTCTTCAATAACGTTGGCATTCGACCACGTTGGTTACGACCACGTTGGTTTTGACCACTGTGATTTCAAACCACATTGGTTACGACCACGTTGGTTTTGACCACGATGGTTTACACCACGTTGGTTTTGACCACTGTGGTTTTGACCAAGTTGGTTACAACCACGTTGGTTACGACCACGTTGGTTATGACCACCTTGGTTTCGACAGCGCTAGGTAGACCACGTTGGTTTCGACCAAGCTAGTTTTGACCATAGTGGCTATCTGCCCTTCGACCACGTTGTCTGAATTTTGACTACGTTGTTTTTCTCTGCTGATCAGTGGTGTTCAGTTTGGCTAACTAGTGTCTCTCGAGCATGTTGTGCTCTGATCTGGTCGTACGGAGTTCTGTGTTCCTCTATTTTCTAGTGGACCTCATATCCTAATCTTGATAGCTTTGTAGCTATTGGAGAAAAAGGAATATGTGAATATTTGGAGGAAAAATGTCTAGGCACCATTCATCCCGTCCGTCCTACATGTTGTTTTCGCTAACTTATAGCTTCTCACTAGACCCGATGTTGTTTGGTGTTACTGCGAAATGTCTGTGGTGTCATTTTGCACAAGTCATTCATTGGGAGTTGAGGCTTCTCGAGCAAACAAAGTCATGGATGTCCTACTTGGAAGCATGTAGGCACTATGGCTAGGAATGTGTCCTGTTGGTCCATGCCTTTTTCAAGGAGAATTCAAGTACAATTGGCGGTAACTATGAAGTGGAGGAGAGTATTGCAGGTGTGCATGTGGAAGTTGTGGGTGGTGAGAGAGAGGATGATGATGGAGATGTAGTTGAGGCTGAGGGTAGCCATGTTCAACATACCAGAATGGCAGACGAATGGGAGAACATTGAATTATAGAAGATGACTTGGAGCAGGAAGACCAACAACACCATGGGCATCTCACACAACACCAATGTCTTCGTCATGGCCCTATCACTACTTGTACCCACCCCAAGTATGTAGCATTATAGTTTTTGGTTTTACCACATTTGAATTGACAAATGCAGCTTGCTAACCATTACCATGTTTTCACACGCATGTGGGTAGATGGCCACGAAGCTAGGAGCTGCACATACGGGCACATCCCCTATGGATATCTCATGGGATGATTTCATCATGGACTTCATAATGCATTCAGATATGTTTGGAGGCTCACAGCTGTTCAGCACGCTACCCCCCACGCAGCTCGTGTGCCTTGTGGATCCCTATGGCACACCTCCTACTACACTAGTGAAGGCGAGGACTATCCGACCAGTTGACACTCTCAGGACCTAGGTGGTTACCATTGGTGGACCAAGAGGGGCCTGGTATGGGGTGGGCCAAGGGTCGTGCCCAGCAAATTGGACAGGGAGACAGACAGGAAGCTCAGTAGTACCACATTGTAGTCTTTTGCACCTTACTATCTAAGTAGCATGTGGGTCTCAATATTGTGTTATATGATTTTCCTATTGTTATGACCTTCTATGTTGTTGTTTACGTCATGTTCTTGTACTACATCACGTGGTAAGGAGCATGACATGAGGGGAATCCTATCATGACTAACATACAATGGTGTCTGTCAAGACATAACATAGAATCTTGAGGTAAACTGTTAATTTACATACATAAAAGACTTAAAAAGTAATAACATTTTGTTGCCCAAAAAAACCCTTTGGAACATTAACATACTAATGAGAAAGAGCTAGGATTTATTTAGGGAATTTATTGAAGACAATGTCGATGCTATGCATATGTTACATTTGTAATGCCTGGGAAATGAGGTTCCAAATACTACTAAAGCATTGGACTCCTATTTCTACCTTGTAAAATAACTATAGTGAAGGGCTGACTTTTCCTTAAACCATCTCATTTTTGGTAAGGTCTCAGTGGGTCTTTACCAATGACATTGACTAGCCTATGACCGAAACACTAACCTAGAGCAGTTATATCTGTCTAGTGACTAACATTTTGCTCTCCCCACTTTCTACCACATGGGTTCAACCATAAGTATAGTACCGAGTGAGAGATCATGTGTGTAGGTCTAAGTTAGTTTGTAATGAACAATTGGCATAGTGGAGTGAGTTGAATCTCGAGTTTTGCAAAGGGGTTGCAATCTCTAGATTTTAGGGTGCTATCTGATCATGGGCAGTCTAACTAGTCTGCTAGCCTGGTCTAATTAGTGTACACTGATAGTTTGACAAACTAGTGGTTGGTGGTCTAACTGACAAGTGGTTGGTGGTCAAACCGGTAAAGGGCTAGTGATCTGACTACCATGGTAGCAGTGGTTAGACTGGCCAGAGTGAGGTTATTCTAGAAAATTGTGAAATTGTGGGATTGGATTATGGGATGATCTTGAAACTCCGGTCATTATTGCATTGTGTTTCATGTTGCATGTTTATGCTAACGTGGGTCAAGTTGTGAAGAACTTGTACGTAAAAAATAATTTCTTGGTCTATCAATGTGCAGGGATACTTGGAGGCAACTGTGGTCAACGATGGTGACAAGGACAAGGTTAGGGTGGATCAAGGAACAGAGCTTTCAAGGATGTCTTGTGGGATAGCTGGGCTCAAGCCTAGCATAAGGAAAGTCAAGGAATGGGTTTGAAGGGAAGGTTCAAGCAAATGGTTGGATCAAGTGGCTTTGTTGGTTCAAGTGAGACATAGTCCGGACGGAGTCAGAAGTAAGAGAGACATACAGATATGAAGGAAAGCCATTGATCACCCTACACTTGGCGTATATGGTGGCTTGCATGACAAAGATAAAGATAGAGTCAAGGAAAGGTGCCTAGAAGCTTGTTGGGGGCATTTTGAAAAAATGGCTAAAATTGGACTTGAGACCTATACCAAAACTATGGCACAAGGAGGAGAAAGGGAAGTGGTTTAGGTTAAATAGAGCCATTCTTATTATCCTATTTCTCTTTCTTTCCAACCAACAACTCTTTCATTCCATCATTCTATCTTTACTCTTTGTTAGACCATGTGGTGGTCGTGCATTTTGCATTGAAATTTGCATTTGGGTAAGCTTCGGTCGATGTGTCTTTGTAAAACTGGATCTCAGGTTTATTAGTCTGACTACTTTGTATTGGGCGGTTTGACCAGTTGGCTTCGACCACGCTTGGTAGTCAATGGTCCAGACAGCCTTGTGTTGGGTGGTCTCTGTCGGATCCCGGAGCAACAACTCCGAAACCCTCTGTGTTAATCACACTATCCTAGGAAAAACTAGTGCACACATGGTTAACAGGGATACATATCACGCATAATCACTACTTTATTATAAAGCAAAGTGTACGAGCCTTATTGTAGGACCCATATTTTACAATCCAGATTCCTCTGTGATTCCACCGCACTATTCCTTGGATCAGTAGATAGTGTTTACAGATTACAGTTCTGAATATCAAAGTACATATCATGCGGAAGCGTAAATATAATAGTAGACTTACTCATGGGCCGATTAGGCCGAAATCATTAAATTACAGTAGCAGAAGAACGAAACACATAGGTGGGACCTTCAGGACATGCCCACAGGCAGCCAACTGGAGGTTCGCGACCTAGCCCTTGACATCTTCATCTTCTTTGCCACCATGTCCAATAGTGTTGCTGAAGCGTAGTGATCTGATTCCTGATTCTAGATTTGTTGTAAAAGCGAGTGTGAGCACAAACCACCGTGCTCCGCGAGCCAATACACAGGATGCAGTTAAATAATATGCATGGCTTATCAAGGGAAGGCTCGGGTTATTTTATTTGCCATAAATCGCTTTTGAAATATGATACATAGAAATTTCCTAAAACCTAGCAGTTTGAACTGAAACATAAGGTGTGAAAGTATGCATTAATAATAGCGATCCAGATTCCATCCACCGTTACATGGCCTCTGCACCATATGCTTAATCCTTCAGCGTCATAACCGCTTAACTTATCACTGGGGCGACACCCAGGGCAACACAAATAATGGCCTTTCTCTGCCCTCCACTTTACCAATTCCACCCACAAAGTTTTTGAAATAGAACTATATCTAGTTAAGTTCCCGTGTCCGCCCTTGACCGTGGGCATGGCTATTCGAATAGTTTTAGACTCTGCAGAGTTTGCACACTTTACCCACAAGAGATAAATCCACTCGTTGCCCCACATGATTCCTTAGCCATGCGGTTGAGTAGACTATCACAGGATTGTTACAATGCATAGTCCTACTGTGGTTACGCCCGCTAAGGTCTATCTTCCATAGATGCACACATCTCTCGGGAAGGGTCCCTCATGAGCCATCACGGGCAAAGGTGGAGATGAGGCCATCCATCCCTTTGCTCGTGGTCATACCTTCACGTAACCACCTTAGAGCCACACAAATTAGTAAACCCTGCCTACACTTTGCCAGCTTGTGGTTGTATTGTTGTACACTAGGAGGCCATCACGAGATTCAGTCCTTAGGGTTATTTGGGCGGTTCTACCACTAACCACTTTGTGCTTTTACTGCACCACACATACACACCCTCAAACCATCCGCCCAAATAATTAAGCAACTTGAGGTTTTTGGAAGCATAAAATATCCATAACCAAATATACCAGTCATTTCCACCATGACTGCCCAAACCAATTTCTCATGATTCAAAATGATGCTTTGGGGCATTTTTGGTGCCCCTGATTATCTAAACAGTACTAAGCATGGCGTATAGTTATTGACTTATTTTTGAAAGGTTACTATTATAATTTTGCTAGGGTGACAAGGCTCAGATATTCAAATGTTTCAAAGGAGGTATAATACAAGCAAGTTGAATAATGGGTATATAACTAGAATCTTCGAACAAACATATATTTGCATATGAAATAGCAGCATGCAATTTTGATAATTTAAACAAAAGTAAATTTGTAGAAAATATACGTTCAACATGATCAAAGTATTGACTCGCCTTGCGCGGTTTACCACGATCCTAAGCTCTCACAATGCTTTCTCTTGAGCTTCGGGGTTTTTATCTTCACTTCGCTATCGATTATGTTTGATCCATTGATTCTTCGGGACTCCAGTTTCTAATTACGCGATAAGCGACTGAATCCACATAAAAGAAAGTAACTCAAAAGATCCAAATAAACCCGAACAAGCTCAATTTAAATTTATTACAAGTTAACGGGTGATTCGAGTGATTGAGGCAAGGCCGGTGGTAGAATACGATGACTTGGTCTTTTTATTAGTAATCTCTTTTATTATTTTTGTATTTATCAAGGAAGTTCCATGAGTTAGGTTAGACGTGGAGCATTATTTTGTCGAGCGCTAATACTCAGGGCTTATGATGTTTACAGTTAAGTTCTATATTATTATTCATTAAATCTAATGTTAAGGTTTAATTTATGGCACATTATCATTTTGTCTATACCTCAATTATAATTAGGCTTAGCTTTATTTTTAATTTTAAATTTATTTATTTGGGCCGAGCTTGTCATTTGGGTTCATATTTCAATATTAAAATATATCAGTGAGATTTGTTTCATTTGCTTTTGTGCTAGAATAATCCCATTACAATTATTTAAAGTTTAACCATAATCATTTTTATGCAAATATAACCTCTAATTACATTTGAGTATCATAGCCTATGGTTGTTGGCTTAGTATTCACATTGCTTAATAGTAACAAGGATTATCCTAGTCATTAGGGTTAAAGACAATATTTTATGGCTTAACTTTGCAAATGGTCAATTTCTTCCTCATTTTCTAATATGCAAAGATTCATGATTTGTTGTGTAGTAAACTTCTATTTGATAGGTTATCATTCCATGTGAGCATTTACCCAAATTATATTCCTACTAACTCTTTTTAATTGGTAAAGATTTACCATAGTTACTCAATTTCTACTTGTTAGAATATCATGGAGGCTTGAACCTACACACTAGTCCTAACTAATACCTCACTATACTTTAAGTTAGGAATTTAGGATTTAATACACAAGGTTAAAAGAATATTAGCTACTACATGTAATATTTAATTCATGTTTAAGTATTTATTAGGCTTATTTATTCCCTAAATAAATTTTGCGTCTCTTCTAAATCTTTTTCTTGATTTTTCTCACTTTTCTGGACTATCAACGTACAGCACAAAAAAATTAAACCGAAAACCCCACCTCGGTGCTGCGGAGCGGAGGCTCGAACGCGTGCAACCGAGGCAAGTTTTGAGAGCGAGCGTAGCTAGCCAGTATTCCCCTTGATGTTACCTGACTCCATAGGGTGAAAGGTAGAATTTAAGCCGAGTCTGCAGGGGGGCCGAACCGGGGAACTCCGGGCGGTGGGTTCGCAGGCGAGGGGCAGCTGGGGGGCGGTTGGTGAGGGGCAAAACGGAACGTCGAGATCACGGGGAGGCTGAAGGTGGTGGCGGTGGGGACCGAGGGGCGCCTGAGGTGGGTCGGCGGTGGAGGCCATGGGCGGCGCAAGCGTGCGCACGGTGCCGGAGGAGGTACCGGCGTTGGGAGGCCCAGGTGACAGTGGTGGAGAGCTGGCGGGGCCACGATGGAGCTGCAGTGCAGAGGAATCGGCCGGGGATGGCTTCAATCGGCTAATCCTTTGCCGGCCGGAGTTGGAGGGGATGAAGCGCACCGGCGAGCTAGGGGCGCCGGGAGATCAATTCCCTTCGGGAGAAGGTAGAGTAAGGAACGGCGATGCAAACGGGAGCTGCGCCAGCTTTTATAGGCAGCGGGGCTGGGTGCCGGGCGTGGCTGACCAGGCGGTGGGGCAGGCGGCGATGGCAGGCGGCGGTGTCATGCGACGGAGCAGGGCAGTGGGATTCAGGGGATCCGGGCGTGATGATGGCACCGCGCGCGTGACAAGGCCGGGCGGAGCGGGGCCGTGTCGCGCGGCTTTGGCTGAAAGGAGAAGGGGGAGGGGGACCCAGGCGCGCGGGGAGAAAAAGAAGGAAGAAGGAGCCGTTCGCGGGGTCGGGCCCAGCTGTAGAGAGAGGAGATCGGGAGAGAGGAAAGAAAAAGGGAAGGAGAGAGAAAAAAGAGTAGGGCCCACCTGGAAGTGAAAAAGAAATGCTAGGGCACTGTTATGAAATTTTGATTTTTAATTTGATATTTAGTTTGCGTAAAAATTTACTGATCTTTGGAATTTCGCATATTATTCAAAATTTCAGTTTTTATTTAAACCTTGTATCTAATTTTGGATCTCCAATTCAAGTCTTGGTTCAACTACAAAATCTAATAGTCTACTATTTTCAATTTAATTTTGTAGTGAATTGTTTATGCAAGTTTTTGAATGCCCAACCTTGGGTTTTTGGTATGCTATTTAAATTAAAGATGGAATTCTTGGTTTCATTTTATTGACTCGAATTTAAATTCAAGATTTTGGTATTTTTGAATTCAAGGTCTGTAATGTCAACATGTTTTGCACTTGGGATTATTTTTGGGGCCATCAGTTTGCAGAGCATAAAACTCAGAAAACTTCAAATAAATATTCAAAATAAGTTTGAATACTAGAAAAGTGCAAGAAAAGATTTTAAAAGATTCATTTTTCAAATATCTAAATTTTGGGATGTTACACTTATGGCCAAGTATTACAAAAAAAGGGCTCATGGCCAACCACAAAAGTAAACAGTGGAAGATAAATAAAAGGAACAACCCATCCTGTATGCCCACAGGCGAATGACTGTAAGACATAGCCTATTCGTTGCAATCCTCACTGAAGTTGAAGCCGTCATCCTCTGGCGACAGAATTAAGCAAGCTGAGCACATAAAATACTCCACAATTTACACCAGAAGATTTAACAGAGTTAATGCATGCATAGGTGTTGACAAAGAAAGGCATAGTATGGTTATTTGCACAAAAGCACATTTGGAGTAAATACTGTAAAGTAAGTGCAAAAGCTAAATTTAATACAGTATGTAAAAGCAATACTTGATAACTAAAATAATATCGTTAGTGCAGGAACCAACCTCACACTAACCTATCCACGGGTATCCCACCCGGACCAATTCTCCAAAAGAGTTCACAAACCAGATTTTATGAAAAACCAAAGTCTAATATGTGAAAAACCATACTCAGCATGTCCTTAACTGTGGACACGGCTATCTAGGATAGTTTGTTACTCTGCAGAGGTGTACAACTTCACCCACTGGACATGTCCTCTCATTTTGCCACGCGATTAACACACTGCCTTAGGTGTGCGGCTGAGAGTTCATGACAAGGCTGTTACAATGTTCCATTACCAAATTAGTGACGCCGCCACTAAGGTTTCACCACAACATGAATCCACATGTTGGAGCCCCCTCTTGTGCCATGTGAGATCTCATGGCCTACGCCACGCTTACATTCAGCATATAGCGAAACTAAAATAGAGCTTCACAAATTACTTAACTAGGTCTGTCCCAGACCAGACTTGTGGTATTACGGTGTAACTTTGTAATAGTAGTTCACAGACTGGTCCTTAACTTGACTTAGGCACCAACCACATACTCCTTGTGCCTGGCAATCAACATTGTGTCACCAAACAGCAATGCATGCCAGCAAACACCCACCACCAAACCATTTGCCTAAGTCTAAACCAAGTGTTTATATTTTGTTTTGAAATAACTCATAGTCTTTCTTGACACACCGAAGTCAAGAATACATTTCAAAAGCTTACCATTTTATGTGAAAAAGTTATCCCAAAACAAAATTACGTCTAAGCAGGTCTAAGCATTTGATACAAAGTTTCTCTAGTCCATACTAGTGTATTAACTAGAGTTTTATCTAAGGTGACAAGGCATGTTTGTTCAATATCAAATTTGGCCATATACAAAGGGATTTGGTGTAACTAAAGTTTAAATCAGATTTGAAATAATTTGAATAAAAGTACGCATGCATAATAACTTTTAAAAACAACATAAATAATTTGAATTACTGGGAGCAACATAATCAAAGGTGTAACTTGCCTTGCTTGAAGTCCTGTTGTGATTCGTCGAAGTAAAACTCTTCGGATTCGTCGAAATCTATATGCGAAGAACCAAAACAAATTCAAAAAAATTCAAATAAAATTCAAAAATAGATCATAAATAGATAGTTTAGGATTTTAGAAAAATTTAGAAATTTGAACGGGTCAAATCGGAGTTAAAATGAAGAAATACGGGCTCCTTGAAGATTAAAACTAAAAAAAAGAAAAGACTAATTTTTGGAATTATTTTTATACTGAAAAATGCTATTATGACGTCAGCATTCAATTTTATTTCTTGGATGAATTATTTTAATATTGAAAAATGTGTTATTTCACTGACAGGTGGCCCGGGTCTGTGGTGGACTGGGTTCACATTTTGGCTCGGTCTACCGTGGATCGGGTCCTCAGCCGATGTGGCAACGTGCTGACAAGGCTGGGCCGTGGCGCCAGGTGGATACCACGCGGCTGCCATGCACGCGTGTGCGCTGATGTGGTGGCACTCGCCGGAGGCAGCGCTTGGGCCTGTGGCTCGCTGGCGCTCCGGCGCCTGGCAGCGGCAGCCAAGACGTGCAACAACAACAACAGGGAGGAACGGGGAATCGAGCTCACCTTGGCATAGGGTCCGAGGGGCTCGAAGATGGGTCGGCAACGAGCTCTAGCGGCGGCGGCACTCAGATAGTGGCAGCGATGGGTCTCCGGTGGCGGCTTCGCTCAGCGAAAGGGCAAAGGTCGGTAGCCGGGGCACGAGGAAGTTGGCGGTGGCGTCGGCGAGGCACGGAGTAGACCGAGGCAATGGCAATTGCTCACCGAATCTCTCGGGAGGCCAAAGTGAAGGCAAGCATGACGCGGGGGTGCTCGGGCATAGGAGAGAGGGAGAGAAGGGGAGAACGGGGTGCGGTGCAAAGAGAGGGCGCTCTAGGAGGGTTTTTTATAGGGATGGCGAGGGTTAACAGCCGAGCACGAGCTTGCCAGAGTTAACCAGCCGCAGGTGGTGTGGTTATGGCGAGGAAATGCCGACTTTAAAGAGGAGGAACAGGTGGAAATGAATGGAAGAGTGAAGGGGCTCTTAAAGGTGACTTTTCCCCGGTTAATCAAGAGGTAACGATGGCATTTAAAAGCTCGAGCGGGGCGTTAATGGCGGCAGTTGGAGGAGGAAGAAGGAGAGGCAGAAGAAGGAGTTGACATGCGGGCCCTGCATTTCGGCGAGAGAGAGGGAGGAGGAAGGGAGGGGCGAACAGCTAGATGAACACCACGTGTCACTGAGAAGATTAGGGCTGCCGGTTTTAAAACGAAGGAGTAAGTGGAAGGGAACAACTCAGATTAGATCGGGCATCGGGGCGGATTGAATCCAGAAGCGCCACATATTGGCCCGAGATTAATCCGGATTTAAATTTTGTTTTAAGTTTTAACAAATACCAAAAAGCTTTATAAATACTTAGAAAATAATAAATAGTATCTAAAAATTCCATAAAATTTATAAAAATTCCTGGTGACTTTTTAGGCTTAGGAAAAATATTTCCAATTTAATTTTTACAAAAATACTTTTTAGCTTTGAAACTGATTTTCAAATTCTAGAAAATTCTCAAAAATACTCTAAATCAAGGAGAACTTAGGAAACGCAAAAATAAACTCTTTTTGACTTAATTAAAATATTTAAAGTAAATTTTCTTACTTTAGGCTTTGAAATAAAATTCCAGATAAATCCAAATAAACCCAGAAAACCCATAAAATGCAAATAAAAATTTTGGGATGTTACAGCCTAGATAGCCTTGTGTTGAGAGCTCCAAATGGCACACTTCGACCATGTCTAACTGTGAACACAACTGACTTTGACCACATCTGGATTAAATCATGGCAGACTTCGACCATGACTGACTTCGACCACGATATTTCGACCCCAGCAAAATGACCACCGTACGTAATCATAGATTTTGACCACTGTAGTTAATCATAGTTTTTGACCTTTCAACAGGAAACTGTCATATGCTATAGTACATTTCGGTGATCATAGGTACAATACTTTTCATGGTCGTAGCTACAGTCCTGGTCGGTACTTGATGATCATGACTTCGCTGTCATAGTCGTAGACCTCACGGTCTACTATTGTTTTCTTTGGTTTTCCGGTTGGTTGTCGTAGACCTCATGATCAATAGTCGAAGGCTTTGCGATCGATTGTCGTAGGCTTCACGGTCGATACTTGTAGACTTTATTATCGGTTCGAGTGCTTCATTTCTTGTGATCTTTGAGTACCTTGAGTACTCGTATCTGATGGGTTGAGAGCTTCAGTGGACCGATCGGTAGTGGTTGCTACATTATCAGAAGGTACTTGGTGGTTAGTAGTATAGTACTAGGTACTAGGGAGCAGTTGTTGGTGATATGGTACAAGTCGGTACTCGATGGTTCAGTGGTCGGTAGTGATACTTGTGATTCCTGAATGTTATGCTGGTCGATAGTAAATCACAGGAGGTGCAGTCCTGTAGGCTTCATCTCGTGTTGAGATAGGAGTTGTGGATTGAGTCTATAATGAGAAGATTGAGAGTTTGAATAAAACCCGTGTTTGCAATGGTTTTGGGTCCCTTGTTTTTCAAAAGAGATAGAGTTGTGTGTTCATGTTTGGGTCGGACACAATTTGGACATTAGCCTATAAATTCAAGGAAAGGCTATGGGTTAACGTGAGGTTTTTGGTGGTATTGTGTTTAGTAAGTTTTGAGTGGGCTTTCGTCGAGAAAGCTTTTAGGGGTGCTTGTGAGGGCACTTTGTAAATCCACAAAAGTCAAGCAATAAAAATAGTCTTGAATTAATCTGGTTTATGATTTGCTTGAAGAGTGTCGGTGATTGTAGGTGGATTGGATCTTACTACAATGAACAAGGCGATCGATTGGAGCAGGTGAACAAAGCAATCAACAAGTGGTTGAAATCTTCATCGATCGTCAGGAGATTGTGAAAGGCAGCGAAAATCATTCACCCCCCACTCTTCGATATCCTTTATTTCCTATTTTTTCCCTATAATCTAATCCATAATAAAGACAAAATAGAGGAAGAACCCATATTGAAATAGACCTAATCCAAATCCAATAGGAATTAAATCAAGATATACAATTGATAACAATATGCTGCATAGAACTAGATATTGAATAACGTGTTAACTAGTTCATCCTTGTAAACACTTTGAAAAGTGTGCATATTAGTGAAAACCTAGTATTACGGGGTTGACAAATTCCGCAAGTCCTTAGTGTGTTTAGACCCCCCAAGGGGGCTGGTTTAGTCTATATAGGAGAGGGAGGAGATCTAGTGTTAATTAAGGAGAACATTTAGAAAGAAAGGATCTTAGGCTTAGACTAGTTCCATCTCTCCTTCATGGTGTGTGCAAGAACTAGGGCTTGTGAAGGGTCCTTTATAACCAACAAGCTAGAAGGAATCATCCATTTTTATGCAATAGATGAAGTTCGTACAAATCTTGTGTTATTGTCTTCCATTTGCTTGTGTTCTTGATCTTGTTTTGGATGATTTGGTCATTTTTTTGTGCTCCTCTTGGTCTTACTATGATTCATGATGTGTAAGAGGCATTAGTAGATCCTTGTGATCAATCCTTGTCCATCTAGATCACCCCTATAGCAAGAATCAAGTTCTTGTTTGTAGATGTTTTAGCCCAAATGATTTACCATATTATCTTGCTAGGACATATGAGAGTAGATTTCTATGTCCTCATGACATAGATCATCATGAGCAAGAAGTAATTTGGAAATTAGGGTTTTGGTGTTCTTGTGACCAAGATCCTCATTCTCAAATTAGATGGAGCCAAGTTTATTGCAATAGGTTCCTGATACCTTGAGGAAGGTCCATACCAATTTTGGTTGCATTTGGACAAGATTTGATCAAGATCCGTCAAATTTGGTTTTTGTCCCAAGGACTTCTACCTAGAAATAGGGGAGCGGTTAGACCGACCTGGGTGATCTGATTGGTTAGAGGGTAAAATCCCTAGTTTTGGGTCTTGTTGATCCTAGATTTTCGTAGGTTCATTGTAGGAGGTATAATTGAGCTTGATGACTTCCATAGTTATTTGAGTAAAGATTTTGAATACTTGGGCATTTCATAAAAAGCTTCCACAATCGTTCAACCCTTTGATTACTGCCATCGGTTCAACAAGTGGTATCAAAGCTCAGTTAAGCTCTTCCTCATATATCTTAACTGGTCTTAGACCCATGGCATCAGACAAGTATTCCACCAAACCACCCATCTTTGATGGGGCCAACTTCCCATATTGGAAGGAACACTACAACAAGAAAGGTTTGTAGAGACATGTTATTCATGTGCTAGAGACATTTTAAGTCATCTCCAAGGGATTGTAGAGTCATTTTCATAAAGCATCTTAGGTGCGTCTCCCCATGAACCATGTCAAAGACTAAAGAGATGCATTGTTAAGCATGTGCACAAGATATGACATGTTTTATAGAGATGGTAAATTGCATGCTTATCCTTGTGGATATATTTTGACTTACACCTTGTCTCTATTGATGTAGAGTCGCTTTGTTGCGTGCTAAGAAAATAGAGCCATTGCAATGGAGGAGCTAGCACTTTCAGAGTTCCAGCTCAACAAATTACTGCATCAGACAAAAACACAAGAGATTAAAAGGTACATATATAAGTACCATCCTCAAAAATTAATTTTGCTTGCTCATCACCCAAAAAAGGAATTTTAATTATGACAAATCCATGTGACATAGATGGTGGTTGGAGTTGAGATTGGCTCAAGAAATACCGATTGTCTTGGACCAAGTCCTAAAATGGTACATGTGGCCCATGCCTTTCCTCTAGGGGCCCTCCTTCTTTAGATACTGAATTGAGCTCACAAAGATCATCTCATTCATCTATATTGTGGATGACATCTTTGATCTTGTTGGAACATAAGAGGAGCTCTCCCTCTCACTAAGGCAATCAAAATGTGAGCTTGGATATTTATTATTATGATGAAAATATCACCCATTATAGGATCAATGATAATTGTCATGGAATTAGACTATATACTTGATATAGATAGATGGCGTGTTCACAATTTCATACTGATCTCACAATTGAATGTTGTCACAAATTTTAAAGGATGAAGCACAAGAAAGATTTGATGGATCATACTGTTAGTGATATGCCCTAGAGGCAACATGGAGATGTTATATATATATATATATATATATATATATATATATATATATATATATATATATATATATATATATATATATATATATATATATATATATATATATATATATATATATATATATATATATATATATATATATATATATATATATATATATATATATATATATATATATATATATATATATATATATATATATATATATATATAGGTGGTGCCTAGGCACCAACATCCGATACATGTGTATGATTGATAATTTTTTGAGTTTGGGTATGAAAATGTTTTATACCCTTGATATATTTATGGTAAGTAAGTTTTGAACTCAGTTCAAATTAGTTTGAACTACTTTTGAGTTCAATGCAACTACAGATGAGTATATACCATAAAAATAGTTCAAACTAATTAAACTGAAGTTGAATTTAAATTTTTTGAGTTTGACATCTCAAATATACTTTTTATGGGTATATGAAGATACCCACATCAAACGTTATGAATCTCGAAGCAAATCAACTGGTATTGATATTGGTGCCTAGGCACCATGGTGCATGAAACACTCGTCCTATATATATATATATATATATATATATATATATATATATATATATATATATATATATATATATATATATATATATATATATATATATATATATATATATATCACATACTATGTTTATGATGCATTACTTTGTTCCTTGAAATAGACATTATCATTATTGATCAATGAGTATGTGACTTATTCATGAGACTCTTAATGCTAAAATGTTGCTATTTCTAAATGATCCCTGATCATATATCATATGAGGAACGAATATGATTCAAAGATCAGCATATGTATTGATTGATGATCATGTCTCATGGATCATGGTATGGTGATACCAAATCAATAATATGGACATGTGTTAGTGAACATATGTTGGATAGACCTACCATGAGACACTGCAGAGATTCCATGTGTCATCAGTTGGTCTCAAGTAGTGTTTATGTAGAATCCTTAGACTTGAGATCATCATGGTTCCCAACATGCGTAGTAGCTTATTTTGGGACTACTAAACACTACTCCGTAACTGGGTAGTCATAAAAGTAGTCTTCGGGTTTGCCATGAAACATGTAGTGGGATGTGAATGATCAAGATAGAATTTGCCCCTCCTTATGGGAGAGATATCTTTGGGCCCCCCGATGTAATGGATTATGAAAGTGCATGGCCATGCCAAGGTGATTGAGGAGTCAATCACAAGTTTATAATCCATCACAAAATCGAGAGAGTGATTGAGCTATTAAGAGGATGACACATGTCTCGCCTTGAGCTCAATCTATATCGTGAGGCAAAGGGATTCGTACATGAGAACATTACAAGTTTAGCCGATATGATCTTTACGTATACTTTGGGGTTAATATGTCTTACTAGAGGCCGCTATTAACAGGGTGACCGGAAAGGCATTTCCGGGTCGCGACCAAGTATACGTGAACCTACAAGGTCGCACGCTTAACGGGTTAGAACACTAATTCGAATATGATTCGGATGTGGGCTCAATTCGAATAGAGATCCGAATAGACTCCTATTGGGTCTCGGTCCACAAGGCCCAAGTGAGGAGGTCTATATATATGGAGGCGAGGGGCTTAGGAACACACGTTTTTCTGTGAACCCCTAGCAAAACCCTAGCCACCACCTCCCGAGCCAAACCCTAGCCGCTCACGAGTGCTAGTACACTCGCGATCGGCGTTCTAGCCCCGGACGTGTGGATACCGGTGGAGGCACTGCTCGTTGCGATGTTGATCGGCATCAACAACCTACAGATTGGATCTGCTCGTGGTGTGGTTGATCGCGTGGAGGAGACGATCTGTTCGGGACGATTGGCTAATTCTACTACTACCTCGACGCGCGTGGTTGGATCGGCTTCTCCAACTCTTCTTCCGCTGCGCTGCGCATCTAGTGGTAACGATCCATGATCCCTCCTTAAGCATGATGTCCTTGTGTGCGTGGTAGAAAAGTTTTGTTTTCTGCTTTCGTAGCCTACGCGCATTCCTTTACATACAAGAAATTCTACCTAAAAGAGAACCCTCAATGTGACCAAGGTGATGTAGAGGAACACATGTTTAGCCTGATCATGAGTGCATGGGAGGAGCTCAACAGAGAGTGCTTCTCCAGAAGGTCCTTCTCCTCCAACTTTATTGAACTAAAGGTGATTTCATTTTATTCCACTTCAATATATTTTAAATAAGAATATGAGGCTACCTAAGGATGAAAATATATATTTGCGCAGCTATACAAGGAGGATTACATCAACACTACGAGCTCGTGGTTGGGGTCCACCTACAGGGAAGCCAACCAGCATATCAAGACCAAGTCGACACCTTTCCCAACTCTTCCTCAAGGTCACCACATCACTTTTGGTCCAAGTCAAGCAAGAGTTTAAGTTGGATACATTTTGGAATCCAATTCGGCCTCCAAATCAATTCAGATTCAGCCTGACAAGTCCAACTTCAAACATGCATAACTTTCATATACAGGGTTTGTTTGAGGTCCACAGGTTCTTGATGGAAAGCTTTTCTCATCATCTTTCCAACGGATCTAGCCTCACCTCTAAATTCCCTCTATGTGCACTGTAATCATGAAAAGAAGGTGTTGCATCTCCTATTTAGGCCAAATTGGGCCTTGTAATGCTTGGGCCCAAGGGGAAGGCGGCCCCCTCTTGGCCCATACTATTCACAACTGTACTGTTCATGTGAACAGTACAATAAATAGTACCACCCCTTATTTCTTAGTTTGTGTAGTTTTCCCTCCCCTAGTTAAGGAGGCCGTACCCCCTAGTGTCCTTGGATTTCGTTTATGTTTAGTTTGCCTTTGTTGCTACTTATATCTTCTACTTGTGTCGACTAGACCACCCAGTCAATATCCCTATTTGGAATCGCAGCTTATCAGTATTTCACAAATATCTGCAATACATTAGATTGTGTTTTACCTTGTTCTTGCGTGTTTTTCAGTTGCACATAGGAATAGACCTTTGTGGTCAGATCAACCACATTCTTGTCCTGATTGATAATGACTCATAATGTAGTTTAGCGATTGCTTGGTGCTCTGGTCGTGACTGGTTAGAAGCCTACATCATCAAAGTCGTTCTCCTCCTAATCGAATTTATCATTCTATCGGAAGATCATGACCCCATCACACAGAAAGACCCTCAACATTCACCCTATTCTATGCCTATGGCATGGGACCTTCATCCTTATCGAAAGAGTCATCGCCATCCTCTTCTAAAGCTTCCTCCTTGGCCCAAGCTGTCCGGTCATCGATCTCCATTTGATGCACTATGCTATCGACATTCTCTCATGCGTCCACCTGTTCGGTGGGCTCAGCTTGCATAGTGCAATCTTCCTGATCTACCTTAGCAACATCTGCATCCGCCTGTCAGGTGAGCATAGTGTGTTGTGTGCGATATTCTAGTTTTGCCTCCACGACATCGCCCACCACGTCCTCTAGATGAACCGTGCGATGTGCGCCCGAGCTGCTCCCACCAACTGGACCTCCTATGACTCCCTTCGGACATGGTTACACGAGTAGCATGCACTCGTAACTACGTCGCCGGTTGCCTTCCATGAAACCCTTCCATGTAACTATGTGCATCAGTCTCCTCAACTCCCATGGCAGAACGACTCCAAAGCCCATGTGGGACGATATTTCACACCTTAGGGGTCCAATGAGAAGCTGTGTGTGAACCAATACAAGACATCTCCAATTAGAGCATTCTCCGTGTCTAAACGTACCATATTGACTTGCGGAAAACCGCTTAGGTCAACACCATATGGACCTTCATGAATGGTACTAGTAGCGTAATGCACTTTTAATATTGTGGATTCTGACATGACTGATTTCTCATTGCAAATATTACCATTTGTCAATATGCATTCACTTAATACATGCCAAACAAATAAGTATCTATTCATTGCCTACATTCAAATGAGAACAAGAATGGATAAGGCTATTACCTTCACACGAAGGCCTTTTCTCCTTATCAATGTGCTCCCTTCATCTTCTCTCCTTCTCCCAAGCTCTTCTCCTCTTCTTCTCTCCTTCTCCCAAGCTCCTCTCCTTCACTCCCTCTCCCGAGCTCCTCTACTTCTCCCCGTCTCCTCTTCCTCTCCCGAGCTTCTTTGCTTATCCTCCTCTCGTGACCTTCTCCCCCTCTTCACCTCCCCTCTCCTTCTCTCCCTCTTTTTTCTCCTCTCTCAAGCTCTTCTCGTTCTCTTACGAGAGAAATGGTGAGAGAGCCTGTGAAGGGGTCGGGTCAAAGAGAAAAGGATAACCTGGAAGCAAGTAGTCGCTCCATCGTTGGGCAACTAGCCAAGTCACCCAATGGTTGGTGACTAGGGGCACTAGTCACCTCACGGTTGGGCAACATGGGCAAGTCGCCCAACCGTTAGACGACCTGGCCACTTGTCGCCCAACAGTTGGGTGGCTTGCCTATGTCACCCAACCGTAGGATGACAGATGGCCATTTCTACAAAATAATAAAATGAACTTCAAGTTCTTAGCTATCTCATGATCATTGGATTTTATGGCAGGGTAAGGTTCGAAGCTCGACATATAGCAATGTTGGAAGTTACATGGTGCATAGGGTATGGTTACGTGCCTCTATTTTCTTGGCTACTTATATAGTACAAATGGCAACGTGCACGAACCATCAACCCAAACTACATCTAAGATACTTATTCGCCTTTAGGAATTGAAAATACTTGCTGAACAAAAAGGAAGTTAGGCTTGTGGACATACGTACTACTTCCCCCTGCGGGCATGCTCCTTCCTCACAATGACCTCATCCCCATATACTTGTCTATAATGTCCCTTGGTCGCTTGTTAGTCTCCTCGGTCTTGCCTGACTTCTCCTGAATCTTGCAAAGCTTTTTCCCTCTTCTCTTTTCATTTCCTCTCGTCAAACTCCTCTCGGGCTCTCTTCATCGTGGCAACATGGTCGGGCACAAAGAAGATCATGGTCCTCTTTAACCGGTGTCCAGTTCAAGTTGCACCTTCGTTTTCCCTGCCATAGAACAGCAAGTTAGTGATATCTTGAGGAGCTATGTTGAATATCCAGATGGACGACTTATCTTAGTGTTCCCACACTAGAAGGCAAATTGAGCAATGGCACCTATGCCGTGGGCTATGGTGTAGATAACTAGAACATTGCAAAAGCCCTTTGGCCATCGAGGATTCATTAGTTCTCCTCCCTTCCCTTTTTCCTTTCTCGGATGAGGATCCAGGATCTACCATTGATACAATTTGGGTGTTGGCTTGGAAGCAGAAGAGTGGAGTGTTGTTTGTAGGGTTGGAGTGTGCCACAATTTTTTAGGCGGTTCAGGTGTAGTGTTCATGGAGCAAAATTTTGGTGAATGCAAGTGTACTCACATCCGCGAGAAGGTATCTTTGGTTGTAAGTAGGCAATTCAGTCTGAAAAAGTGGCGAGTTGTCAATTGGGTCCAAAAGGTAGCCAATGAGTTGTCAATTCAATTTGAAAAGGTAGGCTAACTGGTTATCAATTCAGTTTGAAAAGGTTGTATGGTATGGTTCCTTCACCCTAACAAGCTGGACCAACGGTGTTGTCACTCAAAAAGTTGCAGAATGGGCCTAGCTTTTTCAGCGTTTCAGTGCCAGCGTATTTCTAGCTTTTCAAAGCTTTTTAATAGGGTTTAGTCTGCCCATCAGCCTTCAGTCGCCCGCTAGCCACGCAACTAGGCCTAGTCACTTGATCAGCACGAGACTGGGCTTCAGTTGTGTTGTGGGCCTACGATGGACTCCGTAGTAGGCCCACCGTGCTACTGAGGATTATTCCCATAAAAAATTTAGATGGTTTATTTATACAAATTGAATTAAAAATAATTTTATTTTAAAAATAATTCATTCGTTGGGTACAGCTCTGAAGCAAATGTGGAACTAGCTAGATGCTTACTCCTTTGGTTTGATGTGGCCTTTATTAGTTTGCCCAGATTTGTCTAAAGCAGATCGAGGCATGTGCATATATATATATATATATATATATATATATATATATATATATATATATATATATATATATATATATATATATATATATATATATATATATATATATATATATATATATATATATATATATATATATATATATATATATATATATATATATCAAGTATAGAGTTAGAACCAGGCATTCCTTCTGCTTTTAATTTGTTGTCCCCAAAGTTACCAACCCCTTTGATCATTGCCATTTGTCATGAATGATTGTCTCCCGGGGTAGCAGGAAGAATATAGTGCGCGCACTACGAGTCATGATCACCAAAGCTTTAGTCACGCAGGTTTCTTTAATCCTTGCTTGTGATTTAGTCTCTGGTATTGTTCCGATCTAACTTGTGAGCTACAAAAGATTTCCTGGACCAGCTTTCTAGCTAGCTTAGCTTGTTGGACAAAAGCTTTTGAGTCCAATATATACCAATTTACGTTTAACGTTGTATTGTGCATGCGTGCTAGCTGCCATTAGTACTGTGCATTCGTGCTAGACTCCATCGATAGGATAACCAAGAAAACAACTCTGAAGCCATGGATGCCTCTGCAGCTCGTGAGAAGGACAGTTCCCAGGCATCCTCGCTGCCGGAAGAGAAGCTCAACATCGCTATTCTATGCACGGTGTTTGTTTACAAGGCGATGAACGGCTTGGGGATGTTGGCCTCCATCTGGGCGACCGTCGTTCTGCTTGGTGGATTCTCCACGCTGGTGAAGGAGACGGACTTTTGGTACGTCACCGTGATCGCCTTCGTTCAATCAATCGGGTACGTAACTATGTATATATACATGTATACATGTTCCCCAACCTTGTTATTTATTTATATTTATTTGATGCAACTATAGCGCGGACGTCCATCGGGAATCAAACCGTCGGACACCATAGCTATAGCGCAACATTCAATAAGTACCAAAAACATTACATCAAGAGAATTGCTGCATATAATTACATCTTGCAAACATTGCATACACTTCTATTGCCAAACACACACACACACACACACAATTTTTTGCCTACAATAATTGGCGCCATTTTCACATTGGCACTGAAGGGATAAGCGAGGAAGCACAACGGCAGAGAAGGAAATCACATTTCATTGCCTCGTCACACGTGAAAACAGGGGTACAATGGTCTTTTCATGGATGACAAGGATTGAATAATCTATTAAATCTGGATTTAAAACATAATTAAGACTGTAAACTATTGTGGTTGTAAAACACTACCCGAGTACCCCTGGTCGAAGGATTACCATTCATTTACCCGACCAACCACTACTCGGAGATTCTATGGCCCGATAACTAGGCTTAACCCAAAATATCCCCCCATGCGATGAAAAAGAACACATGCGCCTTTGCCCCCAGTAACTGCATGGCGATTCAGCCCTATGCCACCGACAACAACCACCTCATGGTTATTTCTATGATGTTCTCCCACTAACATATAACCAATTAGCAATTATTTGTCAGATCTCTCGCTGACAGCAATCACTTGCTCAGCCAGACATGAGAAATTGACAATATGCCTGTTCGTATGGACAACTGACACCTCTTCGGTGCTATTTAAGCCCTACAGGAGAAGACAAAGAGAGATCGCTCAATCAAGTAATAGGCAACGGAGGCAAGAAATAGCAAAGTTAGGGCTAGTAGCATCCCTTTGTAATCGCTCCATGAGAGCAGGATGTAATCCCTATATAGCAATAAAGATCGTCGACATGATGGAAGGCACTCCCTCAACATGGATGAGAGTTCCTTGGGGGATTTCTACTAGAAGCACAAGATTAACACTACCCGTGATACCCCTACAAATACCATGTACGAACCTCCACGATAGGCCCCCACGATCCATTGGTCAAGATGATACGAACTCTCTTGCGTCACCCAAAGGAGTCAAAAACAACGAATTTGGTGGACATAGACCACCTAATCCATCTATTCCTCCCTCTCTACATCTACTAAGTCACGTAGAACTCGGGATCAAACTTAGATCATCGTACTCCTTCCACCAATAGAATTGCTCCAAGGCCTTTGGTGACTGTTCAAAACCTACAATATATTCATGATATTCTTAACAATCTGGACCCTGCTCTTGCAGGAACTTCGAGATATGCCTAAGTTGCAAGTTAGATATCGGAGATCATCTAGTGAACCATGCAACGTGCTGAGATATATTAGGAGCAGAGGCAGTCGCAAAGCTACACCTTAACTTCCTCTACACATTCCTCACATGGCAAAAGCCGATAGGGTTAGACCGTCAATCATCCGTCAGTAGGTACAAGACCAACTTGAAGGTTTCGACAATGAAGCCATGAGGAAAGAAAGCTCTTCGATAATAAAGCAACCGCTCCCCCTCATCACGACGGACAAAATTAGGACATGGTCCAAGTCATCTATGACATCATCTGAACCGAACATTTGGTCAAAGACACCAAATGAGTCTCCATGACCAAATTGGGTTATCAACTCCCCATTACAACTACCAGAGGAATAGATATCTGACAAACTACAATCCAGCTCCTTTCCAAAGCAGGCATCATGATTTGATCATAAGTTGTCGAGATTTCTTAACAAGCCTCTAGGTAGTAAGCTGGACGGATAGGTTCTAACCATCTAATCTCAAGAATTTCGATCAGAAGTAGAACACAGGGGAATTCTTATAGATTTATATGACTGGAATTAGGGCTATGGGAGGCAACGACAACATAATGGAAAATTATTTATCAACCATTCTCGAGGGTCCTATCCAGTCGTGGTTGTTTAATCAATTGGCCTGAACAATCTACACTTAGGAACAACTTTGTGATCTGCTAATCACCAACTTATAGGGCACATACGATCAACCCAGGAAGGAAGAAGACCTTCACTAGATCTGACAAGAACAAGATGAAACTTTGTAGTAGTGTGTCAAGAGGTTTAGTCAAGCTCATAACTCTATTATGAAAGTGGCTGATTCTTCTGTTATCCAGGCATTCAAGATTGGCTTAAGGAATAGGCGATTTACGAAGGATATCGGTATGAATCCTCCATGGATAATCGTTGACCTATTCGACATGGTTGACAAGTACACCTCTGCTAGTGAAGCGGTTGAGTGGAATAAAGCCACCGATCGAATAGAAAAGATCCATCAACTAGGCCTAGAGAAAAAGGAAAAGAAAGCAAAGGAGATACAAAAGAATAAGATGAATTGCAAGCCAAACACAAAGGAAGTTCTTGCGATCCTAGAAAAACACCCTAAAGGTAAGAAGGATTATTCCGGTCTAATCAAAGAAAAAGCTCCAATCAATGAATCCAAAAAAAGCAAGTGATAGTGTATACTCCACCAAATGGCAGGTCATGATCTCCGCAACTGTCGTGACTGGCAGAAGAAACCTAAGGACTATTACTTATGCAAGGGGCCTTTCCTACTGTCTAGGAGGTCACAGAGCTGAGCACCTAAAAGGACAAAGACAGACATGAAGAAATGGAGTATCAAGAGCCAAAGCACACCATTGATGTGATCTTTGGCGAATCAGCTTCCTATGAGTCCAGAAGACAAATAAAGACCATTGTAGCTTTTATTCCTTGATTCATCTAACTAAACACAGAAATACTTCAGTCATGGCCCTTCACTTTATTGAACCTTGATGCTTGTAATTACTGGGTAGTACCGAAAATGTTGGTGATTTCTTCATAATTGCAATACCTAGCAACGTGTGTATCACTAGAATCAATACATATGGGTGCTTTCAGTGATCAAAGCACGTGTCCATGCTCCGTGAAGTCTAGGCTTTCACTCTAGTTAGATAGTACTAGTGGACACACCCACGTGTGTGTGAGTTGAGGTGTGTGTGTGGGATGTGTGCGTCCTCCTTTATACATACAAAAGTATCAGTACCTAGAAACCATGACTAGAGTTTGTGGTTTTTGGGGTCATATTTGTAGGAATGGCACTTGTCATGTGGAAATGGCAAAAATGGCGCCTCCACCTCATAGCCACCGTGTGGTGGAGGCCAGGAGGTTGACATGTCATGGGATCACATGGCTGTCGTGTAGCCAGGGGCTACCACACAACCGCCATATGGTGGAGCTCGGTGCCGCTTGGTGGCCATGCACTGGAGGTAGTTGCCACACGGTGGCCATGCGGTGCCCAATTAGCATGGTATTTAATTTGGGAATTTATTTTCATGTACATATTCTAGGAATTTTTAGATATAATAAAATATCTCACAAATTTATGAATTTTTGTGCTAAGTTGCCTAACAGATCTTAGTTAATTGTGTAATTTTTTCATGATTTTATGCATTGTTAATTTTACTCAAAATTTGTTGAATTATGCTATTTGTAGGAATTGTTATATGTATCAAACAAGCTAAAAAATTGCAAATTTTTTTGTGGACCCTCCGGACCTAATTGTGTAATTTTTTGTGAATTTTATGCACTCCTAATTTACCATGTTAATTTAATCATAGTTAGCGACATGCGGGCCATCTTTTGCAGTGCCTCATATCCCTCCTTCGCACATATGTCACCCCCTCACTACTATCCCCTTACCCCTCCCTCCTCCGCATATATGTCACACTGTTTATTCCGTCCCCCTTGCCCATGGTGGTGCGCGTCGACAATGACTCCAGAATTCCCATCGACAACACAGTGGGTTCCTCTTTTGCTTGGCTATAAATACTGAGCTCTTGTAGTCGCTCATTGCTCATCTTAACTGCATCTCACTTCTCGTTCTCATGCTCATCACTGAGAATTAAGAGAGTGTAACATAATTAAATTTTTTGGACAGTAAATATCAGAGTAGTCATTACGATTGTAGCAGTGCTGGTTACTTGTAGGAGCCCAGATATTAACATCCGGATTCCTCTGTGATTACTGCACTATTCCCTGGATCAGTAGATAGTGCTCATAGTTACAGTAATGAATATCAAAATACATATCATGCGGAAGCGTAAATTTAATAGTAGACTTACTCATGGGCCGATTAGGCCGAAATCGTTAAATTGCAGCAGCGGAAGAACGAAGCACACAGGTAGGACCTTCAGGACATGCCCACAGGCAGCCAACTGGAGGTTCGCGACCTAGCCCTTGACATCTTCATCTTCTCGGCCAGCTTGTCCAATCTTGTTGCTGAGGCGAGGTGATTGGATTCCTGATTCTGAATTTTGTCGCAAAAGCGAGTGTGAGCACTCCAACCCCGTGCTCCGCGAGCCAATACACAGAATGCAAATAAATAGTATGCATGGCTTATCAAAGGAGAGGCTCGGGTTATTTTATTTGCCAAAAATCGCTTTTAGTAGCATTATTGTTATCACATCATAGTGTTATTATTCCTACCTAAACTCCACACAGCGATTGCCATAATTGACTTAATCCACCAAAGACACACTTTCCTTACTGATTGCTGTCTAAGACTCCAAACAGCGAATATCATCAATTGTTCAATCCACCAATCAAATGTTGCCTAATCCTCAAACAGTGAGCATCATAATCTATATAATCCACCGAGCAAGTACTGCCTAAAACTCCAAGCAGCTAGTGACATTATTTATCTAATATCACTTATTTAATCCACCAATATCTTTTGTATTTTAATCCCCAACAGTCCAATCCTTTTTGTTACTGATCCACAACCATAATTTGCTTTTCCACTTATCACCTGATAATCCATCTCTAACTACTTCACTATTGTACCTCCACCAAGAATATCATTGATCAAACCTACGAATCGCTAGTATACATCCACCAAAATGTCATTGATCAGATCTAGAATTCTCTAACAAATATCCACCAAGAATATCCTTGATCAGGTCTATGATTCACTAATATATATCCACCAAGATTATCATTGATCAAGATTAATCTCCCATAGTTCTTTTCATACCTCCAAATTCCCAAGGTTCAAATTATCCATCTAATATTTGATCAAATCATATTAATCCCATCATTGTCAACATCTTCCAAGAATTTATACTAAGTATTAGTGTTGTAATCCAACAATTACCTTTATACTCCCTAATTCTCCAGAGATCATTTAAATCATCTATCTAGCCTATATATTCATTTAGACTCCACCAATTTATTTTTCCCAGAATTCACACTATCATTATCCCAATTATGATCAACATAAATCAACCAACTTCTTTATGCAATTACCATAAAGAGTCATCTTCTTTTCTTACGACTCTATTTATTCTTCCCATATTTTATTTTGTAAGAATAGAAATGCCACTATTTGAAATACAATATAAAATTTCCTGAGACCTAGCAGCTTTGGAACAAAACATAATGTTCAAGGAATATTAACGTGATTTTCCATACATATGGCATCACACCATATGCCTAATATCACCATAATTTCTCCATACATACGGCATCACACCGTATAACATCTTTCAGCATTATAGCCGCTTAACTTACCACTGGGACGACACCGAGGACAACTCAAATCGGGCTTTCCACGCCTCCACTTTTCCATTTCCATTTTCCAAACATTTTTAAATAGAACTATATCTAGTTAAGTTCCCATGTCCGCCCTTGACCGTGGGCACGGCTATTCGAATAGTTTTTGACTCTGCAGAGTTTGTACACTTTCACCACAAGAGACAATCAACTCATTGCCCCACACGATTCCTTGAAGTGTGGTTGAGCGGACCATCACGGTGACTTTTCAAAGTATCTAGTCCCTTTGTCATCTCATCCTATGGGCCGTTCCCACTTGCGGTGGGTCCCATACGTTGCACGGGATGTTCCCCACGGCTACTAGCGTCGGGGCTCCACTCCTCTGCGCTAGTACGATCGGGAAACTTCACCCTCCACTCGGTGTCCCTTTAGGCCTCCCTTGCCCTTGCATATCCACCCCGCCCACTACCGGTGAGATGAGTCTGGGGTTTCGATAAATTTACTTAGCCAAGTTGTATTTCTGAGACTTGTGGTTGTCTGTTTACATAGGAGGTCATGACAAGATTCGGTCCTTAGTGGTATCTGAGCGGTTCTACCACACTCCATAATTTGTGCTCCCACCGCACCACATACCAGCCCCCAAACCATCCGCTCAGATATTTAAGCAAGTTAGGATTTTTGGGGAGCATAAAATAATCATGTCAAAACATACCAGTCATTCCCACCATGACTGCCCAAACCAGTTTCTCATGATTTAAAATGACAATGATGTTTAGGGCATTTCAGTGCCCCTGAGTATTTATGCAGTACTAAGCATGGCATATAATTAGGGACTTATTTTCAAATGTTACCATTATAATTTTGCTAGGGCGACAAGGTTCACATATTCAAGTATTCCAAAGGAGGTGTAATATTAATCAAGCAAACAATAGGTATATAACTAAAATCTTAAATTAAACATGTATTTGCATATAAAATAACGGCATGCAATTTGATAATTTAAACCAAAATAATTTGCAGAAAATGTAGGTTCAACATGATCAAAGTATTGACTCGCCTGGCGCAGTTTACCGCGGTCTTGAGCTCACACATTGCTTTCTTTTGAGCTTCCAGTCTCTATCTTCATTTCGAGCTTAACCTCGCTGGATCCACTGAATCTTCACGACTCCCAATTTCTAATTTCGCGACAAACGACTGAATCCAAATAAAGACAAATAACTTAAAAGATCCAAATAAATCCGAATAAAATCAATTTAGTTTTATTATGAGTTAAAGGGGTGATTTGGGTGATTTGAGGCAAGGCCAGTGGTAGAAAACGATGACTCGGTCTTTTATTAGCAGTTTCTTTTATTATTTTTATATTTATCAAGGAAGTTCCATGAACTAGGTTAGACTTACGGGCAGACATATGTGTTTGGTTTATTAGATCAATCTTTAGAGCCTATATTCCTAGCAGTCTAGGCTGTGGTATTTTACGGGATTCTACTTACTAATTATTCAAGGTGTACCCTAATAGTAAATTTTAACGATTCAGTGCCGCACGTGCATATTTACCTAACTCATTGATGTTTAATAGGAACCCTTAGTATATTCTTATTTGCTAGTCATCTACTGCTATTGGTCATAATATTATGGGTTTCTTCCGATGGTTTGTTTGTGGGATTATCTCAATGTCCGATGACCTAGGGCTACTATACCTTAGCATCTATATACTGACATTACTTTTCATTTGGTTATACTTTGAGGACCAACTGTCATTGTTACTTTATCCTCTGCATTAGTATCTTGCCTGTTTTAGTTAAACTTCTATTTACTTAGGACCGAGCTTGCTATACCCAATTTTCGTTCCACTAAATCCATCGTTAAGATTTATTTATTGGTGATGTGCTAATGCCGAGGATTTTATTAAGGCCTTCTAATTTAAATGTTTATGGTCATGCCCTATCGGTTATTAAATTTTATGAAGCGGCCTTTATTATCTAATTAAATTTACTATTGAGATCCATCTAATGTCGGCAGGTTAAATGTTAGGGCATATCTTTTATTTACAATTGAGGGTAATCTTTTTAATTTAAAACCTCATTTTTTTATAGTTATCAATTTTATTTCCCTTAGGTTTAACTTGGATGTATTTTCAATTGAGACTCCTATTAAATTCGGACACTTAACCAAAATTTTCTTTATTAATACCCTTAACTAATAAGTAGATTTAGACTAAATAATAAGGCACTATTATTCTTATATAGTAATTATTCCAATGCTAAATTTTAAATAATCTTATTTACATCCTAAGGAATTTTTATTAGCTCTCATGAATTAAATTTTTAACTCTCCTAACTACTTAACTATCAATATGCATATAACCCTATGTCCTGGCGTATGTATAGATTTTATTTAAACCCAAGTCAATTAGCTCAGCTCCCCTGTTTTATTTCCTAATTATTTTCTAATTAAAATGTGCTTAAAAAATGAATCAAAAATGTGCACCGAGGGGACTCGAACATGAGATCTGTGGCGTGATGCATAGCTCGGATGACCAGCTGGGCTGCTGGCCGTGCTGACTGGAATGGCGACTCAATGTAGAAGACGTGAGTCGGGACATCAGGCCCGAAACAGAGCATGCCGGCGTAGCGCAGGCGGCATCGTCGCCGGCGATGGGCGGTGGCCAGGGGAAAGGCGGCGATTAGCCAAATGGAATGTGGGGGAGGTGGGGAAACCGGTGGACGGGGTGGCGCGGCTCGGGACGGTGCTAGGAGGGGTTGGCGGCACCGAAAGCGGCCGGCGGCGGGGGTGGAAAGGGGGCGGCGGCGGACGGCGTGGAGGGGAGGTGGGACAGGGAAGCACGAGTGAGAGTCGACCAGGAGGAACTCACCAGCGGTGGAAGCTCGGTCGGAGAGACAGTGAGGCGCGCCGGCGACGAGAACCGTGGGCGGCGCGGGAAGGCTTACGTGGAGGGGAGGGCTCGGGCGACGAGGAACTCCACCGGCAGCTGGAGGAGGTTCGCGGCGCCATGGCGGAGCTCCAGTGCGCAAGAATCGGCCGGAGAAGCCCCGATGGAGCATTGGCGGCCGTGGAGGCGGCGGCGGCCGGGGTTGGGGAAGAACAGCGATATACGAGCTCCTGTGCATGAGAATCCAATTAGTTCGGATAGGAAGTAGAGGGGGAGCAGGGATGCGATATGACACGGTCATCCAGGTCGAAGCTTCAACGGATGGCCGGAATCGCACGCGGGCACGGTGGTGGCCGGTGCGCAACGCGGTAACAGGGAAGAGAGAAGAAGCGCCGAGAGCAATGGAAGACCGGGGTGACTTATAGCGTGGAGAGGGGAGGCGCTGCAGCAGGCTCACGGGCGGAACCGAGTGACAGGGGAGGTCCGATGGGCAAGGATCGGCGCGGGGCTCGGCGGAGGTGCAGGGCTCGGCGCGGCGACAGAGTGCAGCAGGGCGACAAGACGAGACGAGCACACGGTAATGATGGCCGTGAGCATGCTGCGAAGCCAGAGGAAGCGGAGCACAAGGATTAAAGAAGGTAACGCGGGGGGCTCATGGCCACAGAAGGGAGGAGGAAGAAGAGAAAACGAAAGGAGGAAGCGGGCGTGCGCGCAGGGGAGAAAAAGGGGAAGGAGTGCGGGCGCGGGGTGGGGTTGGGCTGGCTGACGGCTGAGCCGTTCGGCCGGTCTAACCCCGTTTCTTTTTTCTTTATTGTGTGTATATGCGTATACAGATATGTATATGTATATGTATATGTATATGTATATGTATATGTATATGTATATGTATATGTATATGTATATGTATATGTATATGTATATGTATATGTATATGTATATGTATATGTATATGTATATGTATATGTATATGTATATATATATATATGTTTTTATATATATATATATACATATTTATTTATTTATTTGCACATTCATTGTATATACATGTTTATATTTCCTTCATGCCCATATATATTTTTTTGTATAAATACATTTTATGTCTTGTTCATCTTTCTAGGCCCTTTGTATACATACTTGTATTGGTTCTAGTTATTTTTGCCACCCTTTATAATATTTTTTCCAATTTAAATTCTTATATTTTAATTCAAGTTTCTTCCTCCCTTTTGTGGACCACACTTTCATATTTTAATTTAGAATGTTTGGGTTTCTATCATTTGCATATATCTTTTATGGTCTTACTAAGATTAGTTTTATTTTTCACGACATTAATTCTTGAAACCTCAACCACAATTTAAGAAACCCCAAAGAAGATTCAAATCTCAAGAGAAATATATTGTAAAATAATTCAAAAACTTCACGTTTTCAAATTCCAAAATTTCAGGATGTTACATTACTTCCCCTAAAGGGTAGGTAATTTTTTTCTCGCATACCTTCAACGTTATCCCCATAGTTGTTGTTAATTAGTGTTAGTCAGTTAATCATAATTAATGCAGCTTGTATTATGAAGTAAGTAGGTCATAGTAATTTAGTCGTAGTTTTGTATTGTTTATAATATAGTCATAGGTACGGTATGTACAATTTATTAGTGCATGGTACTTTGTGGGGATTAATCAGTCATAATTAATTTAGTGGTAATTAATTAGTTGTAATTAGTTTAGTGTGAATTAGTTAGGCTAAAGAAATTAGTTAGTGGTAAGTAATTAAGTGGTAATAAAGCTATGTTTAATAGTGGTAAGGATGACGGTAATGAATTACTCATAATTAATTTTTGGAGTAATCAAATTTTTGGTGATTAATGAATTATTGACATGTAATTATGTATATATTTGTCATCATTATTTGTTTTAACACTATGGCAGACCGAGTTGTTGTCGCTATAGGTAATCTCGAACATGCAAGAATTGTTAGTGTTCTATAGCGATGGTTTTGTATGGGTAGGACCCGATGGGTTGGATCTATCGAGATGCCAGTACAAGGTGGTCCAGGCGGAGGGGCTCGACGCGATGAATATTCATAAGCTTCAAAGCTATGGAAGGACTTCGCCACAGAGGCAATGACAATGAAACTTGTGACCGAGGGGGTCACCTATACGAATGGCATGTGGGAGCTCGTCAAGGTGAATAGAAGCATAGCATAGAGCCAATACATGCAGGTTGCCTCCCAGCCTGAGCCAACCATTTACAGGAGGTCGATGGTGTACCCGAATTTCATACGCAGAGCTTCGCAAAACCTTGATGATCTCGGGGCGTCTACAACTGGGCAACCATAGGATGAGCTTCAAGATGGTAGCACAGAATGTGCTGTCTCGGAGAGAGGACTCACATGTAATTTCATGCAAATGAGGGGGTGAAATCATGGTGGTCAGCTCACATTGACTGCTACGAGTATCTACCGGACAAGGTTGTTGGGTTGGAGCCTAACGAGGACACCGACCAAAGCTTCGATGGTAGTGATGATGACGCACACCAAATGGGTGGTCCACTTGGGGGAATTATGTCGTCGGAGATGCCCTATGTGACCTCCAGACTTGATGATATTGCGGTGTGTTCTATTGTACTGCCGCAAGAAGAACAGTCCCAGTAAGGGTTACATGCCAACACCCTCTTAGTTGGACAGCGCTTTCCTAGCAAGGCAGCTGTGCAATACATTATAGCATGGTATGACTTATCCATCAACCGTTTGTACCGAGTGCACTAGTCCAACCTGGGATATTATGCAGTGAAGTGCGTAGTGGAAGGATGCCCTAGAAAGGTCAGCGCTTAACGAGCAAAGTTTTTTGGCTCGGTCTTCATGGTCAAGGCGCTGACTGACCACACTTGTGAACTTAGTGAGACCTTGTAGCAACATCAGAACATGACTTCCGCATATGTGGCAATCCTCATCAGCCACCTAGTTGCGACGAACGTGTCTATCTCCCCCAAGATGCTGATGTCAAAAGTTGCCAATCTGGTTGGCTATCCCATTAGCTATAGCAAGGTCCAGTGAGCCAAGCAAAAGGACATTAAGTCCATGCATAGGACATACGAAGAGATGTACAATCTTGTGCCTAGGTTGCTACACCAGATTGTTTAATCAAACCCTAGCATGTACATAAATAAGCTTAAGAGTGAAGATGCTGATGGAGGGCCAAATTACATACTAGACTAGGGGTTCTGGGCTTTTGCCCAGGCCATTGAGGGGTTCAAGTTATGTCATCCTGTGCTTATGATGGATGACACTTTCCTCACAGGGAGGTATAAGGGCACCATTCTCCACCGTGGTAGTGGCTGACACGAACAACCAACATCTCCCACTGGCATTTGCCATTATGGAGAGCGAGAATGTGTCTAGTTAGCTCTGATTCTTGGCTAACTTGAAGCAGGCGATGGTCGAAGATTGGCACAATGTATGCCTTATCACGGACCACAATGCTGGGTTGTTGGTGGCGCTCAACACCATGCAGCATGGGACGAAACCCCCTTACCAATGGAAACGATGTGCAAACTTGGAGGTGCATGATGTATCTTGCATCTAACTTTTTTACACAGTTTTGTAGTAGGAAGTTGTGAAGACGTTTAAGGCATTATGTCTGCAGACCAGAGGCAAAAGTTTTGAGTCCATATGCAGAGACCTCGAAAGCTGGACTACAAGGCATACAAGGGAGTCCACCCTGGAGGTAACAGAGGGAGAGCAACCCAATAGTGCCATAAGTTTCTCAAAGTGGATTCATCAGCATGCTCCTAAATTAGAGAAATAATCCCTTCTCTATGATTAAGATGGTGCGAGGTATGGGACTATAATGACCAACAAGTCCGAAGTGTACAACAGTGTCCTTAAAGGCGACCCCCATCACCACGATCGTCAAGGAGATATGGACTCGTATTGTAGGTTATTTTGTCAATAGAGCCACCTCAACCAAGTGACAGATGGAGGAAGACAAGGAGTGGTCCGAGAACATAAAGAGGAACATGGACTAGAAGATGGAAAAGACCTGAATGCATGACATCCAGGTAGTTGATAGCCTCAGGAGGAAGTATGAGATCAGGCTTTAGCAAAAATATATCAACAATCATGCCAGGGGTGAAATGAAATAGGCATACACCCTAGGTGATGTGGTGACATACACCTGCAACAAGACAAAGCTACTACACAAGCCATGCTTGCATGTATACAAGACGTGTGCACAAATGAGGTAGATGTCTATGCCGTACATCTCTGTGTACTACAATATGTAGCACCTTTTCGGTACATAGAGTGCAGAGTTTCACTCCTGTGGCTTGGACATGAACTATAAGGATCGTTGGTTAGACATGGTGCAATGGGCCCCCAACAAGGATTTGAAGACATTTGGGAAGGGATGTCGGTAGACGCGACGCTTCTAGAATGACATGGATTCTAGCCAACGTACTAGCATTAGACACAATCAAGTGTAGGATATGCAAGACCTCTAGGCACTTAATGAAGGATTGCTCCAATAGATCAAGCTCGTTTGGTCATTATTCAGTGTCATAATTTCATATATTGTCTGCCTTATTTGTTTTATGCACAGTGAAACTTGCACGATACCCACATATGTTGGACCCAACACAACAACTTTGTAGACCGATGTAACCCAACGAGGTAGCCTTGTAGATCGATGTGTCCCAACGAGGCAGCTTTGTGCAGCGACATGATCCAACGAGGCAGCCTTGCAGACCAACGTGACCAAATGAGGCAGCTTTGCGTAGCGATGTGACCCAATGAGGCAGCTTCGTGTAGCGACATGATGCAATGCTGCAACAAGATTCTCCTCGAGGCCGCTGCCTCATGAACGTGAATTTGCATCAACCCAATTGGACTTATATTGCATTTGCTACGTTGGCTTAGTGCATAGGCCATTCATGCAAAAATTCAAGAGTACTACACTACCATGCTTAGATGGAGAAGCAATGCGAAGAGATCAGCCAAGTAGCAAGAGCTACTGTTGCCTACGACGAGCAAAGTGCCCTTGCCAGGAGGATACCTTCCCGCAATGACGCCCCCCATTGCTCCAACCCCTACCATGACATAGATCTCACAAATGAATTAAATTGAATGAATTGTTTGATTAAGCACAATTGAGTGATTACAATTGAATTCAATGTTTCAACATCTAATCACCATTGCCAGGGTGGAACTCTCCAGTCTTGTTTATGACCTCTGCTAGTAAGAATTGAGAGAGGTTTCCATGAATTTTGACGAGTTTGTCAAGATCAAATGCACTTTCGTCGAAGTCCACCAGCAGTCGCTAGGAGCAATGTTATGTCATTATTAGCATGTGTGTGCATATATATACATATATAATCAGAAAATAATAATTATTGGAAGGTTGACAAACCTTTGGATCATTCATCTTAGTGTCCATGATTTCCTTCATATAGCGGCAAACGTAGAATCCACATACGTTGCCCTGTACCTACTGGTGGCACTGCAAAAATAGAATTACATACATAGGTATTGTCAATTGTAGAGGCATTATAACAAAGTGTGATATAGGATTGTTGTGTTGTAGCGGGTACTAGAAATCGTGTCCTGTGTCGCAGCGTGTCACTGGATTCCTTGTGTCTCCCTCCCAGGGCAACATAAGCGGTAACCGCACTATGTGATTCCAAAAAAGTTAGCCTTGGCCATTGCAAATGAAGGAAAGATTACAATAGTGTTATGTATGGAGGAAATGAGTTTACTATTAATTGCTTCTTGCACACGAGTGAAGTCGAGGTTGCTCCTAAGTAGGGAATCAAGGTATATTACCTTGCTCCACTTTGGTACAATCACAATCAGAATCCAATGAGACTTAGTCGTGTGTGTCGTCATAGTGATTAATCCTAAGTTCATGTTGCATATAAACTATAAATGAAACTTGTGTGGCAACTAGTGAAGCACTTACCCTTGGTTGAAGGGTACCATGTGTACTTCTTGTCACTATGAGCAATCAATCCGCTCGTTATGTAATCTTGGATGAAGGATGCATTTTCGTTGATGGATTGCTCAAAGACCAAGTGTGGGTCAAGGAAACCCACCAGTTGTCACTACCGCCAGACTTGTTGGATCATGTATCTATTCACAACGAAAGAGTAGTGACATTTATTGGTATGACATGAATGTAGAACTTCATTGTATAGTACACTTACAGTATCCAGCATCGTAGAAGTGAGGCGTCAAGTTCGTCGAGGTTGAATAGTAAGAATAAGTCCTGAATGTCACGATGAAGTAGCCCGAGTTGTGGAGAAAATGCGCCTCCATGTATCCCACAGTGAATCCACTGTGCCAGTTTGGCTTCATGTTGGACCTCTGCATGTATCAGGTATGCAATGTACTACAAACCAGACCAAGGCGGGGTAATTGTGACTCGGGGACCAACGGCACTCTGAGAATGAACTTCCATGGCTCGGGATGTGTCTTAATTTCTTTGGTTAGGTCTTAGGGCCTCGCTTATGATTCATTTTCAGCGGTGTCTCCACGAGAGCCGATGCAACAGGCTTTAGAACTGGAGCTGGAGGTGGAGCCACCGGAGTCAATGTGACTGGTCTAGGGTGATGTCCCTCTTGGGCCACTGGATGTGGAGATCGTGGCACGAACGAGTTGAGGCCGATGTTCCTCTTGGGGCACTAGATGAATGTGTAGACGGCATCCCCTAATGTCGTAATCTCTTCATTTGGGGGCTTCTCAAGAGGGACGGTTTTGAAAACATCATTAATCATGTCCACCTGAACCTTCATGAAACGGGTCTCTACTTGTACACCGTGCACCATCATCCCTAACAGCCATGGATACGCCATCCCCCACCCAACGTCAATGGGAATGGAGCCAACAAGCCTGACTATGAGGATACAAGGCATGGGCTCCTACATAACGATACAAGATGAGCTAAGACGTCCATCAGAGAGATCTATGTAGCATTCTAAAGAGGTACATTACCTGGATGTCCTCGATAGCTAAGTGGGCATCACTATGTTCAGTAATTAGCATGGATGCGCAGTTACTCCGACGTTGAGGGGGACTGGGTACCACATTAACAGGGGTGAGTTGCGATTGGTTGTGGACTTGTCTCGGTTCTTCCCTCAATGAATCTATCTCTCCCCGAAGTGAGGTTGTCTGCTCTTGAAGTAAGGCAGATAGCTGTTCCTCAAGTTGTGTACAAAGCTCCTATTTTATTTGTTCATTGCGATAGGCCTTGGATCTCTTCCTACTCCTATATATCTCAGAGTCATTTGGGAATCCGTGGCTCCAAGATACAAAAAGCCCCATGCCTTGTGTGCGACTTGGGTGCTCCTTGTTTCCCAGGGCCTGTGATAGTATATCTCTCTCCCTGTATTCTTAAAAGGAGCCTCGAGAAGATTCGGTAGTCAATGATTGCTGCAAGAGGCAATCATGTTATTTTTTAACCCATGAAGTTCAAGAGATATTAACAACCATGTAGTTTAACATGTCTTACCAGGTGTTGGGACACCTCCTCATCTGTGGGGTTTTTGAAAGAGACACCTGAAGACGTGGTTGATGACCTCACTCTTAACCAGTTTCGGGCGCGCTCGTTTGCGATCCCGGCAAATGAAGGGGAGGCCTCTGATCGGATCGCGACCTCGTCCTGCATCCTCCACTACGGGATTTTACCCGTGTATCCAATGGTGCCGAGTCTGTGAGGGTGACTATTTTGTGACTGGAGAACCTTGTGTGCTGCACATTGTTGTTCAAATTCGGTCATTGTCTGCATCTGCACAAAGGCCTCCTATAGTTCCGGTGACACGAAAGGATACCTCGTGAAGGGCGTGAGATCCTTGGCCACGTACTACGTGATAAGAGTGCTCTTAAAGTTCTTCCATACTTTTCCCATTACGAGGAGCGCCTTCTGTTGCATGAGTCCCTGTACTTCTGTTGGGATCTCGAACAAATTTATAATTTCCTCCCATAGCTGATTTTTCTTATCCTTTGCCAAATCTTTCCAGCTTGCTATGGTGATGGGGACCTGTTACCTTCCAATTATCCCGCAGGTAGTCCAAAATGATGTTGCTGCTTTCTTTGGTTGTAGAGGGATCCCATTTGGAGAGACCACTGTGATGGTCATTCAGCCCTCTAGCCTTTTCGATACTTCTTAGCCACGCTTAGTTATCCCAATCTTAAGAGCATGAAACCCAGATGACAACGACGATGATTGTGTGGATGTCATCTCTCTTCTAACAAAAAACTAACTGCAGTGAGCCATGGGCGTAAACAAAGTTCTGTTAATCAAATTACACATACCAGTGTTTCAAGTTCATTGAACCTGACACACTGGAGTGTGTAACTTGCTTCATGCCCTTTGAAGGTTTATGTGGCATATATTATTGCTACAAGGTCCCTTTGGAACAGTAACATGCCATTCCAAATAGATCTTGTAGCTAACAAGTGAAGCATATATCATGAAGTACTAAATGTCATAATACAAATTAGCCAACTACTGAAGATCACAAAACAAATTAGCTAACTATTGAGACAGATCACAAGATTGACAAATGACAGTAATAATAAAAATTTAGAGCTCAAACTTGAATATCCAATTTTAGTATTAGATCTTATAGCTAACAAGTGAAACATATATCATGAAGTACTAAAGGTCATAAAACAAATTAGCCAACTATTAAAGACCACAAAACAAATTAACCAACTATTGAGATAGACCACAAGATTGACAAATGACAGTAATAGTAAAAATTTAGAGCTCAAGCTTGAATATCCAATTTTAGTATTGGATCTTGTAGCTAACAAGTGAAGCATATATCATGAAGTACTAAAGGTCATAAAATAATTTAGGCAACTACTAAAGATCACAAAACAAATTAGCCAACTATTGAGACAAACCACAAGATAGACAAATGAGGGAGAGGCGAACAGTGTTGGGAAGAACAGGCAGAGGTGTGAGGGAGAGGCGGCTGGCGTCGGGAGGAAGAGGTGGCCGGCGTCGCAAGGGAGAGGCGGCCGACATCGGGAGGGAGAGGTGAACGACGTCGGGAGGGAGAGGCGAACAGCGACGGGAGGGAGAGGCGGTGTCGTGAGGGTGAGGCGGCCAGTGTCAGGAGGGAGAGGCGGACGATGACGGGAGGGAGAGGCGGCATCGGGAGGGAGAGGCAGGTCGCGTGCGAGTGAGCAGTCAGACCTAGCAAAACCTAGCAGGGGCGGTGGAGACGGAGTGAGTGAGTGAGGACTCTACAAGCAGAACCTATCGTTGGGGTATATTTATAGGAAAACTATCACAGACGGTTCATCTATGGAACTATCTGTAATAATACTATACATACTGTTCTTTTATGGAACCGTCTATGATAATTCTATCACAAACAGTTCTATAAAAAAATCGTCTGTGATATTCAACATATGACAGATGGCTCTATAAAAGAACCGTCTATGATAGTATTATTACAAACAGTTTCTTTCAATAAACCGCCTGTGATAGTTCGCTCCATCTAGCCACAAAAAAATTATGCTGGCCATGCAATATTATGAAAAACGCAAGCATAATCATAAATATAACTATTTCTTAGTTACTGAGTCAATTACAATTACAATGGAATATAGTTCCATAATTACATGCTGAGTTTCCTAATTATGATTACATTGCATAACTTCCAAATAGGTGTTGGCTATGTGGGATCATTTATTACATATGGCTATTTCCTTTTAAATAAAGCCCTTCATGATAATCGACACGCATATAGCTTGCTTCATCGCCATGCTCTTCCTCAAGCCTGATGCCGTCTTCGAATGGAGGCAACTCATCAAATTGATTTTACTTTTCCTTGTCCACAACATTCTCAACTCCGACAATCCTTCTATTTCCCTGAAGAACTACATGACACTTCTTATTTGCCGGGTCGGTTACATAAAATACTTGAACAACTTGCCTCGCAAGTGCGAATGGTTCATCTTCGTATCCTATACATTCGAGGTCCACGATAGTGACGCCGTACTTGTCGACCTTTACACCCCGTGGGAGTTGGACCCAATGGCATTGAAATAGAGGAATCTTGAAAATTACATAATCAAGCTCCCAAATCTCCTCTACAAGCCTGTAAGCTTGGGCCATCGGTATTGACATGCGCATCATAGGCATCTATGCGGACACTTGAGTTCTGCACCATGCTCTTTCTATCCTGATCTATTGTATAAAATGTGTAGCCATTAATGTCATATCCTTGCTATGTCACAATTGTAAATTTTGGCCCTTTTGCCAACCATTGCAGAGTTTCACTTGATGACCTCCTAGTCAACCGCACCTTTAACCATTCGTTGAACTGATGGTTGTGTTGTCTGATGATCCAAATCTCTAACTGGCCTGCATTCTCTTGGCGTAGTATGTCCTTGTGCTTTTCAATCCGAAAATGGGCTTTAGCATACGTATCTCGATCCGGAGTTATTGCTTTCCTTCCGATAGTCCCGATACCCTCTAGCTTCCCCTCTTGATGAGATAGAAATAATATAGCCTTATGATTGTCACTTGAACTTTGTTCAGCAAAATACTTCTAATTACAATAGGTAGCATTTATGTCATTAGCACATGACAGTGATGAGACTTCATGCCAATTAATTTCAAATGTTCCATAGAAACAAGTTTCTTCATGCTGGTGGAGTGACCAGACGAAACTTTCACACCATGCAAGGACTGGCACAGTTGAGTTCTCTTGGACATAGACAGAGTGTAGCAAACTGAGGGAAGGTACGTCCAGCCTTTATCGGTCTCTATCGGTGCTAACTCGGTCCAGATGTTCATAGCAACCAAGTCCCGCCTTGCGTTGACACCATCCTTTGTTTTATTAGGAATGTTCAGTAAGAGACCAATCAAACTGTTACATACATTCTTCTCTATGTGCGTAACATCGATGCAATTGCGAACTTCTAAGTGCTCTCAATAAGGCAAGTCCCACAATATTGACCTTTTTTTCACATGTTCTTTCGACAGGTCCTCAATTTACGTCCCTTTCCAAACTCAACATTGATATCCTTGACTGTATCATACACCTCTTTCCCGCTAAAAGGCCTTGGTACTGAGTCATCCTCTTTTTTTCCATCAAATTGTTTCTTCATCTTGCGGTATGGGTAATACTTTGGAAGAAACTTACGATGACGCATGTACATAGTTTTGCGCGAGTTGTTCAACCACACACTCTCGGTATAATATAAGTAGTGTAGATAGGCTTTGGCTCCTTTTGTACTCAACCCTGATAGGTTACCAAGGGTAGGAAAATCATTAATGGTGCAGAACAATATGACGTGTAGAGTGAAGTTCTCTTGTTTGTCCGCATCCTATACATGTATCCCTTCGTTCCACAGTATTGCAAGATCTTCCACAAATGGTGCTAGGTACATATCAATATCATTCTCAGGTTACTTTGGTACTTGGATAAGTAGTGACATCAAAATATACTTCCGCTTTATACATAGCCAAGGAGGAAGGTTGTACATGCACAGAGTCACGAGCCAGGTGCTATGTCGGCTGCTCATATTACCAAAAGGGTTTATTCCATCTGTACTCAATCTAAACCTTATATTTCTCAGTTCCACACTGAAATCTACAAACATCCTAGCGATGTTCCTCCACTGGGTAGAATCAGCAACGTGTCTTATCATTCCGTCTTTCTTACGCTGCTCCGAGTGCCAACGTATCAATCTTGCATCCTTGCGGTTTGCAAATAAATACTTCAAACGGGGAATTACAGGAAGATACCACAACATCTTAGTACGAGGTCCTTGCTTCACCTCAATGCCCTTCCCATCATCGGAGTCAATTTTACGTTTATATCGGGATGCTTTGTACACTGGACAAACATGTAAGCTAGCATACTCTTTACGGTAGAGGATACAATCATTTGGACATGCATGTATTCTTTCTACTTCCATTCCCAATGGACAAAGAATCTTTTTGGCTTGGTAAGTGGTTCTCAACAACATATTTCCCTTTGGAAGCATGTCCACTAGGAGACCTAACAATGCCGTAAAACTCTTAATGGACCAACCATTTCTTGCTTTCAATTTTAGTAGTTCTAGAACTGATGATAATCTCATGTATTGCGGCTTGTAGCCTGGGAACAAAAGTTTCTCCGAGTCCTCCATCAAGCCCTTGAATTTACCAAACTATCTCTCTCTCTCACTATAGTTCCCTTCTGTATCACGTAGCATCTGATCCAGATTATCATCCTGCGACCTATCCTCATGATCGAAAGTACAGTCGACAACCAGCATATCGTTGTTTCCCTCTTGATGTCATAACTACCTTCTTGTGTAACCTTCTTGTGATGCCAACATTATCATAGACCGTTTGTATTAATAACCGTATGTGATAATTCACAGATGGTTATTCATACAAATCATCTATGATGTCCATAATATCACAGATGGTTTGTTACAAGAACCGTCTGTGATGTTCACAATATCAGAGACGGTTTCTTACATGAACTGTCTGCGATATCCTCAACTTTCACAGACGGTTATTAGCATGAACCATCTGTGATGTCTCACTTATCACAGACTGTTCGTGTTAATAACCGTCTATGAAAATATCACAGATGGTTGCTAGTATAAACCATCTGTGATATTTTAAGCACAGACAGTTCCATATGAACTGTTTGTGATGTCGCCGTCCAGTATAGCCTCTTTTGTAGTAGTGTCGCTCTGTACCGTAGTAGTAGCGAGGTTGAAAAAACTTCAAAGATTCATGTATGAAACATTTATGTAACACGCAAACTAATAGTTTTGGGGTTGTCTATTCCTTTCATAACTGAAAAAAATTTAACCGTGAAACCCTAACTCAAATGGGGTGACATAAGTGTGGAGTAGTTATGTGGTACTAAACTTTCCACATTCCACGTCACATGAAATTAAGAAACCCTAATTTTCAAAATATGATATCCAATTTTTTGCGACCTAAACCCTTGATTTTGAGACAATTTTAGTACATGTAAAACTCTAAAAAAATGATACTATCATGTCCACTTTTTAAGGATCCTTAAAAAATTTGTAATTTTCAAAGCCCATTTGATATATTAAAAAAATTTCTACAAACTCTCTACTTAAATGAATTCTTGAGTGAAATCCAGAAAGGATAAAATTATGAAAAAATTACACAACCAAGTTCCCTATTCCACGAGGCTCGACATAAAATTTCGTAATTTTTAAATCTTATTTACTATATCTAAAAATTCATACAAACAGTGCACCTAAACGAATCCCTAATTACCCTAGCTAATTACCTAACTAAACGGCCACCGCACGGTGGCCATGTGGTCTTCATGCCGCCGCTCGACTATAGTGCGGCCACACCCACGTGTTTGCCCTAGGCTTCCGTGTGATGGCCGTGAGGTAAACACGCTATTTTTGCAATTCCAGCATGACGGGTGCTATTCTTGCAAATATAACTCCAAAATACACCAATACAGCCAAAAACTCCCATGACCATGCAAGTATAATTTTTAGAGCTCCTTTTTGAGAGAGAGAGAGAGAGAGAGGGGGGGAGCACTTGTTTTTTAGAGCTTCTGTTTTATGCGTATTTAGAGAGCGCTGTGGTACTGTGTAGGAAGCTCACACAAATTACAACGCATTCACAGGATTTTGGGCGGTTATGAGGATCCCGCACATCAATTTTTCATTCGCGCACCTGACGCACTCACAAAGCATAAGAAGGCTGTAGATGGGAAGCAAGGAATTAATTGGCGGAGGCACACGGGAGAAGTACTACCGCAGCAACGACAACGCAGGAACAAGAAAGGAGCAGCTAGCCAGGAGGTACGGCTGTGGGGGACGCACGAATGCCGCAGCTTCCTCGGAACAACCATCACCGTGGCCTTGTGGTCGGCGCAGCTCGCTGCGGTCGCCACATGCATGTACCTATCCTCCAGGCGTCTCAGCCAGCAGGACTACGTCGACCCCCAGAACTTGGGCCAAGACACCCACCGGAACATTACGCGGTCCTTGAACATCTTCTACGTGCTGGTGCTCGCCCAGGGCATCATCTTCATCGCCCTGCTGATGCTGATTCACCCGATTCTTAACCTTATCATGACCAGCGTCCGCAGGCAGTACAGATTGTTGGGGACTTCGGGCCGAGACATTCTTGTCCGTTACAAGACTGACAACTATTTGGCGTTCATCGCGGGGAACGTGCGCACCACCATGAACATGGACTTGGTTACCTTCGCCACGAGCCTGGTGGTGTCCGATTCCGTCAGCGACCAGCTACTTGGCATTTGGGCCATCGACTACATCCTCAGATCGGCGGCGGAGTACAGAAGGCTGGCCCTCATGAAGCTTCGAGCCTCCCTCAACTCCGAGGCATTAGGGAAGCTGGTCAATATGCTGGGCTTGATCAGGACCGAGGAGGAGGAAGATATCAGAGGCCACGCTGCAAGAGTAGTGCTGAGACTCGCCCCGGACCTTCCGGTCGAGAGTTTTCGTCAAATCCTCAACTACATATCTTTGCTGCTCAACACAGCCAACAAGAAGATGAGAGGCATGGATGTGGACATGGTCTGGTTTGGCCTGCGAATCCTGGACAAGCTTGTGGACAGTTCAGACAACTGCAAGCAAGCCGAGGGGGCCGATGATCTACTATCCAAGATCATAGACCTCGCCGGCCTGTGTGATCATGGCAGCACGAGTTACAGGTCCTCTGTTTCTTGGATTGAAGAAGAGGTTATTCCTTCGGTCCTAAAAGAAGAAGATATCCCGCCTTCTTTCAAGAAGATGATTGACGAAGAAACTATTGTTGGGATGTCACTTAAAGTCTTGAGCAAGCTCCTTGGCGCGCCTGGTAAAGCTGGGGAAGATCTCAGGCGCAAAACCTCAGAAAGTGTCAACTTCCTGATCAACAGCGGGATGATCTTGGCACATGTGGAAGCAACAAGAGTCATAGCATGCTTAGCACTGAACGACACGGCTAGGAAAGAAATTGGGAGGTCAACTGAGATCATCAGGAAGCTTAAGGATTGTCTTCTTTTGGAGACTCCACATATAATTATCACTGAAGTGGCCGCTAAATTGTTTCTTCTAGAGTGCGCCGGCGGCGAGCAGCTGAGCCAAATTCAATCATTCATTGCAGAAAAACGTATCCTAGAAGATCAAATTTTTTTTCCACCAGTGTCAGCCGTCGTACAAGAACTTGATCTGGAATCTCTTCTTTCGTTACCATGGGTGCAGGACGTCGTACAAACACTTGATCTAGAAGATATACTTTCGGCGCCACGGGTAAATCACTCTGAAGCGGCTGCTGAAGCGTTAGTTCTTCTCACTACTGATTGCCGAGACAACATTAATGCGGCCGTCCTAGACGAAATTAATCCAAAAGAGTTGAAGATGTTAGTGAAGATGCTCTGTGCTGAGGACGGAGAAAACAGAAGTAAGATGGTGGCCAGCTTACAAGGACGTAATCTAAATCCAGAAATGTCAAGGATAGTCATAAAGATTGCCTGTGGTGGGGACGGAGAGAATAAAAGAAGTATGGCTGCAAAACTCCTGCAGAATTTGCGTGCATACTCAGGACAAAAATGTTTTGATCAGCATATGCAAGTAATCGACGAAACACTACCAAAGGTAACTTTGTTTAATTTGTGTTCTTCGGATGTACAGCTTATTCCACACATTCTGTTTGCATCGACCAAATGATATGCCTTAACTTCTTAATTCTTAATTCTTCTTCTTTTTTTTTTGGAATAGCAACATTGCATCAAATAAAGCAATTCGGCAACCCTAATATTTCTAGAAAAAATGGTTTAGGTGTTGAAATCAATCGTAGATGAGGTAACGAAGTTGGAGGATCCAGCATCTACCAGCGAAAATATGGCCAATGTAAGAAAATTACCCTTTCCCTTGGTGCCTTTCTACTTCTTCTGTAGTTTTCTTGATTTAAACTGCCTTCGTTTGCTTCCCTCAGAGTTGGTTTTCATTGTGACAAAATTGGTTATGTGTCGCATATATTTGTAGATAAATGATGAACTAAGGATTAAAGAAGGCAAATTACTTGAGAGCTTTATCGGCCTCGCCGTGCAGACTTGCGCCTCCAAGAATGCAAGTGATTTCACCAGAGCACTTGAGGGTGCCGAGCTTACTGAGATCTCATTCGTTCCGAAGCTTAAGAAGATATTAGAAGTGTACAAGTCTCCAACTACTGAAATTCCAGGGATAAGAAGATCTACAATTGAACTGATGACTTGGATGGTAAGAATCAATAGCAACTACGTAGAATTATTCCTGCAATGTGGGCTGTACGAGCAGCTGAACGAAGTGGCAAATACTGCTAGAAAACTTGAGAACTTTAAGCTGTATCACTGTGGTGTTGGGGTTGCTGAGCACAGTACATCCATCTCTTCCCTTGCAAAGAAATTACAGGCACAGCTTGCCCTCAGCCCCAATTTCCAAGAAAGGTACCATCTGTTCTCCATTACATTAGAAGTTTAAGTAAACCGTACAGTTGGCCTAACAGTGGATAAGATCACACTCAGAATTCTCATGGAGAATCCATAATTTCAAATTTTCATGCTTGTCTAAGCTCTGCCAAATATCAACTACTCTCGCTTCTAAATCATATTACTTACTAGTTACAAATTTGTAGATTGAAATTTATGATGTTTTCGTAGTACTCTCGCTTCTGGTGGGTTTAATATGATGCGCCACACTTCCCAAGCTAGCTGAGATGCCATCTAAAGCGATTTTCTTGCTTCTTCTTTGCAGAACCCACTGCTACGGAGAACATGCAGGCACCATAACTGTTTTAGTTGCGTAAGTCATCTCCTTCGATTGTTTTCGACGTGCAGCATCAGCTGTGTTTGTGTATCAATCTCTGTTCGTGTCTGAATGGTTGCGAACCTGTAGTAATTACACTGGATACACTTTCCATTCATAGTGCCATACCTACAAGGTTGTGTAAGTAAAAGGGAGCCTGTTTGTATACTTGTACTATGCACATGTGGTGCTTGCTTGCGTTTTTTGTCTGCTTGTATGATTGTTTGTACTTTGTACAATACTTGTAAGACGTTTCAAAATAAACTTCGAGTAAAGCATTGCGTTGAACTGATACAAATGCGTGGCTGAGATTCTGGATCAATACAAATCGCCCAAAGTTTGATTGAATTGAAATTACATACATACATATATACATATATATATATATATATATATATATATATATATATATATATATATATATATATATATATATATATATATATATATATATATATATATATATATATATATATATATATATATATATGAAATTTTATTTTGACTTTTCTGCAATGCCAGACCCAGACCAAAACAGAGCAGTGATTTTCCACCCCTGTTTATACAGTACTAGTAAAGTGTCCTGTGTTGCAACGGGGGTACAAACTTTGCACTAAATAACGTCAAGCATGTGCCATGACTGTTGCATGTGCCCATTTGTCATCTAGCCAAAACATATGGCACAAAATACTATCAAAGATGGGATAGAAATTATATTCTTGCAAATTAATCATAAGATTTAATAGGATATACAATGTGGCATTCGACTGCCATGCATTAGCAAAAAATTTTGGTAAAATAATATCACTACGAAATATGATGGATACAAATAAAAAAAGAAAAAACTAATGCAAGTTTTGTTGCCAGCTACTCACATTATCGAACTTTGACAACAGATGACAAAGCTCGTCCATAAACCAGATCTATTCAGCAAAAGACAATGAATAATATTGTGAATGTTGGAGCGATTTGGTTCACAAAGTTTGAAATTATCAATGGAGTAATAAGTAAACAAGGGCATCCATTGCTGACCATACAAAATCAAATAGTTACATTTGAACAATGTAATACAAAAGTCATCTCAAGTTTTTCACTGGGTTGTGATCTGCTTCTTTGTAGCAACAACCTCATTATCGTGGCCATGACGATCTGATGTGCATCATTCATCCTCTCCTATAAAAATGACAGTGTCACTTCTCTAAAGATAGTGTATCCATGAGAATATTTTGTTTCTATTGAATCAACAGGAGCATGTTACTGTTTGTAGAATTTTTACCCTACTGTAGGTGCGGTGGCAGATTAGAATCAGATCCAAGAAGATTCTAAAAATTCAGAAAAATGACCAATATAGACATGTATACTGAATATGAATCCGTTTTCAGCATTCAAGTTTTCATGATTCCAAGAAGCCAACACAAACAAATCTAAACATATGACCTTAGATTCTCGTTGGTTCTCCTCCCTCACTCATATATCCGACGACGAGTTGATCACATTCGGAGATGCTTCTCACCGAGTTGGTTCTCCTCCTCACTCATATATCCGACTTTAGAAAATTCATTTGATTCTGACGAGTTGATCACATTTGGAGATGCTTCTACTGAGACTGTGCTTGTAAAGGGGTGTGCGTCAACAACAAATTCATGCTCAAGGTTGTCGTTGTGGTAAGTAAGTTAAGGTACAATCTGCTATTTGTCTTCTAGCTTCTTGATGAGGGTAAAGAAGTGAGATTGTAGAGTCGTGAGTATATTGCTCTAGATTCCTCTAGTGAGCTTGTATTTGGGATTTTTAGATTTGAGAAGATCTTTAGTGCTGATTTCAGTATCTCTTTCTAGCTCTAGCCCTAGGTGCCTTATAGCTTATGTCTCTTGTGATTTAGTTTTGTGGCATCGTAGGCTAGGTCACATAAGTTTCAACCACCTGTGTAGAGTCAGTAGCTTAGAGGTCATTAAGAGGCATGCCCAAGCTTAAGAATAGTAAGGACCTAGTGTGCACACCCTGTAGATATGGAAGATGGTTTCTTCTTCTCATTCTCTTCTTACCTTGCTGATGATCGATGCCTCTAGATAGCTCTTGCGCTTAGACACAGTTGGTACCTCTAGAGTCCAGTCTACAAGAGGGAAGTGATATGTGCTTATCATTGTAGATGACTTCTCTTAATATTCTTGAGTGTATTTTCTTGCTTCTAAGAATAAGACCTTTGGCTGTTTTAGAGAGTTGGACATTAGATTAGCTATTAATCTCCTAGGAGCCTTGAGAGTCATTAGGAGTGATAATGGCACTAAATTCAAGAACTTATCTTTTGCCACTTTCTATTCTTAGCGAGGTTTAGAGCATCAGTTCTCTTCTCCTAGAGTCTCCCAGCAGAATAGAGTTGTATAGAGAAAGAATAGAACCTTTGTAGAGATGGTTAGGATTATGCTAGGTGAGCATAGCAACTCTAGGATGTTTTGGGTTGAGGCGATTTATACTGCTTGCTATGTATCCAATAGGGTGTTTTTGATATCGTCCTTGGGCAAGACTTCTTATGAGCTAAGATTTAATTATCAGCCTAGTGTTTCTCATTCAAGATATTTGGTTACAAGTGCTTCATTCTTAAATATGGTAACTTAGATTAGTTTGAATCTAGATGTCATAATGGTATTTTTCTTGGATATCCTGCTCATCCTCGTGGCTTTCATGTCTTTAATTTAGATATTAACAAAATCATTAAGACATATGAAGTCACTTTTGATAAAACTAGTCCTGGTATTAAACCCACAGTGCAGGTACACAAGTACTTGGTGATCACAAGAGCATCCTTATCGACGATGACTCCGACTTGGAAGATGGGGATCCAATCCCTCCTCTTGCACCTCATGAGTTGGTTGGAGAGTCTACTTCTACTACTCCAACTTCAGCAGAGCAGTCTCCTCCCATAATCACCGACATTATGAGTGGCTATGCTCTTACCTCCATAACCCATGAGATAGAAGGCCACATTTGCAGCAAGACCACCGCTTCATATTCAATGATGACACTCTTAGGTGTAGATGATTGGAGATCTCCATGAGCGAGTTACTCTCCAGGTTTATCTTTCCATATTCCTATACGTATTTTGCTTTTGCTGCGTTTTTTGAGCCGTGAGACATCACCAATGCTTTATTTGATTCCTGTTGAATCAATGCCATGCATTAAGAGCTCGAAAACTTTAAGAGAAACCAAGTCTAGACCTTAGTTGAACCACCTCCTAACTATAATGTTATTAGTAAAAAATGGGTTTTCAAAAACAAGCAAAGTGAGGATGGGTTGGTAGTTCGCAACAAGGCTAATCTTGTATCTCAGGGTTTCTCTCAGATAGAGGGCTTAGATTTTGAAGAGACTTTTGCACATGTAGCTATATTAAAAGCCATTGGCATTCTGCTACCATTTGCTGCATCTAAGTGCTTTAAGCTGTTTCAAATTAACATCTAGAGGGCTTTTCTGAATGGTTTTTATAGAAGAAGAGGTCTATATCAAGCAGTCTCCTAGTTTTAGAAATCTCAAGTTTCCAAACCATGTGTGTAAACTCTCCAAAGCCCCATATAGATTGAAGCAAACCTCTAGAACTTAATGTGATAGGCTTAAGAGTTTTCTACCTAACAATGATTTTAAAATGGGAATGGTAGATAAAACCTTGTTCACTCTCAAGCATGGCGGTGATTTCCTTATTGTTCAAATGCGGATGACATAATCTTTAGTAGCTCTTCTCATGCTTTGGTGTCCAGATTTTTAAATTCTGTGAGCAGAGGATTCAAGATAAGTGTAATAGGTGAGCTAACTTTCTTCCTCGATCTTCAAGTCAAGCAAATAAAGAGACATTTATTCATCAAAGCAAGTATACCAATGACTTTCTTTAGCGCTTTCATAAAGAAAGCAGCAAGCCAATGTCTAATCTAATTACCAATTCTATCGTGCTGGATCCTAATAAGGATGAAGAACCCATGGACCAAAAGGAGTATCACAGAATAATCGGCTCCCTTCTCTACCTCGTTGCTTCGAGGCTGAACATGTAATTTGCGGTGTGTTATGTACTTGATTTCAGGCTTCGCCTCGTGCCTCTCATCATCAAGCAGTGTGTGACATTTTCAGGTATGTTCAGGACACTCTTGAGTTTGGACTATGGTATTCTTCCATTCTGCACTCTCTTCGTGCTTTTTCTAATGCTGATTTGATAAGGTGTAAAATAGATAGAAAGAGTACCTCTACCACATGTCATTTCTTAGACCCATCTCTTATCTCTTGGTCATCTAGGAAGTGTTCTGTACTGCACAGTCCACTCAGAAGTAGAGTATGTAGCTGCTGCTAGTAGTTGCTGTTAAATTCTCTGGATCTTATCTACTTTACCGGACTATGGGTTAGCTTTAGGTAGTATGCCACTTCTGTGTGACAACACCAATGTCATAAATATTACGAAAAAACCAGTGCAACACTTTAGGATTAAGCACATTGATATTAGATACCATTTTCTTAGAGACCATGTAGAGAAGGGGGATATTGTTCTTCGGTTTTAGAGTCTGAGCATCAACTTGCTGATATTTTTACTAAGGCTCTTGATTCTTCTCGATTTGCTTTCTTGCGGGGGTAGTTGGGAGTTATTTCTCGTTTCGACTTGCTTTGAAGGGAATTTTGACTCTTTTGTATTCACTGTATCATATTGCATATTTAATCCTTGCTTGCTTGGCTGCAGGTGAGACGGCAAGACAAGATCTTAGAAGTTTGCGCCAAATCATCAAGAAGCTTGTCTGTTTCCTATTTGATCCAGCACGAAGTGTTCAAGTTCGTTATAATCTCGTCACCACGACACAAGCGGCAGCTGAAGCATTATTTCTGATCTCTGTTGATGATGAAAGCAAAGTCTCAACAATCTTGGCAGAATTAGAACTGAAAGGCATAGAACATCTTGTGAATATGCTGCTCAATGAGTCCGGAAAGCATAGACGTCCTATAGCAAAACTCCTCCAGAATTTGAGGGCTTATCGAGGTACATGGTTACACCGATGTGCTCGAAGAATGCAGATAATTTACTTCTGACAATAATTAAAACAACTGAGAAGGTTGATGTGATTTTCCAAATATTAGATAGCATCTTAAGGCAATATGCCCCCTCCAACAAGTTCATTATATTGTTCTGTTGATACATAGCCACTTGTTTTCTTTCTTTTGTTAGAAAGGTTTGTATATGTCTGTCGAGGGGAATTGCTAGGAAGGAGCACTGAAGAAAGTAATTTTGCCATCTAATACTGTAATGTCATTATAGGTGTTGGAAGCAATCAAACTAGGAGTGGAAAAGTTGGAGGGTCCTGAAGAAGGCAAACTGCTAGAGGGCCTCATTGGTCTCAGCATGCAGATTTGCACCTACGGAAAAGCAATTGATTTCTCCATTCTTACTGCTGACATATTCGTCCAGAAGCTTAAGAAGATACTACAAGTGTACAAGTCCCCAACTGCTGAGTTCCCAGGTATAAGGAGATTTACAGTCGAGCTAATTACTTGTATGACGAAGAAAATAGCAGCTATGTCGAAGTCTTCCGGAGGCATGGAATGGATAAGGCAATCGAAGAAGTGGCAGAGACGCCAATGAGACTTGAAAGTTTCAAGATATGTTATTGTGGAGTTGGGGTTTTTAAGCATGATGACCACATTTCTTCTGTTGCGAGCAAATCACTAGCCCTGATGAATGGTGATTCGGAACAAGGGACAGAATAATTTAGTTGGCTACCATCTGCTCCAGATGAGGTAATCTTGTGTCACAATTAATGTTACTTTCTTCCTTCTCATAGTCAACACAAATTCTCACTGTTGGAAGTTGGAACAGGGGATTAGATAGTGTTGCACCACTTTTTTTCACGTACTACTCCCTGTATTCTAGGAAGAATGTAGCATTTGTAGGCGTGTCAAACTATTTTGAACTTTGACAGTTTGATCTTTTTTAAGCATAAATATTGGCCATCACAAAATGACATACAGAGGCATATACATTCTTTGCAAAGTTCAATTTTAACACGACGATCTATCTTTTTTGCCAATACATAACAAGAAAAATTAACTGTTGAATTTGTACTTTGGAGACCATGCCACGTCAGAAAATGGCACTTTTTTTTAGAATGAGGGTAGTACTACAATAGTAAAGGACTGGAGGTAAAATTGGATGGTGCTGACATGCCTATTTTTATATCTATTTAGAAAGAAGTTTGATTTTTTCTGGAATCACATATGGGTTAAGTTGGGGCAACTTAATTAAAAATTATAAAAAGTAGTTAAAGATGTAATTCTAGAGAAACACCAAATTTTTTTAAAAATAATCCCTTTTTATTCAAAAATCCAAAAATATATATGCGTTTTAATTTTTTTTTACAGAAATAGTCTCCAGCCGCCCAACCGTTGGGCGACCGGACCCTCTTGCCCATTGGCCGAGTGGCACGCAGGCCAGTCGCCCAATGGTTAGACGATAGATGTTGTTGCCCAATCGTTCGGCGACAATACCTCTCATCGATCACTAATCTTCGACCACGTCATTTACTTCGACCACTCACTAATTTTCGACCATATTGTTTACTTCGATCACTCACTAATATTCGACCACGATATTTAGACTATGATATTTCGACCACGTTGTTCTTTTCGACCACTCACTAATCTTCGACCACGTTGTGTCGATCACGTCGCTTCGACCACGCTGGTTGACCACATTGTTTCGACCACGTTGTGTTGACCACGTCGGTTTGACCACGTACCTGTGGGCGACTGTATACTTGTCGCCCAGCAGTAAAGCTACTGCCTGCCTGTCGCTTGGCCATTGAATGATAGGGTCCAATCGTCCAACGGTTGGGCCATTAGAGACTCTTTCTATAAAATAAAATAAAACGTAGGTATATTTTTGTGTTTTCGAATAAAAAATAAATTATTTAAAAAAAACTTGAGAAACACCCAACAACAAAACATCAAAGAATTTGGAGCATGTGTAGAACACTGGAGTTTCCCAGGAAACAACTCAATATCCGCATATGCCGAAAAGGGACATAGGTTTTGAAGAGCTCTTCTTTATCTATTGAATTAGGGAGAATAGCCAATTTAGTCCTCAAAGTTTTCCTCCAAGCCCACTTTTGTTCCTCCACTTTAACAAGGGCAAGCAGATCCTCAAACTTTTCTTCTTAGGCCAAAGAGGGACCTCGGTCCACATGCCATGTCATATGTACAGATATGTACATGAAGAGTGTGATCCTGAAGCATGGAGATGAGTGTAAAGACAAAAATGTTCTTGACGCATGAAGTGCCCTGTATGATTTGGTCCAGTCAGGCTAACGGGCATGGGTGGGAGCTTTGGCTAATTGGCTGCTATACTAACTAGACTCAGAGGCGGAGCTGGGTTTCGGGCCGTCGAGACAATGGTCCGAGGCCCAGCTAAGAAAATTCTTATATTTACTATAGCAGTATAGTAAAGATTTTGATTTTTTTTCTTTACAGTGAACTAGGCCTGAGGCTAGACCTCGGGCTAGCTACGCCCCTGACTAGACTAGTACTTCATATGCTCAAAAAAAAGGGAAAAATGATTGAAAACCGACTTGTTTCCTGGGAAAGTGATGGCATATCGATGGAATAGGTAGAGGGGCAAAAAAGTCTTTTCCTGTGGTCAACTCACCTAGGATCCCTCTCATGGCACGCCATGTGGACTAAGATCCCTTTTTGACTGAAAAGAAAAGTTTGATGACATGCTTGGTCTTTTTCAAAATTAAAATTGACGGACGAAAGTGAGACTGGAAGAAAACTTTGAGAACCAAATTAGCTATTCTTCCGTTGAATTATGAGCTTCCCTATCAGTTGAAGTCCGGCCGAAACAATATAAGTCCATCGTGAAAGTATTATCCTTTTGAATACTATGGATGAAGCCCCCCAGGGGCTATTTTCTGTCCGTATACTTATAGCTGAAGTCGAAACGAGCAGGATCACTCTACTATTTGATACAGATAGGGTGGCTTTTGGTCCAACAACAACCGTTTTAGACAACTTTTAGCAACCATTAGGTATAGGATTAATTAGGATCAGGTAGTCTTTTGTTTATTTTTATAATTGACTAATCACTTTAAGATTTTCTCATGTTCGAATTAAAATAGCATGCATGAAGGCATATGTTTTTGTTTTAGTTAAACAAATCAAGTTCAATAGACAGATAAACAAAATATTTCTAGGTTATGTGCATGAGGATGCGCAAGTTGAGCATGCGACTTCTCACGGAACGATCGTTTGGGTGGGTTATATTTAACTTTCGCAAAAAAAAAGTTTGGTATATATTTTAAGCTTTTTCTTATCTTCTTTAGTACACAACGGGCTTCTTCTTGCTCCTCCAAATATTGATCCTTGTCCACTTGCTCCTCGAACCTTTTCGCTTCATATGTTTTACATATTCGAACTTCTGTGAATATCATGTTTAAACCATGGAATTCACTAGCTAATTAAAAATTATACAAAATTTCTTAATTTCATAGGACCACTTGATGTGTATATGTGCGTAATTTCCACAGAAGTTGCCAACTGATTAATAAGTTTGTCCAGACTCGAGCAATTTGTTTAAACCCTTGATAAGCTAAAGTGCGTTATTTGTCTTACGACTTGGTTGTTGGTTCTTTGCAGGGACGTCATGGAGAGTCAGCTGAGCTCATAAAACTGTGTTACATTGGTTAAGTAATTTGATCATCTAGTTGTTCAGTATGTATGATGTACTTGTGTCACTATTACAAAAAGGATCATCACAGACGATTTTAAACCATCACATCACAGATAGTTTTTGAACCATTTGAATTTATGTGTCTATGATAATAGACGGTTGACATTGACTGTTTATGAGCCGTCTGTGATAAATCACAACACAGACAGTTTATATAAAGAACCGTCATTGAAAGCCTACTATCACAGACAACTTCTACCAAAAACCGTTTGTGATATATGGCCATCACAGACGATTCTATTTTTGGTTATATTTTTTATTGCTGCGTAATTATTTATTTGTTTTGTTCTGCCAAGTTTGGTATGTGGTTGATATCTAATTTATTGTCTGATTAGTGGGAAACTAGAGGCATCCAAATTATTTGTTTTGTTTTAGTCCAGTCGAATTGCCATGGTCGCTGTAGGGCATAATATTAACGTAAAGAATTTCTCGAATCACAAAGATTTTGTGTGCCCTGCATGTGCCACCAGGAAATTAATTACTAGACCCTCGACTCTGAAAGTGAAGGATGAAGTCCCTACATTCCTGGAACGTACCTAGGGAGACATTTGCGGTCCCATTCAGCCTATCTCAGGTCCATGTAAGTATTTCATGGTGCTCATTGACGCTTCCTCAAAGTGGTCATATGTGGGTCTGTTGTCCACAAGAAACCATGCTTTCGCAAAGCTGATCTCGCAGATCATTCGCATCAGATATGTGTCCCCTAATCATCACATCAAGTCCATCAGAATGGTCAACGCTGGAAAATTTACTTTAAAGGCATTTGATGATTATTGCATGGCGATGGGGATTGCAGTTGAGCATCGGTACCACATGTCCATATCCAGAATGGTCTGGCAGAGGTTTTAATCAAGAGAATTAAATTTATTGCCCGACCCCTTTTGCATAATTGTAATTTGCCAGCTACAAGTTGGGGACATGCAGTCCTACATGCAGCGAATCTCATCAACTTTAGACTATCGGCCTACAATATCCATTCACCTATGCAACTAGCGCAAGGGTCACCACCGAAAATTTCTCATCTCAGGAGGTTTGGATGCAAGGTTTATGTACCTATACCCCCTCCGCAGCGTACTGCAATGGGCCCTCTCCGTCAGATTGGGAAATTACGTGGCAAGCCACGGGAATTCATGCACATGACCCGTGCACTAGTGAAGCAAATTGAAAAGTCCAGAAGATAAGAAAAGTCCAGAAGACAAGAGAAGTTTAGAAGATAATGAATTTGCAAGCATTAGCAAATCAACTGCCTGATCACTTTAGTGATTTGAAAAGCGTGACTAAGTCGCATGCGCCTGCACGCACTGCACCGAGAGGGTTGAAATACCAAAGAAAGCAGAAGGTATCCCTAATCTCGTCCAGAGGCCTCAGAAAAAAAAGAGGACGAGAACTCCGGCTCCTCGAATCCCAAGTAACAGGGGACGCCCGGCGAAAAAGGATAAGAAGGACTTATCACAGTCGATCACTGAAGTCCCCCAGAATGAGAAGGGGAGCCAGTTGAGACCTGGCACATGTATGACACCTTCAGAAAAGGGCATACTAGATCTAAATACCCCCATGGAAGGAGAAACCGGCATGGATGTGTGCGCACACATCGGAGTCAAAAACTAAAGGGACTTGCCACCGCAATTGGAAGAAACGATGTGCAAGGAGAAGCTCCAGAAGAAGCAATCGCTCCAAAAGTAGCAACTCATAAAGCAATAGTTATAAATTATATGCACACAGGAGAGTCCATGAACAGGACAACAGCCAATAACAATATCTACTTCGCAAAGAAAATTGTCATAATCATCGATCTTGATCCCGAGCCTGCATCGCTCACTGAATGTAAGAAAAGATCAGATTAGGAAGATTGGAAAAAGGCAATGGAAACTGAATTGCAATATCTGAATAAAAGAGAGGTGTTTGGACCCGTATGCCGCACACCTCCCCATGTGCACCCTGTAGGGCACAAGTGGGTATTTGTTCGGAAGAGAAATGAAAGAAACGAAATAGTGAGATGCAAAGCAAGGCTGGTAGCACAAGGTTTTATTCAACGTCCTGGAGTTGATTATGAAGAAACATACTCCCCAGTCATGAGTGAAATTACCTTTAGATATTTGATCTCAATGGCAGTGAACTTGAATTTAGAAATGAAATTGATGGATGTAGTAACTGCATACCTTTATGGAAACTTGGATTCGGAGATTTATATGAAAGTCCCTAAAGGAATCCCTCTCCTGAACCAAGACAGAGGAAATAGAAATTTGTACAGTGTGAAACTCAGAAAGTCACTGTATGGACTTAAGCAATCTGGAATAATGTGGTATAATCGCTTAAGCAACTTTCTCTGCAAGAAAGGCTACACGAACAATGAAGATTGTCCTTGTGTATTTATACGGCGATCCCAGAATGGATTCTGTATAATCTCAGTGTATGTAGATGATATGAATGTCATCGGGACAGTGGAAGTCATAAAAGAAGCAAGCTCCTACTTGGAGTCAGAATTTGAAATAAAAAATTTGGGCAAGACCAAATTCTGCTTAGGCCTGGAGCTCGAGCATGTCCCTAAAGGAATCTTGGTACATCAGTCGGCCTACACCCAGAAGGTGTTAGAAAGATTTGGCTTTGAGAAGGCATACCCATCAAAAGTACCAATGATCGGGAGGTCTTTATAGCAAGAAAAAGATCATTTTCGACCTAGGGAAGAGGGGGAGGAAGTCTTGGGACCAAAATTCCCATACTTGAGTGCAGTGGGAGCACTCATGTACTTAGCAAACTGCACTAGACCGGACATTGCATTTGCCGTGAACCTATTAGCAAGGTACAGTGCAGAACCTACCAAAAGGCATTAGCAGGGCATAAAGGACATCTTCCGATACCTGAACTAAACTTGATTGGCTATGCAGATGCTGGGTACCTATCTGACCTGCATACCGCAAGGTCACAAACAGGCTATGTTTTCCTGTGTGGTGGAACTGCAATTTCCTGGAAATCGTCCAAGCAAAATCTTATAGAAACTTCGACGAACCACTCAGAAATTATAACACTGTATGAAGCTGCATGAGAATGTGCTTGGCTTCGCCGAATGGTTCATAACATCCAGCAGTCATGTGGAATGAACATTGTGCAAAGCCTCACAATTATCTATGAAGATAATGCAGCTTACGTTGCACAAGTGCAGACGGGCTATGTGAAGAGTCATCTCACAAAACATATCAACCCCAAGTTCTTCTATGCTCATGAATTGAAAAAGATGGACGAGATTAAGGTACTGCATACTAAGTCTTGTGAAAATCTAGCAGATTTGTTCACTAAGTCACTCCCCGCATCTAGCTTTGAAAGGTGCGTGCGAGGGTTGGAATGATGAGACTTAGAGAAGTGCAGAATTCAGGGGGAGAATTCTCTCAAGCCCGTTAGTAAATCTTGATCATGAAGATTAATTACCCAAAAGAATCAAGTCCTGAAGACTGAATGAAATTGGGTGAATTGTACTCTTTTTCCCTTGACGAGTTTTCCTGAAGTTTCTCGACCAAGGTTTTTAATGAGGCAATTTGTGCATCGCAGTATAACATGTATCATGTACTCTTTCTCCAAATTTTTTCCACTGGGTTTTTTGAAGTTTTAACGAGGTATGAACGTGTCGGATGAGTGCCCAAAGGGGAGTGTTAGAAAACCTAGGCCTGGGCCAGCAGCCTAGGCCCATGGTGGGCACCTCATTGTAAACTATAAATAGGGAGCCGTACCGGCAAATTTTGTACACATGCAATTGAAAACAATAAAGAAAGACCAGGAGTTCTCTCTACCTCTCTCTGTGTGTTCAATCTATTATTCTGTCTTCTGTGATTGATTCGATTTGTTTTAAGCAGAGTAATCGATCGGACTAGTCGCCAGCGACGGTTCCTCAACAAACAACATTGTATTCATAATTGACTGCATTATAATACTCCAAAGATTTGGTTAGTTGTAAAATAACTCTCTCGACCCATTTTCTGTCCCAACACCGTTGGCCATGTCAAAAGTCCGAATTTCCGCTATGGTATGGTTGCTTCCTCTCCTCTTCCATTATAGCGGCTTCTCAGTGACCGCCAAGGTGACAATGGTGCTCTTTGGGTTCCCGTCCCCGTCCATCCATCACTGCCTGCCTCGGAGCACGGAGCTGAAGCAGCTGTTGTGCATTCTATGTCGCAACTTTTGAATACGACCACTCTTCAAGATGTGGCTATAACCACTCGATGTTGATGATTAAGACCACTCAATATTATGATCACTTGATTTTTATGGATAGAACCACGTTGTGTTGGTTACAACCACTTTGTATGTGCTCGTAGACTTCATCTGATTAGCACTCGGACACTTCGACTTCTTTGTTATGGTACTATAAGCCTTTCGAGTACTCGAGTCTCCTCTGGTACTCGCGTTTCCTGTGGTCTTCGAGTACGGCAATGACAACATGAAAATAAGCCGAGAACACAAGTTGATATTCCAGGCACAAAAGCACTCCATTTTTCTGTATTTTCTCTTCCCCCTCGTTACATATATTACAAGCCTCTACTACGCCTTACGAAGGTTAATTACAAGACTACTAAACGGACTCAACACCTAACTCGATTTCCTACTTAGATTTATACTCGGACACTGATTCATATACTTGTCGTATATGTATATGGACACAAACTTTTAAACTTGTAAACAAGATTAGTTCCAACAATCACCCCTAATCTTGTTCTTCACCATTGATCATGCTAATCTTCTCACGCTCCCACACCTACATCGTAACTTGATTTAACACCTCCTGCTCGACCACTTTCTGATGCGCTTCCACACCTAGTGCTCTCGTTGACTTGTACTTGCTCCTGAAGCTCTGCCTCTCTGCTCCCTTCGTCTTCCACTGTTGCCGCACTGGCATCCACACTTGTTCGCTCTTCCTCCCCTGGTGTCGTAGGTGACATCTTCCTCTCAAGCATGAGACTGCTGCATACTCATGGGACCTTCCTATGCCATCTACGTGCCTGTGGGACTCGTCGCCTAGTCGTCCCGAGCCACTACGATTTGCCCTAGCTACACGTGCATGAACATGTGCGCCTGCAAGTGCTCCTGGTTCTGAGCCGCTGCTCATTGTGCTTGACGCATGCATGCAGGGCCTGCCTGGACCGCTGCTACCCACGCCATATGCAGCAAAATTTTTCCTTGCTCAAAAATTTCTTTTGCTCTATTGCTCGCAAGGAGCGTCGTCTTTTTCCTTCGATGAGACCTTCTAGTCCCCGTGATGTGTATTGCGAGTGGGGCCTACCTTGACCTGTGGCTATGAGGCCCCTGCTCCTTTCAGCTCTGGCTACTTGCGCTACATATGCGCATCCTGCTGCTCCATGGTCGGGACCTTCCGAGTGTATGCGAATCCCCTGTGCGTCTAAGCTGCTCTAGATGCGCACTCCCTGTGCATGGGTTCCATAGCCTTGACCTGAGCTGTTGCAGACTAACGTCTGCGAGTGGGAGCTGCTACCGTCCATAGCAAGCACATCCCCGCTACGTACTCCCAATTGCATGCACACATGGATGTGCGTTGCCTTCTGCACCAGTTGCTTGCGCGCCTTGTGAACCTCTTGAGTCGCTACCACCTACGTCTTATACACCCATGCTTCTCTTTCGACTAACCAGCTTACAAGTTTTCAAAGAAATTTTGTACATCCGATTCGGGGGGTCTTTTCACCTTCATCAATGGATCTTCGTTCTTGTTATAGACACGCAAGAAATCATCCTACAATACCACTCTGCACCCTTTTTCTATCATCTACCCGAGACTGAGTATGTTATTGCATAGAGTTGGTATATAATAAATTTCAAACAACAACATCCAATCACTGTTCTTGCATTGCAGCAACATTATTCCTTTGCCACTTATCTCCACCGTGGAGCCGTCACCAAACTTGACCTTGCCTAAAATCTTCTCATCGAGCTCATGGAATATGGAGCAATCTCCCATCATGTGATTGCATATTCTATTGTCCAAGTACCACATATCAGTGTGATCATGGCTACCTTCCTCTGTGCGTAGTTCGGGAACTATATTCTTCTCGTTCAACATGATCATGCCTGGCGCCTCTTCGACATATAAAGAAAGTAGTGCTGGCTCATCATCCTCTTTGGCTCTAGTGAGGTTTACCTCCTAGTCCGTCTTCTTGCTTCGACAATCCAAAGTGTAGTGACCATTTTTGTCACAATTGAAACACTTTATATGGCTGTGGTACTTCGACGCGTAATGCCTATATTTGTCATATTCAAAACACTTGATATGTGACTTGTCACGGGATTTGTCACCACTGCCTTGTCCGCATTTGCCCAGACCACGACCATGCCAATTGCCATATCCCTGGCACCCCCTTGACTTGAATTTGATTGACTTGAGTTTGACTCCCACCAAGATTTATTTTCAACCTTTACTTCACTTTTCACTAGCAATACTTGATCAGTCTTGGCTACATCCTTTAGTAATCCCTTATGAGCTTTGAAAGATCATGTTACCTCTTCTATTTTCATATTCTCAAGATCACTAGAATATAGAAGAGCTGTCATCGCCGGTATGAACCTTTCAGGTAGGACGCGTAAGTACTTCTCAACCATTGTAGTTTCCTCCAGTGTACCTCCAAGAGATCAAATCTCATTGACAACAGTAGTTAATTTTCCTGCAAACTCATCTACTGATTGAGTTTCATTCATATGCAGTGCCTTATATTCTCCTCGAAGAGTTTGTAGCTGAATCTTCTTCACTCGATCTACTCCTTTGTACATAGTCCGAAGAGCAATCTAAGCTTCTCGTGTTGTATCTTTTCCGACAAGTTGACTGAGCATCAAGTCGGGTATGGTAGCGTAGATGAGCGTCAAAGCAGTTTGATTGGTCTTCGCGTTGACTACCAGAGCTTTTCCTTTTGGATCGACCTTTCCATTAGCGTCGATCGGATAAGCTATAGCATCCTAGACTCCCTAGGCTAGCATGTTCACCCATATCTTCATAGATCATACCGAGTAGTTCTCTTAATTGAAAACTGGATACATAAAAGAATTTAGTCCTTCATTCATTGTTGACAAAGATCTGCTCCCTGTCAAGTTCTACTCCTTCTACAAGTCGGTCGGCACCTGCTTTGATATCAGATGTTGAATACAACCATTCCAAGATATGGCTACGACCACTCAATGTTGATGGTTAAGACCACTCCATGTTACGACTACTTGATTTCTGATGGATACGACCACGTTGTGTTGGTTACGACCACTTTGTATGTGCTTGTAGACTTCGTCTGATTAGTGTTATACCTCAATCATCATGCACATCACATAAACCGCTAGCCTAGCACTAGAACACCTAGGGTTTCATCAGATCGGGGCGACTTACGGTCAGTGATGAAGGCCATTGAGCTGAAGTCCAGGTGCCTGCGTGATGCAGGTGTGAGGCGCGAGTCGGTGAAGGTTGGGGAGGCCTCGCAGTTCGGAAGGTCGCCAGCGATGTCCTGTAGTGGCGGCGGGCTTCCGTTGCTGGCAGCGCGCAGTAGATCAGTTGACTTAGGGTTTGTGGCGGGGTTTAGACTCTCACGGGAACCGAAAAACAACTAGTAACGTGAGAGGCCGGAACCCCCTTTTATCTTGCACTGCGCAACGGGGACCGTAACCAAAATTGGTTAGGCACCCCCAACAGGGCACATGTGAGAAACGGGTGAATGTGGGCATCACCCCACGTCTCCCTCTTTCAACCGTTTGGCCTAGATCAAAATCCAACATTCTCCCCCTTGATCGTAAGGCTAAACATCATAAGCCCTCTCTCAATAAAAGTTCACACCAAAGTAATGTGTCACAACAGTCAATTAAGTACCGCTGGACATCAGTACTTATAGTGCTATATTCTATATCGATCGGATAACATAATATTTTATGGGAGTTGGTTACTTTATATGGTCCTCTTATTCCAGGATCACAGGCTCTCCAATAAACCCATGCTGGCAACATGATCACGAAAAATATTGGGTGGTAAGCCTTTTGTGAGCGGATCCGCAAGCATAAATTTAGTTCCAATATGCTCAACCTTAATTGTTTGATCCTGGACTCTATCTTTCACAACATGATACTTTATGTCAATGTGCTTGGCAGCCGCACTCGACTTGTTGTTACTCGAATAGAAAACTACGGGTTGATTATCGCAGTACAGAATTAGTGGTCTAGAAATGTTGTCTACCACTCTCAATCCCGGGATAAAGTTCTTAAGCCATACAAATGCCCGTAGCCTCATAACATGCCACAAATTCAGCCTACATTGTCGACGATGCAGTAAGTGTTTGCTTTACACTTTTCCATGAAATTGCTGCTCCTGCGAGGGTGAAAATATAACCTGATGTAGACTTCTTAGTGTCTTTACACCCCGCAAAATCAGCATCAGAAAAACCGACAACCTCAAGGTTATCGCTTTTTCTATATGTGAGCATGTGACCTTTAGTGCCTTGCATATAGCGCAGGACTTTCTTAACGGCTTTCCAGTGGTCCGGTCCTGGATTTGACTGATATCTGCCAAGCATCCCGGTAACAAAAAGCTAAATCAGGGCGTGTACATACTTGAGCATACATAATACTTCCAATCAACAGGTTAAGTTGGGAAGTGAAGGTACAGCCTTCATCTGATCAGATTCATAGTCATTCTTTGGGCATTGAAATTTCCCAAACTTATCGCCCTTAACAATAGGAGCAGGTGAGGCAGAGCATTTATGCATATTGTATCTCTTTAGTATCTGTCAATGTCTGCCTTTTGTAATAAATCCAATGTTCCTTTGGACCTATCTCGGTGAATTTCAATACCAAGAACATAAGATGCTTCACCGAGATCCTTCATGTCAAAGATGGACAAGAGAAATCTTTTAGTTTCCCGCAAAGATGTCCACACCGCTGCCAATAATATATCGTCCACATAAAGGATTAAGAAGGTGTAATTACTCCCCCTGAACTTAACATATGTACAATTATCAACATCATTATCCTTAAATCCAAAATTCCTTATGACTTCATTGAACTTAAGGTACCATTGCCTAGAAGCTTGCTTCAGGCCATATATAGATTTCTTTAGCTTGCATCCCAAATGTTTCTCGTCTTCCACAACAAAACCTTCTGGTTGTGTCATGTAAATGTCCTCATACAAGTCTCCATTCAGGAATGCAGTCTTAACATCCATTTGGTGCAACTCTAAATCAAAATGTCCTGTGAGCGCCATTATGATTCTAAATGAATTTCTACTAAGTCCCATACACCATTATCACCCATAGACTTAATTTCATCTAGCCACTCACATGAATCCTTACTATTCATAGCTTCCTTATAAGAGCTAGGATCATCCACCTTCCCAAGATCATCTTCATTCAAGTAAACCTCATAATCACTTGGGATAGCAGATCTCCTCACTCGTTTTGATCTCCTGATAGGTTCATTAGCAGGCTCATTAGGCTGTTCATTAACTGTCACAGAGGGCTGTGAAGGCTCATCATTAGGTACCGCACTTGTATTTTCAGAGCCCTCAACAGAAGGAGTAGCCACAAAATTAACTGGAGACGCAACAGGAGTTGCAACTACAGGATCAACTGTGGACACAACCACTTGAGGCATAGGAAAATCAGTCTGTCGGATTAGCGGTGAAGCAACATAAATCCGCTTCTCCTCAAAATCAATTTTCCTAGGCTCCAAGTCGCCACCGATGCCATCATTTTCCAAGAACACAGCGTGCCTTGTTTCTACAAATTTTGTGGTACGATCTGGACAATAGAATCGGTACCCTTTAGACTTGTCAGGGTAGCCAATAAAATGGCAACTCACAGTCTTGGGATCTAATTTCCCAATTTATGGGTTAAACACTTTAGCTTCAGCTGCACAACCCCACATATGAAGGTAGTTCAAACTTGGTTTTCTCCCAGTCCATAATTCATAAGGTGTTTTAGGCACTGATTTACTAGGAACCCGATTGAGTATGTGTGCAGCGGTCTTTAATGCTTCCATCCATAACTTTACAGGCAAAGTGGAGTAGCTCAACATACTTCAAACCATGTCCATAAGTGTGCGGTTTCTTCTTTCCGCTACTCCATTTTGCTGGGGATCACCGGGCATTGAGTACTGGGCGACTATACCATTTTCTTGTAGGAACCTAGCAAAAGGACCAGGAACCTGCCCATAAGTTGTGTGTCGCCCATAATACTCTCCCCCACGATCCGAGCGCACTACTTTAATCTTTAGACTGTGCTGATTTTCAACTTCAGCCTTCAATATTTTAAATTTATCAAGTGCTTCCGATCTCTCTTTAATAGGATAGATATAGCCATAACGTGAGTAATCATCGGTGAACATAATAAAAGAATCATAACCATCCACTGATGTCACAGGGAAAGGACCACATATGTCAGTATAAATTATTTCTAAAATCCCTGTGCTTCGAGTAGCACCTTTCTTTATTTTCTTTACATACTTGCCTTTGATACAATCAAGGCAATGATCATCCGAATCACTAAAGTCTAAAGGTTGGAGAATTTCTTCTTTAATGAGACGTTCAATTCTCCCCTCGAAATGTCACCCAAACGACAGTGCCAAAATGTCGACGAAGTCTCATCAATTCGCTTGTGCTTTTTATTCACTTTCCTTTATAGCCACCTTTATTTCTAGAGGGACCAGCTTTATTTGAGGAGTCGACTTGATTCACAACATCATCAGCTCCCTCAGCTTTGAGCCTCTCTTCTCCTGAGAAACATTAGCGATCAACTCGCTCATGGTCCACTTGTCCTTAATGGTGTTATAGTTCACCTTAAAAGCTTCATATTGCTTAGGAAGAGACATCATAATGTAATGGACAACAAAACCATCAGAAATTTCCATGTCCATTGTCTTAAGTCCAGCAGCAATGTTAATTATAGTCATAATGTGTTCACGGACATTTCCAGTACCATTGTACTTAGTGTACATGAGCCTGTGCATCAGTGTGGTAGCATAAACCTTAGAGGACCCCTTAAAGTGATCCTCGATGGAGGACAAGCACTCCTTCACCTTTTCCTTTTCAGGGATTGCTCCCCTAATGGCTTCACTGATGGAGTTCTTCATTACAGCAAGTGAAATGCGGTTAGACCGCTCCCACTTCTCAGCATTAGTTTTGTACTCATTCATTTTGTCATCAAATTTATCCTCCTCTTCATTAGGAGCGACAGGCTCATTGAACCTGAATGCGTAGTCCAGATCCATGAGCTGGAAGGTCGTCATAAGTGCAAACTTCCATGTCTGGAAGTTGCTGCCGTTAAGTGGCTCAATCGCATTAAATTGAGCGGAAACAGTAGCAACTGAAAAATTTAAAATTTTCATTAGGAAAATGCATAATTAATTTGCATGAAATTTAACCTTACGTTGGTATGATTAACAACATGCTCATAAGAATTTTTCGCTTCACCGTTGGGCAGAAACAAAAATTTTAACATAATTCATAACATGCAATTGCAATTAACGTTGGTCAAAGAGTAATAGCATGGGAAAATTAAACACAACAAAAATAAACATAATTGATAACATGCAATTACAATTAACATTGGTCCAAAAGTAATAGCATGAAAAAATAAACATAACTCTCCAATTGAATTTCTCGTTGGTTTCATTCAATTAGAGACAGAACATCAAGGGGAAATGATAGCATAATATTTTCAGCAGCTTAAAGACGTTATCCAGTAATATTTTCATGAGAGACATCAAATAATCATCAATTATACATGAGATATACTATAAATACATGAAATATATACTTAAAAAAATATCATGAGCTGCTGGGCCGAAACCCAACAGCCAAACAGTGCAGCATTCCCCTTTTCTCCTGGCCCGTGAAGCGGCCTTGCGGCTCCCGCAGGCCTGGCCCGTGGCCGCCATCGGCCCATCAGCCCCCACCGCATCACTGCCGTCCATTGGATCGGACAGCTCAGAGCGAATATCGCCCGAACAAAACCGCCGCCGGCGCTGGCTCCCCAAACCCTAACCTCATTTCCCCCCTCCCCTCCGAAAAACACGCGAGCGAGAGAGCAGAAGCGGAGCCGCTGGCCGGACATCGCAGAGGCGACGGGTGGAAGCCGCACCGCCGCGGGCGCTCTTGCCGGCGCGCGCATGCGGGGAAGCCCGCTTGCGGTGCCGTCGAGGATGTGCGCGGTGGGGCAAGAGGCGGCCGACGAACATGGAGGTGGCGCGCATGGAGAAGCGGCGCGCATGGCGGCGGCAAGGACATGAACTTCATCATTAGAACATAAATCGTAAGTGCCGCCGCCTTCTAGGGTTTGGGGATTTGGGGAAAAAATTGGGGAAAACTACTTTAGGGTTCATCATGATTTGGGGTTTTCTAGGGTTCGGGATTCATCAAATCTTGGGGAAAAGCCTTAGAGTTTGCTTGTAATCTTTCGATTCCCCTCCTTCTAATATGCTACCCGAGCCCAAGAACAAGAACGACATTGAGTAAAAACCCTAATCCGAAACATAACCGAGCACATCAGTGGGCTAGGGTTCTAGGAAAACTAGCAGAGGCTCTGATACCAAATGTTATACCTCAATCATCATGCACATCACATAAACCGCTAGCCTAGCACCGGAACACCTAGAGTTTCATCAGATCGGGGCGACTTACGGTCAGCGATGAAGGCCATTGAGCTGAAGTCTAGGTGCCTGCGTGATGCAGGCGTGAGGCGCGAGTCGGTGAAGGTCGGGGAGGCCTCGCAGTTTAGAAGGTCACCGGCGATGTCCTGCAGTGGCGGCGGGCTTCCCGTTGCTGGCAGCGCGCAGTAGATCGGTTGACTTAGGGTTTGTGCGGGGTTTAGACTTTCATGGGAACCGAAAAACAATTGATAACGTGAGAGGCCGGAACCCCCTTTTATCTTGCGCTGCGCAACGGGGGACCGTAACCAAAATTGGTTAGGCACCCCCGATCAGGGCGCGTGTGAGAAACGGGTGAACGTGGGCATCACCCCACGTCTCCCTCTTTCAACCGTTTGGCCTAGATCAAAATCCAACAATTAGCACTCGAACACTTTGACTTCTTTGCTATGGTATTCATAAGCCTTCTGAGTATTCGAGTCTCCTCTGGTACTCACGTTTTCTCTAGTCTTTGAGTACGGCAGCGACAACACGAAAATAAGCCGAGAACACAAGTCGATATTTTGGAGCATAAAAGCACTCCGCTTTTCTGTATTTTCTCTTCCTCCTCGTTACACAGATTAAAAGCCTCTACTATACCTTATAAAGTCCAATTACAGGACTACTAAACGAATTCAACACCTGATTCAGTTTCCTACTCTGACTTATACTCAAACACTGATTCATATACTTATTGTATATGTATATAGATACGGACTTGTAAACAAGATTAGTTCCAAATGCAGCCTCTCGCCCGAGCTCGTGGCTCGGGCCCTGTCAATTGCGTGGGGCCGTCAAAGTCACCACTGCAGCCGCCAATGCCGCTAAGCTTTGGCGGAGGTCATGCGAGAGGCTACCGCTGCCCGGGGTTTGGGCCTGTGGCTGAGAATGGAGGGGTGTCGCGGCCGGCCGAAGCCGTGCGGGGTGCGTGCGAATGCCCCAGCTATTTTTACACAGTCTCGTAGAAAGCCCTATTCATTCAATCATAAAAATAAATATAAAAAGAGTATCCGGAGGAAAATTCCAATGTCCCAGATGCAGCCGAGGCAAGTGGTGAATTGTCCGTCACTGTCAGCTGCTACAGTTAATCAGTTATTAACAAAATTAAGTTCCCAGCTGTGTTATTGCCAAGTATTCCCGAGTGTCCTCATGAATGATACCGTAGTTTCCCCAGTTTGGGAGTTTTTTTTGTGGGTGTGTTTTTCAAGTGTTTCTAGCACACTGGAAACATGCAGATTCATCAAGTTAAATTGTTATGGTGTTCCTTCAAGAACAAAAGAAAAAGTTATGTTAATAACATAGCAAAGGTCGCGTTACCTTGAGAAACACTCAAAAGTCAATACTCACCGTGGGTATGTTTAGTTACCTAGATGCTCTTAGCCTGGCTCCAAAGAGCAACAGGGCTAAGCCAGGGTCTTGGGATGCAAGTGCGGCTTGTTTGGTTGCCTAGTTGTGATCAGCCTACATCTACGGAGCTGTTGTTTGGTTCGTTGGATTGGATATGCAGGATGCATGGTGCGAAGGTGGAAAAAGCTATTTATAAAGATTTTAATTGTCTTAAAATACTATTGTAGACATTACTAATCTTGTGAAGCCTTAATCCACTTTAATATACACTAATACCACTTAATATATTATATATAGATTAAAATTTTGAGGGAAAACAATAGGAAAGGATCGCTCTGTATACATACATACATACATACATACATACATACATACATACATATATATATATATATATATATATATATATATATATATATATATATATATATATATATATATATATATATATATATATATATATATATATATATATATATATATATATATATATATATATATATATATATATATATATATATATAGTTACAAAAGTATGTACTGAAAGAGATAAAGGAAAAAAAACAAAAGGACATTACACAAAATTATCTAGCCATTCTTTCAATGATGAGGCATATTTTTTTCATTGTTCTATGGATAACCATGGCAATTTCATGCTTGGAAATTCTCTTCCATTCAGCTAGACTTGGATCCATTCATTGAAAGACATTATTATTTCTCACAATCCATAAGCTCCCTGCAGCAAGAATTATTATCACCTGATGCAGATAACCCTAGCACTAACCCATTTTTTTGCTTCATCTAATATAACACAAAGCATGCAAGCAATAATTTTTTGAAATATGCAAACTTCCATTAGATCAATCACAAGAGCCAGAGTTAAAATACCTAATAAACAGGTGAATCCTCTCCAACTAAGTTAAGGATTACTTTACATGAGAATTGGTTGCTATCTAACGCATATGCACTATATATTATTAGATTTGAAAAGGAAGAAGCATTGTGATCAAGAAGAGCTTGATCCAAAAGGAAGAATCCGAGAGCATGGTCATGGGGACGAAAATGCATTTTCATACGATCCAAATCTTTCCCATGGTTGGCTAAGGAGTGACTGTAACATTCATCTCTATGTATCAATAGATATCAAAATTCATCCAAATCTTTCGCCTCATTTCTCAAGTATTGAAATCTTGATTTGGCTTGGTTTTTGATATTTCCTTATTCTGTTTTGATCTTGCTGTGATCCATGAAAAATAAGAGGTAGAAGATGAGTCTAATTGATCAATCTTCACCCATCTAGATCACTCATATAGCAAGACTCGAGATCAAGTCCAATTTGGTTTGTTCTTGGCTCAAATTTAGGTTTTCATGGCTAAAATAGTTTTATTCAAAATCCTTGCTTCGATTAGTGTACTATGATATGTAGAGTAGACAAGGTTATCAGAATCATGATCATGAATCGGATCGGAGGTTCTTTGGTAGGATCGCAAATCGTAGGATCGATGTAGAATATAAGATTTTACCTGATTCTACCAAAGAAACATTTTAAAAAATCTACAGTGTATTATAACACTGCTGCATTTTTAAAATTATGTCTTTTAAACTTCTCTTTACAAATTGTAGAGTAAAGGTAAAATCATGTGTTATTTTATGATAATTATAGTGAGCATAAAGAGATAAAAATTAAAGTTTTTAATTAAAAGAAAGTATAGAAGTAATTATTATAATAAAATAATAGAATCGACAAAATCGAGTATGATCATATGAAAATTTTTATCATGATCCTACAAAAGTTTGGGTAGAATCATAAGAATATTAAGATTCTACCATAGAATCGGATCGATCAAGTCAATCTTGGATCGTAAAATCTGAGGACCATATGATAGAATTGAGATTTTGACAACCTTGGGAGTTGATCTAGATCATCCTCTTCATTAGAAACTCCTCAAGTAAGAATCAATTTGGATTTTAGTTTTTATCTGTTCTTGAGATCTAGATTTGGTTTTCTTCAAATTAGTGAACCTAAACCTAAGAACCTTGTGATTCTTGACTAGTTTAGGTTTCTAATATCTTGAACAAGTCTTTTATGAAATTTAGGGATGTTTGGATGAGATTTAAGTAATTTCGTGAGATTTGAGTTTTGACCCGAGAGGTCTTTTTAGTCTAGGAAGAGGGGACCGGTCAGACCGGCCCTAGACCTGAGGCCAGACCAACCTAGTGAGGTTTTGGCCTGTTCATTGCTTCTTCTATTCCCTTGGCTTGTTGGTTTCTATTTTATCCCTATTTTTACTATGCATCTGATCTTATTATCATCTCATAGTTAATTGAGTGAACAAGTTAAAGGAGGTTGATTTTATTGAAATTGAAAGGAGGCAAAGATCATTCACCCCCTCCAATATCCACAGCGGTTCCTACAATGCGTTGTGTTTGGGAGTGTTTGACTTACAATAATCTACATCTTCTTGTAATCTCGGAATAAACCGTAATACCGTGGACATTGTACTTTCGTTAATTGATGTTTGGAGCCAAACAACTAAATGCCCAATAGGTTTTGAGATTCCCGTTTTATGTCAGTACCATATAAGTGTTAGTGATATGTCTTACAGGCAATCATAAAGATGATTGTATCACTTTAATGTTTATGATCTTTTGAATAATATGTTATTTTATTTCTTGAAATTTTTTTGTATTGATCAACAAGTATGTAACTTGTTCGTATAACTCTTTATTCATATTTTTGATATTATTCTAAATTATCTGTGATCTTATATTATTATGTGGGATAATTATAATTTATAGATCAGCACATGTATCAATTGATGATCATGTTTCAGAGATCATGAATATGGAAATATCAAATCAATAATGTGGACGCAAGTTAGAGAATATGGTGTTGGATTGACCCACCTTGAGACATTGTTGAGATTATTATGTTTTTATCTGTCATCAGTTGGTCTCAGGCAATGATGATATATAATCCTTGTACCTGATATAGTATAATTTTCTACATGTGTAATAGTGCACTTAAAGTTGTCAAACAATAATCCGTAACTTGGTAGTTATAATGGTGGCTTTCAGGTATACTATGAAACATGCAGAGAAATATGACTGGTCGAATATGAGATTTGCCCTTCCTACATAACAGAAGAAATATCTCTGGGCGCCTCGAGTGCATGGCCATGCCATGAGTGATCCAAGAGTTGACCACATGAAGTTATCCAATCATTAGATCGGGAAAAGATTGAATAATCTATAGATGACACGTTTCTTACTTAGAGTTCAATATGTATTGTGAGGCTAAAATAGGATACGTAAATAGGTTGTTTAGTCCGATTAGATACAAACTGGTCGTATGGGTATACTGACTGGATGTGAATTGGTCGGACATATCACAAGTTGGTCTATGAACTGGACATGTGGAGAAATGGACTAGTCGTAACCAGATACGAACTAGTCGTAAGGAGTTATGAATTGATCGTGAATGACTAAGATATGGTTGTAGATCATATTGCATAAGGTTCATCCAATTTGATCTCTATGTATATTTATGGGTCAATATGTCCTTATGTGAACTACTACTGATCAGTGATTGGAAAGGTGTTTCTAGGTTACAACCACGTATATGTAAACCTACAGGGTAATACACTTAAACAGGTTAGAACAATAAAGGTCAGCCTACAGGGTCACACGTTTAACGGGTTGGAACAGTAAAGGTCCGGATGATAGACTTCGAGTGGAATATGATTTCTAGTTGTATTGAATAAGGATCCGGTCGGAGACTATAAAAAGGGGTCCATTGGGTTGTGAAAAATAGAGATATCGCAACATCCACTAAAACCCTAGTCGTCTTCTTCCGAAGGCCTGTTGTGTGTGTTGATGCTAGCACATCGGCACATGGCGTTCCATCCTTGAACATGTATACTTCAGTAGAGGTGCTGCTACGACTGTTGTGCTGGTCGAGATGATCCAAGGAGAAGATAATTTGCTCATGCCGCTAGAGGATAATCAACTTCTGAGGACGCGCTATGTTAAATTGGGCTACTTTAACTTTTCTTTCGCTGAACTACGCATCTAGTGGTAACGGTCTATGATCTCTTATTTATATGATTTTTTTGGTTTAGACAGTAGAAATTTTAATTTATACAAGCGTAGTCGATCTGTACCCTAACAATAAGCATGTATATAAGCATTGTATATAGTAGTGCATCTTGTACCTGTTACTCCTAATCGTTGTGTTCTAAGTGGGCCGGAAGCTCCAGGTAGAGCTGCCCAGGTCGTATCGGTGTTCTGCGCAACTACTCGACCAGTAAATCACACAAGTAGTCGAAGCTGCAAGTTCAGCTGGGCTCGGTTGTCACAGCTCGATGAGGAGCGCAGTAAAGGATCGAGTGGCTACTTTCCTTTACGTCAGCAGGTCAGGTTAGAGGCAAACCAAAAGCTGGTACGGTTCGTTGAAAGGTTTCACCGCCGACGGCGATGGGTGTCAGCATCGGCCGAACACAACGCAAGTGTCCAAAAAGAGGAAGCTTGTGGAGCCAATCGTAGGCTGAGCCTGCGGATTGCGTCCCAGGGGAATGAGAAATGGAGAATCGCCCACGTACGTTTGCCTTCGCTCTGCCGCCCCGCGCGCCACCCGCACCCTTCTCTCCATCCATCCTTGAACAATGTATGCATGTATGCGCGTATTCCTAACAAAATATCTTGATTTCTCTCTGACAAAGTCAATCTCAGAACATACATTTGCTTATCCATCCTTGTACGATGTGATGGTGTTGCAGCGTTTTTTTTTTCTCATTTCTCAACTTATGGGATACCCAAGCAGTTAAAACTTCGGACCTCTTTTCCTATGAGGAGTTGCTAGCGCCCGAACGTTCGATCTAAATGCTAGCTCCGTATCGTCGGTCATAATATTTTTTATCATCTATGCAACATTTCTTGGCTATATATGCAACAAAAAAATTGATAAGAACATCAATATTATGCATATGAAATCAAAATATTACACACATAAAATCAAAATGTTACATTTATAAAATCAGAAAGGGATAATTGATGATTTGCCCTATCTTTTATTGGCATCAGCTCATGTGGAGGTATCCAGAGAGGCCAGCATAAGTATGGTGTCGTGCACAAGGCTGTAGCCATCGCTGGCGACGGTGGGCATGTGGAGCGTGAGGTCGGCAACGAGGCCGCGAAAGTGTTAAGAACTTCGATCACGGCCACTACGACTACGACCACGGCCGTTAAGACCACATCCACTACGATCATGGTCACTTCGACCATTACCGTGGTCGTAACAGCTGTGGTTAAAGTGACCGTGGTCGTAGTGGCTGTGGTCGTAGTGACCGTGGTCGTAGCTGCTGTGGTCGAAGTGACTGTGGTCATACGATCGGTCACAACATTTTTTATCCATCTATGCAACATTTCTCGGCCATGTATGCAATAAAAAATTTTTGATAAGAATATTAATGTTGCACGCATGAAATCAAAATGATATACAAGTGAAATCAAAATGTTGCATTCAAGAAATCAAAAATATTACAACAAAAAACAACACCTACCTCCCATGGTAGGCGGTGGTGGCGGCGGTGTTGAAACCACAGCGAGTTCGGACGTGGAGATCCAGCCGCCGTCGCTCCGGATTTGGCGACGCCGCGCCCAAAGAGGAAATTAACAGCGGCGACCGGATTTGGCGGTGTCGCGCTCGAAGACAAAGACAACGGCAGGGGTCGGATCTGGTGACAGACGGATCCAATCGCGTCGCGCTGCGCCTGAGAACGGCCGAAGAGGAAGTCGTCAATAGTGGCCGGATCCGGCGGCGCAGCACTGGAGACGGGGTGGCTGAGCTCGTGGTTGTCGCCTCATGGGGTCGCGTTCTATGCAGGAGACGAAGAGGGGGAAGGGAAAGCGTGAGAGAAGGAAGTGGAGTGAACTCAGTGAAGACGTCCGATATAAACTCTCGCTTCGTACGTACATACAGTATCAACATCTTTTCCTCTGCTATGTTAGTATGACATATATAGCTTCCAAGGCCTGTTTATATTATTGGATCGATAATTTTTTTTATAAATAGAGCATGCCGCGATTTTCGGACTCAAATTTAAAGAAACCAAGTTAAGACTGTTTTTTGGGAGGAAAAAACAAATTTATACATTTTCCCTTTCTCCTCACAAAACTGCACCTTTCATCGGAGGCCAGAGTACACAAAACCATTTTGACGGCTATTTTTTACGCGTAAACCCAACCGCAAAACCAATACTAACCACCAGTATATATCGTATACGCGCTACGACCCTTGTGGATAAGACTCTGGCACTCTGCCCCGCCATTGCTAATTACTACTTATCTTACGCCGCCGCCGGCCGCCGCTAACCTGTGTCGTACCATCTCACCACCGGCGGAGCTCGCGGGACCCCCTGATGACCTCTCAGGCGACGACCACGGCAGCGTGGACCAAGGAGGAGGACAAGGCGTTCGAGAACGCGCTCGCCGCTGCCGCGCCACCGCGCCCTGACGGCCAGCCGGACGAGGACTGGTTCGTGGCGCTTGCGGCGAGCGTGCCGGCGCGGTCGGCGGAGGAGGTGCGACTCCACTACGAGGCGCTAGTGGAGGATGTCGGCGCCATCGAGGCCGGCCGCGTCCCGCTCCCGCGCTACGCCGGGGAGGAGTCGGCGGCTCCGCCCGATGGCGCCGCCGCTGCTCCCAAGGACGGCGGCGGCGGGCACCGGCGCGAGGAGCGGAAGGGCAGCGGCTTCGACGTGGGCAAGAGCGCCTCCAAGGCGGAGCAGGAGAGGCGCAAGGGCATCCCATGGACGGAGGAAGAGCACAGGTACATCAATCTCCACAAGTTCTTGCCTTCAAGATTGCAAATTTCTTATCAACTGTTCGATTCTTCTTCCTATTTACAGCAGCTCGCTCTTTTGTCTTGTGTGGTGAACAAATTAAACTTTGTGTTTAAGTGTTCATCATTGAGCAATTATCACAGGATCCGAGAGTAATTGACACACACTAGTGATGTTGTTGCATTCATGGCAATCTGATGATGGTGCAGGTTGTTTTTGCTGGGGCTGGACAAGTTCGGCAAGGGCGACTGGCGGAGCATCTCGCGCAACTTCGTCATCTCGCGGACGCCGACGCAGGTGGCGAGCCACGCTCAAAAGTACTTCATCCGCCTCAACTCCATGAACCGGGACCGGCGCCGCTCCAGCATCCACGACATCACCAGCTTCACCGCGGGGGACGTCGCCGCGCAGCAGTGCCCGATCAACGTCCAGGCCACGGGCAGCCCCGCCGCGGCGCTGGGGCCGGGGGCCATGAAGCACCCCGGGGCCGGGCCGCCGCCGATGCCCGGGGTGGGCATGTACGGGGCGCCCATGGGCCACCCCGTCCCGGGCCACATGGTGTCCGCCGCCGTCGGCACGCCGGTCATGTTTCCGCCAGGGCACGCGCCATACGTCGTGCCGGTCGGCTACCCGGCGCCCCCCGCGAAGATGCACCAATGACCATCTTACTGCTCACTCGCTCGCTGGCTTGGTTTTGCTCTTGCTCGTGCATGCATGCGCGCCAGCAGATTAAGCTCCATGGACGGCAAGCATTTCGTTCTCGTTCTTTCTTGAATCTTGATCTGTTTTTGTGTAGCCGTCCGTCCCTGATCTTCTCATTGATGTAACATAGATGACTCGAGAGCAGGGCAGGGCAGGCGAAGAAGTATTTGCTGACTGTTGCAAGTGCTAGCTTATAATCACACCCGGAGAAGGCTCACAAATTGTGAATGTAATTAGCAGCAGCCTTTCGCGGTGTATCGATTGATCCTTGCAGAGCTGCAACTGGGGATTGATTTCCATTTTCCGGATGTAAATTACCTATATCTCAACGGTGCAAAGACATATTGATCGTTACGTTATCTTGTGTTGAACGACTCACCATTCTTCTTCTTCTTCTTTTGCCTTTCTGGAGCATCTTATATACGCTCTTGCAATTATGATTGGCGTCACACTCAACTGTGACAGATTACATTGTCGTGTTTCCATTCGTTTGTATCATTTTGGAGTAGACGACATTAACATCGTGGTGATTTGCGTGCTTGTATCTAGATGTGTGAGCTTACCAAAGTATAGAGATAATTCAGTTGTCTGAAATGAGGAAGCTGCAGGCGATGACCCGGGGTGCAGATATCGGCTGAACTGATGCATAGGGAAGAGCCAGAGGTGTATATCATGGAAACTCCCAAGGTGAGAACCGAGAAACTAACACGTCGAGCTATGCGACTGCAGGGTGGCTTGAATCGATTGATGCGGGGATCAAGTCGACAGGACATTTGTCTGATCATCTTCTTTTTTTCCTCGTCTCTCCTTGGAGAGAATTATTGATACATTACAAAGAAAGGAAGGGATGCACAACACTCTGTTACCCAAGAGTATCCTTCCATCACCTGTTGAACTCGCGTGCTCTCTCGTTGGATCGACGAGAGGCAAATCCAATATGGACTGACTGGACATTAGCAAATCATGGAACGAATAGATCATATCGATTGAGAGTCCACAAAATCGATCCTACAAGAGAAGGCATGCCTAGGGGTCTGTTTTTTTTTCGGTTTTTGGCTTTATCTTTTAGTTTTTATACAGTAACTAGCTTTTAAACAGAGTGTCTTTTCAAGATAGGGTCTACTAGTTGATTGTAGTATATATTATACCAATTTCATTTATATCGACAAAAACTACACATGAGTTTTAGTTACTCTATAATCTCTCATACGAACAGCCCAAAAGCCACAAGCCGTAGCTAAAAGTTATAAACCTCAGCCAAAAGAAATAGGCCCTTAAGGGCCTGTTCTTTACCTCACAAGCCGGCGACTTTTGGCTTTTGCTACAGTACCTAACTTTCAAACGGAGTATTTTCTTAAAACGAGTCTACAAGTTAAACGATCTACGCGTTAAAAGCTCAATATCTGTACCAGTCAAAATTGCAAGTGAGTATCTGTCTCTCCGTAATCTGTACCGTAAACAACCAAAATTCAAAAATTTCAGCCAAAAGCCATAAGCCGCAGCCGAAAAGAACAAACCCTTAAGACTGCTGAGGAGACGCTCTATAACAGGACCTTCCTGTCACTTTATGCAAAGTGACCTGATAATCAAAGCGCCAGCTGCTCAATAGCATCATGCCCAGCTGCAGAACTTCAACTGATCGCTGTAACCCACAGCAGAGCGATATATCGGGTGTGCAAATCCTTCAATAATGTAATGCTATGCAAGCCTGTCTTTGGCGTATCCCCATGCCTGGTGTAGCATGTGTCAGATCTAGATTTTACAATATGAAATTCTCTATGATTTCTTTATACTATTTCCTGGATCAGTAGATATGCTCACAAATACAATACTGAACATCAAGATGCATATCATGCGGATGCGTAAATATAATAGTAGAATTACTCATAGGCCGAGCAAGCCGAAATCAATAAAATACAGCAGCGAAAATGAAGTACACAGGTGAGACCCTAAAGACGTGCCCATAGGAAGCCAACTGGGGGTATGCGACCTAGTTCTTGACACCTTCATCTTCTTCGCCATCATGCCCAATTGTATTGCTGAAGCATAGCGATCTGTCTCCTTATTCTGGATTAATTGAGTGAGTGAGAGTGAGCACAAATCACCGTGCTCCGCAAGCTGATGCACAGAATGCAAATGCATAACATGCATGGCTTCTCAAGGAAAGGCTCGAGTTTTTTTTTGCAATAAATTGCTTTTAAAATATGATACATAGAAATTTCCTGAAACCTAGCAGTTTGAATTAAAACATAATGTGTGAAAGAATGCAATAATAACAGCGATCCAGATGCCATCCACCGTTACATGGCTTCTGCACCATATGTTAACATTTCAGCGTTTAACCACTTACCATATCACTGGGGCGACACCTAGGGCAACACAAATCAGAGCTTTCCACTGTCCTCTATTTTTCCAATTCCATCCATAAGATTTTTGAAATAGAAATATATCTAGTTATGTTCCCATGTCCGCCCTTGACCGTAGGCACAGATATTTGGATAGTTTTGACTCTGCAGAGTTTGAACACTTTACCCACAAGAGACGATCCGCTCGTTGACCCACACGATTCCTTAGTTATGCGATTGAATAGACCATCACAGTAACTTTTCAAATTATCTTGCTCCTTCCATCATATCACCCATATGGGCTTCTCCTATTTGCGGTGGGTCCCATAAGTTGTGCGGGATGTTCTACCCCTATGCGGCTAGCAGCTAGACTACCCACACTATCTAGCGCGACGTGGTAAACTTCACCCTCAACGAGTGTCCCATTCAAGTCGTCATACAGATAGCCACTTGCACTATCTCACCTCCCCCACCAACGAGATGATTTTCAGGGTCCAGTAATTCTACTAAGCCAAGTTGTAAATTACAGACTTGTGGTTGTACTTGTCTTATACAGAAGGTCATGACAAGATTCAGTCCTTAGGGTTATCGGGGCGGTTCTATCACTAACCACACTCTCGTGCACCACTACACCAGCCCCCGAACCATCCGCCCAGATATTGAAGCAAGCTGGGGATTTTTTGAACATAAAATAGTTATATCCAAAATACACCAGTCATTTTTACCATGACTTACCAAACTAGTTTATTATAATTGAAATTATTGCTTAGGGCGTTTTGGTGCCCCCAAGCATCTAACCAATTCTAAGCAATGGCGTATAATTACGGACTCAGATATTCAAATGTTTCAAATGAGTGTAATACTATCAAGTTCATTAATGGGTATACAACTAGTAACCAAAATCAACCATATACTCGTACATAAAATAACATCATGCAATTTGATAATTTAAAACAGAATTAATTTGCAGAAAATGTGGCTTCAACATAATCAAAGTATTAACTCGCCTTGCATGGTTTACCGCGGTCTTGAGCTCAGTCAAGTTTTCCCATTTGTTGGTCTTGAGCTTCTGGTCATTATTTTCACCTTGTTCTTGATCTCGCTTGATCCATTGAATCTTCAGGACTCCAATTTCTAGTTACGCAAGTCCAGCAAGTACTACATGAAAAAGTTCTGCCTAGAGCCGACATCCTTCACCGTCAAGGCCGAGGGTGTGGCCAAGAACGCGCCACCGAAATTCCAAAAGACCAAGCTCATGACCCGCCTCATCTACACCCTCGATGAAATCGAGGGCCTGCTCGAGGTCGGGGCCAACAGCATCATCAAGTTCATGGAGAAGGACGGCATCGACTATGATGCCGTCACCGTGCAACTGCCGAGCGGCGAGCACGTGTCGTTTTTCTTCACCATCAAGCAGCTCACACCACCGGCAAGCCAGAGAGATTCAGTGGGTCCTTCCTCGTGCCAAGTTACCATGGGTCATCCTTCCTCGACCCCAAGGGCTGTGGGGGCTCTACTAGGTACGATAATGCGATGGCACTCCCTGCCGGAGGCAGAGAAGATGAGGAGGAGCTTTTTAAGGTGAACATCAAGAATGCGTCGTCGTCGATGGGCAACATCACATTGAGCGTGAGCAAGAGCAAGCCGGAGATCGGCGAGGTGATCGACGTCTTCGAGAGTGTGCAGCCGTTGGACACCGACCTCGGGGCCAAGGCGCCCAAGCATGTCAAGATCCAAGGGATCTGGTACACGCAGCTTGAGTCTAACTAGAGGAGGGACGTGTTCAATGGAGAGAAAGGGAGGCAAAGTGTATGTAGTAATGCAAATTTGGGCTATTGGTTTTAATTTTAGCTTTTGTTTCTTGCTCTGTTCTCATGAACTGATGATCCCCCATGTGTTATTTGCATTTGGAGAAGTAGAGAGGACATTTGTATAATACATATATCTATGCATATCTTCAAAAGATTTGCCACCCAATTGGTACTTCTCTTCTTGTACCTTGTTTCTGACACCACTACAAAAGAGACTACACGAAACGGCTACATCACAGACAGTTCATAGAAAATCATCTATGCTGTAATTGTCACAGGCGACTTTACAAATGTGACTGTGTACTGTCTGTGATTCGCAACTATGACATACAATTCATATGATCTATGAAAATATCACATACGGTTATTAATATGAACCGTCTGTGATAATACAAAACATCACAGACGGTTTGTATCAATAACTATTTGCGATAATTCATAGACAGTTATTGATACAAACTGTTTGTGATAATGGCAGACATTACCGACGGTTCGTATTAATAACCATCTGTGAACTTAATAGCTATCTGTGAAAGTTCACAGACGATTATTAATACAAACCATCTATGATCATTTCATATCACAGATGGTTTGTGGTTGGAACCATCTGGAATACACCACGTTATTAAATAGTTAGCGTGGTCTTGACAGACCTATCTTCATTGTGCTGTATTGAAGGAGGCGGTCGGCTTTGGGGAGTTTGGTGAAAACATACCGCTTGTAGATATAGCTTGTAAATCGATTTGTTCTTGGTGATTAGAGGTTAGTATTTGTTTCTAATAATATATGCCTAGTAATAGAGAGAGAGATGAGTAGGTTGTATGATGATAATCTGGATCAGATGCTACGTGATACAGAAGGAAACTATAGTGATAAAGAGTTTGGTAAATTCGAGGGCTTGCTGGATGACCAGGAGAAACCTTTGTTCCCTGGATGCAATTTAAGAATGGGTAAGTACTCCTAGTTTACTTCAACATATGAATTCTTACTTGATATATATTGCTTCATGAATAGTACGTAGCTGGCTAGCTATAGTAGTATTAATAATCCAATTTGACACTAATTTGTTACATGCATATGTAGATGAACCGAAGCTGGATGTACGTTGAGAACCATGTGAGTGAAAAGTACATTAATGGCGTGTCTACTTTTACAAGAGTGGTCGAGCAGTATATGTTGAAGAAGGGGATGGAATATATATACTGTCCATGCATTGATTGCAATAATTTGAAGATGTTTACCAACTCAGCACAGATCGAAGCTTACTTGATTTGAATGGGTTTCAAAATGGGGAATGCATGTTGGATCAGTCATGGTGAAGAGAAGATTATACGGGAAGGTGTCAAGGGAGACAACGATATGCCGATTGTGGACTATGCTTTTGATGAGGATATGTCATATGATGACAATCTGGATCAGATGTTACGTGATGTAAAAGGGAACTATAGTGAGAGAGAGTTTGGTAAATTTGAGAGCTTGATGGAGGACCTGGAGAAACCTTTGTTCCTGAGCTACAAGCCGTAATACACAAGATTGTCATATGTTCTTGAACTGCTGAAATTAAAGGCAAGGAATGGTTGGTCCAACAAGAGTTTCACGACATAGTTAGGTCTCCTAGTGAACATCCTTCTAGAGGGAAATGTGTTTCGAGAACCACCTACCAAGCCAAGAAGGTTCTTTGTCCATTGGGAATGGAGGTAGAAAGAATACATGCATGTCCAAATGATTGTATCCTTTACCGTAAAGAGTATGCAAAATTATATGTTTGTTCGGTGTGTAAAGCATCCCGATACAAGCATAAAAATGACTCTGATGATGGTGAGGGTATCGAGATAAAGTAAGGACCTCCTGCTAAGATGTTGTGGTATCTACCTGTAATTACCTATATGAAGCTTTATTTGCGAATCAAAAGGATGCAATATTACTGCATTGGTACTCAGAGAAGCATAAGAAAGATAAAATGATAAGACACGTTGCTGATTCTGCCCAGTGGAGGAACATTGATAGGATGTTTGTAGACTTCGGTGTAGAACAGAGGAATATAAGGTTTGGGTTAAGTACAGATGGAATGAATCCTTTCGGTAACATGATCAGCCGACATAGCACATGTCCCATGAATGTATGCATGTACAACCTTCCTCCTTGGTTGTGTATGAAGTGAAAGTACATTTTGATGTCACTACTTATCCAAGGGCCGAAGCAGCCTGGGAACAATATTGATGTGTACCTAGCACCATTGATGGAAGCTATTGCGACACTGTGGAACGAAGGGGTACAGGTGTGGAATGCGGACAAACGAGAGAACTTCACTCTGCACACTATGTTATTCTATATCATCAATGATTTTCCTACCCTTTGTAACTTGTCGGGGTTGAGTACGAAAGGAGCCAAAGCTTGTTCGCATTGCTTAGATTATACCGGGAGTGTGTGGTTGAATAACTTGTGCAAAGCTATGTACATGTGTCACTGTAACTTCCTTCCACGGTATCACCCATACCGCAAGATGAAGAAACAATTTGACAGAAAAAAGAGGATGACTTGCACCAAGGCCTTTTAGAGGCAAAGAGGTCTACGATATGGTCAAGGATATCGATGTTGTGCTTGGAAAGAGACATAAGTTGAGGACCTATCAGAAGAACATGTGGAAGAAGAGGTCAGTACTTTGGGACTTGCCTTACTGGGAGCACTTAGTAGTTCGCAATTGCATCAATGTCATGCATGTAGAGAAGAATGCATATGATAGCTTAATTGGTCTCTTACTAAATATTCGTGACAAAACAAAGGATGGTGTCAACGCACTGCATGACTTGGTCACTATGAACATCAGGACGGAGTTAGCACCGATAGAGACTGATAAACGCTAGACATACCTTCTCCCAGCTTGCTACACTCTGTCTAAGTCTGAGAGAACTCAACTATGTCAGTGCTTTCATGGTGTAAAAGTTCTATCCGATCACTCCACCAGCATGAAGAAACTTGTTTCCATGGAAGATTTAAATTTAATTAGCATGAAGTCTCATGACTATCATATGCTAATGACATAATTGCTTCCTATTGCAATTAGAAGTATTTTGCTAAATAAGGTTCGAGTAACAATCATGAGGCTGTGTTATTTCTTTAACACAATTGCTCAGAAGGTCATCAATCCCAATGGACTACATGCTTTGTAGACCGAGGTGGTGATGACTCTATGTCATCTTGAGATGTATTTTCCTCTATCATTTTTTGATATCCTGGTCCATCTCATTATCCACTTTGTGAAAGAGATAAAGATATGTGGCCCCGTGTTTCTATGTCAAATGTATCCATTCGAGAGGTACATGGGAATCCTCAAGTCCTATGTACGCAATCAATCTTGATCAGAGGCAGCATCATTGAAGGTTATGCAACTGAAGAGATCATTGAGTTCTGTGTCGATTACATGGCTCAGGTCAAACTAATTGGTGTGCCTGTATCTCGTCACGAGGGGAGGCTAGAGGGTATCAGGACCATCGGAAGGAAAACAATAACTCTCGATGTGGATATATACACTCAAGCCCATTTTACTGTCTTGCAACACATGACTGAAGTGTTCCTGTATATTGAAGAGCACAGGGATATGCTACGCTAAGAGAATCTAAGCCCGTCGAAGGTTGGATCATGAGATAGCATAACCGTCGGTTCAAAAAATGGTTGAGGGTGTGATCCACTGGGAGGCCGTCAAGTGAAACGATGCAATGGCTAGAAAAAGGGCCAAAATTTACACAACAAATCAGGACAGCAAGAGTATAGTCTAGAACTCAGGTGTTCGCATAGATGCATTTCATGATGAGTAGTTCAGTACAACTGGCCTAAGCTCCTACTACGAGCTTGTAGAGGAGATTGGAAGCTTGACTATGTGATTTTCAAGATCCTGTATTTTGGTTGCACTAGCAATTCTTGTAGAAATAATTTGAGATAGTGTTTTTTCTGTTAAGTAGAACATATTTTTGTTAGATCTATCTAGACAATGTTTTTTCTATTAAGTACAACACATTTTTGTTAGAAATACATGCCGAGAGATAAAATAGTTAAGGAATGAATTTAGAATAAATTATTAGAGCTATTGTTTCTATTGTCTTGTAGCAATAATATCCATTGCCAAATGTTCTTACATGTCCCCTCCTCCGAATCGGAGTAGTAGTTGTAGCTAGGGAATAGTTAGGGATAAAATAGCTAGGGAATGAATTTAGAGATAAATTGTTGGAGCTATTATTTCTAAGTGAGTTGGAGGGTCGTGTTATTGCTACAAGATCTATTTAGAATGGCACGTTAATGTGTTCCAAAGAGACCTTGTAGCAATAATATATGCCAAAGAGACCTGCGAAAGGCATGAAGCAAATCACACACTCTAGTGTCCTCTGTGATTCACTTTTTTATTGCCACAAGATCTATTGGAATGGCAAATCACACATTTCAGTGTGTCAGGTTCTACAGAGTAAGTTATAGTTGTTTTTTCTTCCTCCTCATCATACTGTGTGTTAGGCTTGGTTGCTGTCTTAGGTATAAAAGAACCTCTAAGTGTCGCACCTTCATTTGTAATTGAAGGGCGCGGCAGCCCAAAGATCCTCTTATGCCTAATACAGCAACCAAGCCCAACACATAGAATGGTGAGGAGGAAGAGACTCCAGCCATAACTTACTTTGTATAATCTGAGACACTGGGTAGTTTGATTTGGGATGTTAGTATTACAAACAGACCTTCTCACTACTACAAAACAAGCTATACTGGACGTCTTATCACAAACGGTTCATGTGGAGCCGTTTGTGCTTTGATTATTACAAACAGTTCATGGCTAACACCGTCTATAAATTATCACAGACAGTTAGGTTTAAAAACCATATATGATATACGAATTATCACAAACGGTTTTTTAACTAGAACCGTCTATGAAACTGTCGGATCCCGGAGTAACGACCCCGAAACCCTCTGTGTAAATCGCACTAGTCCAGGAACAGCTAGTGCACACAGCCCAACAAAGATACATATCGAACGCAAATGACCAAATATATTAAGCAAATGAGTACGGCCTTATGGCCAAGTCTTACATTGATAAATCAAATACAAGGAAAATAACAGCGGAATATAATAAGATAACAGGCGAAGCCCAACTGCCTCCCCACAGGTAGACGACTGCAAGACACGTCCTACTCGTCCTGGTCCTCACCATAGTCGTAGACGTCCTCCTCTGTTAAGATGCAGCAAGGTGAGTACAAACTTGTACTCCGCAAGTCACCCGGGAAAATGCAACATAATGATAAAGGCTTCAACGGAAGGCTTATAGGGTTAATTTGCAAAAACAGCATTATGAAATACAATAGATAGATTGAAATTGCTGAATTTAATACAATAAGGAAAACAATATGCTTAAATAAAATTCATACCGTTAGTGCAGGCTCCGACCATACACCAACCTAACCACGGGAATCCCTCCCGGACCAATTTCCCAAAAACAAACCATGTGAGTTCCATCCATCCACACATTAATCATACACTCATGGACTCCATCCATCCATAAGGTTTTTGAAAACATTTTTGTAAAACCAAGTCTAATCTATGAAAAACTTTTGCTTAGCATGCCCGTGACCGTGGGCACGGCTATCCAGGATAGATTTTACACTCTGCAGAGGTTGTACAGCTTTACCCACAAGATATGATGTCCTCATAATGTCGGCCAATACACGCTTCCTTAGGCGTGCGACTGAGTAATCATAACAAGGCCTTTACAATGCGAAGCCGTCAACTCGCCAAGCCAACTCTAAGGTTTCACCCGATGAAGGAATCCACTGCACGGGACCCCTCTTGAGCCTAGGTGAGACTTCTCATGGCTACAACCACGCTCACCCAAGTGGGACTTCGCATGGCACCAACCACGCCCACTCTCAACCTACGACTTGACTCGAGTTTGGACTTCGCAAATTATTTGGCCAGGGCTGTCCCATACCAGCCATGTGGTAGTACGTTAAGCCTTTATCAACAGTAGCTCAAAGATCGGTCCTTAATTGACTTAGGTTCAACCACATACCCCCGTGCACGACAGTCAACCACTGCGGCTCCAACCAACAGGGCATGCCTGCACCCACCACGCTAACCATTAACCTAAGTCTAAACCAGATTTTATATTTTATTTTGAAATAGTTTTGTAAACCTCCTTGACTCTCCAAAGTCAAGAATACTATCCCAAAGTTTGTCATTTCATGTGAAAAGGTGTCCCCAACCTATGTTTCATCTATGCATGGCTAAGCATATACTATAAAGTTTTCTCTAGCCATTCTATTGAACTAACCAGAGTTTTAGTCTAGGGTTACAAGGTATTGAGAAATTCAAATTCAAAGAGGAATTAACAAGTAGGCAATAACTAAATTTAAAACTGAATTGAAATACGTTGAATAGAAATACACATGCAATATAATTTAAATCAACATAATTTTATTTGCAATTCTGGGATCAACATGATCAAGGAGGGTGACTTGCCTTGCTCTTCGAACTGGTGAGATCCGTCGTCGAGGAAATCTTCAGAATCGTCGTAATCTACATGTGAAAATAACCCTCCAAACTCAAAATAAATTCAAATCAAATTCAAATAAACTCAAAATTTCAAATTGAGGCTAGGAATGGGTAGAGGGGAATTTTTGATGAATTTAGAAATTTGAATGGGTTAAAGCGGAGTTAAACGAAGAAGAACGGGCTCCGGGAAGTTTAAATTCAGGGAAAAAGAATAAAAGGAATTTTTGGAATTATTTTTGTATAGGAAATTGAGGATTATGACGTCAGCACCAAAATCATTTTCGGCCGAATTAATTTTCTACGGGAAAATCTGAGTTTTTGCGTCAGCATGACGTCATCTAGGGATTGGGCCGGCTGACATGTGGGCCTCGGTCCATGGACCGGGTCCACGGAAAGGGTGATGGCTGATGTGGCGGGGAGGTGCGGGTGGCGCTGACGGGGCGGCCTGGTGCGCGGGTGGCGCCGACATGGCTGACACGCCAGCACGGGCCGGCTGAGGTGGCGTGATCACCGGCGGGGGCGCACGGGTCCCTAGGGTCGCCGGCGGTAGCGGCCACGGCGGAGGACGGCGAGGGCGGGAACGGGGAGAGGGGCGCACGGGGAGCACGCCTGTACCTCCGGCGAAGCTCGGCGGCGGACGGAGGTGGCCGGCGACGAGGTGGAGGCGGCGAAGTGCTCGGGTTCCGGCGGGCAGGGCTCTCCGGCGATGCTCGGGCACGGAGAAAGGGCGGAGGAGACTCGGCGTGATGCGGCGGAGCTCGGGGCGGCCTCGGCGAAGCTCGGGCGGCACTCCTTCGCCGACGATTCCTCGCCGGAGGAGAAAACGGCGCGGCGGAGAGAAGGCGCTCAGTGGGGGAGCTCTCGGGCGCTCGGGGACCGATTTGAGGGGCGGGGCGAGGTGTGGAGTGAGGAGGGGAGTCTCGGGGGTGGCTTTTATAGGGCCGAGGGGGTGGAGGCGCGGCGGGATTGCTCGCCGGAGAAAGCGGGGAGGTGGGCGGCGGTTGCAACGGGAGTGGCTGAGTGCCGCGTGGGAGACGTGGGCGTCGTGCGCGGAAGACGGGGCGCGGCTTGCGCGCGCGGCGAGGGGCGGCGTGCGGAAGAGATAAGGGAGGGGCCGATTAGGCGAGCCGCCAACGGCCATGGCGGCGCGCCGCGTGAGGGCCGCGTGAGGATGGGGTCGGGGATGACAAGTGGGCCGGCGAGAGGGGCGGGAGCGGGTGAGATCGCGGGGCGGGGAGATCGGACGACGGGAAATGAATGCGTGGGTTTAAGTGAGCGGAGACGGCCGAGATCGCACGGGCGAAAATGAATGGACGGCCAGGATGGAGGCGGGGGTTAAGTGGGCGGGGGTGGCCGAGATGGGCTGGGGCGGCGTGGCCGCTATCTGGGCCGCACGCATGGCGCGCGGGGAGGGAGGGGAGGCGGGATGGAGGTGGCGACGTGGGCGGCATCGGGCCATCCACGTGGCGGCCGGAGAGAGGGGTTGATTTATTTTCTCTTTTTGATTTTCTAAAAAACCTGAATAAGTCCTAGAAAAATCCTATAAGTCCTAGAAAAATGCAAGGAATCCAAATAAAAGCATTTAAACTTATTTGATCACAAATTCTCCCAAACTTACCAACCTTTAAAACAAGGCAAAAACAAAAAGGGGACTTAAAATTCCAGAAAAAGAAATTAAAATAAAGGAAAACTTGGGATGTCACAGAAACTACCATAGATGGTTAGGTTTAAAACCGTCTGTGATATACGAATTATCACAAATGGTTTTTAACTAGAACCGTCTATGAAACTATCACAGACGGTTTTTATTTATAACCGTCTATGTTTTGTCGTTTGTCATATGAATTACTGAAGCTACTGAGATGAGAGACAAATTCAAGGCAAATTTATTACAAAAGTCCCAAAAATGATATTCCTAGATCTTAGTCTTCTGGGCTTCATATGCTTCTTCTTCAACTTTTGGAGTTGGAGGATCAGCCACTAAGTTCTCGAATGCCATGAAGTTTGCTCTTGCCCGGTGCACTTCCTCCTCCGGCCTGGGCAAATCATTTGCACGGTCCATATCTCACAGAGGATGCCATGATAAGCTTCCTCAGAATCAGCTGCTTCTGCTTCATCGGCAATTTTATCCATGTGTCTTTCCTCTGCCTCCAGAGCTTCTTCCTGTAACATCCCAAAATTTTACTTTCTGTAAAACTTAATTTTAAATTAATTATTTTAAAATATTTGAACTTTATTGGGATTTATCTGAATTTTATTTCAAAATCTAAACCAAGAAAATGTATTTTAAATATTTTATTAAAGCCAAAAAGAGTTCATTTTATTTTTCCCAACCTTCCTTGAATTTTTAAATAATTTTTGAGAATTTTCTGGAATTAAAAATCAATTTTAAAAGCTTAAAAGTATTTTATAAAATTATTAAAGGCAAAATTTGAAATTAAAAATATTTTTACTAAGTCTAAAATAGCTCCAGGAAGATTCTATGAATTTTTGGAATTTTTAGACATTAATTAATATTTTCTATGTATTTATAATGTTTCCAGTATTTTCTGAAAAAGCAATCCGAAAATAAAAATCAATTTAATCCCAGGCTGTCACGTGTCGCTCTCAGATTGAATCCATCACTTTCTTTGATTTAATCTTAGCCATCCATAGTCACTTACCCCTTCACTTAAATCCAACGACCTTGATTCTTTCACTTGCCACTTGTCACCCATCCGACGGCCCGTACCCCTTCATTCCCCTCTCTCTCAATGACAGCCGGGCCCCACACGTCACACACTCAAATATATCCAAAAATCAGCCAAAAATAATATTCCAGAGAATATTCCCTCGGTTTTGCATTTTATAGAATCTCCAATCCATTCAATCTTCCAATCGCTTGTTCTCCGTCGTCCGAACTTCGAATCCAGTAATTCAAATTTCTAAATTCGTATAAAATCATAAACTTCCTTCCAGTACATATTTTATATTTTTGTGATTTTATTTGTATTTATTTGTTTTGTCTTTTCGCGCGTAGAATACAACGTCGCTGAAGAATTTGCCAAGCCGCAGCAAGAAGGACCAAACAACGCACAAGAAGACAAGTCTGCTTTGAACATTTTGCACCTATGTTTGAGAAATGTTTTAATTATTTTAAATTTATGTGCATCGTTATTTACATAGAACCCTAATTTTGTCTTAGCAAGTTAGTTAAACCAATTATTGTTATGCCCTCGATTGAAGTTGAATGCCATGTACCCCTGTAACCTTAGGATTTCCTTTGTCTCAATAATGAGATTATTATAAATCTTTGATAAATATTAGAATAGTTGTAAAATGCTTAGTCATGCTATTTAACCTTTGTAACCTTGGAATGGGAAATTATAATTCTTTAAACTAGTCTTTGTATTCGGAGATTAGTGGCGATTGGTGTTGCCACTATTCTTTTAAAATAAATTAAAATGTGAAAAATTGTTTTAGATCGGGGCGGATGGTTAGATTGGATTGGTGCGGTTAGCACGAGACTTTGTAAAGCGTATGTTCCGCCCTAGTCAATTAAGGACCGACTCTTGTGATTGTCCAGACTGAGCATTACCATGCACCCCAAGTCTATATGGGTACGACCTAACTGATTAACTTACGATAGTCTAGTTTAGGTGCCACCAGTGGAAAGTGGGTGCCAGGGATTTACTGGTTATTCACAGTGAGGAACAGGGATTTACTGTACTCATATGGCGCAAGAGGGGGCTTCTGATTGGGTGGATTTAGCCCTTCAGCGGTGAAACCTTAGCGGGTGGTGTCTAACTAGACTAGAGTGAGGTAAAAGCTTTGTGATATTTTATCTGGGTCTCATGCCAAAGAAAGCACGGTGACTGTTAGGATAATTTATCTCTTGGGGGTAAAGTTGTACATCCTCTGCAGAGTGTCAAACTGTTCAAATAGCCGTGCCCACGGTCAAGGGCGGGCAAGGAATGCATTCACATGGTAGATTTTTGGTTTTGGTTTTAATATCTAAATTTTGGTATTTCGAGAGTGGAGGGAACTCTCGGAAGGGTATACTGGCGGTTGGAGCCAGTGTGGGTGGTTGGAACCCATCGTTTTAATCTTATTTGGTTAGAGCTGGTTAATTAGTGTTGATGGATAGAATCTTCACTATATAAATGATTAATAATTTCAGTTAAAACAATTACTTTGATAAACAATTACTTTAATAAGTATTTGAAATAAAATATTGCTTTGTGCAAAAGAACCATATAGCCTTCCTTTGTTAAGCCTTGCATCTACTACATTTCTTTCCCAAGACTTGCGGAGTACTTTATGTACTCACATGCTGCACTAAAATCAACTCAGAGGAATATGAAGCTCAAGTGGGAGACTACGACTACTTCGTGTGCGGATTCGACAAAGGATTGCTGGAGTACTAGGTCGCGCTTCCCCAGTCAATTGCCTGTGGCGTATTGATGGGTCTTCGCCGGATTTATCTTTTGCTTCCGTTGTGTTTTGTGTGTGTGAGGTCTTGAAACCTCATTTGTAATAATGAGACCTTTCGGTCGGTACTCTTTATTATTGTAATAAAGTGTTGTTGGTTATGTAATTATCACTGTTTGACTGTGTGCACTAGCTTTGATCTGGAACTAGTGCTATATTACACAGAGGGTCCGGGTTTGGAAATCCGGGGTCCCGACACTTCCGCTTTGTGCACATTACAGAGAAGAACGAGGATAAGGGCGATTTCCCTTTGTTGAGAAGCAAAGACACCTCCGTCGACGGCGAATGTGAGGTCCAGCTGACGGATGGAAGCGAGTCGAGAAAGGAGAGCAGGGTGAGAGCGAAGGAGCTGGTCCAGACGTAAATTGTTGGCCACCTGTGTAAGGTTGCGGCCGAACAACTCATGACGGATAGATGAGACAAAGGAGATCAAAAGAATATTAGATGCCGTTATTGAGAAATCGGGTGAAAAAGATGAGAGGACAGTTTAGAAGAGCTGGATTAGGGCACGCATATTTAAGTGTTATCACATACAGTTCATATACCAAATCATCTCTGATATTAATATCATGGACGGTTCGTATACCGTCTCTGATAATGACACTTCACTGATCCCTGGCGTGTCACCCAGGATTTTGATCTCACCCGTCCTTTCTTTCCACATCGAATGGCAGGCACCAGTTCTCCCACTGCTCAGTCCTTATTAATTACCCCTATTTACCTTTCCACCAGCAGTCATGGGTGAGCCCATCCACTATATAGCTTCCTGCATCCCCCACGACGACGCCGACTACCACCATAAACTAGCGCTTCCGTTGTGACACCACGGTTAACTGCATAACACACTCTTGACGTAAGTGTCGTAAGATTTTCTTGTGCAGTCGCAGCATCATGCCACAAAGGTGGCGCTACTGCCGCCTCTCCATTGCCGGTGATATCCGGCCGCCATCCGATGCATCCAGCTTGTTCCTTGACCTCGCCGACTACCGCTGTCAGCTAGCACCTCCGTTGTGACACCACGGTCGGCTGCGTAACACACTCTTGTCATAAGTATCATAAGAGTGTCTTCCGCAATCTCACCGCCATGCCACAAAGGCAGCGCTACCGCCGCCTCTACATTGTCGGTGATATCCGGCCGCCATCCGATGCATCCAGCTTCTACTGTCTGCTAGGATCTCTGCTTCTTATATGTTCTTGCTGTGTTAAAGAGTTGGGTTCGTTATCTTGTTATGCTGTAATGGTGGATTCTAATATTAATGGAAATGGAATGTGCTGTTGTGTTAATTTGCACTATATTTGCTTGTTTTAAAAAAAAACATAGGTAACATTATTTCTTGAGGCTAGCTAAAAAACAAAAATAATTTTAGGTATAGAGTGAACTATCACAAACAGTTTTGTGGTATAAACCACCTATGAAGGACTATCACAGACGGTTCTATATATCAACCGTTTGTGATACTTGCTAATCACAGACGGTTGGTAACTAGAATCATCTGTGATGTGTGAGTATCACAGATGATTTTTGGTTCGAGCCGTCTGTAATAGTTTTCTTCACAGACGGTTCTAGTTACAAACAGTCTGTGTTGTCTTTATCACAGATGGCCCACAAACCGTCTGTGATAACCTTCGATTATCACTGACACATAAATACGGGCGGTTCAGAAAACCGTCTGTGATGACAGTTCTGAACTGTCTGTGATGACCCTTTTTGTAGTAGTGTGTAGTAATAATATACATCACTAGATGTTCTTATTTCTTGTAAGATCAACCATGTACCAATGTTTACGCTCACAGCTCACTGTAATTAGTTTTTTCTTGTGAGAGAGAGTCATCGTCATTGATGTCGCCGAATGGGTCTGATGCTCCGAAGACTAGGGTAACTAAGATGCCAGAGGAGTACCTAAAAGGCCAGTGGACCGAATGACTATCACGGAGGTCTCTTCGGATGGGTCCCTCTGCAACTGAAGAAAGCAGCTACAATATTTCAGACTACCTGTGGGATAATCGGAAGGCAACGGGTCCCCATCACCGTAGCAAACTGGAAAGGTTTGACAGAAGACGAGAGAAAAGTGTTGTGGATGGAAATTTCAATCTCGTTCGAGATCCCAGCAAAAGTCCATGAACACGTGCAATGGCATGTGCTCCTCGGATGGGAAAAGTGTGGAAAACCTTTAAGAGCACACTTTTCATGCATTACATGACCACGGATCGCACGCCCTTCACGAGATATCCTTTCGTGTTGCCGAAAACATGGGAGGCCTTTTGTGCGGATGAAGACGATGACTGACTTCAACATGTAAGTGCGGCACACAAGGCTCTCTAGGCACAAAACACTGACCCCCATAGACTCGGCACCATTGGGTACACGGGTAAAATCCTGCAATGGAGGATGGAGGATGAGGTCGCAATTTAATCGAAGGCCTTCCCACCATTTGCTGGGATCACAAATGAGCATGCCCAAAACTGGTTAAGAATGAGGTCATTAACCACATCTTCATGTGTCGCCTCTTTTAGAAACCCCGCAGATGAGGAAGTGTCCCAATGCTTAGTATGATATGTTAAACAACCTAGATGTTTTAGGTCCATAACTTCATAGGGTCTAAAATAACATGCTTGCCTCTTGTAGTAAATATTGACTACCGAATGTTTCAAAGGCTCCTTCCAAGCAATTAGGGAGAGGGATATACTATCCATGGCCCTAGGAAATAAGGAGCACCTAGGTCGCACGTGAGGCCTACGGGTTTACGTATCTTGGAGGCACAGATTAACAAATAACTTCGAAGCGTATAGGAGTAGGAAGAGATCCAAGGCCGAGCGCGAGGAATGTATAAAACGGGACTTTGATGCAAAACTTGAGGACATAACTACCTCACTTAAAGGAGAGATAGATGCATTGAGGAACGAACTAAGAGAAGTCTGCAACTAGTCACAAGCCAACCCATTATTATAGTACCTAGTTCCCCTCAACATCGAAGTAGCTGCGCGTTCGTGCCACTTTCTGATCATAGGGATGCCCACTTACCTATCGACGACATCTAGGTAATGTACATCTCTAGAATGCTACATAGATAGACCTAGTGGATACCTTAGCTCATCGTGTATCGTTATGTAGGAGGCCATGCCGTGCATCCTCAGAATCAGGGTTGTTGGCTCCATTCCCGTTGACGTTGGGTGGGGGTTGGCGTATCCATGCTGCCAGGGACGTTGGTGCACAGTGCCCAGCTAGGGACTGGTTTTGTGAAGGTCTAGGTGGACTGGATTAATGACGTTTTTAGGGCTGTCCCATTGGAGAGGCCCCAATAGAGAAATCATGACACTAAGGGATGCTGTCTACACATTCATCCGGTGGCCCAAGAGGGACATCACCATGGACCCTTCCATACCGCAATCTCCACACAACCATGCCTATCAAACAGAACGCTCTATGACTCCACCTCAAGCTCCTCTTCAGAAAGCTAGTGCATCGGCTCAGGTGAAGGCGACGCCAAAAATGTATCACAAGCAAGGCACCAAGGCCGAATCAATGAAGATTAAGGCGCCTCCTAGGGAATGGAAGTTCATACTCAGAGTGTCGTTTGTCCTCTAGTCACAATTACCCAGCCTTGGACTAGTTGTAGGACTTTGCATACCTGGTGCATGTAGAGGTCCAACATGAAGCCAAACTGGCATAATAGATTCATTCTGAGATACACAGAGGAGTATTTCCTCTACAACTCGGGCTACTTTGTCATGACCTTCAAAGACTTATTCTTACTATTCAACCTCGATGAACTCGACGCCTCACTTCTATGATGTTGGACATTATAAGTGTACTATACAATCAAGTTCTATATTCACGTAACAATGATAAATGCTATAACTCATTACTTATGTATAGATCCATGATCCAACAAGTCTGGTGATAGCGAGAACCGATGGGTTTCGTTGACCCACACTTAGTCTCTGAGCAATCCATCACTGATTACCAATCCTTCATCCAAGATTAAATAACGAGGGGATTACTTGCTCATAGTGACAAGGACTACGTCATGGTACCCTTCAACCAGGGGTAAGTGCTTTACTAGTTGCCAATCAAGATTCATTTATGCTTTATACACAACATGAATTTAGGATTAATTACTATGGCGACATACAAGACTAGGGGTCACTGGATTCTGATTGTGATCGTACCAAAGTGAAGCAAGATAATATACCTTGATTCCCTATTTTGAGCAACCATGACTTCACCTGTGTGCAACAAACAATTGACAGGTAAATTTATTTCCTCCATACATAACTCTATTATAGTCTTCTCTTGGTTTGCAATGGTTGAGGCTAACTTTTTGGAATCACGTAGGTTATTCAGCTATTATGTTGCCTAGGTAGGGAGACACAAAGAATACAGCAGCACACTGCGACACAAGACGCGATTTTCAGTACTCGCTACAACATAACAAGCCTACATCACTCTACATTATAATGCTTCTAGAACTGACAATACCTATATATATAATTCTATTTTTGCAGCGCCACCAGCAGCAACAGGGTAACGTAGAAATCATGGATGCTAAGATGAATGATCCAGAGGTTTGTTGACCTGCCAATAATTATTTTGTGATTATATATATATATATATATATATATATATATATATATATATATATATATATATATATATATATATATATATATATATATATATATATATATATATATATATAGTAATGACTTAACACTACTCCTAGCAACAACACATGGAATTCGATGAAAGTGCAAACGATCCTGACAAACTCACCAAAATTTGAGGAAAGCTCTCCAATTCTTGATAGAGGAGGTCATAAATAAGACTAGAGAGTTCTACATGGCGATGATTAGATGTTGAAACACTTGATACAATTGTAATCACTTAATTGTGCTTAATCAAATAATTTATTCAAATGTACATCATTTAGTTGAGATCTATGAAATGATTGTCATGTGCTATATATGTGATCTGTTTGCTTGTTTTCAGAGGGTATGGCTAGCATTCCTGAGGCTAGCCGATAAACAAGAAATAATATAGGTATTTAAATAGCTATCACAGACGCTTTTTAGTGTTAGCCATCTATAATATCTCAAATATCACACACGGCTATGTCTGAGAACTGTCTATGATATATGACATATCACAGACATTTTTTCATATTAGTCTTCTGTGATACTTGATATATCATAGACAGTTTTTTCTCTGTGATACTTGATATATTACAAACGGCTATATTAAAGAACCATCTGTGATACTTGATATATCACAGACGATTTTGTTTGAAAACTGTCTTTGTTGTAATTATCACAGATAGTTTGAGAGCCATCTATGATAACCACCTATTATCACAGACACATAAATTCAGACGGTTCAAAAATCGTCTGTGATGATGGTTTAGAAACTGTCTGTGATGAACCTTTCTGTAGTAGTGTGCCTGGAAGCATTAGCATAATCTATTTACATTTTGTGACATCTAGAAAGAATTATGCTTACTAAGATAAACTTTAGCTAGATGCCAGACCTACCAAAACTGAACAATGCTACATGTTATATGCATGATGCACCTCCCTATGTACAAAACAGGCACTAAAGAACAACAAATCAATTGCAAAGTGGGATTTATGTGTTAGTGGTATGCTATAGAGGCAATCATGGAGATAATTGTATAGCTTCCATGTTTACAAACTTTTGAATAATATGTTATTTTGTCTATTGAATGAACTATCATTGATATTGATTAACAAGTATTCAATTTGTTTGTGAAACTTTATTCATATTATGATGCTATTCTAAATATTCCTAATCTTAGGTTGTGTTGGGTTCAAAGAAAGGTAATGTAAACAAAATTGAAATGGATGGTTACTTTTTTTTTGTTTCACTAAGGAATGGTATTGGATAGCATCAACAATGTTCGTTTTCTTGCAACAATGGTGTTGAAGAGATGGGGTGAGGCAAGGCCCACGAAGGAAAGCATGGCATCGAGTCGACAAAAGCGTCATTGTCATTGGGCTCCGCTCCTTGATACAGACCAACTAGTAAACTAGCTAATGCATAGGGGTGACCTAATATCCATGGCATGAATAGCAGCAAGTTCTTCCCTTTCTTCTTGAAGCTATTTAGCCCCCTTCTTTCTCCTCGCAGCAGCTCTTAGGGTTTAGGGTTAGATTATGAGTGATAAACCGAAAAGCAGCTCCCACTCCTTGTGGATGTGTAGATGACTGATAAGGTTGTAATGCACTAATTAGTAGCACAATGCCGAGTTGGAGCAATCAACCAAGGCCTTTCCAAACCATGAGCAACAATGGGTTACAAATTGAGAAAGATGAATCATATAGATTCTATGGGCAATCTCAAGAATGAGGTGTTCTTGCCTTGTGCCAACTTCCACAACCCTAAACAAGCAAGCACACAGTGGCGCCATAAACCATCCATGGCTTTTCTATATTTCTCAACTCAAAGCAATTTGATCTAAGGTTACATGGGGTATCCCCTTTGCCTTATATTGGTGCCTAAGACACGACCACACATGCATGCACAGCCTAAGGCCGTTTCAACTACAGTTATAAACCAACTAGGACTTGCACATGTTCATAATTGCGTGTGTTTACAAAGAACTTGGACTCCCTAGAAAAATTGACTCTCTTCTCCAAAAACTGGATTCCTCAATTAAATCGATACTGGTTTTAGAAGGCAATTCCCAAAAACCGATTACAACTGGATTCAGCCATCCTTAACTCATGCACAGATAACTCGAACTCATATATTTTAAAGGAAGTGACTACATACCGGCTGACCGTAACTTTGGGGCTTTGCGAGCACACTCGTAAATAGCTAAACGACAAAACAACTTAAACCGCGATCATCCAAACATGCGGACGCACTGCACCCACCCACCTATTGGATCAATCACGTTGTATCGACCACGATGGTTCGACCATTTGGTCGACCACGTTGTGTCAACCAGATTTTGTCGACCACGTTATGTCGACCACATTTTATTGACAACTTTGGTTTGACCATGTTTTGTCGACGATGATTTGTTGAGCACATTGTGTCAACCCCGTTGGTTCGACCCCGCTGGTCGACCACGTTGTTTTGAACCATGTAGTTTCGATCACATTGGTCGACCACGATGTTTCAATCATGTTGGTTCGACCAGGTGTGTCTACCACGCTGGTTCGACCACACTGATTCGACCATGTAGGTCGACCATGCTTGTCGACCACGTTGTGTCGATCACGTTATGTCGGCTATGTCATTTTCACCATGTTGGTCGACTACGTTGTGTCGACCACGATATTTCGACCACGCTGGTTCGACCACATTTTGTCGACCACGTTGGTTGACCACGTTGTTCCTTTCGACTTGCATTGAACGACATGCTCGCTCGTGCACAAACACCTCGCGATACATGATCCTCGATCCAATGGCGCTCAAAAGCGCGCGTTACGCAGAGCCAATGCACAAACATGTGGAAAGAAGAACTTCCGTATTTTAAATAACAAACTTAGAGACAGAAATCAACTCAAGATAGGAAGACTCATATTGGATTCTTTTAAAGGCCGAATCAGATCTAAACCAAACCAACGTAAATCCCTTGCTGGTCTCCCAATTCTTCCTGGCTCAAAGCAGACTTGATTACCTGCCTCCTCACATTCCTGACTTGCCCTTCCATCTCTAGCTCGGTCTTCTCCTCACGCACGTTGATTCCTTGATTTAAATGCACAAGTAAATTTCTGGACATACACACACAGGATTACAGGATAGAAGAAACATACTGTTGAATTTGGGAGAACGTACACACTGTAAAATAATAGGAACAAGGTCTTCATTGGGAAACTCTTTTTATTGAGAGAATAAATTACAACTAAAAAGTTCACCAAATCTACTGAGAATCATGGTTCCATGATCTATCCCTAGTATGGCATACAAATTCACAGGTGTGGGATACAGTGTTAGCATCACTGCACGCAGCATATACCAAAAGTAGATTAACTGAAATTAAAAGCGATCTAAATCAATCCTGATGCCTACACTAATCTATATCGATCGATTAGTTATAGACGTGCGTCGTCAAGGGACAGCAGCTGCAGCAGCCCATGCGTGCGCGGTGGTGTTCCCAAAAGGGTACAACCGTGCACGCACGCACGGATGCGCGCGGCAGCCATGACTGACTCCGCATCTGGCTACTGCTGCAGCGACTCCATGAACCGGTTCAGGTCTCTGTTCACCAGCGTGTTGGACTTGATGGCGTTGTCCTTGGCAATGGTGTCGACCAGCTTCCTCGGAATCAGGCACTTGCCCTCGGCGGCCAGCCGCTCCTGCACGCTGCTGCACACGAGCAGCGCGTGCATTTGCTCCTTCGCCATGGATGGTATCTTGTCATTCTGCAAGCATACAAGAACAAACATTAATTGGTCAGGACGTACGTGAAAGTGTATTGTATTGAGATTTGAGGGATCGATCAAGCTTGAGAAATGCAGTGGTTGTGCGGCGTTTCGCGTTAATAATTACCTTGATGGTGTGCATCATGAGAGCGAGCATGCCGACCTGGGCCTGGAGGAGCTTGACGTGGCGGCCGGCCTCCTGCAGCATCTCGGCGGTGTTCAGCTTGTGCCCGCCGGGGATCAGCCGCGACAGCTCCGCCGTCTTCTCGCTGATCCGCTTCCGGCGCTCCCTCGCCGCCGCGCTCTGCACGGACTGGCGCCCGTTGCCCGTGGCCTTCTCTGCGTCAGCTCCGCGCACGAACGCCGCCGGGTGCTGCTGCTGCTGCTGCATCGGCGGCGGCGGCAGTGGCAGGACGAACTCGGTCAGGAGCTCTGGCAGCACCGGCACCTGCATCTGGCCACCGCCATTCCACGGCTGGACGAGGCTGCTGTCATCGGCCGTGAAGTGGAACGCCGCGTCGTCGCCGCAGCTGGCGCGCGGCCTCTTGGCGCAATGCTGGGCAGCGGCGTCGTCGTCGTTGGGGAGAGTGTTAAGGAAGTCATCGAGGCCGGCGTTAACCGCGGGGTCGAGCAGGTCGTAGACGAAGCCGAGGAGCGCGTCGGTGACCTCGGGCTGGACGTCCTGGAGGAAGCTCAACTCCGGGTCGGCGTCCAGGTGGAACAGCGGGGCGGTTGCCATGGATATTGGGGCTCGGTTGGTGGCTCGCGCTTGCTAAATCCGAATCTAATGCTGCACCCCTGCGCGCTACTGATGTCTCGCTGCAGGGCTCAACGGCCGCCTTATGCAGAAGAGAGAGAGAGAGAGAGAGAGAGAGAGGGAGGGGAGGATGAGGCTCAACTTCCCCTTAACAAGGGAGACGGCGCCCCACTCGCTCCGGAAGAACCGCCTCGGCCGTTATGGCCTAGCTTGCTCGCCTTTTACGCGGAACACCCCCTGACGTACTAATATTTACATATATACCTCTTTTTGCATACCAGCGTTTACAAAGACATTCTCGGAGCTAGCATATGTTACTGCATGATTCACTAGTTCTGCTTCACGAGTCCATGCAGGCTCAACAGGGGCGAACCAGACATCGGGCTAGATGGGTTATAACTCGAGGCATAAAAACTAAAGCCCATAGAAAGTATTGACTTAGGTGTGAAAGGCTAACAATGAAAGCTCTTGTCAACCTAAAACTAGCTAGCCTAGCCTATATGTTCTTTCAGAAATAATTCTTTTTCTATTACACTACTATTACTAGATGGCAAGCAATAGTATGAATGTCCCTATTATGTCGAGTAGGGCACTAGCTAGGTGTGTGCCGTAGTCCAGGGGCGGAATTGGGCCCCTAGCAAGGTGGGCTCTAGCTCGGGGCGTGAGAAAATTTGTAGTATATAGCCTAGGTCAGCCCAGGGTATTATTCCTAGTATTCAGCCCAGGTAGCCCATATATATTTCACAATTCAGCACCAAGCCAGCAGCCCACCGGTCTTCGCGTGGCCCACAGTCTTCACGAGGCCCACCACTGCTCCGCACAGCCCAAGTCTTCACGATTTCACGCGCTGCCTGTGGCGCCGGTCGCTCAAAGAAAACCCTAGCTAAGCACAACAGCATCACAAGGCAGAAACCGGCCTCCGCCTCTGCCTCCGCCGCACCGATCTAGCGCCGCTGCACCGCACCGCAGTCCGCACCGATCGAGCGCCGCCCCGCAACCGGTCTCCGCCTCGTCGCCTCCGCTGTCTCATCATGCGATCGCGCCGATCAGCGCCGCCCGCAACCGCCTATGCGAGATCGCATCGCTCGCCGCCGCCCCCCGGCTCGCCCCTCTCGCGCGCCCGCCTCGACCCGCCCCTCTCGGCGCGCCCGCCTCCCGGACAGCGCCGCTCGGCGCCAGCCGCCCCCTCCCGACGGTGGCGCGCCGGCGCCACGCCTCCGCCTCCCGGCCAGCGCCGCTTGGCTCCGGCTGCCGCCCTCCGCGTCGCCTCGCCTCGCTCCTCCCGCTAGCGCCGGTCGGCTCCCTGCTGCCGCTGCCCTCTCGGCGTCGCCCCACCTCGGCGCCTCCCGGCCAGCGCCGGCCGGCTCCCGGCCTCCCAGCCCGCCCCTCTAGCCCTCCCGACAGCCAGCGCCACCCCGGCGCCCCTCCTCCAGTCCTCCTGACAGTGAAAGGAAAATATTTGACTGTTTTTTCCCTTACTTCTGTAGGATGTTCTCGTGGATCATCTTTAAGTTGGCACATTTGCTTGAAAATTGCTCTTGATGCAGCAAGATTCAAATTCTAAACTCTTGAATTTCCTGTATTTTTCCAAGTTACAATAAGGATAAAGAACACTAATCCAGGTCAATTTTGTAACCACAGAGGTTTGGAACACCTTCATGAGCACTGGCTGCACTGCAATCCATTGATTATTCACAGAGATATAAAAATCATCCAATATACTTCTTGACTCAGATTTCAACGCGAAGGTATGCTCTGTGATCTCTGTACTTTATGCAACTGTACTAGGCCTGGGCGTTCGGGTTACCCGAATTTTTCGGGTCGGGTAGTTCAGGTAATTCGAAATTCGGGTAATGAAAACTGCTACCCGATATTAGCCCAAAAACACTACCCGCAATTTGGTTTCGATAATCGGGTTCGGTTCGGTATACCGATATACCCGATTCTGAAAACCAGTTAATTTCCGACAATTCGGGTAATTTACGAACAATTCGGGTAATTTACGAGACAATTTCCGACAATTCGGGTAATTTATAGACAATTCGGGTAATTCTGAGACAATTCGGGTAATTCGGGTAGTTCGGTGCAGGGGATATTACCCAACTACCCAAACTAATTTCGTAATCGAATCGCTATCCGAATTTGGGATCGGTACCTCGGGTTCGGGTATTTCGGGTTCGGGTCCGGGTAATTCGGGTACGGGTAGCGGGTATTTTGCCCAGGCCTAAACTGTACTTTTAGTGAACATCTGATCATGCCTACGGTTTTAGCAGCCTGTTATTGTGTTTTTTCTAGCAATGAATAAATGTATTCTGTATTTAGTCGAACTAATGGTGAACATGTGCATTTATGCAGTGAAAGTCCTTAATTTTGCTCTTAATGTTAGTTGATCTATGGAAGTACTCCCATTTGTCAAACTCTTGACATTATTTTTACTGTTGTGTCTCTGAAATGCAACCTTGACCATTGGGTTATCATTATATATTTCTAAAAATTATGGAAGTACTTCTATGGACAATTAAATTATTCAATTTGTGACCATTTATATACTTGTGCAATTAGCTAATTATGATATACTTTTGTTATATCATGGTATGGGTATAAATTGGCGTTAGTTTTAAGTTGTTAGAGTTTAGCCCGGGGCGTAGCCAAATCCTGGTTCCGCCACTGCCGTAGCCTATGCTAGATAAGGTGGAAAAACAGTACGATCTATGCAAAAAATTATAGGTATGGGTGTGATTTCTGAAAACGAAGGGCTCCACTGCAAAGAAGGTAATCAGCACGTGCAACACCCGGCGGTTATTGCAGCTATCAAATTTCCCCACCTTTTCTCTTCTATTTTTGCAATTGTTGTCTTGGATTCTCTTAAGCAGTTAAAAATACCCGAAGTTATAGCTCCCACGATTTGTGTAACCACCATTATCTCTCTCCCTCCTCCGACACGTGACCAGCGCGGGCGCCGCAACGCGATCCAGTAGTGTAGATGCCACGTCCAATTGTCTCACGGTCATACACTTCGTCGACCACCTCATGGTCGCACCTTCGGCGATATCATTCGACTCCTGGTCCCGCCGCCTGCTTTGTCGATGCCCACGACCACGTCTTTTGTGACGTATATGTGGGCCACACTACAACCATCTTGTGGTCACACTTGGGTCGACGCCTACGACCGCCTTACCGTCGGAACTTTGTCGACGGCTGTACGACCACCTCGCCATCCCAGCTCTGTCAATCACCTCGTGGCCTTGACTTCGTCGGCAATCGTTCGATCGCTGCGGGCTCTAGACTTTGTCGACACTTCGTCCACGTACGACCACGTCGGAGTCACAGCTCCGGGGGATGGGGGCTGGGCTAGGCTGGGCTAATTGTTCACGTCAACTCGCTCTTCAGGACCTCCGTGCTTACTGTCGAGGGAGTATTGTTGTGGGGTGGTCTAGTACAAATGACTGGGCATTGTAGCAGGCCTAATAGAATAGGCCTAGTAGTATAAAAGAATATACTGATGTATCCTACCACTTGTAATTATTAAGAGGTTGGATGAGAATAGGATGAGAATTTTTCATCCTACCCCACTCATGTATATAAGCCCCCAATAGGGGTATGAGGAGGCTAGATCCACTCATTTTATTCACGAGCACTCTCTCCTGTCGCTAGCCCTCTCTAGCTTTGCCTTCTCCCATGGATAAGGGGTACCCTGTACCCACTGCTGTGCTCATGCTATAATACCAATCAACCACCAACAAAGGTAGCTGTCAACTATTCTTAGTAATAGCTTCGCTTTCCCAGGATTAAACTAGGCATACCCCATATTCAATAAGCAACCATTCGAATGTCGCATGGTGTCACTAGGGCACCACCTAACCACCACCAGGATTATACGTAGAGAGGGGGAGAGAATAGTAGAGGGGAAGTAAGGTAAATCGTAGGATGACCTAGGGTTACCAGTGACGGCGAGTAGAGCTCAGGCGGCAGGACGTGGCTTCCCTGTTTCCTTTGCCTATTCCCCTCCTTGTTCCCTCCTAGGTGGCAACACTATTGGCTTCAACTGCTTCGCTCACGTACTCGTAACCTCCGAATGAGTACTCCGATGATGGTTACAACCACACTGCACGAGTTACAACCACGCCTTCTAGCTCGTAACGAGCACACTTAACTTCAACCACGAACACCCACAAAGAAATAGAGCCAATGGAGTGTTGCCACCAAGGTGGGAATAGGGAGGGGAACAGGCAAAGGAAACAGGGAAGCCGTGTCCCCTCTTTGGATCACTCAAAAAAATTAGTGACATAAGGGAGCAAAATGATAGTTGTGTGACTTACTTGCACCAACCTAACAAGTGTGACCTGTGGTGTAATTTACTCATATATTTAAATTCAATAAGGAGTCTTCTTATATTTTTCTAGAAAAACCAAAAGAAGATAAAACACTAAAAATTTACACAATCATCAACTCTCTGTCAGGAGCGTTCACAAAAATTCTCATAATCTTTCGAGCTCATGTAATGTGTTTAACTTTTGCTCAAACCTCTCAGCTCTCCTCACCCTTTCCCTTTCACTGCCGAGTATGGCCCACTTGCACCCTTCTTCTACCTCTAGCCTGCATGAGCACAGGCCACTGGTTTTGATGCCATGCTCATCATTTTGAATACCACACCCATTGTGTAACGCCCCTATTTTTGGGAACAGGGATGTCGAACCATCCGCAATAGCCCAAGAGTTCAGTTGCGGATAGAAGGAGTATCATACTTGCTCGCGAACATTTAAAAGGAGTTAGTTTGATTAAAATATGATCTAACGGTCAACTTTAGCAACAACACGGATGTTCAAGCCTAAAATGTAACTTACATTCAGAAGAACCAAAGAAAACTCCATATGAAGGATTGAGTGTGATTGTAACCCTTACACAAAATATTGCAACATTCATTCTTCTTTTGGTATTTGATGTGGCAGAAATTATAGCAAAGCTGAGTACAATCAACCGTACTCAACTAGTCACATGGAGAATGCTATATAGCTACTTGCCAGGATTCTCAAGTGATGAGGATATAGTTGTTTCATTATGATATGTGGATGCAGTTTTGTTTGTAAACATTTTTAAACCCCAAACAATAATAACTACTTAAGGATTTGGGGTTTCAAGACTTGATTAACAGACCTCAACATTTTTCAAATCATTTCCAAATCTACTTATGCTTTGCTGTTGGAATCACCCACTAAACATAGCTTCTTTTACCGAAAGCACGGCGTATTCGAGATACCATTATGATTACTCTATAGAGTTGCCCAACTTTACCCAGAAAATTCCTTAACCCTCATGTTGAGTTAAGAAAACAAGGTCGTTTCACTGCTCATCTCTTTATATAGGCTCAACCCGATAGATATCCAGCTCAGACCTAGGTATCCACCGACTCGGTCAGATATCTTCTGCCCGTCCTGAGAGGAATCTACCGTTGTTCAGTATGGTTTTACCGTTTTCATACCAACACTCCTACATCTGTAGAGATTCAATCGATTTGAGCAACTACTAAACTACATCTGACAAGTCAAAACTTGTGGTTGGGCGATCACTATATTCTTTATTTAGCATAAGGTCATCCTTACTTTCTTCAAGCTTTGTCCTCATTTTACTCCGAGACATTTTCTATCTCTAAACCCATATCACAATGCTCAGTGGCAGTATTACCCAACCAACACATGGTTTCCCATGATAATCATTTTTGTAGAAGCACTTTTGCAAAATTATTGTCAAAATGATCTACTAAACAGTAGTATAACATAGTTAAGTTTCCTACACTACCATGGTTATTTAAGTAGTAGATTTAGTATTACTAAGTCTTGTCAAGGTGAATATGGCCATCAAATTAAACAAGGCTTTTTAAGTGGAAGGATGTAATTAGGTATCATGTCATTCTAAATATTTATTGTACATAAAATATCAGAGCGTAAATAAAAGGTAATGAAAGTACTGATAAGTAAATAATTAACAAAATGTAGGTTCAACATGATCATAAACGTGTGACTTGCCTCCTTCCTATTGTTCTTGGTCTTCTCTACCAACTTCAAGCGTACTTCAATTACTCTTGCAGCTCTTTTGTTGACAAATTGGCTTAGTTCATTCACTAGCACAGAAAACGAGAACAAATAAGTTCCTGCTTTGCAGAATACAAGCTAGGAAAAAAATATAAACTAAATAACTAAAAATACATATAGAAAATAGGCTTGGGTGGCTAGGACTTAGGTGGTGTATGGGTTGGTTGATCGGAATTGGAAATAGGCTAGACAGGTTCAAAGCAGTCGAAATGGTGGTATAAACATGTTGGATAGATTTTGGAAGTGGAGGATTGATTTTAAAATAGTGTGTTTAAATTTTATCAAGGCTTGATTTGGCAAAACGGAGGTTGGAAATGGATTTATGGGTCGAAACAGTCAAAATAAAGTATTTTTTTTTGCAAATTAGGGTTTCAAATTAACATAGTGGGTTCAACACTATTCATGTAACATCCCAAGTTTTTATAAAAAAATAATAATAGTAAAAATAATTTAAAATAAAAATAAGTGTTTTGGTTGCCAAAATTTTATTTTTGAATTGCCCTTATTTTCTATTTTTGAAAAGGCTGGATTTGAAAAGTAATTTAAGTTTAAAAAAACCTAAAAATATGATTAGATAAAATGATATTTTGATTTTCTATAAAAATATCCTATTTGAAAATAATTATTTGGAAGCATTTGGTGTTTATCAAGATTTTCTGTGTTTTTATGGATTTTAAAAATTAGTTTCAAAGCTAAAAAGTATTTTTATAAAAATTAAAAGACCAACATTAAGTTGGAAATATTTTTCCTAAGTCTAAATCACATCCAAAAATTTTTATGAATTTTGTTGGAATTTTTAGACTTTATTTCCTATTTTCTAAGTGTTTTTGAAGTTCAGGAAAATTATAAATCTAATTTTAAACTCTCTCTTCTCGGGCTGACAAGTGTCACGCCTAGATCCAATCTTCCGCACCTGATTAAATATCGGCCCTCGATCTTCACTTAACCCACTCCATCTCCATCTGATGGCCTAGATTCAATCTGTGCCGCCCAATTCGATCCCATTCTTGGTGTGTGAACCCAGTTCACTATGGATCTAGTCTGCAAAAGTCACCTGTCAGCCAAATATAATCCTTTTTGTTTGAAAAATAAATCAGTGGAAAAATCAATTTCCTTGCTGATGTCGCCCTGACATCAAAAATCCCTTTTCCTGAAGAAAAATAATTCAATTCCTTGCTAACGTCATAATCTTTCTTTTTCAGTACAAAAATAATTCAGAAAATCTCCTTTTTCCTTTTTTCAGTTTCAAACTTCTAGAAGCCCGTTCTCCTTCATCATAGCTCCGATTAAGCCCGTTCAAATTTCTAAATTCTTAAAACATTCCAATATATCCATTTCTACCCTCTTTTCAAATTTTTAGAGTTTTTTGAAATTTATTTGGATTAAATTAAAGCTTAGCAAATAAAAATATTTTAAATGGTTAAAATATACTTCAATTAAATCCTAAACTATTTTATTTGATCTTTTCAGGTTCCAAGGATTTTTGTAGAGTTTTCTTGAATTTTGTTTAATTTTATTTTATTTTTTGGAAAAAAAATTATTATTTTTCCTTTCGTTTTCTCTCTCCTCTCACTATTCATCTGTTCATGTAACGTATCGAATCGTTCTCCAGAGCATGCACGCGCAGCGCCATGGCCGTTTCTTGAACCTTCCAGAACTCGTGATTTTCTCAATGGATTTTTGCAAAATCAAATACATTCAAATCTTCTCATCAAGACCTTTCCATTCCCGGCCTTAGCCCTCGATTTCATGCACTCATTTTGCGGGAATATTCTTTGCTACCAGAAATACATTCCGCGTAGATCTCCTCATCCGGTCCACCTTCGCGCCTATAAAAGGGAGCACCGGGTGCCCCTCCTCATTCTCACCCGGCCCCAAAAATCTCAGGGCCTCTCACCGTTCCTCCTCGCTGCAATCGGCATTTTTCTTTCACCAACCGAACGGCGTTCTTCGGTCGTTTGCGCTGCCTACAGTGGAGTTCCATCACATTTGACCATACCATTAGCTTTGTCGTTGTGCGTTCTACATGGTGCTCCCCTTTCCTTCGTCGGAGCACCATGGCGAAACCGTGCCGCCGCTTCTCTTCTCGCTGCAGGCCAACCATGCATGTTCCACAACAACCAAGGTGAGCACTTCGTTCCCCATGTTCTCCTCTTTGTTTTGCCACAAATCTCACCCATTAACTCCTCTTCGTTTGCCCTGAACGTCGATGTTAACCCGCCGGTCGCTATAGGTCTTTTCCTCCGTGTTCTGCCACCATCTGATGCCCTTTGGCCAAGCCGTTTGCACCGTTGAGTTTGCCTCGACACGTTCTACGTCATGCTTCCATCGTCATCACCTAAAGATTCCCCGAGTCCTCATCGACCTTGTCGAGCCAGACAGTAAAACCGTGCCTTCACGCGTACACCACTTTTTCAGTAAGCGCTTTGATTTTTGTTCATGTCATATCGTATCCTAGCCTCTAAGAAATTTATCTATCATTTTTTTTAATTTTTCATGGAGACAATTGCCAAAAATTTAGCTTTCCGCGAAAATGACCGTTTTCGAATCCCGACGTCGATTCGTTGCCTCCGGTAAGCTTTAGCTCGTGCCGTTAGACTTGCCTCACCACGTTCTATGCCGTGCTCCCTTCCTTTTCCCTGAAAATCCTCCACAAATTTTTGCCTCCAACACCTTGCCATGGCCACCAATGCATCTCGTGTCCCTATCTATCCGGTGGTGTTTTCCCCAATCTGTTCATGTTATATCGTGCCAAACCATCCTAGGTAGCTACCTTTCAAATGGTTTTGGATTTGCTTCACCGAGCGCCAAGATATCAAGTTTTTCCTTTTTCTCTACGGTCGTCGTTCAAACGTCGATTGTATCGTGTCCGACGAACTTTCAGCTTAGCCAATACTTTTCCTAGCTTCACCATACTGTGTTCTACCCTGTGCTCACCTTATATCTCCACGTTCCATACCCGGTACTATCTCTCTCCAACCTGCTGTTGTCACTACCACGCCATCACTGCCATTTTTCTCTCATCGCCGGTGATTGCTGCAGTTCCTCACCGCCGTACCTGTGTCACCACCTTCACCTCATCGCCAAGGTTCCATTTTGCCCGTTCACCGGCCACCTCGCAGCAAACCGACACCATACTGTTCAAAAAGTAATTCTCAGATTTTTGTTATCATTTTATGTGATATCCAAAATTTCAGATATTCGTTCTCCCTCATACAAACTCTGAATCCGTTGATTCTTTCTTCAAAATTCATCTAAAATTATAATCTATCCATCAATATATATTTTATAATTTTTGAATGTTTTGGATTTATTTGAATTTATTTGCTTTGGTTCTTCGCGTGTAGACTACGACGATTCACACCAGTCTATAGAGCAAGGCAAGTCACACACCTCGACCATGTTGATCCCAGATTTCTAAATAAAATTATGTTGTTTTAAATTAATTCTGCATGTTTATTTTGTATTTGCTGTATTTCAATTCAGTTTAAATTTAGTTAATACCTGTTTGTTAATACCTCCTTTGACATTGCAAATCCTTGTACCTTGTCACCCTAAAATCAAATTCTAGTTAGTACATTAGTATTGGCTAGAGAATTTTAAATCCAATGCTTAGACATGCTTAGACATAATTTTGATTTTAGGATATCTTTTCACATAAAATGATAAGCTTTTGATATGTACTCTTAACTTCGGAGAGTCAAGAAGAAAGACAAAATATTTTGAAACAAATTATAAAAACTGATTTAGACTTAGGCAATGGTTAGGTGGTGGGTGTAGGCATGCACTGTTGTTCGGAGACACAGTGTTGATTGTCGTGCACAGGAGGTATGTGATTGAGCCTAAGTCAATTAAGGACCAGTTTGTGAGCTACTGTAGCAAAACCCTATCGTACTACCACAAGGCTGGTATGGGACAGTCCTGACTGATTAATTTATGGGTCCCAACCTGAGTCTCGTCGTAGGTTGAAAGTGAGCGTGCCGTAGGCCATGAGAAGTCTCACTCGGCTCAAGAGGGGGTCCCGGTCTGGTGGATTCCTTACTGGGGTGAAACCTTAGTGTTGGCTTAGCCAGGTTGAAAGCTTTGCATTGTAAAGGTCTTGTCATGATCTCCTCGCCGCACACCTAAGGAAGTGTGTTAATCCGGTGAAAATATGGGATGATCATGTCTTGTAGGTAAAGCTGTACAAGCTCTACAAAGTGTATAATCTATCCTGGATAGCCGTGCCCACGGTCATGGGCGTGCTGAGTAAAGTTTTTCACGGATTAGACTTTGTTTTTCAAAATAGTTTTTTGAAAACCTTATGGATGGATGGAATCCATGAGTGATTGGAAGTGTGTGGATAGATGGAATCCATACGAGATATTTTGGAAAAGATGGTCCGGGTGGGATGCCCATGGATACGTTAGTGTTTGGTCAGAGCCTGCACTAACGGTATTAATTTCAATTACAGTTACTTTTTTACTTATTGTATTAAATTCAGCAGTTTCAATCTATTTACTGTATTTCTTTAAATGTTGTTTTATGCTCAAACTAACCCTATAAGCCTTCCTTCATTGCCTTTATCATTATATTGTATTTCTCCGTGTGACTTGCGGAGTACAAGTTTGTACTCACCTTGCTATCTCCACACAGAGGAAGACGACTTCGACTACGGTGAAGATTCGGACGAGTAGGCCGCGTCTTATTATCGTTTGCCTGTGGGCAGGCTTAGTAGGCTTCCTCCGCTTTGGTGTTTTTCTTTCGCTGCTTATATTTAATTTTGGTTTATGTGCCATTGATGTAAATGTTGGCCATCAGGCCCATATTCAGTTAAATAAAGTTTGTCATTATGCATGATATTTGTCTTTGTTATCACTGTGTGCACTAGCTGATCCTGGACTAGTGCGATTAACACAGAGGATCCTGGAGTTGCCGCTCCGGGTTTCGACAATTCATCACGGATCGGGTGGCTACAACACCGGGTTCAAATAGTGACAAGTTGGGTTTTACTATTAAAGTGGTGTCGATGTTTTAATATCGATCTTACGAATGATTTGTTTGGATTCAGGGATTCTCTCAATAGACCTAGAGTATGCACATGCAGAGCAAAGACATGGGAATCTTTATCTTGGTTCGGGTCGAGAATAATAACCCTACGTCATGTGTAATTGCTAATCACCAGAAAAAGAATTACAACAGAGAATCATGCGAATGGCTAGCCTCCTCCCCTTCTCTCTTTGACGTTAACATTTATATGGCCAGTGAAGTGACAGTCATTGTGCCACGCCAGAAGACGCCTCAATGCTTTGGATGATAACTGCCTGATGAAAGTTACTGTTACAGAAACATAAAAAGCTATTCACCATGTAGCGGTTGTTGTGAGAGAGAGATTGTGTGTGGTTAGTAGATAAACGCATGTTCTAACCACCTTGTCAGATGAACCGACAATGTAGTTCATCGTTGTAGACAGGTTGGATGGAGATAGATTTGTCATAGGAATTCCTACAACCAAAGAGTGGTCACAGTAAGACTTACGACTGCGTGGTCTTAGAAGGACTTATGACCAGAGGAGTAGGCGCTGTAGGACTTACGACTATTTGGTCGTAGAAGGACTTACGACCAAGTGGGTAGTTGCAGTAAGACTTATGACTACATGGTCGTAGAAGGATTTATGACCAAGGGATAGTCATAGTAAATCTTACGACTATGTGGTCGTAGAAGAACTTACGATTATATGGTCGTAGAAGAGCTTACAACCATCTTGCCATATTTACCTTTTATCGATAAGAAGTATATTCAAGGAATATAATGATGCAATAATTTGAGGATTATTCTATCCTCATCATCTAGCTCCCAACTTCAAGTGAAGATAACTTATTTGACTAAGTATGGTCGTAGATAAAAAGTGGTTAAAAGCAAAGCCCTTTTGACCCTTATCGACTAGGAATTGGTTTGGTCGATTTGGTAATTTTACTTGAGTTGTGAAGATAGATAGACATCAGATAGAGGAAATGTAATTGATTTCCGCCGACGTGTCCATTCAATCAGTTCCCAAAGCGAATGTTTGGTTCCTGTGAGAAGTATCCAACACATTGGTTATAAAGACTTATTGGGGGGTAACTTTTGGTTTTTTTACTTTCCCCCATTTGCTCCAATTTGTTCGGGCTTTCTGCCTCCAATCAATTTCTATAATCTTTCTCAACTCACACAAATCCCTTCTAATCACCCGAAAGAATGACGAAGTCTTCATCAACCTAGGTTGAATCAGAGATGGATTATACCAAGATGAAGGCATTAGAGACTGTAGAGAAGATCCAGTTGTAGTGATTTGTCAGATGGATTGAAGTCGTTGGGCAACGCTGGCCATCTAGACAAATCGGAGAATTTCCAGTGTTCCAGGCATATTGTTCTGCTGCGCAACTTTGGTAAAGGCTTGTTATTTGTCAGAACATTGTTCTACTAAGTAGGTAAATAATAATCCGTACGCTTTTGTGTGATTATCCTCGGGATAACGACACGGGGTGCCACACATTGAAAAAAAAATGATTCTATAAGCAACAAGTAATAAACTCCAAAACACAAATAAAATTCTTTTATAATAACAAATGTACAGGTCAACGTTATAAAATATTTTGTAAGTAGTTAGTTTAAGGTTAAACGCAGGACAATAGGCTCTACTTCGCTATTTATATCTGTGCATGTGTGAATTGGGAATTGATGCATGAGACTGGTCAGCTGGTTAGGCATGACCAGTACAAACCGGCTCTAAAACAGTGCAAGACATACATACTAGAAGAAACTGCCACAGAAGGATCATGACATGTACTTCTACAAAGCTTTGCCGAAGAGCTAGCAACTTTCCCTTCTCAGCTTTAGCAAAAATCAACTTTTGCTTATTCAGTGAGGAGGCCGAATTCCTGTAAGTTGAACAATTAATACTGAAAACAGCCCTCCAAAAATAGATTTGCTTGTTCACATTAAGACGATGATACTCACTTTCTTCCAACAATGACTCGAACAGCATCATGCATTATATTACGTGCCAGAGCCTCAATTGAGTCAGGCAGTGTGGTACTGAACAAAGATCGAATTATTGAAGGATTCGAGCAGGCTTCAACAATTGAATCAATCACATCAACAAATCCAAGGTACTCCACCCTGCAAAAGGTAGTTATGTGTTATTGACTCATTGATCAATTATGCTGTACAGCGTTGAAAGAAACTGATTTAGCAAAACGCAATTCATGGTTCCTCTGTAAATCGCACGAGGACATAAGGGTAAGCTGATCTTATTAGGTTTTGATTCTTAAACAAATTGAGTAGGAATGAACAAAACACAGGCTTTCTAGTATTTCTTTATAAATGAAACACTTAACAGGCGCAGTTTTTCTGAATAATATGTCATTCAAAAGTCTCGAGAAAGGAAAACCTCACCGCTGGCACTTGCTTGACTTCCAGCTGCTCCCGAGCCCAAAGATGGAATCCTTGTAGCACCAGGAACCTACCCAGGGTCACCAATTATTGCTTTCAACCATGGATCCTCTGACCACTGCGTGCCCTGGAATCTCCGACCGCTCCTCCACTTGGAATCTCCGACCGCCTTGTAATCGAAAGAAACTTCGACCGTACTGCTTCAAGTCCTGAGCAACACCACTCAGATGATGTCCGATGCTCTCAAGCCACTCAGACACCGTCCAATGCTCCTAAGCCACTCGGACGCTATCCGATGCTCTCAACCACTCGGACGCCGTTCGATCTCCGTAGCTACCCGTACACCGTCCGATCTCTGTAGCCACTCGGACACCATCCGATCTCCATCGACTTCACACTCAAAATCGAACCTCGACCGTCCACCTGACTTCATAGTCGTACCCAAAACCACCTGAGTACTCGAGAGTCCTCTGTTCTCCGAGTATGGCTGCGACAACTTGATAATGACTAAACCCGCCATGAACAGTAAAACCCATGATGAATAGTACCTAAACCCGTTACTATTCACAAAACCCTAAAACACATATATACATCCATTTTGATCATCTTGAGCCCGTCTACGCCATTTCCAACAGATGATATTCCGACTCCAAACCTAATATCGTCCATACCTGCAGCCATCATAGAAATCCATATAACACCTATATAGCCGTTTTGACCATCTTGGACCCATTAACCCAATTCCAACAACAATCAACCAAAGCAGTCAAGCCATGCACCACCTAAACCCTGACCACCCAAACCTATTTTATTTCTATCTTTTTGCTTATATATTTGTATTTTGTTCCCAGCTTGCATTCTGCAAAGCAATAACTTATTTGAATTCGATTTTTTGCGCTAGTATTCAGACCACACGAGTTGGTCAACAGAAGAACTACAAGAGCAAGTCAAGAAGTAAACAAGCACTAAAGCCTACAGAAAAGACAAAGACATCAAAGGCAAGTAACATGTTTTTGATCATATTGAACCTACATTCCTTTAATTACTTATTTATTCGTATTTTCATTATGTTATTTGCGTACTGTTATTTCTTGTACAACAAATGTTTAGAATGACATGATTTAGTTATGACCTACCACCTGAAAAAAACCCTGTTAATTTGATAGCCATATTTACCTTGACAAAACCTAGTAGTATTAAATATGGTATTTAATAATCATGGTAGATCATGAACTTAACTATTTTATACTGCTAAGAGATTTGGCATTTTGCCCGTAGAGTTTTTAAAAGTCGTTCTAGGATAAGGAGATATTGTGAGAAGCCACAAGATGGTTGAGTCCTATGACCTTATCCTAGGGTGAAGGCTTGGACCGGAAAGGTGATAGTATGGATGGGCACTGAAACAAGAGTTTGTAGATGGAAGTTGCCTCGGTAAAAATATAAGGACTAGAAACTTATGTCAAGTAAAGGACATAATGATCACTCAACCACAAGTGTTGATTCGTCAAATCTAGTTTAGTAGCTGCTCAAGTTTGATTGAATATATACAACGGATGGAGGGAGATTGAGGGAGACTTGTGGTATGGAAACGGTAAAACCATACTTAACAACGGTAGATCCGAATCAAATCGAGCGAGGCTGTGGGCCACTCGAGTTTGTTGGGAAACAACACCTACTGGGTAGAGGCTATATAAAGAATTGACCAGTGAAAAGCCTTATTTTCTTAGCTCTATTGCGGGAGTTAAGAAATCTTGTGGGTAGATTGGACAGCTCTGCAGAGTCATTATTAATGATATTCGAATACATCGTGCTTCTGGTAAATGAAGCTGTATTTAATAGGTGATTCCAACAGCGAAGTATAAGTAGATTTGGAAATGATTTGGAAATATTGAGTCTAGTAGTCAAGTTTTGAAACCCTAAATACTTAATAAGTTATTATTTTTAAAGTTTAAAAATGTTTACAAATAAAATTTGCATCCACAAATACTTAGTAAAACCCATATATCATTATCCCTTGGAAATCCTGGCAAGTAATTATATAGCATTTTCCCATATGACTTGTTGAATATGGTTAGCTATACTTAGTCTTGCTTTATTTTTCCCTACCACAGAGATCAGGAGATGAAAGAATGTTGCAAGTATTCATGTTAGGGTTACAAGCACACTCAAGCATTCCTATAGGAGATTTCTTCTGATTGTAAGTTAAGTTTTGGGTTTGGATACCCATTAAAATTTCTAAAGTTGACAGTTAGGTCTTATTTTAATCTAATTAGCCATTTTTAAATACTTGTAAGTAGGCATGATGCTCCTTCTATCTGCAACTGAACTCCTGGGCTAATGCGAGACGTATGATGGCCCTGTTCCCACAACGAGGGCGTTACAGAGCACGCTTATTGGGAGTGGGTGCTCAGCTACCGGTGGCGTGTCGAGATGATGAGCAGCAAGTGCGACCTCGGCGAGCACAGCGCGAGTAGTAGAGATCGTGCCGGAAGACTCGAGCATTTCATTAGCCTGTGTACATGTAATCTGTGAGTATAAATAAGAGGGAAAAAATGAAAAGTTGTGGGTGGATTGGCATAGCGCAAAAGCTCTTATGTGTCTTGAGTTGATCAGAGGTGTTTGTGTGTTTTCGACCACCATGTGTGCTCGTTTTTTCTGTCCCTGGGCCAACAATGACAACCACTCTGACCTTACCCTCAACGAGATGGCTTCACATCATGAAGAAGCTCGCTCGCGAGCACAGTAATGTTGGATTTGCCTCACGTGGTCGTGAGCTTCAAGTACTCGTAAGACTTCATGTGGTCGTAAGCTTCGAGTACTCGTAAAACTCTGCCTCATGTGTCGTGAACTTCGAGTACTCATATGACTTCCTCGGCTGCCTTGAGTGAACTCAAGGAAGCCTTCAACTGCTACAGCACTCGGAAGACTTCAACTACTACAGTGCTTTGCCTACTCGGATGAACAGTCCATAGGACTGGCAATGCAGATGATAATGCTTGCTACTCATCAAGGGTACATGGAAATCTTTGGGAAGTCAGGTTTAGCAGACAGACATTGCAAGGTGTTGAGGAACCGTCGCTGGCGACCAGTCCGAGCGATTCTTCTGCTTAGAACAAGAATGAATCAATCACAGAATCACAGAAGAATAAATTGAACACAGAGAGGTAGAGAGAACTCCTGATCTTTCTTTATTGCTTTCAATTGCATCAGCTGTACATGATTGGCAGGTATAAGTTTATTTATAGGCTACGGTGGGGTGCCCATATTGGGCCCAGGTTTCTCAACACAAGGAAGCTAGTGGAGATTGTTAAAGAGCACAGGACCCCCAAGGTGAAGGTTCCAAGGATGAGGAGGTTCGCCATCGAGCTGGTCTTCACGATAATGAGAGGCAACGGCGAGCTCGTCCTGTTCTTCAGGAGCCTGGAGCTGGAGGAGCTCAGGAGCGTCGTGAGGTCAACGTCGGAGCTCGAGAACTTCCATCATGTTCTCCGGGAGCATCAGGCTGAGCAAGCACGGCTCGACCCTGTCCTCGCTTGTAGATGATGTAATGGAGATTATGCAAGGCGTGCAGGATGGCTAGCAAATGACCGCAAGGATGTGCGTTTAAACGATTTCCAAGTCTAAAATGACTTCAATATTTGTTATTGTTTGTATCACGTGCTGCGATGAATCTAATTGTCAATTCAGAATCAATCTACTTGTCAATTCACTAAACTATAAATAACAAAGTATATGCATATGCTCATCTCAGGTTTTAGTCAACAAATTGATGGATATGCCGGGCATTCAAACAGGGAAACTGGAGCCAACGTGTTATCTCAAAAATGTTATGGTTACAATACCACTCTCAATCTTCATCAGCTAAATTGGAGATGGGGTCCCTCTTAACCCTGTGCTTCTTGCGCTTGAGCTTAGGCAATGCCATTATCCAGGAAGGAACTTCACAGCCTGAAGATATCAGCACGTTAGCGATGTTCCGCAAAAATAGCCTCCCCAGATCTACCTGCTCTTCCAGATTGTCCTATATAGAACGAGAAAAGAGATTTAGAATCTTATCGCAGTGCGTGCGTGCAGGTGGGGTGTCCGGGCTCAGTCAAAGCTGGATATCTTTCTTACCTATTCTGTGAATATAGGCAGCAGCTAACTCTGGAAAATCATAGTTGATCACACAGTTAACACCTTTGAAATCTATTCCCCGGGCAATAACTTCTGTTGCTATCAGTACCCAGGTCTTTCCAGCTCTCAGGTTGTCAACAGTATCTTGACACCGTAGTAACGAAATAGAAATTGAGCCAGTGAGCCCGACATCAACAATATTATAACAATGAAAACCAAAATAACACAAACCTTTATCAACAACTAATAATAATATTATGCAAAAGTAATACCTGCTCCTCACTAAGGTCTGCATGAATTACATCAGCTCTAATGTCGTCATATGCCAGTTCTTTGTAAAGCTCTTTTGACCTCTCTTTGCTTTGAACAAAGATCAATACTGGAGGATTCAGAGACTACCACTGAAAAAATGATTCTATCAGCAACAAGTAATAAACTCCAAAGCACAAATAAAATCCTTTTATAATAACAAATGTACAGTTCAACGTTATAATAAATTTTGTAAGTAGTTAGTTTAAGGCTAAAGCAGCACAATAGGCTCAGCTTTGCTATTTATATCTGTGCATGTGTCAATTGGGAATTGATGCATTAGACTGTGGTCAGCTGGTTAGGCTTGACCAGTACAAACCAGCTCTAAAACAGTGCAAGACATATTAGAAGAAACTGGCAGAGAAGGATCATGACATACTTCTGCTAAGCTTTGGTGAAGAGCTAGCAACTTTCCCTTCTCAGTTCCAGCAAAAATTAACTTTTCCTTAATCAGTGAGTGATGTGGCATCAAGTAGCACTACAACTTTGGTTAGTGCTTGCAGTTCTGTGCACAATGTTCAAAAAGCTTTGAATATCAATTCTGAGTTTTCTAATTTGCACAAGAGACATATTTGGAAAGCTAATGAAGTCTATTTTCCAACGAATCAAACGGCACTTGATTTGGAGCTTCCTACACAAAGTTATGGCAATTTCCTTGGATGCTGCACGAGCTGTCCGAAGAGACGCGCGAGACTTGCCAAACATAAAGAGTTCGAGTATTGCAATGCAAGTAAGGGTAAAATCCGACCACACCATGACTTTCTAAAGCTTGAGAAGAACTCTTTTTCAGGTTCCAAACGGATTTGGAAGCCCTTGAACAAGAAAACAAAACATATAAAGATTTAAAACCGATTCGGACTCGGATTGGGACAGCTGGCAAGACCGATACTAAAATGTCCATAACTTTCACAAACGGAGTCCGATTTGGGCGTTCTTGGACTCGTTGGAAAGCTATTTTGAAGCCCCACACAATGGATGAGGTGCCAGCCACGGAATCCTCACGGTCAAGTCGCAAATTAAGAGAGAAACTAGAGGTAGCAGTTTAGGTATTTCCTTTTTAATTCGTATTGAAGTTTGTTTCAGCCTTAGGCCAAATAGTGCGTGAGTTGTAATCAAGGCCATGCATTGTGCACCAATATAAGGCCAGAGTTTTAGCCCCATTGTAACTTAGGTTATGAATTGACAAATAAAAACCAGAAAATCACCATGGTTTGGTGGCCATTGTTAGCGTGTTCTTGAGATTTCCATTGAGGAATTGCTCTTAGTGTTGAATCCAATTATAGTGTTGGATTCTACTCGCTGAAACTTCGGTTTCTCTACCCTTCATTCACATACTGCGGTGTGCGTGGGAGAAGGTTTATCTTGGAGAGGGCATCCAACAAGGTGTATCGTGAAAGATCAAGACCAAAGCAACGGGTTCAGCTAGCTTGCTAGGTGGATCCGCATCAGTGATGAGGCTCAATTCCTGTAAGTTGAACAATTAATAATGAAAACAGCCCTCCAAAAATAGATCTATTTGTTCACCTTAAGACGGCGATACTCACTTTCTTCCCACAATGACTCGAACAGCATCATGCACTATAGTACATGCAAGAGCCTCAATTGAGTCAGGCAGTGTCGCACTGAACAAAGATCCAATTATTGAAGGATTCGAGCAGGCTTCAACAATTGAATCGATCACCTTAACAAATCCATGTTCAAAAATTTTATCAGGTTCATCCAAGACAAGGTACTCCACCTGCAAAAGGCAGTTCTGTGTTATTGACTTATTGTTGAATTATGCTGTACAGTGCTGAAAGAAACTGATTTAGCAAAATGCAATTCATGGTTCCTCTGTAAATCACATGAGGACATAGGTGAGGTGAAACTCAACATAAGGGTAAGCTAAATTGATCTTATTAGGTTTTGATTCTTAAACAAATTGAGTAGGAATGAACAAAACACAGGCTTTCTAGTATTTCTTTATAAATAAAACACTTAACAGGCGCAGTTTTTCTGAATAACATATGACGGAAATTTGTATTCTAGTACAAGTTATCATTTCATAACTGAAATACCACTGCATAACCATGCAAGCATTTAGTGTGCCAATGAAAATGTTAGAAATTGGGACCCCAGGTTGCAATTATGATCAAACATAAGAAAAATCACAATGTATTAGGAGCGTGTATTAAAACATTGCTAATGTGGAACCAACAGTGCCATGGTGGTGAAGAACTGAACAACAAAACATTTGAGCTATGACCGCATACCTACTTAAGTCAAGGTCTCATTTTTGTGTAGCATGGTCCAAACGAAGCGTGGTGGAAACAAGGATGTCGCAGTGCATATCTTTGACATTCCCAGATTTTGATCGATCTTTGGTCATTAGCTTAATATAGAACTTCCTTCCCTTTGCCAGCTTCTTGCACTCTCTCATAGTTTGTACTGCCAATTCCCTTGTCGGGCAGAGAATAATAGCTTTAACACCTCCTTTGGACCCTGTCTATTAGAACAATATTCATCATAAAGCATGCCCAAACAATCTGAACAACACAATACCGTGAAGACAAATACCTTAATTATCATAAGCATTGGGAGCAAGAAACTCAATGTCTTGCCAGAGCCTGTAGGTGCACATTCAAAACATTCCCTACCCTGAAGCAAGCAATGTGAGATAAATCGACCAGGCGACTGAAATTTTTTTATCTTTCAGTCACCTAAAGTTGCACTTTGAATCACCTGAAGTTGCACATGTTTTTTTAGGGGGGCTGCAATTTTAGTTGATTGAGAGTGCAATTTCAGGTCACCTAAAGTTGCACTCTGAATCACCTAAAGTTGCAGTTGTTTTTTTTTGGAGGGAGGCTACAATTTTAATTCATTGAGAGTGCAATTTCAGGTGACTGAAACATAAAAAAATTTCAGTCGCCTGTGCAATAGCAAAACTGAAAATGAATTTCCATGGCAAGGGGACTAAAATCCAAAACAGAGTTCAACATCACTCACCGAAAGAAGAATGGGAATGGCCTGCCTTTGGATTGGTGTAGGTTCTTGAAACCCAAGCTTTGATAAGTTCCCAACCAAAAAAAAATCTCTGCCATACCTAGTGCACAAATAAAGTAGCTTAACAACCTCAAATGATTACATAATAACCTGTGGTTTGATGTAGCGCAGAATGTACACAGTACACCTACAATAAGTAATTTAGCATGTCTGGGCTATTGAATTATTCGAAATGCTTAACCTTGAAACCAGTTCTTCAAAACTCTCAATTGGTGCTGGAACATTTTGCCCCGAAATGTGGATATCAAATCTCTTCCGAAGAATGGCAGCTCTCTGGAACCAATCAAAAAGATCAAATTCCGGCCATTGAGAGGTTGCAATTGTGAATATAACACATCTTAACATCAAGCTGTAACACCATTTTCAATCCAAGCAAGAGGTTGAGGAATCATAACAAACCTCCTAATTTCCCTCATCAAATTTTTATATATGCAAGCTTTTTGCAAAACAACGCATCGTGGTCACAATTTCAGCTCAACGGAATTTGCACACATGCTTTCCAAACAACAAACAATGAATCAAGATTACGAGCATCAGTGCATTGGAAAACGCCGTTACCTCGATTTCGCTCTCAGCTTCCTTCAGAGTCCTCGTCCTTTGCAGCCTCCACCTTGGCAGAATCGTCCACAGCTTTCTACGCTTCCAATCCCAAGCGGTGGTCAGATTTAGCACAGTTTATCACGCGAATACCAAATATAGCCCCCGAATCGTCGTAATTCCATTTGTAGCCCCCTCCCCGAACGCGGGACTACACGAGTGCGTCACGTGTGCAGTGGTGCGGTCGGGAGTGCATGACTCAAACCGTGCAGTTGTGGACTGCATGACACAAACCGTGGTCGTGAGCGTGGTCCGTGGTCATGAGCGTGGTCGTAAACCATGGCTTACGACCACAGCTTATACGACCACGCCTTACGACCAGGACCACGCCTTATATGACCGGTACATGGTTTGGTTTATGCGCTCCCTGTCCGCACCACTGCAGATGTGTCATGCTCTGGGAGGGGATACAAATGGAAATCGGGGGCTAAATTTGGAATTCACGTGACAAACAGTGCTAAATCAGACCAAAGTTCTCCAATCCCTTGAACACACTGAACCCCTCGACGACATCTGCAGAGCACAGTGGACAGAACCAAATTACCAACACAGGCGCTCGAAGCAGCGACGTTTTGAGGCGAACCAACCGTAAGTGAAACCTCACCGGATGAGAAGGCGCCACTTCGCAATGCTTCTTCTTATCCTTCTTCGCCTTGGTCTTGCTCTTGCGCTTCCACTTCTTCTCCAGGGGCGGCGCGGTAGCATCGGGGGTGGAGGGAGCCGGGCCCTGCCGAAAGCAGGCGAAGTCGGCAGCGAAGCGCTTGCGGTCGAAGTGGGTGCCGGCGAAGAGCACTGATGAGAGCTTCGCCTTTTCCATGGTTTGTTGGGTTGGTGGGCACCGCCGCCGCTGAGAACCTTCTCCTCTAAAAACCCTAGCATGGTCCCACCCGCAGCGAAAGAACTGGCTGAGTTCACCGGGCCCCACATGTAAACGACCGAGCTCGCTCTCTGCATGCCACGTGGGCCACCAGCGCCGACCTGAACCGTTCATATCTGCGATCCAATTCCAACAGCCTGGATCGGGTCGCGAAGAAAATTCACGATCCAACTCCGTCGGTTCTCATGGGGCCCACCTCCCAGTGACAGCATCGTGAATCCCACGCCCAGGTGTTTGCACAGCATATCATATAGGGATCCCACTTGTCAGATAATGTTCCTATATAACAGATCTGGCCAACCAATTAGTTGACCAAGCCCCACATATAAGCGACGGAGCTCGCCCTCCTGTGCCACGTCAGCCACCAATGTCGACTTGAGCCGCGGGAAAATTCGTGATCTACCGCCATTGGTTCTCATGGGGTGGCCCACACCTCAATGACGACACCTATGCTCCCACGCCCGTGTGTTTGCGCAACATATACAGTGGAGGACCCACTTTTTAGGGAATACCCATACGATAGCTTGGGCCCACCGTTAAGTTGATCGGGTCCCATATGTAAGCAAGCGATAGAGCACACCCTCCCATGCCACGTGGGCCACAAGGCGGCCTTGAACCATGAATAGTCTTTGTAATCCAATTTCAACGGTTCGGATCTGATCACAAATAAAATTCACGATCCAAATCCATCTATTCCCATAGGCCACACCCACAGTGAACCCCGCGTCGTGAAAATTCACAACTCCCCCATCTCTTCCCCAACCAATCTACGCTTCCTTTCCCGTACGTCAAAATTTGTGGTTCACCTATTGAATCCGTGCAATATGTTGATCCCGTGGGGCGAAGTCAGGTGCTGCCTCAGTGTCGCGGCACTGTGTCTCCTCGGGAGGAGCAGCAGAAGGTGCAAATTTTTTCTCTCTTTTTTGACAATTTTTGGGGGATTTTATGGTGCTGATTGATGATCTGTTCATTAGAAATGCGGAGGTTCTACGATCGGTGGTGAGGGCTGGAAGCATGAAGGATTTGGGTGTGGGTTAGTGTTTGTTCCATGTTGTTGGTTATTATCTGTTAAATACATTCTTAAATATCTGGATTCCATAGTAGTAGTAAACTAGGCTGTGGTGATTTGGCTAATTTTTAGGGTGATTTTTGGGTTAGATTAGTGCTATCAATAATTAGATTAGCACTGGGGTGTTGTTATTCTGTTTTATTCAGCGAAAGGGCCTCTAGCCTAGTGGTTAGAGCGCCTCAGTAGCCCCCCAGGTCCTGAGTTCGACTCTCAGTGGGAGCGAATTTCAGGCTTGGGGGAAAAAAATCCCCTCGCCTGCTACCACACCAAAGCACAGGTCTAAGGTCCCGCCAAGGCGTTGATCCAAAGGATCCGCCGGTAGTCTCACAAGGTCGGGCGATGGTGCCACTGTGTAAGGGTGGAGCAGGGGTTCGAGGGTTTTCTCGGTCTGCGTGAGAAGACCTTCTTCTTAAGCAATGCCCGGGGGGATTCTTCCCCCCCGCAGGTCGACTTTTATTCTGTTTTATTCGCTGGTCAATTTGTACCTAGTTTGCATTGGGGGGCACGGTTATTTGGTTCTATTCACTGATAAAGTTGTACCTGGTTTGAACTTTGGGCATTTTTGGCCCTCTACAGGACAGCAATCCCAGAAGTAGCCCTGGGTGTACGCAATGCCATTTCTGGCCTCCTCCCTGAGCGCGGGACTCCATCCGACCGACGCGTGCGTAGTCTTGCGCCCCGGCACCACAACACTCGAGTCATACGGTCTGGGAGCGCATGATACCCCCGCATCGCGCTACCGTGGTCAAATACGGCAGTGGTCAAGCAAGTCGGTGGTCAAACAGGTAATGGTCAAATATGGGTGTGGTCAAAAGCGGTTGCGGTCGAAAGTGGTGGTGGTGAAAAGCAGTTGTGATTGAAAGTGGAGGTGGTCTATCATGGGTGTGGTTGAAAGCGACGGTGGTCAAAAGAAGTTGTGGTCGAAAGCGGTAGCGGTCGAAAGCTGAGGTGGTCGAGGGAGGCAGTGCTCGAAGGCGACTGTGGTCGAACAATTGTGGTTAGAACGGCTGTGGTCGATGTGGGTGTATTATACGCTCCCGAACCGCATGACTCAGGTGCTGTGGTGCTGGGGCGTGGGACTACGCATGCGTCGGTCGGTGGAGTCCCGCGCTCGAGGAGGGTTCTAGAAATGGCAATGCATGCACTCAAGGGCTACTTCTGATATTGCTGTGCTGCACAGGGCCAAAAATGTCCAGGTCTCCAGGACTCACTGAGGTGCCCTGATTGTCATTGTACGATTTTCCACTTAGAATAAGAGTTTGGCTACCCACTTCGATATGCTTGGTTAGTTGTTATGCGATGTGTTGTGGGGGTGTCCAACCCCTCGGGCCTTAGGAGTGGCTAGCGGGCCTTAGAACAAACTCAATAGCACAATGTCATATGTACAAAGGAATGTACCGATTTACCCTTGCCCTTTTGTAATTATGGAGGGGGTAGCATTCATGTATATAAACCCCAAAGGGGTAAGAGATAGTCAGTCACACTCACTTTTCCTACACACTGGCTCTCTCACTATGTGGTGGTCTTTAGCTAGTCCATATCCTCTATGGAGAAGGGTACCAAGTACCCACTATTGTGGCTCATGCCACAACATGGTGATTCTTTCTTCTTGTAGATACATAAGTAGATCTTAGTGTCAGCACTGTCTCCAGAGCAGTATATTTGTCTCATGGCACATGTGCAAAATCCAAGAGTTATAACTTTATAAAGTTGGAATTGATATGGTAATCAAGGCAGCATATCTAGTGCTAATGCCCATTTGGGTGCTAACATGCTAACAAATGCTTAGGACCATCGGATCCCAGCTGGATGGTCATGATCCAGGCGGGTCGAAACCACCGGATGACATGCTTATTTGAAAGAAACTCCCCGCCGCTCCTTTGCCTTTAGTCACAATTCACAAAGAGTTTGCTCCTCCCTCCCGGGCGTCGCCCCTCCCCAACCGCCTCCCCGAGCTCCTTCCCGAGCGCCACCCCTTCTCGAGCTCCTCCCCGATGCCTACCCCCTGACTCCCTTCCTGATGCCACCCCTTTCGACCACCCTCGGCGCGGCCCCTCTGGCCTCCCACAACACCGCCCTTCCCCCCCCCCCCGCCCGCCTCCCTCAGCGTTGCCCCCTAGTCTCCCCCGGTGCTGCCCTATCCGACCACCCCCAATGCCTCCCCCTCCCCTTTGGGCGGCTGGCACCTCCCCGACCACGGCGGCTTCGACCAAGCGCCATGGTTGAAGCTGCCATGATCAAAATCACTGTGGTCGAAACCTCTATGGTCGAAGCCAACATGGTTGAAACCACTGTGGTCGAAACCACTGTGGTCGAAGCGATGTGGTCGAAATCGCCGTGGTCGAAGCCGCCATGGTCAAAATCACCATGGTGTCAAAGTAGTGTGTGGTCAGGAAGGGGAAGGCATGGATGGAGGGGGCGGCGCTAGGGGAAGCCGTGGAGGGAGCTGGGTGAGGCCAGAGGGGTGGTATTGGGGAAGGCTGGGGTGGCACCAAGGGAGGCCGAAGGGGCTAGAGAGAGGCTGGTGAGCGGCGCCGGTGGTAGAGGGAGGCCGACAGCGGTGGTGGGGCAGCGCTTGGGGAGGATGGGGAGGGCGACGCTGGGGACAGATGCAAAGATATAGAGGTGAGTGACCAGGACGAGGGAGGGTGCCGCCGATGGCCGGGAGACCAGCGGGTCGGAGGGAGCTCTCCCGCGGTGACACCTTCGACAGGGAAGAAGGGGATGATCGAAGGACATTTTCGCGATTACAATCAACCAAGCATGGGTGTAAACGCAAAATGCATAAGTGAGGAGCGACCTTCCACCCGCAGGAATCATGATTGTTCACTCTAGATCGAACGTCCAACATTTGCATTAGCATGTTAGCACCCACATGGGCATTAGCACTAGATATGCTCTCAGTAATCAAAGTCCAGCATTTGCTTAAGATATGGTAAAAAAATTAGAACTGTATTGTCAGTGTGCCTTGGACAAAAGTTAGAACTGTAGAAAAATCTCAGAGTTATAATTTTATCAAGTTGGACTTTATATGTGCATTTTGTATAGAAATAATCATTTATCATTCTCAGTTAAATACATCAAAATACTACTTTTTTGACACATCTGCACTGTCTTCAATAGCTGCTATCTTGGACATTGCAAGTAAAGTCATGCCACTTGTAGTGGCAATCTCTAGGAGGAGAAATTTTATTATGTCACGGTTGCATAGCACAGTTTGTGTCACGATCAAATCGGAAAGCAACACGTGGAAAGGTGATACTGTAGTAGTACTGTAGATTGTACGGGAATGTAATTTGCAAAACCTCCTATAGTGCAGTTGAATAAAAAATAATTTTTAATAGCTGCTTACTAGTCACAAGCCGTGGTTGGGAGCAGGGTCGTAAGCTATAAGCCGTGGTCGTGAGTATGGTCGTAAGCTGTGGTCGTATAAGCCGTGGTCTAGAGTGTAGTCGTAAGTTGTAAGCCGTGGTCGTATGTCGACTTACAACCATGGCTTGCGACAGGTATTAAAAATTACATTCATGTACAATCTACAGTATTGCTACAATATTACCTTTCCATGTGTTGCTTTCCGATTCGGTCGTGACACAAACCACGCTATGCAACTGTGACACAATAAAATTTCTCCTCTGGGAGAGTTGGTTCAGACACACCACTTATATGCCAACAGAGTGGCATGAGAGGTGTAATAGTTGAGGAAATGATAGGTACTGGTCTCATTGCTATGTTATGTTTTCTATGAGTAGATGGGTTTGTTGTTAGTAACTGAAGCTGTGGCTATGACTACTGTATCTACGACCATTGTGCTACAACCGATTTACTGTAGTTATGACCGGTTAACTTGTGGACTTACGACCAGTTTACTGACTCTGGAGTCTTCGACTTATACTCAGACACTCGAGTACTCGACACATAACTATAGAGTACTCGAACAAATTGAGCACTCGGCACGACCACACAGTACTCGAACACACTAAGTACTCGACTACGACTGCTTCAACAACACAATAAGATTAGTTTCAACAGGGTCCGTCAGAGGCCGTGATCTTCTTGGTGGAGCGCCCCTACTGGAAGTGGGTCCTCAGCTACCAGTGGCATGTCAAGATGGTGAGTAGCGAGTGCGACTTCGGTGAGCATGGCATGATGCCAATCAATCAGTTCTTATTTTGGCCCAGGCCCGAGGTGAGAAGCGTAGGGGAGTGGAGAAAGAACGAGCGAAAACACGAGAGGAACTGTTTTCTTTCTGGCAACACATGCCTCCTCTGTTCTATTCACTCTGTTTGCTTCTCAAAACTCACATAGACTTCATAAGGATTAGAGGTTATATATACTACTAAGCCACATAGGCCACACCCACTATGACTCCTACCTCTACCGCTGCCCAGGTCTACCGCTTATGTTTGCTATAGGGATCAGTCGTCCGCCTATGCTGCTTCGCTCAACCGCCCCATGACTGCAACAGTGACCAGCCGTCTGCCCATGCTGCTTCACTCAGCCGCCCCACAACTGCTACAACGACCAGTCGCCTATCCATACTAGGCAGTTCACCGACAAAGGTATGGCCTGCGTCATCCACGACGACCCATTCTAACGCCTGCATGACCATAGCCACTGGCTTCAACCTCAGTTGTTCCCTAATCACTTCTCTGATCTGAGCTTGGCTTCGATCATGGTACTACAGCTACGACCACTGTAGACACAAGCGCCAAGACAACAAACACGCAGGAGCAACAACCGAGGCGCTTATGACCATAGCGTCAATATTTACAACCACACACCAACCCAGTCATTACAACCACGTACAATGTGGTCGTAACCGATAACCAACTATCGAGTACAGTAGCTACTACTACAAACCATCGACCACGACAGCTCCGACTACCGACCATCGACCACGGTAGGTCCGACTACTGACCATCGACCATGGCAGCTACGACTACCAATGATCAACCACAGCAGCTTTGACTACCGACCATCGACCACGGCAGGTCCGACTACCGACCATCGACCACGGCAGCTACAACTGCTGACTATTGACCACGATAGCTTCGACTACCGACTATCGACCATAGTAGCTATGACTACCAACCATCATACAATACTCGACAAATGAATACGTTTGGCTACGACCACTGTACAGAACAAGACATAGAGGACACGATTACGACCATACAGTACTCGAACACACTGAGTACTTCGACTACGACCACACTCAATAGTAGCAACGACTACTGAGTACAACTACAACCACACTGTCAATAACAAGATTATTTCCAACATTCAACTCCATAATCTTGTTGTCATCCTTCGTGAGTGCCTCATTGCCAAATTTTACATCAACACCGGTTCGTCATGTGCCTCGTTGCCAAATTTTACATCAACACCGGTTCGTCATCGACACCGACTATGACGAGATGTGCCTCCTAGTTCTACTCTGCTTTCTTCGACTTACGACACTTACTGGAAAGGTGCCCACATTCCCCATGGTTGTAGCACTTCAACGTCTTGTTGGTCTTGTGCTCGTTGGTGTCATAGTCGTTGTCGTCCTCATCGTCGTCATCATGGTCGTTTCTATGACCATGACCTCCTCTGGCGTGGTCACAACCATGACCACGGTCCTCCTTTGCGCCGCTGCCTGACCCTCCTCTCTTCTCCTTGTTGAGGGTCTCCCACTGCATATGCATGAGCAACAGATACTCACTCTGGTTCGCGTCGCCGTAACTGATTCAGACGCGCTCATCGTAGGCTTTGTACCGTCCGATGAGATCTTCAATAGTGAAGGTCTTCAAGTCCATGCACTGCTCCATGGAGGTCACGAGCTGCATGTCTCACAATGGGGCAGCCCGGAGAAACTTGCGAACCACAGCAATCTCATACACCGTGTTGTCGCCTAATGCTCGAATGTTGGTGACAACCGACGTCACCCATCGGGCGAATTCTTCAACTGACTCCCCTTCTCCCATCTTCAACCCCTCAAAAGTCTCTCTGGAGGGTCTGGAGCTTGGCTTCGTGCACACGCTTGTGCCCCATTTGCGCCGTCTTGATTGCCTCCCATGCTGACTTTGTCGTGTCTTTCCCGGCGAGGGAAGTCATGACGTCCTCCGGCACGGACTGGTATATGGCATACAACACCAACCGGTCCTTCTGGTACTTGGTAGCGCCAGGTTCGACTGCATACCACACGTTATGAGCCTGAAGAGCAACTCACATCTTCATCGCCTAGATCGTGTAATTGGTGCGGGTGAGCTACAGGCACGTTAATGTCACTGCGCTTTCCCTCTTCACGACCTGTTAGTTGGACGGACCAGCTCGTAGCAAGCCTTGCGTTGCAGTCAGAGACTTACTCCTTCATCCTCTCGGCATGTTCTCCGATGAACGGAAGTTACCGAGGAACCTTCCCCTCCGACTTACAGAGAGTAGCTGTGCTTCTTCCCTGACGCACGGAGGACACCAAGGCTTTGATTCTTCGACTAACGGGAATCACTAGGCTCTGATACCAAGTGTTGGCCTAGGCTCGAGGTGAGAAGCGTAGGGAGTGGAGAAAGAACGAGCAAAAACATGAGAGGAACTATTTTCTTTCCAGCAACACACACCTCCTCTGTTCTATTCACTATGATTTCTTCTCAAAACTCACACAACTTCACAAGGATCACAGGGTATGTATATACTACTGAGCCACACAGGCCACACCCACTACGACTCTTGCCTGTGCCGCTCCCTAGGTCTGTCGCTTATGTCTTCTACAAGGACCAGCCATCTGATCATGCCGCTTCGCTTAGCCGCCCCACGACTGCTATAGCGACTAGCCGTCTGCCCATGCCTCTTCGCTCAGCCGCCCCATGACTACTACAGCGACCAATCGCCTGTCCATACCAGGCAGTTCACTGACCAAGGTATGGCCTGCTAATTGTGATTATTTGTGTCGAGCGGTGCTATGTGATGTGTTTCTTGTCTGTGATGGCTGCATGACATCGAGGCAGAGTCGTGGCGAGGCACGGAGGACCGGACTAGGCGCAGGTGGTGCCGAGGTCAGAACGGTCGAGGTGTGCTGAAGACGGCGAGGGCTCGAGGTGGTTGCGAGGCTTGGATGACAAAGAATGCGGAAGCTTCTCGGAAGGTGCAGGAGGGGTGTTTCGGTAAAAGCGCAAAGCTGCATGAGGAAGCGGTTTGGGTCTTTGATTAGCAGGCAATGCGAGGGAGAAACCCGTTAAGCGAAGGCTATAAATAGGAGAGGTGTGTCCAGGTGCATGCATGTCTTGAGAGGGTAGTGCATGGCTTTTAGGGTTTTGCTTTTAGTCAAAATGGCCTTTGGGAAGGTTGTTTTGCTTTGAGGCTTTAGTTGGTGAGGAGTTGTTGAGAGCAGGAGAGTAGTGGCTGTGCTTTGTCTACCTCCCTCGTGTGGGTGTTCTTGAGTTTCTTGGGATTGTGAGAGGGAGAAGATGAGTTAATACTCCATGTAATCATTCCTCTGATTTCAATCGCGTATGGGGACTCCTTTGTAGTCATCTCCTTTCAATCTGAGAAGGATTTCTTGCTCTCTGTGAAGAATTTCATTTCTGCCCTCTCTCTGTTCTTCCCTGTTTGTTTTGATTCTGATATGATTTGGTTGCTTATTTGATTGAATCTTGGAAGCTCTGAGATGGGAAGTGATTCAAGGTCCCTTGGGCATTCCATTTTCAAGATCAAATGGGAGTTTCATTAATCTCTGTGCTTTCTTGGACCCTCGTCAAATCTGCCATGTTCTTGTTAATTCTAGGGTTTGGGTACAGAGCTCCTGTGGATTTTTCTATTTCTCTTTAAGTGGCTTGAGACTTGGGCTCTTAGATGTTTGGATCATTGCTAAGCTAACTTCAAAGTCCCATGAGAAAAGGATCCAAGAATCAAAAAGTAATCTGGATTTTAGCTCATACCTTGCTAGAATTTCAGATTTTTGTCAAAAATCTTGATTCATCGCTTTTTAGTTGAAATCTTTGAGTTCCAAAGCTCCCAATGGTATTTAGTTTGTATTCTTAGCTTTCTGGGTGGTGGAGAATAGAATCAAATCACAAAAATCTTTATTTTCAAAAGACTTCAGTATTTTCAGCCTTGGCCTCGGGCTGTTTGCCCTTTTGGTTCAAATTAACCGGTCTGACCGGTTGGTGACTTGCGGTCTGACCGCCCGTGTCAAGGTGGTCCGACCGGCGTGAGGGGAGCGGTCAGACCGGCGGCATCCATGCGGTCTGACCGCCCCATGCATTGCGGTCAGACCGCCGTGCTATTGAAGCTCTGATTTGATTTTCATTTCTTCGCTCCTTTAGTTGTATTGCCTTCTCTTCTGCATGATTAAGGTCCTTATGAGTATTTGATGCCCTTTTCATAGCTCTGTAGCTACCGGAGAGGAACCTCGCTCGTGGATACTTTTTGGGGGATTTTTTAAGGCAACATTCACCCCCCCTCTGTTGCTGAGTTCGATCCAACAAACATGGTCGTAACCGACCACCAACTATCGACTGCAGTAGCTACTACTACAAACCATCAACCACAGTAGCTCCGACTACCGACCATTGACCATGGCAGCTCCGAGTACTGACCATCGACCACGGCAACTAAGACTACCGATTATCGACCACGGTGGCTTGGACTACCGACTATCGACCATGGAGCTTGGACTACCAACCATCGACCACGGCAGCTACGACTACTGACCATCAACCATGACAGCTACAACTACCGACTATCGACCACAGCAACTTCGACTACTAACTATCGACCACGGCAGCTTCGACCACCAACTATCAATTATGGCAGCTACGAATATCGACCATCGTACAGTACTCGACACACGAGTACATGTGGCTACGACCACTGTACAGAACACATCACACAAGACACGATTACGACCACGCAGTACTCAAACACACTAAGTACTTAGACTACTACCACACTCAACAGTAGCAATGACTACCGAGTATAACTATGACCACACTATCAACAAGATTATTTCCAACATCTTCTACCACGCCATCTCGAAGTCTGTCGAGGGCAGCGTCCTGGATGGCATGCGGATGGACCTTGTCTCCTTCGCCTCCGAGTTGCTCTCTTCGGACTCCAGTGACGAGCAGCTCATCGGTGTTCACATCCTCAAGAACTCCATCACCAACCACGACTCGGTGGCACGGATGGTGCACAAGATTGGCATGTCCACGCCGACGGTTGAGAGGATGGTGGAGATCGTTAGCTGGAGGAGCCCAAGCAAGGAGAGCATCAGGGCGCTCACCACCGAGATCGTGCTGCGGCTTGCGGGAAGCGCTGGAACATGCTCCGCATCGTGACCGTCTCCAGCGCCATCGAGTCCGTCTCCACCTTGCTCGAGACCAGCAACAATGGCAACCACTCCGACCTAGCCTTCAACGAGATGGGCCTTCATGTCATGAAGAAGCCGCTTGCGAGCACGACAATGCTGAATTTGCCTCACGTGTGGTCGTGAGCTTCGAGTACTCGTAAGACTGTCTCATGTGGTTGTGAGCCTCGAGTACTCGTAAGACTTCTTCGAGTACTTATATGACTTCTTCGACTGCTACAATGCTTCACCTGGTCAAATGAACAGTCCACAGGGCTGGCAATGCAGATGATAATGCTTGTTACTCATCAAGGGTACAGCGAAATCGTTGGGAAGGCAGTCTTGCAAGGAAGCTAGTGGAGATTCTGAACGAATTTTTTTTTAAATAATCCCGTTTTTATTCGAAAATCTAGAAGTATACCTGCATTTTAATTTTTTACAGAAATAGCCTGGTCCCTCTCGCCCAAGGGCCGAGCGACATGCAGGGCAGCCGCCCAATAGTTCGGCAACAGTTCTTCAACAACGATGTATGATGTTTCGACCATGTTGTATGATGTTTCGACCATGATGTATGATGTTTCGACCACGTTGTTCACTTCGTCTATTCACTAGTCTTCAACCACGATGTATGATGCTTCAACCACGTTGTATGATGTTTTGACCACGATGTATGATGTTTCGACCACGTTGTTCACTTCGACCACTCGCTAGTCTTCGACCATGATGTATGATGTTTCGACCACGCTGTATGATGTTTCGACCACATTGTTCACTTCCACCACTCACTAGTATTCGACCACGATGTATAATGTTTCGACCATGCTGTTTTCTTCGACCACTCACTAATCTTCGATCATGTTGTGTCGATCACGTTGTTTCAACCACGCTAGTCGACCACATTGGTTCGACCATGTACTTGTCGTCTAGCGGTAGAGCTACTGCTTGCCTGTCGCCCTGTCGTTAAGCGATAGGCTACAGTCGCTCAACGGTTGGGTAACTAGAGGCTATTTCTGTAAAGAAATTAAAATGCGAGTATATTTCTGTGTTTTCAAATAAAAAATAGATTATTTTAAAAAAACTCAAGGTAAAGGTTCCAAGGATGAGGAGGTTCACCATCGAGCTGGCCGTCTCGATGATGAGAGGCAACAGTGAGCTCATCCTGTTCTTCAGGAGCCTGGGGCTGGAGGAGCTCAAGAGCGTCGTGAGGTCAACATCGGAGCTCGAGAACTTCATCATGTTCTCCGGGAGCATCGGGCTGAGCAGGCACAGCTCGACCCTGTCCTCGCTTGTAGATGATGCAATGGAGATTATGCAGGGCGTGCAGGATGGCTAGCAAATGATTAAAAGGATTTGGGTTTGAATGATTTCCAAGTCTGAAGTGACTTCAATATTTGTTATTGTTTGTATCATGTGCTGCGATGAATCTAATTGTCAATTCATAATTCATAATCAATCTACGTGTCAATTCACTAAAGGGAGCATATCTAGTACTAACATGCAAACATGAATCAGGGTTATTGGATCCACCTTCTACGGTTCAGATCCGTGAGGGTGGAAGCCTCTCAAATTTTACGTTGTTTTACACATAACCCCCGCCTCCCTTCTCCCCTTTACATAATACCCCCGTCGCCTAAACTCCCTTTGTCCACTTCCAGCCTTGCGCCACCCCCATCGCCTCAACTGGGAAGTGTCACCGCCTCCCAGCCTTGCGCTGCCCATGTCGCCCTCCTTGCTGGCGCTGCCTCCCAGCCTTGCACCGTCCCCATCGCCTCCATGCCCTCCACACTGCTCGCCTCCTCGCTGGCCTCCCTCCACGAGAAGGCGCTCCCCGTTGCCGCCAATATACTGGCGACGCCCCTTCTCCCCCATTGATGACGCCCTTGTTCTACGGCTCGGATTAGGTTTGGCCACCTCCTTCTCTCCGACGTTTTGCCCCTCCTCCCCGGCATTTTGCCGCCGGCCTACTCCATCCCTAGCCTACGACCACGACCACGGCTACCTTCAACCACAGCCGTCACGACCACAGCCGCCTTCGACCACGACTACAGCCGCCATGACCACGGCCCCCACGACCACAGCCGCCTTCGACCACGACCACGGTGAGGAGCGACGGCCGAGGAGCTCGGGTGGCGCCGGGGGGATGGTGGTGTCGGGCGCCGGGTCGGAGGCTGGCGACGGCGCTGCAAGAGGGCGGCGCCTGGGGGTGGAGGCAACGCTGGGGTTCCCGGGGACGGTGGAGGGGGCAGCGGACAGCGAGGCGAGTGTGTGGCGAAAAGAGACTGAGGTGGGCGATGGCGCTACAAGGAAGGGGGCAGCGTCGGGGTGGTAGAGGATCAGAGCCTGGCAACGACGCTATAGGGAAGGGCGGCACCGGGGGGATGGAGTGGGTGGCGAACGGCGAGGCAAGTGGGCGGCATAAAAGAGACTAAGGCGGAGGGGATGGGGGATCCGATAAAGGGAGAAGGGAGGGAGGTTATGTGCAAAATGGTGTTAAGTTTTGGGAGATTCCGCTTGCACAGATCTAAGGCGTAGAGGCATAGGTGGATCATTGGCCTTGCATATTTGCACTGAAAAGGCCATTTACGTTAGATATGTTCCCTCCACCAAAACTGTAAATAACAAAGGATATGCATACGCTCATCTGAGGTCTTAGCCAACAAATTGATGGATACACCAGGCATTCAAACAGGGAAAACTGGAGCCAACGTGTTATCTCAAAAATGTTATGGTTACAATACCCCACTCAAATCTTCATCAGCTAAATTGGAGATGGGGTCCCTCTTCACCCTGTGCTTCTTGCGCTTGAGCTTAGGCAATGCCATTATCCAGGAAGGAACTTCACAGCCTGAAGATATCAGCACGTTAGCGATGTTCCGCAAAAATGGCTTATCCTCCTCTGTGAAGAATGTAATAGCCTCCCCAGATCTACCTGCTCTTCCAGATCGTCCTATATAGAACGAGAAAAGAGATTTAGAATCTTATCGCAGTGTGTAAGTGCGTGCAGGTGGGGGTGTCCGGGCTCAGTCAAAGCTGGATATCTTTCTTACCTATTCTGTGAATATAGGCAGCAGCTGACTCTGGAAAATCATAGTTGATCACACAGTTAACACCTTTGAAATCCATTCCCCGGGCAATAACTTCCGTTGCTATCAGTACCCAGGTCTTTCCAGCTCTCACGTTGTCAACAGCATCTTGACGCTGCAGTAAGGAAATAGAAATTGAGCCAATGAGCCCGACATCAACAATATTACAACAATGAAAACCAAAAATAGCACAAACCTTTATCAACAACTAATAATAATATTATGCAAAAGTAATACCTGCTCCTCAGTAAGGTCTGCATGAATTACATCAGCTCTAATGTCGTCAAATGCGAGTTCTTTGTAAAGCTCTTTTGCCCTCTCTTTGCTTTGAACAAAGATCAATACTGGAGGATTCAGAGACTACCATTGAAAAAATGATTCTATCAGCAACAGGTAATAAACTCCAAAACACAAATAAAATCCTTTTATAATAACAAATGTACAGTTCAATGTTATAAAATATTTTGTAAGTAGTTAGCTTAAGGCTAAACGCAGCACAATAGGCTCAGCTTTGCTATTTATACCTGTGAATGTGTGAATTGGGAATTGATGCATTAGACTTAGGCATGACCAGTACAAACCAGCTCTAAAACAGTGCAAGACATACATACTAGAAGAAACTGCCAGAGAAGAATCATGACATACTCCTGCAAAGCTTTGGCGAAGAGCTAGCAACTTTCCCTTCTCAGTTCCAGCAAAAATCAACTTTTGCTTAATCAGTGAGGAGGCTGAATTCCTGTAAGTTGAACAATTACTAATGAAAACAGCCCTACAAAAATATATCTGCTTGTTCACATTAAGACAGCGATACTCACTTTCTTCCCACAATAACTCGAACAGCATCATGCATTATAGTACGTGCAAGAGCCTCAATTGAGTCAGGCAGTGTCGCACTGAACAAAGATCGAATTATTGAAGGATTTGAGCAGGCTTCAACAATTGAATCGATCACTTCAACAAATCCAAGTTCAAAAAGTTTATCAGATTCATCCAAGACAAGGTACTCCACCCTGCAAAAGGCAGTTCTGTGTTATTGACTTATTGTTGAATTATGCTGTACAGTGCTGAAAGAAACTGATTTAGCAAAATGCAATTCATGGTTCCCCTGTAAATCACATGAGGACATAGGTGAGATGAAACTCAACATAAGGGTAAGCTAAATTGATCTTATTAGGTTTTGATTTTTAAACAAATTGAGTAGGAATGAACAAAACACACGCTTTCCAGCATTTCTTAATAAATATAAAACACTTAACAGGCGCAGTTTTTCTGAATAACATGTGAAGGAAATTTGTATTCTAGTACAAGTTATCATTTTATAACTGAAATACCACTGCATAACCATGCAAGCATTTAGTGTGCCATTGAAAATGTAAGAAATTGGGACCCCAGGTTGCAATTATGATCAAACATAAGAAAAATCACAATGTATTCAGGAGCGTGTATTAAAACATTGCTTATATGTAACCAACAGTGCCATGGTGGTGAAGAACTGAACAGCAAAACATTTGAGCTGTGATCACAGACCTACTTAAGTCAAGGTCTCTTTTTTGTACAGCATGGTCCAATCGAAGCGGGGTAGAAACAAGGATGTCGCAGTGCATATCTTTGAAATTCCCAGATTTTGATAGATCTTTGGTCATTAGCTTAATATAGAACTTCCTTCCCTTTGCCAACTTCTTGCACTCTCTCATAGTTTGTGCTGCCAATTCCCTTGTCGGGCAAAGAATAACAGCTTTAACACCTCCTTTGGACCCTGGCTATTAGAACAATAATCATCATAAAGCATGCTGTTGCTCAATCAATCTGAACAACACAATACCATGAAGACAAATACCTTAATTTTCATAAGCATTGGGAGCAAGAAACCCAGTGTCTTGCCAGAGCCTGTAGGTGCACATGCAAAACATTCCCTGCCCTGAAGCAAGCAATGTGAGATAAATCACTTAAAAAAACCATTTTCCATGGCAAGGGAACTAAAATCCAAAACAGAGTTCAACATCACTCACCGAAAGAAGAATAGGAATGGCCTGCCTTTGGATAGGTGTAGGTTCTTGAAACCCAAGCTTTGACAAGTTCCCAACCAAATAGGAATCGCAGCCATACCTAGTGCACAAATAAAGTAGCTTAACAACCTCAAATGATTACATAATAACCTGAGGTTTGATGTAGCGCAGCATGTACACAGTACACCTACAATAAGTAATTTAGCATGTCTGGGCTCTTGAATTATTCAGAATGCTAACCTTGAAACCAGTTCTTCAAAACTCTCAATTGGTGCTGGAACATTTTGCCCCGAAATGTGGATATCAAATCTCTTCCGAAGAATGGCAGCTCTCTGGAACCAATCAAAAAGATCAAACTCCAACCATTGAGAGGTTGCAATTGCAAATATAACACATCTAAACGTCAAGCTGTACCACCATTTTCAATCCAAGCAAGAGGTTGAGGAATCATAACAAACCTCCTAATTTCCCTCATCAAATTTTTATATATGCAAGCTTTTCGCAAAACAACGCATCGTGGTCACGATTTCAGCTCAACGGAATTTGCACACATGCTTACCAAACAAAAAACAATGAATCAAGATTATTAACATCAGTGCATTGGAAAACGCCGTTACCTCGATTTCCCTCTCGGCTTCCTTCCGCCGCCGCACAACCTCCGAGTCCTCTTCCTTTGCAGTCTCCACCTTGGCAGAATCGTCCACAGCTTTCTTCGCTTCCAATCCCTTGAACACACTGAACCCCTCCACAACATCTGCAGAACACAGTGGGCAGAACCAAATTACCAACATAGGCGCTCCATGCAGTGACGTTTTGAGGCGAACCAACCGGAAGTGAAACCTCACCGGATGAGGAGGCGGCCGCTTCGCCACGCTTCTTCTTATCCTTCTTTGCCTTGGTCTTGCTCTTGCGCTTCCGCTTATTCTCCGGGGGCGGCGCGGCGGCATCGGGGGCGGAGGGAGGCGGGCCCTGTCGGAAGCGGGCGAAGTCGGCGGCGAAGCGCTTGCGGTCGAAATGGGTGCCGGCGAAGAGCGTCGACGAGAGCTTCGCCTTCTCCATGGTTGATTGGGTTGGTGGCCGCCGCAGCCGCTAAGAACCTCCTCCTCTAAAAACCCTAGCACGGGACCAAGCTCGCTCTCCGCATGCCACGTGCGCCACAGCGCCGACCTGAACCGTATATATCTGCGATCCAATTCCACGGGCCCGGACCGGGTCGCGAAGAAAATTCCCGATCCAACTCCGTCAGTTCTCATGGGGCCCACATCCCAGTGACACCGTGAATCCCACGCCCGTGTGTCTGCGTAGCATATCCTACAGGGTCCCATTTGTCAGATAATGTTCCTGTATGACAGGTCCGGCCCACCAATTAGTAGACCAAGCCCCACGTGCAAGCAACGGAGCTCGCCCTCTCGTGCCACATCAGCCACCAATGTCAACTTGAGCCATGGGTAGTTTCTGCGATCCAATTCGACGGTGTAGATCTAATCACGAAGAAAATTCGCAATCCACCGCCGTCAGTTCTCATGGGGCCCACACCTCAGTGACGACACCTATGCTCCCACGCTCGTGTGTTTGCGCGGCATATATAGTAGAGGACCCATTTTTCAGAGAATGCCCATACAATAAGTTGTGCCCACTATTAAGTTGACCTGGCCCCATATGTAAGCAAGCGGTGAAGCACAACCTCCCATGCCACGTGGACCACAAGGTGCCCTTGAACCATGAATAGTCTTTGTAATCCAATTTTGACGATCCAGATCTGACCACAAATAAAATTCGCGATCCAAATCCATCGATTCCCATAGGCCACACCCGCAGTGAACCCCGCACCGTGAAAATTCACAACTCCCTCATCTCTTCCCTAACCAATCTACCCTTCCTTTGTTGTATGCCAAAATTTGTGGTTCGCCTGTTGGATCCTTGAGATATGTTAATCCCATGGGTCGGAGTTGAGTGCTGCCTTAACGCCATGGAGCTGTATCTCCTCGGGAGGAGCAGCGGAAGGTGCGAATTTTCTCTCTCTTTTTCGACCATTTTTGGGGGATTTTATGGTGCTGATTGATGATCTGTTCATCAGAGATGCGAAGGTTCTGTGATCGATGGCCAGGGCTGGCAGCATGAAGGATTTTGGTGTGGGTTAGGGTTTGTTCCGTGTTGTTGGTTATTATCTGTTAAACACATGCTTAAATGTCTGGATTCCGCGGTAGTAGTACAATAGGCTGTGGTGATTTGGCTGTACCACAGTAAAATCATCTAACTTTTGAGAAAAAATTATGCTTTGAGTTGAGTTTTAGGAGGATTTTTGGGTTAGATCAATGCTATCAATAATTAGATTAGCACTAGGGTGTTATTCTGTTCTATTCGTTGGTCAAGTTGTACCTGGTTTGCACGGGGGGCGGGGGGTGGGGTTATTTGGTTCTATTCACTGGTAAAGTTGTACCTGGTTTGCACTGAGGTGTCCTAATTGTCATAGTACGATTTTTGACTTGGAATAAGAGTTTGTGAGAGACCATGTGGTTATGACCCTATGTTTGTGATGAGTAATTGACGAGTATTTTGGAAAGAATGAGTTTGATCTGTGCGTTTTGTGCCATGACGGCATTTGGCTCAGTCGGGTTTGGTTAATCGGACTTGAGGCGTATTCTTCTTCCTGTTTGAGCTTTTGGGCCATTTTATGCTTGAGTACGATTTATTGATGCTAATTGTGATTATTTGTGTTGAGCGGTGCTATGTGATGTGTTTCTTATCTGTGATGGCTGCAGGACATCGAGGCGGAGTCGTGGCGAGGCACGGAGGACCGGACTAGGCGCAGGTGGTGCCGAGGTCAGAACGGTCGAGGTGTGCTGAAGACGCGAGGGCTCGAGGTGGTTGCGAGGCTTGGACGACAAGGAATGCGGAAGCTTCCCGGAAGGTGCAGGAGGGACATTTCGATAAAAGCACAAAGCTGCATGAGGAAGCGGTTTGGGTCTTTGATTAGCGGGCAATGCGAGGGAGAAACCCATTAAGCGAAGGCTATAAATAGGAGAGGTGTGTCCAGGTGCATGTTTGTCTTGAGAGGGGAGTGCATGGCTTGGAAGGGGGTTAGAGGCTCTTTTGCTTTGGGCTTTAGTTGTTGGGAGTAGTTGAGAGAGAGCAGAGTCTGTTGGTGTTTGTCTCCTCTTTGTTAGCCTGTATGAACAGAGAAATGAGCCCTTGAGTGGATCTTTGTGTTTTGAGAGGAGTTGATTGTAATCCCTTTGTAATCATTCATCTCTCTTCCTCTCTATCAAACAAGGATGATTTTGTTGGCTGTTTTCATCTTTTGGCTTTCTCTGTGATGAATTTCAATTTCTGCAGTTTCTCTGTCCCTTCTTTGTTTTCTTGTGTTTTGAGTAGAATCCTTGCTCTCTTGGTGGGTTCTTGATTGCCTTGAGATGGGAAGGAATACAAGGTCCCTTGGGCATTCCATTTTCAAGAACAAGAGAAGGATTCAATGGTTCTTGTGATTCCCTTCATAACTTGGCATAAGATTTGATTTGGGAAGTCCTGAGTTAATTGCTAAAGTGATTGCAAAGTTTCATAAGCAATAGATCAAGGATGGGCAAGCAATCTGAAATTCAGTCACTTCCCATGATTATTTTCAGACTTTTGGGTAAAATATCACATTCTTGATTTCCTGGTGATTTCCCTTGATCCTTGGTGTCCCTCTGCTATTTTGTTTCCAGTCATGTCCCTTAGGCCTGAAATTATTTGCAGCTTTTTACCAAATTCGAAGTTTTCACCAAGTTTCAGGATTTTCAGCATTTTCGGGTTCACTGCAATCTTGAGTTCGGGGTGGCGGTCGACCGACTGATATGGCGGTTGGACCGGGTGAGCCGCGGTCCGACCGCGGCAAATGACCGATCGACCGGCACAGCTATTGCGATCGATCGCCAAAGACCTTGAGGTCACACCGGCTCCTCTGCATTTTGTGCTGAATTTTGGTTTTTCCCTTGGGTGTCTTTCTCGCTTGCTCTTCTGAGTTCTTCTCTGTGCATTTTATGCTTGCTCAGTAGGTTCAACCAGAGAATATCAATCTTTCTCTTCATAGATTTTATATCCTTCGGAGAGAAGATTTTAAGTGGATACTTCTCGGGGGCGTAAGTTTAAGTAGCAACATTCACCCCCCTCTGTTGCCGATTTCGATCCAACAGTTTGGCTGCTCACTTCGATATGCTTGGTTAGTTGTCATGTGGTGTGTTGTGGGGGTGCCCAACCCCTCGGGCCTTAGGAGTGGATAGCGGGACTAAAGATAAACCCCATAGCACAGTGTCATATGTACAAAGGAATGTATTGATTTATCCTCGCCTTTTTGTAATTATTGATGGGTAGCATTCATATATATAAACCCCAAAGGGTTAAGAGATAGTTAGTCTCACTCACTTTTCCTACACACTGACTCTCTCACTATGTGGTGGTCTTTAGCTAGTCCATATCATCCATGAAAAAGGATACCAAGTACCCACTGTTGTGGCTCATGTCACAACATAGTGATTCTTTCTTCTTGTAGATACATAAGTCACTACAACAGAAAGCCTCACAGTAGACGCCTCATCACAGATGGTTTTGTGAAACTGTCTGTGATGAACACTATTACAGACGGTTGTAATTTGGAGGCCGTCTGTGGTATTTGTGGCGGGAAAAAGGAGTATCACAGACGGTCGGTCTATATTAAGAACCGTCGTGATAATCCCAGATTATCACGACGGTTTTAATAAAAATCGCTGCGTGATAAGCTAATTATCACGACAGTTCTTAATTAAAAACCGCTCGTGATAATGGTACTAAGGCATTTATTGCGCCGCTCGCATCGCTTCGTCTTCATTTCGATCCAGATCTAGCCACTGCTGCGCACATTTTCACTTGGGAGGAAGCTAGGCGATTTCAGGCCAGTTAATTTGGTGGGAAGAGGCAGAGATTAAGCTTTGAAGATTCATACTTTCCTGGTTGCTCTAGATATGGTTAGTAATGAAATTTATTTTTTCTTTAATTACATTACAATTTAGGTCTAAGTAATCCATGAGTGTTATTGAAGATGGTTAATTTGCAAAATTGTTGGTTATATAATAGCTGTTGTGTTTATAATATGAATTGAGCTAGCAAATTAAGTCTCAATATAATAAATGTGGCCGGTATATATGTAGTAATAATTAGTTAATCTAAATTTTAATACAAAGTTGTTATATATGTACGTAACGTAGGACTGAAGCTGGATGTATGCCACGAGCCATGTGAGTGAAGAGTACATTAATGGCGTGTCTGCTTTTATAAGAGCCGCCGAGGAGGATATGTTGAGTAAGGGGGTGGAATATATGTGCTGTCCATACACTGACTACGAGAATTTGAAGATGTTTAAGAACCGAGGGCAAATTGAAGCGCACTTGATTCGGAGGGGTTTCAAAAAGGATTATACGTATTGGACCAGTCATGGCGAAGTGAATGATCATATGCCGCCGGATGACATCGCCGGTGAAGTGAATGATATGCTGCCGGATGACATCACTGGTGAAGTGAATGACATACCGCCGGATGATGTCGATTGTCGTTTGGATTCGGATAGGTTGCACAATGATAATCTGAATCAGATGCTTCGCGATGTAGAAGAGAACTATGATGAGAGAGAGTATGTTAAATCGGGGGCTTCATGGAGGACTCGGAGAAACCTTTGTACACGGGCTGCAAGTACACGAGGTTGTCGGCCGTGCTTGAACTGTTGAAATTGAAGGCAAGCAACGGTTGGTCCGACAAGAGTTTCACAGCACTGCTAGGTCTTTTAGCGGACATGCTTCCGGAGGGAAATGAGTTGCCTAAAACCACGTATAAAGCCAAGAAGGTTCTTTGTCCGTTGGGAATGGAAATAGAAAGAACACATGCATGCCCGAACGACTGTATCCTCTACCGTAAAGAGTATGCAAATATGCATGTATGTCCGGTGTGCAACGCATCCCGATACAAACGTAACAATCAATCAGATGATGACGAGGGAACAAAGGCGAAGAAATGACCTCCTGCTAAGGTGGCATGGTATTTTTCCTATAATTCCCCGTTTGAAAAGGTTTTTTGCAAATCCAAAGGAGGCAAAATTGCTGCGTTGGCACTCGGAGGAGCGCAAGAAGGATGGAATGCTAAGACACCTTGCTGATTCCGCGCAGTGGAGAAACATCGATAGGAGTTTTGCAGACTTCGATGCAGAACCAAGGAATATAAGGTTTGGACTGAGTACAGATGGAATGAATCCTTTCAGTAGCATGAGCAGTCGACATAGCACATGGCCCGTGACTCTCTACATCTATAACCTTCCTCCTTGGTTGTGTATGAAGCGAAAATATATTTTGCTGTCGATACTTGTCCAAGGGCCAAAATAACCTGGGAATGATATTGATGTGTTCCTAGCACCGTTGGTGGAAGATCTAAAAGTACTGTGGAACGAAGGGGTACAGGTATGGGATGCATACAAACGAGAGAACTTCACTCTGCGCTCCTTATTGTTCTGCACCATAAATGATTATCCTGCACTTGGTAACCTATCGGGCCATAGTACAAAAGGTGCCAAAGCTTGTACTCACTGTTTAGATGGTACCGAGAGTGTGTGGTTGAACCACTCACGCAAAACCGTCTACATGCGTCACCGCCGGTTGCTTCGGAGGGCTCACCCATACCGCAAGATGAAGAAACAATTTGACGGAGAGAAGGAAGACGGTTCAGCTCCAGGTATTTAAGGGGACACGAGGTTTATGATATGGTTAAGGATTTAGATGTTGTCCTCGGATGTTCGACACTTACCTTATTGGGAGTATCTAGATGTTCGACACTGCATCGACGTCATGCACGTAGAAAAGAATGTATGCGACAGCTTGATTGGTCTCTTAGTGATCATCCGTGATAAAACAAAGGACGGCGTCAACGCACGGCTTGACTTGGCTGATATGGACATCAGGCCTGAGTTAGCACCAACAAGCACTGATAATGGACGAACGTACCTTCCCCCTGCATGTTACATTCTGTCCAAGGTGAAAAATGCGAATCGTGCGCTGCTTGCATGGTGTCAAAGTTCCGTCTGGTTATTCTGGCAACGTGAAGAAACTTGTTTCGATGCAAGATTTGAAGTTAAATGGCATGAAGTCTCATGATTGTCATGTGCCGATGACACAGATGCTCCCTATTGCAATTAGAAATATTTGGCCAATCAGAGTCCGAGAGACAATCATGAGGCTATGTTATTTCTTCAACACAATTGCTCAGAAGGTCATCGATCCCGAAGGACTAGATGCTTTGCAGGACGAGGTGGTGATGACTCTATGTCACCTTGAAATGTATTTCCCTCCTTCGTTTTTCGATATCATGGTCCATCTCATTGTTCACGTTGTGTGGGAGATAAAAATGTGCGGGCCCGTATTCCTACATAGCATGTACCCATTTGAGAGGTTCATGGAATTCTCAAGTCCTACGTATGGAATCGTTCTCGTAGGAGGCGGCATCGTCGAAGGTTATGCAAGCGAATAGGTCATTGAGTTTTGTGTCGATTATATGGCTCGATTCAACCGATAGGTGTCCTCAATCTCGTCATGAGGGGAGGTGAAGGGTCTCGAACTATCGAAGGAAAGCAATCACTCCGGATATGGACACGTATACTCAAGCCCATTTCACGGTGTTGCAACACATGACCAAGTTGCGCCTTATGTGGACCAGACAAGGATGTGCTTCGAAATAGAATCGCGGCGGCGGATGTTTGGATCATGAGCCAACACAACCGTCGTTCAACCAATGGTTGAAGGAGCAAATCGCTAGGAGCTCGCCGAGTGAGACGACATGGTTGGCAAAAGGGCTGATATTTACTGATTGTGACATGGCAAGGATATGACATAAATGGGTACACATTCTATACGCAGCCTCGGGATGTCAAGAGCACTAACGAACAGCGTGTCCGCATAGATGCATTCGATGCCGATGGGTCGAGAAACTCGTACTATGGCTTCATAGAAGAGATTTGAGAGCTCGACTATATGGTTTTCAAGATCCCCTTATTTCGCTGTCGTTGGGTGCATCTCCCACAGGTGAAGGTTGACAAGTACGGTGTCACGACCGTGGACCTCCAATGTGTCGGGTACAAAGACGAACCATTCGTACTCGCCAATTAAGTTGTTCAAGTTTTCTATGTAACCGACTCGGTAAATAAGAAACGCCATGTAGTTCTTCATGAAAAAGGAGAATTGTCGGAGTGGAGAATGTAGTGGACGGGGAGGAATACAATCAATTTGACGAGTTACCTCCTTTTGGAAATGGCATAAGGGTCGACGATGAACAACGTGACGAAACTAGTTACGTACGCATTGATCATTATGAAGGGCTAATTTTTAAAGGAAATAAGCAAGTACAATAAGAATGTATATGTGAAAATGTGTGACAATTTTGAGATGTATATGTGAAAATGTGTGATGTAGTCAATTTTGAGATGTATATGTGAAAATGTGTGATGTAGTCAATTTTGAGATGTATATGTGAAAATGTGTGATGTAGTCGATTTTGAGATGTATATGTGAAAATGTGTGACAACATGTATATGTGAAAATGTGTGACAAAATGTATATGATGAAGGGCTAATTTTTAAAGGAAATAAGCACTGTGATGTATTTGAGAATGACAAAATGTATCAAGAAATACACTGTGTGAATGCAGCTGGTTGGTGTTGTATATGAATGCAGCTGTTTGGTGGTTGATATGAATGCAGCCGTGGTTATTGGTGTTGTCTTAATAACTACAGTCGCAAAGGCTTATCACAGACGGTTCTGAACTTAGAACCGTCTGTGATATCAATATCACAGACGGTTCTAAGTTTAGAACCGTCTGTGATAACCTCCCTATATATACCCTCTGGCTAGGGTTTTCCGTGTGCGCTACAGTTATTCGATCTAGATCTAATTAAATCCCGAGCCCGTCATCGCCTCCGCCTCCCGAGCCTCGCCGTCCCGAGCCGTCGCCGGCCGCCTCCGTCGAGCCGTCGCCGCCGCCTCCCGAGCCCGTCGCGGTCGCCTCCCCAAGCCCCTCGTCGAGCCCGTTGCTGGCCGCCTCCCACAAGCCCCTCGTCGAGCCCGTCGCCGACCGCCTCCCCCAAGCCCCTCGTCGAGCCCGTCGCCGTCCGCCTCCCCCAAGCCCCTCCTGTGCTAGATAGCCCGCACAACCGTTCGAGTAGCTGCGCGTCCAATCCGACGCAAACCCAGGCCAAATTTCCTGTGGACGACATCCTGGTGATAATTATTACCTCTCGAATACTTGCTCCATTGATAGGCCTATTCGAGTAGCTAATTTTGTATCGTTATGTAGGAGCCTCGGCGCAGTGCAAGTGAGATATGGCTCCATTCCCTTGTACGCTTGCTTGGGCCGGGCATATTAAATGCAGTATCGGGGCCATGGTGCACGGTCAAGCTTTAGCGCCAGCCGCAAAAGTTAATGTGGATGGTGTGCATGTCAATTTTGAGGTGCTCCGCCACCAAGCCCCCAACGACGAGATCGTGACTCTAGGACGAGCCATTGGAACATTCATCCAAAGGTGCCCAAAAGCGACATCTCCTCGAGGCTTCTTCACCGGTGGCGGGACCGAGGAACATGCACCGTGCCATCTCCATTACAAGACCGATCGGTTCCACCATCGAATCGCACCGGTGCCATCTCCATTACAAGACCAATCGGTTCCACCACCAAATCGCACTGCTATTCTCGCGAGCAACTTGCACCGCTACCTTCAAAGTCGATCGCGTGAAGTCGAAATATAGCCGAGGCGCAAGGTCGGCAAGGGCAAAGCAAAGAAGACCAATGATGATATACCGTACCTACCTTTGGCCCGCAAATTAGTGCTTGGCGGCCGTTGCTCGAGCAAAAAGCCCTCGAACGCCTAGCATATAGTTGCATACAATTGCACATGTGGTATATGCAGCGATCAATAAGCGAGAGGAGAACGGACCTCAAGTATCACTATCAAATTCACGCGGATGATTTCCACCACGTCTTCAAAAGTGTATGTTCGTGGTCGCATTTGAGGATTTATTCGATCTGCTCACGCCAACGCTCTTGACGCCTCAATCATTCGATCTTTGGGCCCGTAAGTGTGTACAATCACGCTCCATTCATGTCATACCAATAAATGTCATATCTAATTTGTTGCTTTCGTGTGTATATATATAGATACATGCTGACTAAAGCTAGATTATCCAACTCATCGGTGGTTTCTTGACCCACACTTGGTCGCCATGATACCATCGACAGGATCTGACCCTCGTCGAGAGGTACATTGCAGCAGGACTGATGGGTTGCCTCAATAAGGAATATGTACTTATGCCCTTCCATCAGAACTTTCATTGGATTTTAATAGTAATTGTACCAAAATGGAACAAGGTATATTACCTTGATTTCCTAAGTAGGAATAAAATGGACTTCACAATTGTCAGCCAAGTAATCGATAGGTAAGTACATATTCTCCATACATACCTATATTGTACTCTTTCTTCCCTTCCGAATGACTAAGGTTAACTTTTTCGAATCACGTAGGGTGTTCGCGGTGTATATTGAAATGGGAGGTGACTCGAAGCGTGGGGCCAAAGGCCTGCTGACACATACTCGAGATTTTAAGGTATTCGCTATTTCACATTAATTAATCCTATGCAACAGCCTCTTGAACTAACACATTCCATTTTTTGCAGTGCCACCAGCAGCAGCCGGGCAACACATGTGGATACTACGTTTGCCAACATATGGAACTACTCCTCGATTCCTCGAGGATCACCAATTCCAAGGTTTGTCAATCTTCCCATAATTACTTCATACTTATCACGTTACATATATACGCACATTGATATTCCTATCGACAGGTTGCGTACATCCCGTCAACTCCATTGAAACGGCTTTGATCTTGGACAGATTCGAGCGAGTTGGTGTACTTTTGCCGACTCAAGTCATAAAGCCGAAGGCGGTTCCACTCCGCACCATAGATACATAATCAACGAACCTTTTTAAGTGCAAATGCAGTGTAGATCTTTTGTAATTGTGTATTTGTTAATGGATATTTTATTTCAATTCAATTAATTGATTTGCGAAATGGATGCTTTATGTTTGTGATCAAATGAAGTGCGTTGTCAATTGGATGTTTTATGTCTGTGAAATGAATTGAGATGTGAAATGTATCTGAAATGAAATGAGATGTGTGAATTGTATGTTTTATGTCTGTGATTATCTGCTTGTTTCAGAGGGCATGGCTAGCATTTCCTTAGGCTAGCCAATAAACAGAAATAGATTTAGATTTTGGAGGAAGGAATATCACAGACGGTTTTGTTTGTGATATGTATCACAGACGGTTTTTCATTAAAAACCGTCTGTGATAATCAGATATCACAGATGGTTTGTACTTAAAAACCGTCTGTGCTATGTGATAATCATAGACGGTTTTTAATGAAAAATCGTCTGTGATATCTGATAATCACAGACGGTTTTAAAACCGTCTGTGATAACCTTGGATTATCACTGACCCTAAATTCAGACGGTTCAGAAAACCATCTGTGATGACGTTTCTGAACCGTCTGTAATGTGATTTTCTGTAGTAGTGAGTAGATCTTTGTGTCACCACTGTCTCTAGAGCAGTGTATTTGTTCTTATGGCACATGTGCAAAATCCAAGAGTTATAACTTTATCAGGTTGGACTTGATATGGTAATCAATGTCCAGCGTTTGCTTAAGATATGGTCAAAATTTAGAACTGTAGCGTCAGTGTGCTTTGGACAAAAGTTAGAACTGTAGCAAAATCCAAGAGTTACAACTTTATCAAGTTGGACTTTATATGTGTATTTTGTACAGAAATAATCGTTTGTCATTCTCAGTTAAATACATCAAAATACTACTTTTTTGACATGTGTGCGCTGTCTTCAATAGCTGCCATCTTGGACACTGCAAGTAAAGTCCTGCCACTTGTAGTGCCAGTCTCTGGGAGAGTTGGTTCAGACACACCACTTAAATGCCAACAGAGTGGCATGAGAGGTGTGATAGTTAAGGAAACGGTGGCTACTGATCTCATTGTTATGTTATATTTTTAATGAGTAGATGGTTTTGTTGTTAGTAACTGCATATGTGGCTACGATCACTGTAGTTATGACCGATTTACTGTAGCTACGACCAGTTAACTCTGACTTACGACCTGTTCCCTGTGGCTATGACCGGTTTACTGACTCCGTGTAACATCCCAAAATTTAATTTGCATTTTATTTGATTCATTGGAATTTATTTGGTTTTATCTAGATTTTACCCCCAAGTCTTAAGCAGAATACTTAAATTGTTTATCTCCCGAAAAGCCAAAAAATAGTTGATTTTATTTTCCCTGAGTTATCCTGGAGTTATTTGCTAAGTGTTTTTAAAGTTGCTTAGCTTTGCTGAAAATTAAAAGTTAATTTAAGAATTTAACTCTTCCTCGGACGACTCATGTACGACTCAGATTGCCCTTGACCGCATCCCGTGGTGTTAATCCGTCACTCACCCTCTCTCTCTCCTTCTCTCCCCTCCTACCGACCAGTGGACCCTATCATCTCTCCCCTATCTTTCTTCTTTGCACACCCAGTCGCCATTAGCACCAATTAGGAGCTCGCACCCATGGGAGTTTTTTTAAAAAATAATCCATTTTTATTCGAAAATACACAATATACCTGCATTTAAATTTTTTTTACAGAAATAGCCTATCGCTCAATGGCCGAGCAACAGGTAGGCAGTAGCTCTACCGCGGGGCGACAAGTATGCAGTCGCCCACAGGTACATGGTCGAACTGACGTGGTCAACACAACGTGGTCGAAACAACGTAGTCGACCAGCGTGGTCGAAGCAACGTGATTGATACAACGTGGTCAAAGATTAGTAAGTGGTCGAAGTGAACAATGTGGTCGAAGGTTAGTGAGTAGTCAAAGTGAACAACGTGGTCAAAGATAGTGACTGGTGAGAGGTGCTATCACCGAACGGTTGGGCGATAGCACCTATCGTCCAACTGTTGGGCGACTAAACTGCATGCCACTTGGCCCTTGGGCGAGAGGGTCCAGTCACCTAACGGTTGGGTGGTTGAAGGCTATTTCTGTAAAAACTTAAAATGTAGGTATCAACTGCTAGCTCAAACCATCAACAACCCCGTTTAGCATGTTCCTCAGCTGCAGTTCAAGCTCCTCAAACCAGATTGTCAAAGTTTTTGAGGATAAGGCCCCCAACCTTCTCAAATAGTGCAGAGCCAATGGATGTTGATGATTGGCTCCATGCAATTGGAAAGAAGTTGGATATTCTGCAGTGTATTGATCAAGAAAGGGCCTTGTTTGCTTCTCACCAGCTAAATGGACCAGTATCCAAGTGGTGGGATACTTTAACCACTTCTTATGTCAATCTGTAGGCCATTACCTAGAATGAGTTTGTGCAAGGTTTCCGTAAAGCTCATATTCCATCCAGCACCATTACTCTTAAAAAGAAGTTCAGAGCTCTTCGACAAGGAAGCCGCACCGTGAATGAGTATCTACAAAAATTCAACCAACTGGCATACTACGCACCAAAAGATGTAGCTACCGATGAAGCAAAGCAAGAAAGATTCCTAGAAGGCCTGAATGACAACATCTTCGTACAGTTGATATCCAATGACTATGTAGATTTTCATCAGTTGGTGAGCAAGGCTATTCGTCAGGAGGGCAAGTTCGTGGAAATAGAAAACTGGTAAAGAAGAATGGCTACTCAAAAGGTTAAACCTTAAGGTTTTCTTAAGGCCTGTAGCACTCCACCATAGACCAGCCAGTTTATGCCACACTCCAGCAACTTCAAGCCACAGTCAAGCAACATCAGGCCAGTAGTTAACCATCCACCTTTCCAGGCTAATCATCATGATCCTCAAGCAGTTCATGTTCCTTCGGTTGGTGGTCAAGTGCAGAAGAGTACCGCTACATCTGATGGAGAGACATATTTCTATTGCAAGGAAACAGGGCATTATACTAAGTCTTGCCCCAAGAAGCTCCAAGCAGCAGCTAATGTTAGTGTATCCAGAAGTCAGAACCAAGGACAGCAGTTTAAGAAGCCAGAGAACTTTATCAAAGGATGTGTGAACCATGTCACCGCTAAAGAAGCTCAGGCTGCACCAGATGTCGTACTAGGTATGTTTCTTGTAAACTCGGTACCAGCCTTAATTCTTTTTTTATTTCAAAGCTTCTCATTCATTTATTTCCAAGGCTTTTATGGTTAAGAATGAGGCAAGAATGGTTCCTCTGGGCAGTCTTATGGTAGTTCACTCCCCTGGAGCAGAAATGAGAGCAAGCACCACGTGTCCGAAGGTAGAGTTGCTCATAGATGGGACTCTATTTCTAGAGGACCTCATAGTGTTGGAATCCTAGGGTTGGATGTGATTCTTGGAATGAACTGGTTAGCCAAGAGCAATGGTTAAATCAATTACGCTAACCGATCCATTACTCTCACCAATGATAAAGGAGTAGAAGTAAACTTCACCCCTAAAGTCCCTAAAAAAGGAGTGCGCTCTTAATCAACTTCAAGTTCTAGAAGAAGTACCAGTTGTGTGGGAATACCCAGATGTATTTCCAGAAGACTTACTAGGAATGCCACCGGATAGGAAAATCAAGTTTATGATTGACTTAGTCCTTGGCACCGCTCTAATTTTAAGAGACCATATCATATGCCAGCTAATGAGTTAGCTGAATTGAAGAAGCAAATTCACGAATTAGAGGATAAAGGATATGGCTCATCGCCTTAGGGAGCACCTATTCTATTCGTCAAGAAAAAGGATGGTAGTATGAGAATGTGCATGGATTAGAGAGCACTCAACGATGTTACCATCAAGAACAAGTACCTGTTGCCTAGAATTGATGATCTATTTGATCAGCTAAAAGGAGCTAGTGTCTTCTCTAAGATAGACCTAAGATCAGGGTATCACCAGTTGTAAATCCATGCCGAAGGTGTCATCTCAGAATAACCCTAAAAAAACTTAGAGAGTATCAACTTTATGCCAAATCCAGTAAATGTGAATTTTGGCTAAAAGAAGTTGCTTTTCTTGGACATATTGTGACAGCTGAAGGAATTGCACTAGATCCTTCCAAGTAGAAGCAATCATGGAATGGAAGCACCCTAAGTCAGTAACTGAAGTTAGACGTTTCATTGGACTTGCTGGTTACTATCACCACTTCATAGTAGGATTCTTAGAGTTTGCCAAGCCAATGACTCAGCTTCTGAAGGAGAAAAAGTTTGAATGGACAAAAGCCTGAGAGCAGAGTTTTCAGACTCTTAAGAACAAGCTAGTCTCAGCGCCAGTACTTGTTTTGCCACAGATGCATAAGGATTTTTGAAGTTTTCTATGATGCTTCCCATCAAGGTCTAGGCTGTGTTTTGATGCAAGAAGGCAGAGTGCTAGCCTATGCATCATGCCAACTAAGACCTCATGGGTGCAATTATCCTACTCATGACTTGGAACTAGCAGCTGTAGTGCATGCTCTGATGATCTGGCTCACTATCTCATCGGTAACCGTTGTGAAGTCTACACGGATCACAAAAGTTTGAAATATATCTTAACCCAAGCAGAACTCAAGGCAAAGAAGATGATTAGAGTTGTTAAATGATTATGATATTGGAATTCACTATCATCTAGGCAAAGCGAATGTTGTGGCCAATGCACTAAGCAGGAAGTCCTATGCAAATTATGTTTTATCGGAAAAGGACCAGGACCGAATTCAGGAGGGAGTCTCTCGCTAAGTCTAAATCTGGTGGACAAAGGTGTTCTCACAGCTTTAGAGATTCAACCTGCTCTACCTGACAAGATCAAGGAAGCCCAGAAGGTTGATAAGGATATTCAGGAAATTAGGAAGAATATGAGAAGAGGCAAAGCCCCCGGATTTAGTGAAGATGAGCATGGAACCATTTGGTTTGAGAATTGCATCTGTGTACCCAATAATCAAGAGACCAAGAGCATAATTCTACGAGAAGCCCATGAAACCCCATACTCAATTCACCTAGGTCATACCAAGATGTACCAAGACCTTAGAGAAAGATACTGCTGGGTTAGTATGAAAAGAGAAATTACAGAGTTTATTGAAGCTTGTGACACTTGCCAAAGGATCAAAGCAGAAATTAGAAACCTACAGGACTTTTGCAACCCTTGCCAATACCAGATTAGAAGTAGGAAGAAAATGGCATTAATTTCATAACTGGACTTCCCAGAACCCAATCCAGTTATGACTCCATTTGGGTAGTAATCGACCGACTGACTAAAGTAGCTCATTTCATATCTGTCAAGACTACTTACTATGGAAGTAAGTTAGCTGAGCTATATATGTCCAGAATCACATGCTTACATGGAGTTCCTAGAAAGTTAGTATCATACAGAGGTAGTTAGTTCACCTCCGCTTTTGTAAAACTTCATGAAGAGTAAGGAGTAATCTTAACTTCAGTACAACTTATCATCCCGGACAGATGGGCAAACAGAACGAGTCAACCATGTACTAGAGGATATGTTGAGAGCTTGCGCTCTGGATTTGGAAACTGTTGGGATCATTCTTTACCCTATACTGAGTTCTCATACAACAATAGTTATCAGGCCAGCCTACAGATGGCACCTTTTGAAGCACTGTATGGCAGGAAGTGCAAAATGCCTTTACTCCGGGTATAGCCAGGAAAATTTCAAGATACTAGACCAAACTTACTTCATGATGCTGAAGAAAAGTAAGAAAATTCAAGGACGGAATGAAAATAGCCCAATCTCGACAGAAAAGTTATGCTAACAATCGTTGTCGAGACTTGACCTTTGAGGTTGGAGACTATGTTTATCTCAGAGTATCTCCGCTCAGAGGAGTAAAAAGGTTCTAGACAAGAGGAAGCTTGCACTGAGATATGTGGGACCATTCAAGATCTTAAGTTGGAAAGGAGAAGTTGCATATCAGTTGGAGTTTCCACCAAGCATGTCAGGAGTGCACAACATCTTCCACGTCTCTCAGTTGAAAAAATGTCTCCGAGTACCCGTAGAGCAAGTAGCACTAGAAACTCTGGATCTTCAAGAAGATCTCACCTACCAAGAACAACCAATTAAGATTCTCGAGACAGTAGAGTGCTAGACTAGGTGAAGGACCATCAGATTTTGTAGAGTTCGGTGGAGCAATCACACGGAAGATGAAGTAACCTAGGAACGAGAGGAAGACCCAAAGCCAACCATCCCTATCTCTTTGTTAGCTAGTTCAAATCTCGAGGATGAGATTTCTTTTAAGGGGTAAGTTTGTAACATCCCAAAATTTTATTTGTATTTTATTTGATTCATTGAAATTTATTTGGTTTTATCTAGATTTTACCCCAAGTCTTAAGCAGAAAAATTAAATTGTTTATCTCCCTAAAAGCCAAAAAATAGTTGATTTTATTTTCCCTGAGTTATCTTGGAGTTATTTGCTCAGTGTTTTTAAAGTTGCTTAGTTTTGTTGAAAAGTAAAAGTTAATTTAAGAATTTAACTCTTCCTGGGACGACTCGTGTGTGGCTCTGATTGCCCTTGACCGCATCCTGTGGCGTTCATCCGTCACTCACCCTCTCTCCTTCACTCTCCTCTTGCCGACCAGTGGGCCCTGTCATCTCTTCCCCTATCTATCTTCTTTCCACACCCAGTCGCCATTAGCACTGATTAGGAGCTCGTGTCCGTGGTCTCCGCCCATTCTTCTTCCCATGCGAGTGCATTACCACATCTTTAAAACCCCGCTAAAACCAAAGCAACGCGTTGCGCTCAGTCGCTTTAACTTTGGTGAGCCACCCTAGGCTTTCCCCTTCCCCCAAACTATATAAAGGAGCCTTCAGCACCAGTGCATCCCATGCCACTCCCATTTCTTCTCTTGAGCACCCGAGTGCCTCCTTACTGTAAGCTCGTCGAGTGGTCTTCCCTCAGCTGAGCATCTTCACCACTAGAAGTGCCATCGCACCAAGAGTCGACCACCACCACCTCCTCCTCCACGCCACTGACTGCCTCCATTTGTCTTCAGCCTCTGCACGAGGTATAAAAGAACCCCTGACATCTCATCTCTCTTGCACCCTTTCGACCATGTTCGACCACGGTCACTCTCGACTGCAACCATGCACTACCTGCATTTTAAGTTTTTACAGAAATAGCCTCCAGCCGCCCAATCATTGGGCGACTAGTCCCTCTCGCCCAAGGGTTGAGCGACATGCAGGGCAGCCGCCCAACTGTTCAGTGACACTTCTTTGACCACGTTGTTCATTTCGACCACAATGTATGATGTTTTGACCACGTTGTATGATGTTTTGACCACAATATATGATGTTTCGACCACGTTGTTCACTTTGACCACTCACTAGTCTTCGACCATAATGTATGATGTTTCGACCATGTTGTATGATGTTTTGACCATGATGTACGATGTTTCTACCACGTTGTTCACTTCGACCATTCACTAGTCTTTGACCACAATGTATGATCTCACTAACCTTCAACTACGTTGTGTCGATCACATTGCTTTGACCACGCTGGTCGACCACGTCGGTTCGACCATGTACTTGTCGCCCAATGGTAGAGCTATCGCTGCCTATCGCTCTGCCGTTGAGTGACGAAGCTATGCTATTTCTGTAAAAAATTAAAACACGGGTATATTTCTATATTTTTGAATTAAAAATGGATTATTTTTTAAAAAAACTCATAGTTGAAGTGTGTGGTCATGGCGTTGTGGTCAAACAACACTGGTGACGTGTGCAAGAGTCATGTTTGAAGGTGAGGCTGGTAAAACCGGATCGCGGGTAGTTGTCAGAGTCCGAGTCTTGTGGGTGTAGTGGGTGAGTGGCCTGCATGTGCGGCCCGGCATGTCTATTTAAGCCATGTAATTTGCTGAGCAAACAGAGCCAAGAATATCAGAGAAAAACACAGAAAAGATGTGAGCAGTTAGCGCCCCAATCTCGTGCCTTAGTTCTTTTGTGTTCAGTCTTGTTATTAGCTCCGTCATCTCGTTCCCATCTCTGGCAAACGAAGCACGAGCGTATTTGTATGCGTCAGTCCACCATGAAAGCGTGCGTTTAGAGACTCGTTCCAACACACTCTGGTCGGGTTACGACCGTTCTGGTCGGATATGACCACTGCCTCTAGTCTTTTTGACCACTTTTGCTTTCAACCGCACCCACTTACGACCACAGTCGCTCACGACCACTATAGTCTCCGACCACTTCGAGCACTTTGACTGCCACTGACCTTCGACCATGACCATGGTTTTTGTCCACGTGCTGTCCTGAGGATGGATTTCCATCGTTTCTCAAATGGTGGACCTCGTTCGCCCAATTAAGGTACACACCTATGACGAGGAGGAGTTGTGAGTGCTTTTGGTGCATTGGTTGGTTTTCATCTTGGTGCTCTCGAGTAAGGCATTCACCGTTTTTTGGCACTCATTTTACTTGTTGAGTTTTCCACTTGCGGTATGCCTCCAGGATCAGATTTCCTTGCATGAACCATCCATTGCATCATGCTAACTTGCATACTTCTATTGTGAGTGTGTCAAAATCTTGGGTTTCCAAATACATGCTTACTAACCCTTCGGGATCCAAGACTCAAGCACTTTGTTCTTATCATTTGTAGGTGTCAATACGCGAAATGGAGAACATGTACTTGATTGAGTTATAGCCTTTTCCTTCATCACATGATTAGAACACTTGTTGGTTCTCCACTTCCTTTGATGGCCTCTAAGAGGCATATGCTTTCACGTTTGGCGTTTCCACCTACTTTGTAAGCTATTATATATCCTCATGCTCTTATATTCATGTATTAATCATAATTAGCATGTTGTGCTTGTCTATGTACTCACTTGTACCATATTGGCATGTTTTACTCTTGATACCTTCTTGTCATGCCTTTATGTGTTTATTGCTTAGGTATCCATGTGTCATGATTATATGTGTTAGTTTATTGGATACTTAAGCTTTGACTTGACTTCATAAGCATAAGTGTCTTGTAGAATGTGTGTATTAGAAGGCAAGTATCATCATGACTTTGTGCCTTGTTGTATCTAGCATGGTTTATTGCTTACATCTTGCTCCTTATGTCCATTCATTATTATTTATACATGTAGCATACTTATCCATAATTTTGGTTTGTCATGATATACGCCTACATGATGTATGCTTGTTTATGGACATTTTGAGTTTGATTATATCTTTGATAGTTGTCTATGTCATGATGCTATATTTATTCATGCCTTCTTATCCTTTTTTGGTTCATGTGTACATGCTTATACTTGTATCCATGCTAGCATATGCTTCTGTGACTTTTCCTTGTCACCTGTTATGTATTTATGGTTGTGATTCATTGAAATGCATGTATATCTTGATCTTATTCATTTACATTCGGCATGAAATAGTCCGTATGACATCTTGGTAGCTTTAGATTGTGCTTATGCTTAGATATCATGAGAATTGTGGTTAGTTTGCAAGATTTTTCTAGAATTGGGTTGCATTAGGCTTGTTGTTCTAGATGCTTTGATGATGGCTAGATTGAGCTTGTGTGGGGGTGTGTTCTCATGTGTTCTTTATCACTAGTACTTGTGATGCTACTTTTGTTGTCATATGTCTCAGTACTGGATCCATGCTTGTATATCATTTACCCCAGTACTAGGACACTAGTTGTTCCTGTGTTTAAGTTACAGGTTGTGGATATGAGAGGGAGACCATGTGGGTTATGATTGATGTTATGGGTCTCTCACCTCCCATGAGCTTCTTGATTTCACGATGCAACTTCATCGACCTTCATCACATCAACTACACCACACCACCGGCGATGTGACAAAAGTTTGCTCCCTTGTGATCTTCAGTTTCTTGCCTTCCACCACTTGGTTTCGCATAATATTCCTATTCTAGTGGTAGAAAGGGTCAGATTCGATAGATAGGAGCCAACTCTAGGTAATGTTGTCTCAGTCACACCTCTCATCCAAATGGTTCTCTAGGATTATTTACTGCCTAGTTGAGCTTTGGTTCTCTAGAATTATCTGATACCTAGTCTAAACTTTCTTCTTGGCCACTAGTGTCTTGTGCTTTGACACTATTGTGTTTTTTTGCTCAGTGGTATGGAGTTATAGGCTAGAGACCATGAGGGATGGGTGTGTTTGGGAGTCATCTCGTTGAGTTTGAACCCTCTTTTTCTGGATTTTACGTCTAATTTCTTGATTCTTCTCAATTTGCCTTCTTTAGGGGGAGTTGGAGCTTCTCTTTCTTTTCGGGCTACTTTTCAGGAGGAGCTTACTTGTTGTGCATTCATTTGTGTAATATTGCACTGTATATACATGAATGCATGTACAAATCATGGAGCCTTGACTATTATCCTTATGTAACATGACATCATACTTTACATCTTGCCATGTCTTATGATATCTTGCTAGATTTATCATGTCCTTCTATGTGTTGCTTAGCTTTTACCATGTTAGCTTAATTAAATGTGAACAATTTGAATTAAATCATGTCTTGTTCCTCTTATGATTCATGCCATGTCAAATAAGCTGAGTTGAGTCTTGAATCTGAATTGAGTTTTAGATTGAGCTATGCTAGTTCGTTAGTGAAGCATGAGTTAGTATTAACTCTTTGCTCTTGAACTAAGTCAAGAAAATGCAAAAAGATCTCTTTTGTGCGAAAAACTGATCTCACCAATCCTCTCTCATGAGATGGCTTGCCATTGTACTAGGCATAAACTTAGGGGGGGTTTGGATGACTAAGATCATTTCCTTAAGCTTCTTGCTTGGAGTGGTTGCATAAGGCTTGAGATCTAGCATGTGGCTAAGAAAACAAAATCTTGTTGAAAATGGTTGAAACCAACCATGAATTTCTAAAAATGCCAAATGTGCTAAAATTGCTCAATTATAAGTGATATCAAGAACTTGAACAAATGTTTTATTTTTGAACTTGTAGCATTCTAAATTGACTCAATTATAGCTTCTTGGTTCCACTTAGAATATTGACATGACTTGACTCATTTTTGGATACCTTTAACTAGAATATGATCTTGTGTGACGTGACATGTTAAACAATCCATTTAATTTTAGATTATGACTTATTTGGCTTTAGCTTGGTAATACATGGTTTGTCATGATCTAGATAGCACTTTCACCTTCTATGGTTTGGTGTAATATTTGGAAAGTCACTTTGGATAATGTTCATGTCTCCTAATGCTTAAAATGAATCAAATCTGATCACTCTATTTCATTCATGCTCTATTTTCTTTCATGCATCTTGATGACTCTATTGCCAAAAGGGGGAGAATGATAGAGAAAAAGGTATTAAGGGTGCAAAAGGCATTAAAGGGGGAGAATGCTTGGTCATCTTGCTATAAGAATGGTCATGGCGAGCAATTGCTCTTTTCTTTGGACCATGAGCAAGATTGGGCTTTTGTGAGGTTTTAGGTGTGTTTGGAGCTTTTGTAGAAAACTTGCTCTTTCTTACTGTTTGCTCCATTTCACACTTTGTCAACATGGTCATGAGCTCCTTCTTCACTTCTTTTAGACCATGTTTGGTTTTTGTAACTACGCTTTTCTTTTCAAAAACAAACACATCTTTATGCCTTTTCTGTGTTTGTCAATATACTCATCAAGGGGGAGATTGTGAGACCATGTGGAGGTCACCCCATGGTTGTGATGAGTAATTGACCTTTGCATTAGAGTGTGTGTAGAGGTTGAGTTTGATTTTTGAGGTTTCTGCAGAAGTTTACTTTCTACAACTTTGCTCTCAATGACTTTCAGCTCTACGACTTCTGTTTTTCGACTTGGTGGTCACAGTGCCCTTACGACTTTGTGGTCACAGGTGCTTTTACGACTTGGTGGTCATAGATGCTTTTACAACTTGGTGGTCGCAGTTGCACTTACGACTTTGTGGTCGCAGGTGCTTTTACAACTTGGTGGTCAGCACGAGTTTTTACGACTTGATAGTCGTAGCTTCTACTAGTGATGATCGGCAGTCGTAAAGCCTGGTGATTGATAGTCGTAGCCTACGATCAACGGACGTAGGCTGTCGTGCTCGATAGTCATAGCGATCGGGTGCAGAAGTCGAAGCCTGTGTAATCGGTGATCATGGCTATCGGTTGTGGTAATCATAGGTCGTAGTGGCTTGGTTGGGTAAGTCGTAGCCAAAGTAAGCGATTATCGTAGGGACCGTTGCGATAGTCGTATCATTCTGTAAACGATGGTCGTAGCATCTGCTGCATGGTCGTAGCGACCTGTGTGATGGTCGTAGCAGTCTACTATGTGGTCGTAGGCTACTGGAAGGATCTCATGGGCTACGAGTACTTCTTTTCTTGTGCATTTGAGTACTTGTAAGTCATATTAGACCAGTCTTTGTGCTGAGTTTGTATACTAGAATTTTTGGTGTTTTGGTCAGGGTTGACCAGGGTGTTTGTTGCCTTGTGCACATGAGGTTACTATCTGGTTCTAGGATTAGAATCAGTATTTTGGGTGCATTCATTTTGTTTGTGTTAATGGATGATCTTTATGTATGGTGCGATGCTACGTGATGGTTTGCCTGTTGGTGTTGGTTGCAAGACTTCGGAGCTAGGTCATGGTGAGGTGTGGAAGGACCGGGACTAGGCATAGGGATGTGTTGAGGTCCAGAACGGTCAAGGAGACGCCGAAGATGATCAAGGCTGATGAGGTGGTTGCAAGCGGACAACGAGGAACCGGAGCGAGAGCTACCTTAGGTGAACATGACGGGCAACGGTGAGGTGGACCGGGACTAGGCTCAGGGAGGAGTTGAGGTCCAGACGGTCAAGGATGCTAGGTGTCTCACGCGCAAGGAAAAGGACGTAGTGCACCAAGTGACTTGGGTCGTTTGCAAGCAAGGACGGTTCGGTGGGATCCGGACGTGTGAGAGGCTTGACAAGTCATTAGGGCCACATGTAAGCCACTTTGAGAAGTGTGCGTGAGTAAAACCTGGTGTTAGGTGGGGTTAACGGGTTATCCCTGATTTGGACTAATGGTTGGATCCATTAGGTCTATGGTTCACTTGCGAGACTATAAAAAGGGGAGGGAAGGCAAGAGTTAGGGTTGAGGCGGTGGGCTTAGCCTTGGTGGCTGGCGCCTCTCCCTCCCATGGGAGTTAGGTTAGAGAGTGAGTTGGCTCTAGGCTTAGAGCTTGGTCCTCCTAAGGGGAGTGGCTGTGAAACCAATCATCTGAGCAATACATCAATCTTCGACTACGTGTTTCGTGTGTCTCTTCTCTGTTTCAGTTTGCTCGGCTTCAATTTGCTTCTTCCTCTACGTTCTTCGTTCTGTTCCTCTCTCTTCTTGATCTGAAGGTGTTCTTGGTTAGATCTTGATGTTGTTATGAATCACAATGACATGTGGGATTGTACTCCAAGCCATCTTGGTTATCCTTGACCCACGAGTGGTTTTGATTGTCTTCTTATTCTCTCGGATTCGGTTTTGGGCGTTCTCGGTGAAATCTCGTGAAGCTCTCATTTTGGTTGCTAAGTTTTCAATTAAAGATCAGAGCAACCTCCTGAGACCCTAACTATGTTGTGTGCAAAGTTTCATGGCCAGTTGAACTCTTAATCAAAAGTTACTTGGATTCTGGATCTTGTGGTCGTGCGCCGCACTAGCTTCCTTTGTTCTTCCAAGTCCGTTACGACCACGTTCAAGTTTCCGACCGCCTCTCTATGCTTAACGCCATGCCCAAGTTTCGATCGTTGATTTTTTGTTCTAAACTGAAATAGACGTGATGTTTACGGTCTGAAATCTCGATCACCTTTATGATCACATTGGCTTAGTCCACGATCGAGTTCCAGTTCGTTTCACTCTGTCTTCAACTGCATTCGGTCTTTCGACTACTTCACGTGTTTTCGACCACATCAGTTGTTTAACCACATGTTGGTTTATGACTACATTGGTTCCGACTTCGTTGATCTTTTGGTTGCAGTCTGGTTTCGACCATTCCATTGGCTTACAACCACGTCGGTTCCGACTGTACCCATCTTTCGATCACGATGGTTTTGGTATTGGTGGTTATCGACTGCAGTGACTTCTGTTCGGTAGTCGATTTCTGACCAAGCTGTACTTCAGTCAAGTAGTCGAATTTACGACCACTGTGCAAGCTATCGACCATGTTGTAAGTTTCGATCACGTTGCCGTTCTTGATTTGATTTCTCCGATGCTGCTGCTTGCTGTGACATGCGGGATTGTGCTCAAAGCCATTTTCGCTATTCTCTTCCCACGAGCAAAGTCTGCGCATCGTTCTTATTTTCAGATCTGGTGGTCGTGCGCCTCCTCTGGTACTTATAGTCATTTACGACCATGTCTATTTTCATTCGCTCAATGGTCGTAGATCTCTCAATCACAATCTGATATATTACGACCATGTACTGGTTTTCGATTGCACATATTTTCTATCTGTACTTTGGTCATCGACTACGGTGGTGTCGACCACACATTCGTCTTCGACCACCTAGTTTGCGATCACGTCGTCTTTGCAGGTAATTATGTTGTAGAGTATTCTATTGGAAGGGGTTGCAGTTGTAGGGCCGAAATGGCGACAGAGGGGGGTGAATGTCGATCTTTAAAACCTAACAAGTATCTTCTTGTCCAATAGCTATGTGAGCTATGAAGGAGGAAGACCAGTGAACACAAGAAGACACTGCAGCAGGAAAAACACAACTCCAGAGACCAGCAATCGAGAAAAATCAATTCGGGAAAATTCTGGCCTCAAGCGGTAGTACCGGAGTGCTATCCGCGGTAGTACCGCTTGAGCGGTAGTACCGGGGTTAGTACCGCACAAGCAAGAAAAGGTAAACGCTGAAGCTCAGAAATCTGCTGCTCGCGGTAGTACCGGAGAGAACCAAGCGGTAGTACCGCAGCTCGGGCGATAGTACCGCACAACAGGCAGACAGCAGGGTTTCAGGCTGAAAGAAATGGAACTTCGGATTTTTGGCTAATATGAGGGATTGCTCTCAATCTCTTTGATCCAAAGCCTTACTACAACGTACCAAATAGTAAGGGGACCCTGAGAAACATGAGAAGCAAACCGAGAAACAGGAATTTCAGATTATGGAGTAAAAATCTGAATTCTTGCACGACCCGAGCCAAAAATCAAATTGCTTCCAAACCTTTGATCCTATGGCCAAGAGATTTTGTATAAATGTTAGCAACAGCCATAGGACTCTCCAAGCCAAATCTCAGCCCAACTTGCAAAGGGAAACAAGAAATGCTCAAAAACCCTAGAAGGGCAAAAGAAGAACAGAGCAACCCAAAATGCCAAATCTGAGATTAAAAGGGGTTAGCTCTAGGGAAACTTGATCAAATGATCTTGAGGCACTATCCAATCAAAGAGCAACCCATTTTGGGCCTTCCCAGCAAACACGAACTCAAAACACAGAAAATCAAGAAATTGTTTAAAAGGGAAGAACGAGGAATAGAGAGCACGGGAGGAGATATAAACTTCAGATTTTCATTCCAATTAAACAAAAGGTACAAAGAACTACGTCCCCATACGCATTACCCTGGGGCTTCTCCCCCTTCTCCACAATCACATTACAAGCACAATGTGGCTTCTCTAGAAGGTCCTTAGTTAGCTTCACATATTTCTCATCCAATGCAATCAAGTCAGATTTTAATTTGTTACAATTAATGCATGGTGAGCTAACAGGGTCCTTAGAAGCAAACTGAGCCAACTTCCTATCATGATCAATCATATCTTGAAACTGTTTAGAGACAGCTTCAAGTTCAGCAGTTAACTTAGGACAGTTCAAGCATGAATCAATCGGCTCAAGTAAAGAAGCTTGTAGTTCAGTAATTTTATGATCTGCCCGTTTTAAATTCATCTTCAAGTTATTGCAATTTTCACAAGACTCGGGCAGATCAAGGAGCATGGCATAAGGTCCTCTAGCAGCAATGTCCTTAACCTCACATGAGGTGGGAGAAGTAGTCTCATCAGTAGTAAGTAGGGTAACAGCCATCCTACTCAACTCTAACTCAGCAAGCAGACTAACATTCTCTACATTAACAATATCAAGCTCGGAGGACACACTATCATGCGAGGTCCTTAGTTTCTCCATGTCACCCAACAGAGCACAGCATGTATCACAATCATCACGGGAGGGAGCAGATGTAAGTGAAGTAAGCTCCCATGATAGTCTATCTACTTTCTTCTCTAACTCAGTACACCTAGCCCTAGCTCTAGCATGAAAACCACCTAGCTTAAGAAAAGCATGATTGAGCTGGTCATAGGTGGGGCATACCTCGTCCGAGTCGGAGTACTGACTCGGCGCTCGGTTCGCCCTCGAGGTCATGAAGCACATGCCGGAGAAGTCGTCGCCACCCTTGGGGTCTTGGTCACCCGTCCCGTCGTCGTCGCTCCATCCCTCCACCTCGCTGAGGTCAAGGTCGTCGAAGGCGGTGAGGACGCGATGGAACAGCTTCTTGGCTTTGCCAAGGTTGCGGAACTTCTTCTTGCCTTGTGTAGGAGCTGGAGGCTTCTTGTTGCGTTCTTGTCGGTGTAGTCGATCTTGCCCGAACCGTGAGTCGTTCTTGCCCTTCTCCAGCTTGGGGCAGTTTGCCCGAATGTGGTTGGGGCCACCACACTCGAAGCAAATGACGGGTCCTCCTCTCTTTCTGTCCCTCCTCCCCTTGTAAGCATGGGAGAATCATCTAGCAAGGAGGGCCAGATGCTCATCCGCAAGCTGCTCTAACTGATCATCAGTTATGTCACAGAGAGTAGCAAGGAGAATCCGCAAGAGGACTCGGAAGAAGAAAGACCAGAAGCCAACGTGGGATCGGTGACTAACGCCATCGACTGTGACTTCGACTTGCGAGAGACAATGTCAATCTCGTGAGTCTTGAGGCGCGAGTATAGCGCATCAAGTGTCAAAGTCAAGAGGTCCGTAGTATCCTTGATGGTAGTCACCTTCATCTCCCAAACACGAAGATCGAGTGCAGCGAGCATCTGTCGAGCATTATCCGAGTCGGGGTATGTGAGACCGACCGCTCGCAGGTTACTCAGAATCTTATGAAAATGCGCAAAACACTCATCAAGGGACTCGCCAGTAAGCATTTCAAACTTGTTATAATCTCGCTTGAACTGGTCCTGTCGCACCGTCTTTATTTGGGTGGTGCCCTCATCGTAAGCATCGAGGGTCTTCCAAATATCGAAGGCGGACGAAAGATGAGATATGCGGTCAAACTCGCTACGACTCAGACCCTGGATTATGATGTTCCTTGCCTTAGCGTTTGCCTCAACATCATGTATATTTCCAGCATTGATGTTCTCATCGGCAGGAACAACAAACTGGACCTTGACCTTGCGCCAGATGGCGTACCCCTGAGCCTGGATGTAAGTTTCCATTCGGCTCTTCCAGAAGGGGTAGTCAATGCCATCGAAGACAAGCGGCTTGGTCGAGTACTTGTCCGTCGCCATGGCTCTTGAGACCGGTTAAGATGTATGAAGAAGAGCTAACCGGCTCTGATACCAATTGTAGGACCGAAATGGCGACAGAGGGGGGTGAATGTCGATCTTTAAAAATCCCCCCAACAAGTATCTTCTTCTCCAATAGCTATGTGAGCTATGAAGGAGGAAGACCAGTGAACACAAGAAGACACTGCAGCAGGAAAAACACAACTCCAGAGACCAGAAATCAAGAAAAATCAATTCGGGAAAATTCTGGCCTCAAGCGGTAGTACCGGAGTGCTATCCGCGGTAGTACCGCTTGAGCGGTAGTACCGGGGTTAGTACCGCACAAGCAAGAAAAGGTAAACGCTGAAGCTCAGAAATCTGCTGCTCGCGGTAGTACCGGAGAGAACCAAGCGGTAGTACCGCTGGAGCGGTAGTACTGCAGCTCGGGCGATAGTACCGCACAACATGCAGACAGCAGGGTTTCAGGCTGAAAGAAATGGAACTTCGGATTTTTGGGTAATATGAGGGATTGCTCTCAATCTCTTTGATCCAAAGCCTTACTACAACGTACCAAATAGTAAGGGGACCCTGAGAAACATGAGAAGCAAACCGAGAAACAGGAATTTCAGATTATGGAGTAAAAATCTGAATTCTTGCACGACCCGAGCCAAAAATCAAATTGCTTCCAAACCTTTGATCCTATGGCCAAGAGATTTTGCATAAATGTTAGCAACAGCCATAGGACTCTCCAAGCCAAATCTCAGCCCAACTTGCAAAGGGAAACAAGAAATGCTCAAAAACCCTAGAAGGGCAAAAGAAGAACAGAGCAACCCAAAATGCCAAATCTGAGATTAAAAGGGGTTAGCTCTAGGGAAACTTGATCAAATGATCTTGAGGCACTATCCCATCAAAGAGCAACCCATTTTGGGCCTTCCCAGCAAACACGAACTCAAAACACAGAAAATCAAGAAATTGTTTAAAAGGGAAGAACGAGGAATAGAGAGCACGGGAGGAGATATAAACTTCAGATTTTCATTCCAATTAAACAAAAGGTACAAAGAACTACGTCCCCATACGCATGGACATTCGGAGGAATGATTACATGACTCTCAAACCAACCTCCCCCTCTCAATCCTCAAGAACACCGAGAACTACATGGTTCTTGGGAGGAACACACACACACAGAGTAACGAAGGAGACAACCTCTGTCTCACACACCCACTCTCAACCACTAAAGAGCAAAGAGAGGAACAACCCTCAAAGCCTCTTTTGACTCAAGAAAACCCTAACTCTCTCTAGAATCCATGAGGAGACATGCAGCCACCTCCTCCTATTTATAGCCCATGGCTAACGGGTCTCCCCCCGTTACGCCGGCTAAACCCGAACGGAACCACTTCCACCTGTGCAGCCTTGCGAAATTCCCGTTTCGCCCCTCCTGCACTTTCCGGGAAGCTTCCGCGTTCCTTGTCGTCCACGACTCGCAACCACATCGAATCTCTGCGGTCTTCGACACATCCGACCGTTCTGACCTCGACACCGCCTGTGTCTAGTCCGGTCACCTCGTGTCTCACCACAACTCCGCTTCGACATCCTGCAGTCACACAGACAAGCAACCACGTCAAATAGCACCGCTCGATACATGAAAGCATAAATGCATTAATGAACCAACATTAAGCATGGTAAAGCCTAAACCTGTCAAAACACCATAATACACATCCTAATCCGTTTGACCAGGAATGACCAAAACCGACCGAGTCCATCGCACCATGCAACGACTCGACTCCGAACCACTCAAGCCAAACTCGACTCACCTAAACCACTGTCAATTACTCATCACACACATGGGATCACCACTACATGGTCTCTCAGCAGTTAAGAAGGATCGATCAGGAATTGGGCATGCTGTTCGATCAAGAATTAGGCTTGCTATTGGAGTTTGAAGCAGACAAGCTGTGGTGGCGAGTAGAGATAGAAGACACAATTTGGTGGGGCAGCTGGTGTGTGAGGAAAGATAAGTTTAAGGTAAGTCATCCGTGGTCCATTGTATGCGTGGGCAAGGTACTATAATACCATATAACCTAATAACTTATTTTGCCGCATAGTTAGCATGTTGATTGATATTAAAATAGAGGTATATGTGCATGAATATATTTCAGAAAAGAGTAACTAATAGAGGAAGAATATAGGCATACAGTTACATGGTGCATGCATGGTGGAGAGTGGTTATATTTCTAGAACCTCAACAGCTTACTATGATCAATGCTTTTCTTCCATCAAAGGTTATACTTCAATTAAGTTTCTCAAATTGTATTTTGTTTAGAACTTCTATTGTCATTTAAATATTAATGATATCTTAAAAATCTAATAACCTATAAAATACATAAATATACTTTTAAATATTTAAATTATATTATTTGATGCCATAAACTTCAAAATAAGTCTAGCCGCTCTAGTTCTACATACATCAACACATTTTTAGGCATCATCTGTCCATAACCCATAATATCTGCGGCAACTTCCTATCCATGTCACACTTACACTTTCTATCCATCAGAAAATGAATTGTTCATATAATTGGCACTATAGCCACTTTTTTTTTAAAAAAAATTGGTCCCCAAACATCCATTTTTGTAAATCTCACCCCCACCTACCTAGCTCGACAAATACCTACCGAGCTAGGGGAGCTCGGTAGGTTGCCTACCGAGCCCCCTACGCGGCAGAAAGCTGGGCGGTCACTGTGCATACTTGTTTAGTATTTTAATTAGTGTTAACCGTATTTAATTAGTACTAATTGCAATTAACTAGCGCTAATCATGAGCTTAATTTATCGATGATCAAAATACAAAACAAATATCAAGGTATATAGCAAAAAAAAATAGTGTTAGTCGATGACATGAATATTGCAGGAACAAACAAATAGTCATGAGATTGTAGTTATTAGTGTCACGACACACATATCAGCAAGACATCGAGTAGAAAATATAGAAGGCTAGATCAAGTTGTCACTATATAAGTTGTATTCTCTCCTAGGGATAATAGGGCAAGAACTAGAGCTAAACTGATCTAGGTTGTAACTTGCTGAAACAAATCAACAAGTAGAAGAGGTTTTTCTTCTAACGCTAGTCATGGATTCAATGGATCAAAGTACATGTAGCTGATCAATGAGGCACGCTACCTTATCCTAGTTCAAAGATTTTGTTTAATCATTGTGTTGGTTAGTACTTACTTGTTGCAAAGCTACTAGCTGAATATTCGAGGCAAGCGCATGCATATATTAAACTGCCAATTATCCTAACATTTTTAAAGTGCATTATTATTATCAGTACCGACCTTCTTCAGATGCTGTCGTTACAAGGCAACTGTAGTTTTGATATTTGGAAGCCTCAAGACGATAAAATAAAATGTAATAATTGGAGGTTTTATAATGGCCAAAGTAACACGGCTTGTATAATTGAATCTTGTGGATAATACTATATAATTAAGTACAGAGCAGTGCTTCTATGCTTTTCTCTAATAAGAGTAGTATTAATCTCGAAACAAATAAAGAGGTAAGTAACATATATCTATCATTCATTATATTTTAGAAATTATGCAAATCACTATTGAGAAAAGTATAGAAGCACATTCCTTAAATACATCATCATATACATGATTAGCGCTTAATTAAGCTCATGATTAGCACTACTTAATTACGATTAGTATTAATTAAAGCACTAACACAAGCATGCACATCGCGGTCGACTTGCTACGCGCAGCCGGCTGGGCAAGTGCCCACCGATTTCGATAGGTCCATAGAAAAAGCGAGCGGTATGTGCTGGGACGGCACGTGTGCACGCATGCAGCCACGCCTGGACGGGCTACGTGACGAGAGGAAGGCACGTATGCGCCGGATTTGCCACGCGGTGGCTTGATCTGGAAAGTTCCTAGTGAATAGTAAAACTAAAAGGGCATATTCAGAGTATATTTTTTAGGCCTGACATATGATATTTGTTATGATTTGTTAGTCTAATTTTAGGCTTGACATATGATATTTGTTATGATTTGTTAGTCTAATAAATAATAGTTATTAAAATAATTCAAAGCAAAATCCGGCTAAAAACGGGTTTCATTGCTGTTCACATTGTTTCATTGCATGCCTTCAATTCGGGTCAGATTATAAACGTCAAGAATTGCTGATACTGTGAATCAATGTGTGTTCCTATGCATGAACACACAGTACTGCTACAGGTATTATTCACATCGATCGATATTGACATTTTGCAGGACAACAAATAACACAGCAAGATGTCTGGAAAGTAGAAATACCTTGCGTTCATACAAAATCGCGAAAGAAGAATAAACGTGGACTCCTTTTTTTACAGTGTTTTGGGCTAAAGGCCTAAAGCCTCAGCGGAGCAGTATTAAGATCGTCCTTTTTCGAAGGGAGTATCAACATCGTTCTGATCAGAGCGACGGTGTCGCTTCCGCCGCGCCAGCTTCAACACGCAGGCTGTTTTCGCGCCGGTAATGTGATTTTGCACCCTGGTTTTTCATGGAAAACGGGAATGCATTCCCAAGTTATTATGGTTTTGCACCCTGGTTCTACATGAAATATGGGAATGCATTTCAAATAACTCATTATGGCATTAGAGATCAGCTAAGAGATGAGCACACTGACAAGGTGTACGAAAGCAAAACTGAGCGCTGAAAAGAGGCTAATTTCCAATATTTCAACAATAGGGTAGATGCGCACAGAAAAAAAAAAGCCAAAATGTACACGAACCATTCATAAAGTTCCATACTTCAAACATATGAGCATTTTCAAAGGCCACACAGGCTTATCTTTTACGAGAATAAAATTGAACAGAAATTTGTCACGAATAAAAATGTTCGCGTGTTTGTTTTAGATTCATGAAGCTTATGCAAGAAGTGCCAACCAAAATCAGTTTTTCTTTTCACACATTGAAAAAAATCAGTTCCATACTTAGTTTCCCAACAATGAAAAGCCGTAACATAATTTTATTTGTAAGGAAGCGCTTTCCGATTTTGTAGGTTCTGTGAAAACTAATCATGCATAAGGGCTAAGGTCCACACACATGCAATGCGAATCGCTCAAGAAAAATAACCCTGAGAGTAGTCCCATAGAAGATCACTGAGAAAGGGATTCTATATCAAATTATCAACTTTTTGATAAATTTGGAATTTCTCTATAGAAAATATTTCCATGCACAATTTTTAACCATGCAGACAGGTCAATGAGGATGAAGAAACTGAGCCCACTTCACCCGGTTTCTAGTTATACAATGTCTTCAATGTTCTTTTTAAGAGAAACACTATCTTCCATGTTTTACTTAAGTCCTGATGACTACAGAAAAGTTATGCACGTCAGAGACAAAAGACCAATGCAAATCTAAGCTTGTAATTTTTACGGCTCAGCTATCCTTCTCTGTCCTGGCACACTAGCTGGATAAGTAAGAAGGTTAAATTAAACTTACTTGGAATATTGTCCCCCGCTTTTTCAATCCTTTTGCTCGCAACTTCAGAACATCTTTGGAAACAGTATTTTCTTCCAAAAACTAGAGAAAGAGCAAAAATCATGACAACGTGAAGTGGGTGCCAAGATTATATTATTCATTTTTTATACTTGAATATTCATATCCAAATATAAGCATACATGCAAGGTACTGTAAACATTAAGGAAGAACTGAGGGGGCAATGTTTACTGCTCGGCAGACACGTGAAAGCGTTGACTCAATATCGACCACATTATTTTCCACAAAGAATTGAGCATTGCATCCTTTTTCTCCTCAATACTCTTCATAAGCTGCTCTTCCTTGTTGTCGCCCTCCTCAATCTTTTTCATGCCTTGTAGTTGTATCAGAGCAATTGCACCTATAATAGCACTCGTTAAAGGATCAGGGCTCATTTTTAACCAAAAAGGGAAAATAACCGGGTAGTAGAACATACTAGGACGTACCTGCAGCTGCATTAACCTGTGACTTTACGTGGTGGCCCTTGTCTCTTACCCACACAGCTATGAACGGCACACCCATATACAATCTATTTTTTCCAAGTTCTCTTGCTGCTTGTCGAACATAAATATAGCCAATAGTGTACAGCATAGCCTCACCAAAAGCTGAAATATCATTTTATATAAATTAACCAGATGAAAAGCACTAGTAGAATCTGTAAGATGTTCATAGTTAAGGAATGGAAATGAATCTTCTGGGCATCATGCTGTACTTGAACAATTATGAGTCCTAGAAGGTTTTTTGGCCCAACAGAGACACAAAGGAATAAAAGCAAATCTGTATAATCATGATTAAAAAGGCATTAATATGAGTATATATACAGCAACAAGAATCAAAAGTTGAATGCAATGTCTATGCTTCTGAGAAAATACAGGGCTGTGAGTGGGGATGAAGATAGAAGGTAATACCAGCTTGAGACAAATGCTAAGCTTCTGCACTTGCCCAATCACCAAATTCCTTATGCTTCCCATCAACATACAGTTGAAGTCGATCCTTAAGGCTCTGAAGAAGTTTTTGCTCTCTTTCGGTTTGCAACTCCTGCAATCCAGAGAAGTTATTAAGGTTTAAGGCCCTGCTTATTTCGGCTTGAGATTCTGACTTCTGGTTTATTTTTTACTATTCATAGATTTCATCTTTTTTGGCTTGTTGGCTTTTTTTGAGGTTTTTTTGCTAGTTCTTTTTTTTCCATATTCATTTGCATTGTCCGTGATGGGCTAACCTGTTTTTTCTTTTTTCTTTTAATTTAATTATGCCAAATAATTTATCATTAGATATAGTATAATTTCAGCCAGCTACAGTGTAATTTCAGCCATTAACTAATATTTTTCAGTCCAAATAAGCGGCACCTAAAAGTGAAGCATCCACTGCCAACTTCGAGGTGATTGGTATTAGCAGGCTGGGGCCCCACATCAGAAAACAACTTTGTTGCAAGTAACTGAGCATTATGGGAGCAATGCACCTTTATCTTCTCTTGAATCCTTGCCCTCGGCTCTTGACTATCTGATTCTTCCTCAATCTCTACTGAAACTACAGATGCCAATGCAAGCTGACCAACATAATCTTCAAAATAGTCGCTCCCAAAAAGCATCCCAAAGACAGCAATTGGATCGATCATGTTATCCCTGAAAATGCCGTCATACAAGAAGTTCATTGGCACCATCAACTGAAAGTCTAACAGCAGGAATATTTGAATACAAGTAGATAAACAAATTCAGGACTTACTGGGAAAGACCTTCCTTTCCATGCTCATAAGAATCCTTTTTTACAGGATCACTCAGGTCTTGATAGGCCTCACCTAGTTCCTTGCAAAAGTAACCAATTTGAGTCAGTATTTTTAGCGAGCTAACCCTCTACAAAAATAATGGATTATAGGGTGCATCAATGAAGCACATCTTCCTTTATACTCAATCAATTATGACATAGTTTAGTCTTCACATTCTGGAGCGCACCCAATATAAAGAATCCAATTATGAAACGAAACATCATCGAAACAAAACGTAACAGAGTGACCATCTCGTTTGTTCCGTCATCTAAAAACATTGCTGGACTATTTCCTCTCCTAGAACATAGATTCTACAGCCATAACATACTTATCTATCTACATTCCGAAACCAAGAGTAACAGGAAACGAAAAACACAAAACGCAATATAACATAAGCGAAAAATCTACCTGAAACTTCCGCGCGGCAACAGAGTTCCCGGGATTCTTGTCCAGGTGCACCAGCTTGGCCTATAGAAACCCAAACATCGCCGTACGAGTTAAAAATTGAAATCAAGAACCAACAACACATTGCGCGAAAATAGCATCAGCGTTTGACCGCGGGTAATAGACTTTCTTGATCTTGGCCGCGGAGGCGTCACTGCTGACCTCCAAGATGTCGTAGTCCGCGTTGTCCATCACCATCGTAGCTCCTCCTGGCCGGATCCCACTACAGCACTGAACGCCAAGAAACTATTAGAAATTGGCCCATTTAATTATGGCTCATTTCCTTAATTCCAAAGTATGCATGGTTTAGTATCATATTGCTAAGAAAAAGTAAGGAAGACCGATTTATAAGGTGGAGTCCTCACCACTCCTTGAATATGGATAGAGATGGTATGAGGAGAGTTCTGTCTAGTCACACGCGCGCGCGTGTATTCGCGTATTTTCACGTGAAAATCACGTGACTTGTGACTTGCGACGCACGACCGTGCCGTGACGTGGCGCGCCACTTGGCAGACCATGTCCACCTTTATTTTTTGCTAAACTCTGCAACACTCTCCCTCTCTCTGTGTGTGTTTGAATGAGATTCGAACGTTTGAATTTGAGGTTTTATTGGGGTTTTGATGATAGACAGTTACTAGTGGATAAATGGCTGGTTGAATGTGTCAGTTACCAGTGGGTAAATGGCTATTTTAATCATGTCAGTTATCAGTCTGTCTATATATGCCTGGAGACGTCCAGAGTGTAAAGGAGAACCCTACTGCCTCCATTTTTCCTTCTCTGCGATTTTCTGCTCGAGTACTGTGCTGCCTGAACCTCGTCGACCTTTCTTCCCGACGTGCACCTGGAAGGAGGGAGAGCGGTTATCTCCGAACCGTTGCCGCAGAGAGTACCTGCACGGGGGGCGGCAATAAGGTTTTTGGGCAGTGCATCTGCGCGACCTCTCACTGCACTGCGTCATCTACGTTTTACACTAACAAGTAAGTCGTTCGCGTGCACGTTCGACTAGGTTACTATATTCTTTCTTGAGTATATTTTGAAGTATGATGAGTAGTCTGTTGTTAGTTGTGAGTTTTGCATCATTAGTTTATTGTTTTTGTCTCCTAATAAAATTTGAAATTAAAATATTATCTTACTTTACAACAGAAACAACACCGTATGCACACGCGAGGAAGATCGGATGGGAGGACTCCGAGATCGGTTCTTGGAGGGAGGAAGAACAGCAGAGGAAACAAAGGCCAAAAAGAAGGAAATTTCTGCAGAAGCGAGTGGTCCGCTCACCTGCTCAGGAGTCTGGAGACGATGGAAGTTAGTTGATGAGATTTTCCTGAGCCGGTCCCACCAGGCGCCGAGGGTGAAAAAAAAGCTCGTCAATTTGGTTCGTTGGTTCAATTTAAAATTATTTTAATTACACCTATTAATTAATTAATTATTGATGTCGATTTTGTATGAAATTAAATTTTATTTTGAAAGTAAAAATAATTTCGAACTATGAATAGAACAATATTAAATTAAACTATGTCATGACGAGCTCGATATCCACCCTGGATATATTTCTGTGCTCTGTATGTATCCGACGTTGAGAAATCTCGCTACGTTTCATTGCCTTACACGGCGGCACACTGCTCGTCTCACAAGTCACACAGGTGGTTACAAAAATGCACAAGTTACATTGCAGCACCCAGCCTGGCACGAACACGCCATGCCACTAGTGGCACAGCCACACTTATTTCGGCGCAGGATTACAAGCAGCCCCTACTAAGAACAAACTCACAATGCTGTACTAAAATATTTGCCGTCGCACTTGGGAGATTGCCAAGCGCCACTAGCTTCTATACCGGGAGATGGCGAGCAGAAACTCCGGCGTCGACCTCTGCAGCAGTATGCCGCAGAAGGGACAGAGTGGAACAGCGGGCGCAGATAAATCGAGCGATTCGTCGTCATCTGTGGCATCCAAAGGGGATGTCGTCGTGGTGAAGAAGGTCTCCGGTAGCAGCTTGTCGACCATCCTCCACAACACACGCAGTGCCAGATTGGTTGCAGAATGGAGCACAAACGCATGGACGCTGTGCATCTTGACAACTTGTGCCTTTCAGCTGGGGCGGTAGCAGGATCGCCACCTACGCACAAGGCTACATCAGGCGACTCGAAGTGAACAGGTGCAGAGCAGTAGCTGCAGGTTTCTTCGACCGAGTATTCGCACACCGAGTCGATCCTGCAAGAGAGAAACAGTTAAGAAACAGATGCAACGTCCAATGCTACATCTCATTAACTTCTTTTAGACAACATTTCAATGAACTAATGAGACTAGCATATGTTTCATGTCCTTTCACTAATGAAATCGGCTACCATGGAAGATCCACAAAATTTAGTAAAATGAATACCTGCTTCCTAGATCCTCGATCCTCGATCTGAGAGACTTGAGCTGATTATGCACTTCTCCATTATTCACAGATACCCAAGAATCCATCTGGGCAACTCCAACAGGAAACCACCTTTTTTCAATAGAGGCGCCCTTGAGCAAATATGCTATTCGATTCAAGACAGCAGCAAAAGTGAAAGCCACAAGCCTCTCTCGCAGCTCTCTTTCACTGCTTACTAGAAGATTGCTCCACAAATCAGTTGGCACACTATTACCCTTTTCTCCAGGAGAATACGCTACATGATCGCTAAGCATTACTTTCCTACAGATGATATTCAGCAAATGTAGCTTCCGCAAGCTGACCTTCAACATCACGTCATGATGTAACTGATATGGGATATTGATAGAAACACACTGTAGATCATCTGAAAACAAATCTGAGACCCATTTATGCATTAAATTCTCCAGAAAGGTTGGTGCAGATTTCTTGAACGCTTGTAGCGCAGCTATGACATCCCACAAGACAAGGCCCTTTTGACCATTTTCATATTTCTTCAATGACCAAAAAATGTTGGATCCCCACCATAAGAAGTTAGTCGCAGATAAGATTGCAGATTGTTCACTGCAGATATGAATGCTCTTGTCTAGTGGAATACCAAGGAACTGACCACCAATCCAAATGAACTCAACCACTGCCTTTTGTATCCTGTTGTTTAATCAACAAAATTGTTATCATGACAATGCATTTTCTAAAAGGTTATCTCAAAGCAATTATTATATGAAAATTTCTACCACAAGACTCCAGTACTACCAATACTGAGCTCATAAACAAAATTACCTGGCTTGATACATCTGATTTAATAGGTTTGGATCCAAGCTGCGGACCTGAAGGAGAAAACGTTCATCAATTGTTGTATTATATAAAGAAGCTCAAGTACAAATTGTGCAGTTGAGCAACAGATGTCAGATATAAGAAATAGCCTAAAGCATACCACAGCAATCATTAGTTCTCCAGGTGCAAGTGTAAGACCAAAGCATCGGTCAGATATATCTGATAGCTGCATGCACATTTCAGATGCCAATTAGAAAGATGATAACTCACGCGTTCAGGAAGAAGGGGAAAAGGTTGAGTTTCAATTTTACATCTGTTGACTCTTTTAGCTCCAGAAAATTTGTGTGCACAGGAATTTCTTCGAGGTGGTTTTTGCCGAAGATCCAACAGCGTGTAGAATTATCCTGATAAAGAAGCAAAATGTTAAGCATCAGCATGAGAAAACAAGGTTTGAGATACAGAAAATAGCAGTGTGCAGTTAGTACGATTTATTAAGGATCATGGGGTTATCTACGATAATCAACACAGCAACCAGCTTTTCAAGTTATTAGAAGCATATTTGTCAAAATGAAAACAACTCCATCAAATACTGTTCATACACTCTCAGCAATTACACAAGAAAGCTTGGATTGACACTTGACAGTATTAAAAGGTATCGGCACTAGCACATGGCCATCAGCATTACTATTACAATATGTTAAGGGATCAGGATAGTGGTCATTCGCCCATAGTTGGAGTGGTCAACTAGCTTGAGCAATTTTCACCATATGTCCGATGTTCTCAATTTTACTTAGTCCTCAAACTTTCAATTGCTTGAATCAGGTCCCACATCTTTCCAAATGAGTTCCAACTGGGACACCAGTTTTATTCGTAAGTCTACAAAGAGACATACTGACATAGCATGTGAGCTAGCAACATGTGCTTTGCTGGTATGGAAAATGGATGTTCACATGGTAATGTCAGTTGAGATCAATGTCCATGTCACAATATTAGCAACAAGTATTTTGTTAATTTCGGTGCATTTGTAGCTTTTGCTATCATTTTAACAACCAAATGAACATATATTGCTCATATGCTGACATGTTACCACATTAACATTATAGCATATCTGTTAAATAAACTAATAGAAAATTGCTGTTTGGAGTTTGGACCTGATTGAACTATTTGGAAAGATGTGGGATCTGATTGAAGCAATTGGAAATTTGAGATATCAGATGAAAAAATGTACAAAAAAATGTATCAAACATCACCACCTATGTTTTCTGCTGTTGCATGCAGTTGGCTAGCAAGTCTATGGGCATTCCAAACACAGAATGATCCCCACCAGAATACTACTACTATAATGAAGAACACTGTTAGATAAACTAGGTATATTTTGTACAGCTATTTCCATTCTGCAACCAGCAACTAGTCAAATTGCAAAGCCACACACTATGGGCACACTCAGACAACAACAAATAGATTTTGCTCGACGGTAGACAAGCTAATAAAGCATACATGAACCATTTTTTACCGTACACAATCAGAAGGAATTAATCCAATAGTGTTGTGGCAAGTCAACTAACCTCACTGCAGCTGTATAAACAATGGCCATCCAAACCCCATGATAAACCTGTCACCTATGGTAATGTTAGACATTTATTTTTATTTTACTGAAGAGAAAAGATACTCAACTACAGTGAAGCTTTACCACTTGATCATGTGCATGACATGCACTGATATTCTCAATTTTGTTGCTACATAGATTCCATATCCATGTTTCTAGTGACCCAGATACTCTTCCGACTGCCAAATTAACCTCATATTGAGGCTGAACTGGTACGGATAATGAAACTGATGAGACTGGAGCTAATGAATCAGTGGTGACCTGACCAGTGGAACATTTGGAATTGAATATTTAATTAGAGAAGACAGAAACTTGAAAGTTCAAGATGAGCAAGACTATTCATTTGATGTTGCAACAGTGTCAAATATCAACTATGTGCATCAAAATATAAAGAACATAAATATGAGTTGATGCTTATTATGTACCTCTGCCACAAATGAAAAGGGCACTTCTTTTATATCTGTACATTCGTTTAATCCTTCAATATTACCTGACCATATCTTCACACTGCAGAAAGAAAATAATTCTCCAATATGAGATATGAAAGGTTTACAGTAAACTATCATGTATTCAAGAATGAATAAGGAATCATTAGAATATCAAATTTAGTAGTTGGTGTTGAACTGACCAACAAAATCTTTTGGATATATGGGAAGAGCATTTTCATCAATACCCAGATGTTACATGGTAGAGCGTAGCGAGTTTCAGCTTTAATACTGACCGCAGCAATTAACAAAGAAAATGGGGATGTGGGTTTTTTCATTAAAGGCACAAGCATGAAAAGGCATGGCTCATGCTTACAGTTACTCCGCTGCTTATGTAGCTGCCTGGGACCTTGTTTCAAAGCACTGTTTAGTAGCTCAAAATATCTTGTTTAAAGTTGATTAAACATATTGATCCTTTTTCCATGCCATGAATCATGAACACTCAGTAAAACCCAATTTAAACGAACAAAAGTTGCAGGGCAAAGAGAGTGCATAACCATTTACAAATAATAAACATAATTGTGCTCACCTTCCATCCGAGCATCCGGTTGCTAAAAGCAGTGATGATTTTAAAGAGCCTGCAGAGGAAACTTCCCAACTTATGGCACTGACCCATGAATTATGAGCTTGGAGAACCCCAATGAGTATTGGATCTCTGGTAACCATGCAAACATCTATTGTGTAGTACTCGGGCTTACATATTTTCCAAAAAGAAACAACCCCGGACTTGGAACCAACAGCAAGAATGCACCAATTTCTCGACAAACAAGAAGTAGTGTCACGTGATGCCACAACTGGAGACCATGCAACTACAAGAGAAGACAAAAGTGCATGGCGATATGCATACTGTTTTGCTGTGATAAGAGGAAGAGGTTTGTCTTCTCCATTGCAAGGAAGTGGTTCTTTAATATTTTGTGAGCCACCTTGCCCATTTACGACAGCGATTTCATGTCCAGATTTGACAGTCTGGAATCACAATTAGGGAAAAATAAAGTAGAATGTTAAATTGAAGACAGCTATGTACTATAGGCTCTGAAATAATTTGAATTTTGCAGGATAATTAGTTCTTTCTTTTGTTAAGAAACAATACTGTTTGCCTTTTATGAGTTAAAAATAAATAAAGTTAAATGGAAACTTTAGCATACATGTGAACATGTACAATCTGTACCTTTTTCAAAGATGTCTTCTTTAACTTAGAGCATGGATTCAATGAGAAGTCTGCAACCTTTGAGGCATCCAGATCATCTTCATCTTTATCATAAACATAGCTTTCAAACCTACATTCAATCAAAGTTCACTTAAAATAAATCCAGGCACAATATCGAATGCTAGAAAGGCCACCAAGAATGCCGGCTTCTTGCAAGAAAATAAAAGAAATAAGCCTAAGAGGGGAAAAGATAAGTAACTTTCATATGTGAATGGGTAGATAAGATTGGCATATCAACAAGTGGCACTCTATATAATAGCTAAAATGAATATAGTTTAGTGATGTTTCCCATCATTAGCTTGAGTTACCCCCTTTTTTTCTCATTTACCAACAGTACTGCAACAACAGCAGAAATTGAGCATGCATAGCCTTCACAATATCAATGTTGGTTTAAACCGCACACCAAAGGGAGACAGATATTACTTTGTATAACATTGAAGTCACCCTCTTTCTACGTAGGAATAAATCTTAGAATGGTCCTTTTCAGTCCAACCACATTTGTAAATCATTCTTATATCTATGCTAGTCTAATTTGATGAATATGGATGCCAGTCAGAGGGAAAACGAATCAGGTGGTGTTACTTATAACTTTTCATTGGAAACCATATTTCCTCGCTAAGCATTGGACTTCATTCATAAAGTAACTGCAAAATATTCTCAAGATATAACTGCTCTCCTAGAAAGCAAGTACATGATCGCATTCAAGTCAGCGGAAAGTGCTAAACACAAATATTTCTCTGGAGTCACTATTGATCTGATCTAGAACTATGTGATGGCATGAAAATCTTATTCATACAAACTACCTTCCCTTCATTGAGCCTTACATTTTTGCTGACAATCAATTCGATTTCCATATCAAACTGTTGGCACAAACCTCAAAATCATTTTCTTGAACTAAACCCTTTGGACCATTCTGTTATTCAAAACTTGATGATGTTTTTACTGTAAAGACTTGATGTTTTGTATTGAAACAACTTGATGATGGAAATAGAAAATTATCATTCACCTTGCTGGTTTCCTTTTTCTCCGTCCAGGACCCTTGCAGGAAAGAGGTTCTTGCAATTCATCAACACATCCTACCTCATGTGCGTGCTCGGTAATTGCCCTTTCCTAATATATGAAAGAAAAAAAATTCGGCAAACAATTCTGAGATAATCAAGGAAATGGAATTCTCAGTGCTCAAGTTGAAAGGAGCATACCCGAGGAAATAAATGAGGACCATCATCCTCTCCGAACTTTATATTTTTGTAATAGCTTAACAGCAAATGAGATATATCCGCGACCTAGACCAATGGATTAGAAGTTGATAAGCACAATGGTATCTGCGACCTAGACGAACTGATGACTCCAAATGAAAACACATGATGAAATGAAAACAGAAATTTTAATCTCTGACAAGGACAAACTTGTAATGGATTTGATAAAGAATACAAAAAAGAATATTTCTAAACAAATGACAAACCAAAAGTGCAAATTTTCATTTGTTTGTCGCACAAGTAAGAAAGTACTGCTATATCAAAATTTGAATGAAAATTAGGTGAAGCAGTTAATGGTGAGCTCATTCTAACTTCCTTTTACTCCAAAAGATTTACCGATCTTGTTAAAACAATGTATAGGGTCCATATGGACATGGATCATGGGAACTTTGGCCTAAGCCAAACACAAGATAAATCAGTGTTGCAAAACAGAAATTTGGAGAGTATTCAATCTAACTCTCAAGATGTCTTAATATCAACTTCATGCAAATCAAGATTAGTCTATAAACCCAATTAATTATACATTGGCAAAACAGGCTTACCTCAACCCATTCATCACAAAACTCACAAATTGGCGGCCGGTAAAGCTTCACATGACCATCAACAGTGCAAACAGCAAGTAAACAACTGAAATAGTCACACATATAAAAAATGTTAGGCGATAAGATTAACAGATGAGCATAATATTAATCACACATAAACATTGCAGTAAGACAAAAATATATCTTTACATATTAGTCAAAAGATATATACCCAGAATTAGGTGCAAATCCTTGTTGAGACCATGAAATTGACCGAGCACATGGTTCAGTATCACGCACTAAGCAAGTGGGCAGTAAACATGGTTCAAAGAGATCTGCAAATGTTAAGAACTGAACATTTCAGATCAAGCAACAATTGTTACTTTTCAATTGTCATAAAGTAGAAGCTGACTTCTTAAACTCTCACTAGTCAAGACAGTTGCACCCATTATAATTCCAAAAGTTTTTGCTTCATTTTGAATAGCATCTCACATTTTCACTGCAATATTCATGTTGAGAAAAGAACTTTCTGTTTACAGTATAATTGAATTGAATCTTCATTATTTCGTATAAATTTTTTTAAAAAAAATACGTATGTTAATCATCATCATCCTTTGCAGTTGACCCTCCATGATCTCAACCAAAGCACTCACTCAGTGCCTCAGTTCAAAACTTCAAATTGTCCACAATGACTCCAAACTCCAAAGTAACTACAGAGCTTGAGCTCTCACAACTCAGAAGCATTTTTCTTAGTTGATCCTCCATGATCTCAACCAAAGCACTCACTCAGTGCCTCAGTTCAAAACTTCAAATTTTCCACAATGACTCCAAACTCCAAAGTAACTACAGAGCTTGACTCTCACAACTCAGAAGCATTTTTCTTACTATACAATCCTAATCTAAAGAATCTCAAGATTGAATCTCTTCCACTTCATTTTGGCTATCAAATTGCTTGAGTATCCTACTAACATGTAGTATAATACAAAAGGAACGTAGCATCGTAGCTCAATGCTTGTGTTTCGCTGAAGACCAATACCTTCCCTGTTAACCACTCCTATGGGGAAAGGATCGCTAGGGCGAAGCACAACCAGTCCACGAGGCCCCTCAAGTGCAGCTGGGTTCTATAATCGAGAAAACATGATGAATGCAAGGTCAACCCGATTGATGAATTATCGTAATGCCTGACTGTAAAAATGAAGGTAGATACTTTAGGGTAATGAAATTGCACATACCAGGATAGTGACGATATGACCAGAAGCAACAGCCACCAAGTTCTCACTTGACCAAGCGATGGCGTTTGGATAGGACGGTGAAGCAATCAGGGTAGTGGCTTGGTAATGTGGAACCATCGCACTCAGGCCCAAGCATCCTTAGAGCAACAAACGCAAGCTAGAACTCTACAAAACGCGCATCACATAATCCATGAGACATGAGCTAACCTCACCTTCAGTTCACGCGATAATATTCCAGAATCACCTAAAGCTAGTTTTCTAGTTCGCAAACTAAATGGTAGATATAGTATCCATTACAAAGCCACATCAATTCCGAGCAACGCGCAAGCTACCACAACTCCGACGCCAACCAGGACTCCCAAGTCAAAATTGAGAGGGGTTCCTCTTCCTCACGCGTAGGAGGGCAGAAATACACAACTCACCGCATCCGAGCGCTGGGGGCGGTCGCAACAGTTTTGGGGGGCGGCGCGGCCACTACACAGCTCCGGCGGGGCTCACGGCAGTGGGGAGGCGATGCGGACAGCTATGAGGGGGTGGGGAGGCGGGGAGGTTTGGGACGTGTATCAGGAGGAATCAGGGTACAGGAGCGACGCGGGTGATTTGGGCTCTGATTGGTTTAGAGAACAGGCCCGAAAGCTACATATAGATTGGGCTAGCATAATATATTTGGACTATGCGGCGAAGACAGCTGACACCTCACACAAGGACTGGCCCACGACGGGAAGGCCTTCCATGCGATGGTCTCACGGCCTACAGTACAGGAGATACCGTCGAGCGGAGGCGGAGATCGAGGCGGTGGAAGCATGACAGCGCTAAGGCGACGCCGAGAGCGAGTCCACTAGGGTTACGGGATAGATTTTTTTTGTTGAAGCTTATGACACTGGTTTTTGAATTCTGATTTATTTATGAAAAGCAGTATATAGAGAAAAATTATCACATATAATTTTAACCGGTACAGCTAAACTCGGTATAGTTTATACTACAATTTACCTATAGACCTCATCTTAAAAAACACATCGTTTAACGACGAATTACTGTAGAAATAAAAGCCAAAGCCTAAACATAAGTCCAAAAGAACTAAGCAACGGTTCACACTCGCCCTAGCTACCCGCACTTGGTCGTGGCCACAACGGGGCTCCAGACACGATGCTTTCTGTCCGACCACTCAATACTACCGAACAGGCACTGTCGTAGACCTCCAACCTCACTGTAAACTCCTCATCGTTGACACTACCAAAGAACAGTACGTTCAGTTCCACGGTGACCTTAACCCCAGCCGTGGGCTGCGTGACGCTGGCGGTGTACGTGCACGGTGCTGCGCCCACGTTCTTCACCAAGTGCTTCACCGTGGTGGCGCCGGACAGGCAAGCCACGGTGATGGACGGGTAGTTGAGGTCTTCGAGGCGGCCGTACGAGCTCTGGCTGCACGTGAACGGGTTGACGTCGCTGAAAAATGGGAGCGGGGGCGATAGCGAGACTAGCAGCACGCCCTGGGTGGGCCTCGTGGAGCAGAGGAAGTTGGCGTAGTCGGCCGGCGTGGTGTCATACACCAGGTCGGGGTCCAGGGCCTGGATGGGGTTCACGTGGCCCGAGTCGTAGCTGAACGGTGTGGCAGCCGCGCCGGTCTCATCCTAGATCTGGTTGTAGTCGTCGGCTCTGGTAGTTGCTGTTAGGGGTGCAAACGAAGCATATACGGACAGATATTGCTCATCCCGTATCCTTTTTCATATTACGAATGCGGATATTCTCGGTCACGAATACGGAACAAATACATGCCGCTCCGAATACGGTTAATTTCGGTCACGAATATTTAATCGAATAATACGCGAAAGCAAATTTCACATGGTGACAGAGACAAATTAAGCAAACTGAGATCTAATAAAAGTGTACCGACGTTGTAACAGCCACCGAAACAAGCAATCTTATATAAATAAATGATGCTACATTTCAAGAAGAGTCGGAGATCCCACCTAGCCGGTGGAGAGGCTAGGTATCTGACTCGGTTTCTGTATCCGGACTATCCGGTAACTATTCGGGCAACTATCTGGAAAAATATCCGGATAGTTCCGTATCCGTCGGATAATGTTTTTTTCGAATCTATTTCCGTATCCGACAAAAATATCTGAATCCGTTTTTGTATCCGACAAAACCTTCGGATATCCGAAAACTTGTTTCGAATTGTATCCGAATTAAAACGGACGGACAGACGGTCAGGAAATATCCGTTGTTGTATCCGTTGTTGTGATGTAACCCACTGGATCACTAAAGCGGAAGGAGTAATCGCCATGTTTGATTAGTCCCATGCATATACTCCGTAAGACAAACCAGACTAAGGAGCTTGTGCCGCTTACTTGGTAGGCTGAAGGTACGTGAAGAGCCAGCCGCATTGGGAGTAGGAGCAGTGAGTCGCCGCGATGAGGTGCGGGTCCGCGATGACATCGTCCCTGGTGCTGGCTGTAACGCCCCCGTTTCTAGGGGTGCATACGGACACAACATTCCGCAACTATTCACGCATGAACAATTATGGAGTGTCGCGCAAGAGTATACCATTGCATGCTTACAACAAAAGTTCAGCATATATTTCACATATGGATTAACATCCAGTTTTCTACAACGGGGCGGGTAAGCCCAAAGTATATTTACATCACAAAAGCTCCAAGATCAGCTTGAGCACGACGAAGACCTAAAGCCACAGGTCCTCGTCAAAGAAGAGATCCTCGGGAACTTCCTCAATGGGGAGACCTTCTCCTTCGTCTTGATCCTCTAAAGGGGGAAATCAGCAAGCCGTGAGCTAACCAGCTCAACAAGCCACAAAGGAACCCTATCTTACTATATGCACGGATCAACAAAGGAAGGGAGTATATTTGGTTTATTAACTTGAGTGGATGCAGTTTTATTTGTAAACATTTGGAAATTCACTAGATGAAAGCTACTCCTTAATCATTAGGGGTTTTCATAAAAAGATAATAAACCAACTAACCAAGTTAAAGCATTTACAAAACTACTTAAGCTTCGCGACTGGAATCACCCAAGTGAGACAGCTCCATTAACCGGGAGCACGGCATATTCGAATACCATTTATTTGACTCTGCAGAGTTTGCTCAGCTTTACCCACACGATCCCTTAACTCCCGCGACAGAGTTAAGAAGGCCAGGTCGTTTCACTACTCAATTCTTTATATAGGCTCTACCCGGTAGAATCCACTCAGGTCTGGCACACGAAAATTCCCGTCCACTTTGAGTGAACCCTACCGTTGTTAGGTACCCGCAGCACGGCATACCTAACCCAACTACCCAACCTCCTGCCTTCTCAACACCTGTAGAGTTTCAATCGAGTTGCGCAGCTACTAAACCAGTGTTGACAAGTCAACTCCTGTGATTGAACGATCACTATGACATTTGCTCAGCGTAAGGGTCTAGTCCTTATATTTTCACGGGGTCCGCAACCTCGCCAGGTCCGCGACCCCCAACCTAGAGTAAGCGGTGGGCGCTGACCGTCTCGCGGTTCCCCACAACACCCTTACCCTAACTCCAAACCTAGGGTAAGGGATGGGCGAAGACCGTCTCGCGGCTCCTTCCCCAACACCCTTACCCTAACCGGTGCACGCCGGCACTCTCCGCTCTAAAATACGGTGTCTCATACCACCCTACCTTAGAGTCGGGTTTTCCAAAATCTAATGGCCTGCAGCCACCACCTTATCAGTGTAAAGACTTTGTGTGATAAATAATAATAATCTACAGTTATCTAGATTACCAAGTAATTATTTCTAGGGTTAACAAAGGCGGGGCTACAAGTTTAACATGGCATTTGTCGGTGGTAGGTTTAACTACATAACATGTCATTCTAAACTTTTTTATTTTACTTTGAACTAACATTTCACAACTAACATAATGCAAATAACATATTAGCATAATTAAACATCATGGGATACAATATGATCAAAGGTTTTGTGACTTGCCGTTAATCTGGACGATCCCAGCTAGCTCGAACGTAGAAGTTCCTGATCCTGAGACTGCACCTGAACTTCTGGGATCTCCGAAACTAGCGCAAACACATAAAATAACATAAGTCCGGCTTGAGCCTAATCAAGCGAGGAAAAATAATCTATTAAAAAGGAGTAAAATGCATAAATCATCAAATTAGAATTTTTAGAATTTTTCTGGGATGAATTTGGGGAAATGGAGGACATAAATGGGTTTAGGACATTAAATAGAGCAAAGTGGTGAAATTTGAGAATTTTTGGGATTTTCTGTGATTTTCTAGGATTTATTTGAATTTTTCTGATTTTTGGAAATTATTAAATCACTGAAACGTCATTTGAACAGTGCTTGGGCGGCCTGCGCTACTGACATGCCTTTGCCATCATTGCCACGCGCGCGCTTAGCGTGCGCCGCTGCAGCGCGCGCGGAGCAGCCGAAGAAGCCGGCCCATGCCAACATGCGCCCGCGTGGCCCAGATGGCCGACGCGTTGCTCGGGCGGACGACCCAGATGGAACGGGAGTGGGCGGCTGGGATTTAAGCGGGTGGAGATCGGACGGCATCGGAGTGGGGAGAGCGGGCGAAACGGTAAGAAGAGATCGGACGGAGGCGAGGAGATGCTTTTATGAAGATCGAACGGTGGCGGGGATGGTGGGATCGGGCGGCTGTGGTTATAAGGCAACGGGAGAGATGGACGGAGGAGGAGGAGCCACGTCGTCGTCTTCCTCCTCTCGCCGGCGTCTTCGGCAGAAAAGCAAGGGCGGCTGGCCACTGGTTCTCCAGCAACTTCAGAGGGTCTCGGCGACAAAGGAGGGTGCTAGGGGGTTGAGTTCGATGCGGTAGTTCCATTTTGGGGCTTAGGGGCAGGGGAAAGATACTGGTGGTGGTCGGCGATGAAGGGAGGGGGTTCGGGTTCACGGCGGCATAGATGCTCACCAATGGTTCTCCGGCAAGGGGAAATGACTTTTTATGGTCTTCAAGGCTCGGGGATCACAACGGTAGTGTCGGAGTCAGCTGGGAGATCTTCTGGGAAGCTGGCCACAGTGAGGCGCCTCTGCCAGAGAGGAGCTTCGACGCTGGCGCAACACTGGGCTTCACCTGGCCAAGGAAGGGCACCACAGTGGTCAGGGGGTAGTGAGGGTGCTCAAGTGAAAGCAATCGAAGAATGAGGGAGGGGTGGAGGAGATCGGCTCACGGGTGTTGCCGGCGCAGGGGAGAGCGACGGCGGCGATGGGGGCGACGAGGGCTCAATTAGTTGCTCTGGGAGGTTCCTTGGAGCGGTGGGAAATGATTGAGGGTGGTGGGAAGACTTGAGGAGCAAGAGAGCGAGCGGGAGCCGGGTAGGGGTTTTTATACCTCGGCAGAGAGGAGGGGAAACCGTGGAGGAGAAGGAATGGCGCGGTGCCAACGGACAATAGCCGGACGGGGAGGCAGTTGGGGGGTCTTCTCCGCGCAATGGGGCGGTGTCCAGCAGTGAGCAGTAGTAATGGCGGCAAAAGGCGGTGCGGGGAGCGGTTGGCCGAACGGCATGGGCAACGGTAGGGCATGCGGGAGACGGGAAGCGAGGGGAGGCTGGCAGGTGGGGGCCAAGCGAAGGAGGGGGTGACGCGTGGTGCGGAGCGGTGCTGGCTTCGGACCGGGGGACGGCGGGGTGGCGCGGTCGGAGGCGAAACCAAGGGCGCGACCGTGGGCGCAGGGGCGGACATAGCGCGCGGCGCGTGTGCGAGGGAGAAGGCGGGGAGGGAGCGGGGCGCCAGCGGGGAAGAGAAAAGGAGGGGGTGCCAGGGAAAGGAAGAAGGCGGGAAAGGGGGCGGCGCCAGAGGAGAAGGGAAGGCACCCGGCCAGAAAAGGAAAGCGGGCGCGGGAAGGCTTTCCAAAAAGGGAAAGTCTCCAAAATACACTAAAAAATACAGCAAAAATTAAAGAAATTTTTGGTTTGAATTTTTGGGGACTTTTCACTGGCATCGTTGCAAAGGACCATGCCGACGCCACCCGCCTGCTTCACCACCAGCCCCTTCTCGACTCTGGCGTTCACTCCTCTGGTGCCACTCACCTTGCCAGGGTCCAGGGAGCCGGGCAATCACAAGGCCTGCAGGCAAGAGATCTCATCGATGAGCACATCATGACACGCAACACATGCACTTGGTAGTAATAGATCCGAACAACACTATGTAGATTGTGAATAATCCGGCTCTTACGAGTTGCTGGTCGGTTGGTTTGCGGCATTGGCCTGCCCCCCGCTGATCATTGGATACTTCTGGCCAATGGGCAGAGTACTGTTTGCCAGACTTTGTCCCTACAAATTGCACCCAGAACGGCCATGCAATATATATACACAATATATAACGATCAAGTATGACGCTTATTCAAATGCTAATTTACTTATTCAAATGCTAATATATGACTATTTAATGCTAAAATTCTGGTCACTATTTAATGAATTTGAATAGTAATATTCCACTTGTGACTAGTATTATGAATAGTATTTGTGCACTATGATGGTGGGTATACTATTTAGTTGCTATTCTGATTACTATTCACTAAAATGGATGTTTCTCTTACGATGAATATGATTAATTTTAAACAGTAATTTTTTCAGGATCTAGCAGGTTGACGAAACCAACGAGACAGCCGAAGTGCTTTCAGTGGTGTAAAAGTCCTACTCGGTACTCACCATATTTCTCACTAATTTGCTTCAGGAGTAACTAAACCTTTCCTTGAAATTTAAAGTCAAGATCATATGAGATAATTTTTTATCGTCTCCCCAGGCAGTTCCACCCAAAGGGAACACTTCTCTAAGGCCTCAACATTCTCCTTAGCCAAACTCAGGTTCAGCAGAGAATTGCCAGAGAGGTTTCTCCTATAGGGTCCCTAGCATAAAACCTTGTTCCATATGATCAGACTTAGAACAACCAAGGAGCTGAAGAACAACTACTTCATTTCCACAAACTAGCTTACATATGGTTTTCCCTTTCGGGAACCCCAAAGTTACTACACAATGATAGAAAATATACCTACACAGCTGTATTACAACACACTTCTAATGGATATTTTACAGTGGATATGCTAGAACTAAAATATTACAGAGGTGAGGGATTGGAACTCTCGAAGACTCTGAGGCTGTGTTGCTCTCTTCAATTCTTCCTTTATATTCGTTGAGGATGACGCTCTGGAGGCTTCTTATTTTTGCTTTTTTAAATTTTTGAATATATTCTTTTGCAGCTGGTTCCATATAGTAATTAACTCCTAGTATTTTTCGTGCTTGCGTTAAGGCTTCTTCTATATTTACATATTTTTTCCAAGATATTCCTCCAGCTAATTTGGAGTCTATTTTTTGAGCTATAATTTCTTCAAATGATATGTATATTCCTGGTACTTTGCCTTCAAACACCACATATAATGGCTTGGGCTCTATGAATTCAGGATTATCCGATATAGGCATTAATTCATTCATCATGTGGAAATATTCGGCAAGGCTATTTAATATTGAAAGCATATATCCCTTCTCTTCTCTTTTATTATTGTACTGATACCAGAAATTATCTAATATGCATTCCTGAACTTCATCGATAATTATATGATCCTTTGGCTTGAATTTATATGAATTTGGTGGGAATATTTTCAGCTTATTTTCTGTTCCAAAACTGAAGAATTCGCTCCCATTATAATTCATGGATCTCTTCATTCCTGCAAAATAGAAGATCGAGACAATAAATTAGGTAATTTATTATCTTTTCCTTTTATGTGTTCAAATATAACTTTGTAACCATTTCCTGTAATAATATCTTCAAATAAAACCCATCTTCTAGTAGAACTTTTCTTGCTATTTATTTGATTGTGATATCTACATATGGCCTCACAGTCTGTTCTTACTGTGAATTCTTTAAAACCTAAATATAGTCTGAAAGAATTTATTGAATTGATTATTGCTAAAATTTCTCTGTCAGTATTGTTTACTGTTTTTAGTTTATAGCTTCCTGAAGCATATCGGCATATTTTCTCTTCTGTTTTTCAAGAATACTTATTGGGTTTTTGTTTTAATATCGCTCCCCATCCTATCTGAGAAGCATCAGTTTCAATGATAAAGTAATTATTATCTAATGGTAATTCTAGTGGTTTCAATTCTCTGACTTTCTCTTTTATTATTTTAACTAATTTAACATCTTCATAATTAAAGTATTTTTGACCATTTTTTTCTTAATTTATCATATAATGGTCCAGCTAGTTTTGCTAGGTTTTCTATATAATTTCGTGCGTAGTTTACAATACCTAGAAATTGTTGTAATGTCTTTTTATCGTTCATAGTATCAGGGAATTGTAGAATCTTTTTTGCTATATGATCTTGTAAATATATTTTCCCTTCTCCTATTTCATGTCCTAAAAAAATTAATTTTTCTTTCTGATTTCCATTTTTCTTTTGGATAATATTAACCCATTTTGCTCTACCTTTCTGAAAAATACTTCTAAATGAGCAATATGTTCTTTATATGTTTTTGAAAATATCAGTAGATCATCTATGTAAACTAATACGAATTCTTGATTTTCGTTGAATATATTTTGCATTTGTCTTTGGAATAATGCTGGTGCATTTTTTAGTCCTTAAGGCATTACAAGCCATCCAAAATGACCTTGTGGACAAGTAAAAGTTGTCCATTCTATAGATTCTCCTGCCATTTTAACTTGCCAAAATCCGGCTTTTAAGTCACATTTAGAAAAATACCTGCTTCCTTGTATTCTGTTGATCCATTCTTGTTTATTGGGAATATTGTAGGCATCTTCTACGGTATTATCATTTAGTCTTTTATAATTAATTACCATCCTTGACTTTCCTTTAGCAATTTCAGCATGATTTCTTACTATAAAAGCGGTTGATCTATGAGGGTTTCTGCTTTCTCTTATAGCTTTTAGTTTTAATAATTCCTCTATATGCATTTTGAACTCTTCTATATCTTTAGGAGTGGCTTCTATTGGACTTGTCTTTATTATGTATTCAGGGTTTATTATGTTTAATTTACATACAATAGAGTTTTTATCCCAATGTTTCATAGGGATTTCTCCAATGATTTGAATATCTTCTAACCTTTGAACAATTCTTTCTATATCCTTTTTAGATTTTATGTCTCTATACCAATTTGGTGAGAATGATTGCAGCCCTATACATTCTACATAAGAATTTGATATATAATATTCTTTTATATTTTCACTAAGTTCATCTATTTTTGTTTCAGGGTATGTATTGGCATCTTGCGCATCAAGATTTGAAATTTTTTGAGGTGTTCCACCACGCTTTCGTACTTCTGAGATATAAGGAACATTATCTTGATATGGAATAAATGTAATACCATGTTCATGTATAATTGTGGTCTGTACTGATTGTTGTAAGAATCTTAGACCAATTATCATTTTGTCATTTATCATGGATAAATCTCTTATTGTAATTTCATCTATTATATATTTTGTACCATTTATGTACGTTTCAATATTATATGCTAGTTGATTATGGATCTTTTTTATTCCTGACATATCTGTAGATATCTCTGCCTTACTATGTTCTATTGTGTGAACTATCTCAGGACATTTTATGAAATATTTATCATGGATAATATTCTTAGTACATCATGTATCTACTAATGCTAATATTTTATAAGAGATATTTGGCTTTAAGTTTATCTTTACTGGGATTCTTATTCCTAATATTTCTTTAAAAGGTAATTTGACTATATATTTATTTCCAAAGCTAGTTATAGCATCTTTTAACTAAATTAACTTAGTCCCTTTACTTTCTTTTGAGATTATAGCTTGTTCCTTAAACTCAGTATTTTCTATGACTTTATCTTCATAGCTTGTTCCTTAAACTCAGTATTTTCTATGACTTTATCTTCTTGAGGCTCTTTAGAATCTAATTGATATTTAAGTTCTTCTAATTCTACCTCTAGCGTATTCATCCTATTTTCTAAAATTCTAACTCTACTAAATAATATCCTTTCATCTGATTCTAATTCTATTTCCTTTCGCCAACTATGCCCTTTTGCCTTTAAGCATTCTGAACAGGCTTGCTTTAGGCATAGATTGCAGGTAGCTCTATTTTCTTGGCTTGGGTAATATATACAGAATGTGCATTTTATATTATAATCACCTTTTCCTCTAATCCAATCATGTTCACAAATTGTTTGATTCATCATCTCAATTTTTAAACCGGCTAACTCATCTATTAAATCTATTTCATCGCTACTAGATTCATATTCATCTTCATTATTTTCAATTTCTTCTATTTCTATTATTGAGTATATTGACTCATCATCTTTAATTTCATCATCACATACCAATATATTTTCATTTACACTATCTATTATCAAAACTCTTTCTTGCTCTTTATATTTACTAGAATATCTTTTCTGATCATTACTAGGACAAGTTTTACTTAAATGATCTGGTGAATTACATATAAAACATCTGCATGTTTTATCATAAGTCTTTCTAGGATTATACCGTCTTACATTTCTTTTGTGTAAATATGGAGCTTTGTTATCTGATTTTCTTAAGAAATATCTTCTTTTTGTCTTATATCTATTATAGCCTTTATTTTGAGGTTTTTGGTATCTTCTACTTTTAGGTTTATCTTCTCCATATGTTAGCGGTATTTGGACTATTTTATTGCAAAAGTTATAGTCTGCATGTTTCATGGATCTTTGAGCTTGTATGCTTGTGCATATTTTTCTTAGTTGCTTAAACACGAATGTTATGGCTTGAGATATATTAATAGGATAATCTTTAGTTTCTTTTTTATATTCATCAAATATCATACTTCCTAAAGGATCGGCGCGGCATGTCGATCGTGTTCTTTGAGGCAAGGTGATCGATTCTGATCCTGAATTTTGTCGCAGCGGCGTGAGCACTCCGACCCCGTGCTCCGCGAGCCAATACACAGAATGCAAATAAATAATATGCATGGCTTAACAAAGGAGAGGCTCGGGTTGTTTTATTTGCCATAAACGCATCTAGTAGCCTTTCTATTATTATATCATATTGTTGTTATTGTGACCTAAAGACTCCTCACTGCAAATGACATCATCGACTTAATCCACCAAAGACTCACGCTCTTTATTAACTTCTGTCTAAGACTCCCAATAGCGATTGCCATAATTGACTTAATCCACCGAGATTACACTTCCTTTATTGAGTGCTCTCTAAACTCCAAACAACATGTGTCATCCTCTACTCAATCCTCCGAACATATTCTTTCTGTATTGGTTGCTGTCTAAGACTCCAAACAGCAAGTGACATCATCCAATTACTCCACCGATTTTACACCTTCTATATTTATTGCTGTCTAAAACTCCAAACAGTGAGTGACATCACTTAAATAATCCACCGATTACACACACATTTTATATTCAGTGCTGTCTAAAACTCCAAACAGCGAATATCATCAATTATATAATCCACCAATCAATTTCTGCCTAAATCCCCAAATAGCGAGTATCATAATTTATATTATCCACAGATCACTTGCTGCCTAAAACTCCAACCAGCTTGTGACATCCTTTACCTAATATCATTCAATTCATCCACCAATATCTTTTGCATTCTAAATTCCTAACAATCCAATCCTTTGGTTATTGATCCACAACCATAATCTGTTCCTCCCATAATCGACCTTATTTTTCTATTATCTATCTCCAACCAAAAACATTAATATATTTCCACCAAGAATATCATTGATCAGATCTACGATTCATTAGTGTACATCCATCGAACATATTACTGATTAAGGTTATACTCCAATACTGGTTACTATTCCTCCAACATTCTCAAAAATCCGATTCATCTATCTAGTATTTGATCAAATCCTATTAATCCCAATATTATCAACATCCTCCAAGAATTTTTATTAGTTATTGGTGTCATAACCCAACAATTAAGCTGTGCACTTCCTAATACTCCAAAATTCACATAAATCATCTATCTAGTCTATATATCCATTTGGGCTCCACGGTTTATTTCTCCCAAAATTCACACTATCGTTTCCTATTTATGATCGACCTGAATCCACCAATACCTTTATGTGCATACTACAAACATCCATCTCCTTTACTCACGACTCTTTTTATTATACCCATGTTTTATTTTGTAAGAATAGAAATACCACTATTTGAAATACAATACATAAAATTTCCTAAGACCTAGCAGCTTTGGAACAAAACATAATGTTCAAGGAATATTAACATGATTTTCCATACATACGACATCACACCATATGCCTATTATCACCATAATTTTTCCATACATACGGCATCACACCGTATAACATCTTTCAGCGTTATAGCCGCTTAGCAATTTATTAAAATATCTTTCTATTTGATCTATCATTCACCTTAATTTTCTAAAACTATTCCTTAATTGCCTTTGTTATAACCTTGTTTAGGGCGTTTGGCATTTCGCGGTGGACTAGAGGAAGTTTAAACTGGCATTATATAAATAGGAGTCACGGCCGGTGAAGGGTCGCCGAGGCGCGCGGCAGCGGCGGCGGAGAAGAGCCGGCGGCGATGAAATTTTGTGGAGAAGAAAACCATGTTTGTCGCGGTGAGTAGTCCGGCTGCGGCACAGGGGCTATGGGGGAGGACCAGGGTTACTTGTAACCGCAGAGGCGATTGGGGAAGGCGCGGAGGACCGGGCGTATGAGGCGTGGGGCTCGGCGCGGCGGCAGCAGTTCGGCGCGCGCGCGAGCGAGGCAGCGGCGGAGGAGGGACGAGGCAGCGGCGCTGCACATGGCGATCCGGGTAGCGAGCGCGCGAAGAAAAAGAGGAGGGGAGGAAGAGCTGGCGCGGGCGGACAGAAGGAAAGGGGAGAGGAGGAAGGCGGCGTGGACGAAGCTCGTCCGCAGAGGAAGGGGGAGGAAGGAGAAAAAGAAAGAAAGGAGCGTGGCGCTCGGGGAGAAAAAGGAAGAAGAAAAAAAGCAGCGGGGAGGCAGCGCGAGGAAAAAAGAGAGAGAGAGGGAGGAAAAAGAGAGAGGTGGGGGGCCACTTGTAGGAAAATGAAGCAGAGAGCAAAATGCTAAGGATAAATGTAAAATTCCAAGGTTAAGCTTGTAATTTGCATTAGGGCTTCTTGGCTTAAATTTTGGCATGAGTGTGAAATCGCGAATTTTTACTTAAGCTTTGTATATACATAAGTTTTGAAAATTCAACCCTAGTTGTGAAAATTCTTTTATTTCTTTCCAACTAGTTAAGGTTAATTTCTCGATTTCTCTTAACCTTTCATTTTGTAATGAAGTATATCCTAATTCTGGATCTTCTGCAATAATAATGTTTCATATTATATTTGCAAAGTTATTTGGATTGTTTCCTGCTCTTTTTAATTCTACATACTGATTAGGATTCTTTTCTACCCATTGTTCCCATAATACTTTAGCAGATTCTCCTAAAAATGTCTCTAGATAGGTTATCATATCTTCGACTTTACTTCCTATATTATGTTGATTCTGTATATATTTTTGTACTATTAGGCCTTTCCATATATTTATTATATTTGGCCAGTCTATAGGATCATGTGCAGCTAAATTTAATACAGCACCATCACTTCTATTATTTTGGAATTTGACAGCTCTTTCAAATTCTCTTCTTTTAGATCCCATATACCTATATTGACTAGGGATATAATTGTATGGATAATCTTCTTTTTCAGGAGGCCATGATCCTGCTAGTCTGGATGGTCTTTCTTTTTCCCCTTCATTTTTCACTGAACTTTCACCATACCTTCTTTTCTTTCCTCCCCTAGGTCTACCTCCATTGCTTCCATTGCATTCTCTAGATTGTATAGACCTATTTCATCTAAAGAGTCTATGAAATCATTATATTGTGTTGCGTTGTCTATAACATCTTCTTCATTGCATAATAACTCTTGTTCTTCTTCATAACTTTCTAATAATAATTTTTCATTTTCTTCGCACTGTGCTTCTTCAGTTATTATTTGTTTTTCTTTAGCTTCTTTGTTTTCTATTCTTTCTTTGTTCTCAGGCTAGTTTCATTTTTTCTTCACCTCAACATTCTCCTTAGCCAAACTCAGGTTCAGCAGAGAATTGCCAAAGAGGTTTCTCCTATAGGGTCCCTAGCATAAAACCTTGTTCCATATGATCAGACTCTGCAGATTTAATAATACCCATGTCTGCCCTTGACCGTGGGCACGACTATTCAAATAGTTTTGACTCTGCAGAGTTTGTACACTTTCACCACAAGAGACAATCAACTCGTTAATCCGCATGATTCCTTAGACATGCGGTTGAGTAGACCATCACAGTGACTGTTCAGATTATCTAGCATCTTTCGTCATCTCACCTTATGGGCTACTCCCACTTGCGGTGGGTCCCATCTATGCATGGGATGTTTCCCACGGTTACTAGCGTTATTCGGGATCCACTCTCCTTAGCGCTAGTACGACTGGGAAACTTCACCCTCCACTCGGTATCCCTTTAGGGCTTCTCTTGCCTTTGCTCAGCCACTTCTATCCACTACCAGTGAGATGAGTCCGGGGTTTCGATAAAACTACTTAGCCCAGTTGTATTTTACAGACTTGTGGTTGTACTGTTTTACACGGGATAGCATGACAAGATTCAGTCCTTAGGGCTACCTGGATGGTTCTACCACATTTCATATTTTGTGCGTCCACTGCACCACATACCAGCCCCCGATCCATCCACCCAGGTACTTAAGCATTATTGGGTGTTTCGGGAACAGAAAATAACGTATCAGCATACTCTAGTCATTCCCATCATGACTGCCCAAAACAATTCATATTTGCAAGAGATGATTTTGGGGCATTTTTGTACCCCCATTTATCTAGCAATACTAAGCATCACAATATATTAATGACTTAATTGCAAAGTATACATTAATTTAATTTCCTAGGGTGACAAGGTTCATACATTCAAAGGTGGCAATGGAATAATAGTAGCAAGCATAATATTGGGGGCATAACTAGCAACTTTAAAAGCTAAAGTAATTAGTCACATGAAATAATAGCATGCATGTGGATACTTTAAAAGAAATTAACATTGCATAAACATGGGTTCAACATGATCAAAGTGTTAACTCGCCTGGGTCACAGGGATCGAGATCTTGATTTTCTTGAGCTTCTAGGGTGACTGCCTCGGCCTCTTCCTCTTGAGCCTCGTACGCTAATTAACTGTGCGTGAAAATCCAAATAAAAGAGAAACAACAAATCACTCAAAAATATCACCAGAAATTCATTTGAACTCTAAAAATCATGATTCCAGTTCCATTAGATAGATCTTGAATTTAGATGAATTAAGAAATTTGTTTCACTCAATTTGGAGTTAAATTGAACAAGTTATGCTCATTTAAAGTTCTCAGCCCAGTGAAATTACAAAAAATATAAAATCCTGACATGTGGGTCCCACTGGCATTTTTAATTCATTCCTTTTATTTTTATTATTCCAGGTGTTGTATCCATGACAGGTGGGCCTAGGGTTATTTTAATGTTTATGATAGGGTCCACATATCAGTGGGTTAATCCTTTATTTATCTCTTAAGGTCTGTCATTAGTCTCTAATTACTACCATTAAGGTTAACTAATTGTGCCTCTGACAGGTGGGGCCCACCTGTCAGACGAAATTAAAAGAAAACTCAACCCGGCGCGCTGCGGAGCCGGGGGCTTGAACGCGCACGACCGGGGAATCGGGGGAAGGGAAGAGAGTTAACGGTGCTAGCCAGGCGAACCTCAAGGTGTTGCTTACCCCTATAGGGGAATAAATCCCCTTATACCAACCTTGCGGGGGAGCTGGGCAGGGAGGGTCGGCGGCGGCGCCGGCGGCGAGGGGTGACTGGAGGTGTGCGGTTGAGTCCCAAAATGGGTTGCCCGACTTGCGGTGATGCCGATGGAAGTGCCGTCGAGGTCCGAGAAGCGCGGTGGCGGGCCGGCGGCGAGCGGTGGCGGCGGTTCGAGAGGGGTTCTCGGTGCCAGCGATGCAGGGCCTTCAGGAGGCGCGGAGGAGACCCGGGGTGGGTTTGCGACGATCCGGGGAGGGTGTAGGTGGCGGCAATTGGATTCTTACGGCGGGAATCGGCGGGGAGGGTGGATGCCAGATTTGGGGAAGAAGGCTGAATTGCCGACGATGGAGGGCTCTTGGTTCAATCGGCTGTGGCAGAAGGGAGGGTGGGGTATGGTGAGCTCGGGGAAGCCTCTAGCTGCTCTTATAGGAGGGTGAGTGGAGCTTGCCACGAGGAGCTCTTTGTGTGGTCACATCGACGAGCGACGAAGGCGACGGCAGGCGCAGACGGCGGGCAGAGCATGATCTCACGGTGAGATTTGCTATGATGGCACTGTGCCGCGCGTGCTGAGCGAAGGGAAGGTGGCCTGCGCATGCGATGAGACCGGGCGGAGCAGCGCGGGGAAAAAGAGAGCGCGGCAGAGCAGGTGGCGCGGGCAAGAAAAAGAGGCGGTGGCAGGGTGCCTCGGTCGGGAGCGGACATGATGGCGGCGCCCTCTGGTTCGAGCCCTGTGCTTGCTGGTCCGTGCGCGGACTCGTTGCGCGGCCGGGCTGCGGAGGCGGAGCGCGAGGGAGCTGGCCCGAGGAGAGAGCGGGACGGGGTGGAGAAGAGAAACAGTGGCCGTGGGGGTGCTGGAATGAGGGAGGAGTGGGGGTTGGGCTGGGCCGGCTCAGCCTAGTCTGACTCTTTGGTTTATATATTTTTTATTTTTTTATTAGTTTCTTTTGCTATTATCACTACATGTACATGGATATATATATATACTTATGGGTATGTATATTTGTATATCTATTTATTCCTCATTTACTGGTTTATTTCCCTAGGTGCCTTTTCTTATTATGCATAGATATACACACACACACACACACACACATATATTCATGAGTGTTGACCCTTTTAATTTGTTTGCTCCTTACTATTCATACCCTTATTTTCAGAAATAAGATTTTATTTTCAAACCCAATTCTCTCCCTGACTTTTATGGATCATCTTTTCATATTCTTATTTTAAATTCTAATCCTCCATTATTTAAACATGTCTGTTTCTTCTTGCTCCTTTTAGCATTTGAAATCTTCACCAAATTTTTTCAGAAAAATCCACAACTCCAAATTCAAATGAAACATTATTGCAAGATTAATTCAAAAACTCCATATTTCCAAATTTAAGTTTTTCATGATGTTACAGGAACCGAGGAATATAAGGTTTGGGTTGAGTACAGATAGAATGAATCCTTTTGATAACATGAGCAGTCGAAATAGCACTTGTCCCATGACTCTGTGCATATACAATCTTCCTCCTTGGTTGTGTATGAAGCAGAAGTATATTTTGATGTTACTACTTATCCAAGGGCCAAAGCAACCTGGGAACGATATTGATGTGTACCTAGCACCATTGATGGAAGATCTTGCAATACTGTGGAACGAAGAGGTACATGTATGGGATACGAACAAACGAGAGAACTTCACTCTACGCGCCTGTTGTTCTGCACCATTAATGATTTTCCTACCCTTGGTAATCTGTTAGGGTTGAGTACAAAAGGAGCTAAAGCCTGTTCGCACTGCTTAGATTATACTGAAAGTGTGTTGTTGAACAACTCGCGCAAAACTGTGTACATGCGTCACCGTAGGTTCCTTCCAAAGTATTACCCAGACCGCAAGATAAAGAAACAAATTGACGAAAAAAAGATGATGACTCAGTACTAAGGCCTTTAGCGGGAAAGAGGTATATGATATGGTCAAGGATATCGACGTTGTACTTGGAAAGGGACGTAAATTGAGGACCTACCGGACGAACATGTGGAAGAAGAGGTTAATATTTTGGAACTTACCTTATTGGGAGCACTTAGAAGTTCGCAATTGCATCGATGTCATGCATGTAGAGAAGAATGTATGTAACAGTTTGATTGGTCTCTTACTGAACATTCCTGATAAAACAAAGGATGGTGTCAACGCAAGGCGTGACTTGGTCACTATGAACATCAGGACCGAGTTAGCACCGATAGAGACCGATAAAGGCTAGACCTACCTTCCCCAGCTTACTACACTCTGTCTAAGTCTGAGAGAACTCAACTGTACCAATCCTTACATGGTGTGAAAGTTCCGTCCGGTCACTCCACCAGCATAAAGAAACTTGTTTCCATAGAACATTTGAAATTAATTGGCATAAAGTCTCATAACTGTCATGTGCTAATGACACAAATGCTACCTGTTGCAATTAGAAGTATTTTGCTGAAAAATGTTTGAGTGACAATCATAAAGCTATGTTATTTCTTTAATGCAATTGCTCAGAAGGTCATTGATCCCGATGGACTAGATGCTCTATAGACCGAGGTGGTGGCAACTCTATGTCATCTAGAGATGTATTTTCCTCCATTATTTTTTGATATCATGGTCTATCTCATTGTCCACCTTGTGAAAGAGATAAAGATATGCGGCCCCGTGTTTGTACATCATATGTACCCATTCGAGAGGTACATGGCAATTCTCAATATCTTGGTCTATTCTTGCCTACATTCAATCTGACTTTTCTACCCTACTCTATAATACACCAAAATTTTCTTTACTAAATCCACCCCCTCAACCACTCCCACAGTCATGCCTAATCTAAGTCCACCCAGATTTGTGTACCAAAGTAATCCAACTTCATACGAATGAATGGCCTGGATCTCTCCTCAAACTTTCTTCTCTTACTCATTGAAGATCCTAAGGCCAAAATCATTTGGATCATGCACATCATTTAACCTAGAAACCACTCCATTCTCCCCTGTGCCCCCGCTCGACCTGCGCTACCCCCTCCCTCCGCCTCCCCCGCGCCTCCTCCCTCCTCCGCGCCTCCCCCCCCCCCTCCCCTCCTCCCTCCTCCCCGCGCCTCCTCCGCTCCTCCACCTCCCGCGCCTCCCCCTCCTCCCCGCGCCTCCTCCTCCATCGCCTCCCCGCGCCTCCCCCTCCTCCCGCGCCTCCTCCCTCGCCTCCCCATCCTCCCCACGCCTCCCCTCCTCCCCCATCGCCCCCGCGCCTCCTCCTCCCCCCCATCCTCCACCGCGCCACCCCAACCAACTCCCGGATCGGCCGTCCCCGACGTGCGGCCTCGATCGGCGCCTTTCTAGCGGAGATGCCGCACCGGCGTCAAATCTGGGAGATTTCGTCTACTCCTAGCGAGAGGATTGGCTTGTGTCGAGTCGCGCCGCCACGATGCGGCGCGGATGGCGTCCATGGAGGGCGAAGCGAGCTAGGCGACTGCGGTGGCGGCGCGCGCGAGCGAGCGAACGAGTTTTCCCGATGGGAATGCTCAAGGTGTTCTGGGTTCCTGCTGATCGACATGGGCTGTCGGCGTTCGGCATGTACATGGCGCGCACACGCCGGCGGGCGCGCGCCGCGCTGTTCGGCCGTGCCTAGGCGTCTGCGCGCGGAGGAGGAGCCGGAGGGGCTGGAGCGGTGGGCGCGGCCCCGGCTCGCGTGCGGCGCACGCCATGACGGACGAGGAGCTGCTCGCGCGCGCGTCGCCGCGCGCGCGGTGCGCGTGTACCGCTCCGCGCATCCCAAGGTGGCGTTTATGTTCCTCACGTGCGGCGGCCGCCGCGCACCGCTCGGGAGCGGTTCTTCCGGGGCACGAGGGCGCTACTCCATCTACGCCCACGCTGCCGTCCTACCATCCAACTTCACCTCCGACTCCGTCTTCTACCGCCAAATCCCGTAAGGTCAGCTCGCCTCTTGCTTACTCTACTTACCACATAGCCATGCCGTAGCGGTGTGGGCATGGCGAGCAATCGACCTACTTATGCTGATCTAGATGGATTTATAGCAAAACAAACTCCACTTTAGTGCTAGGATTCTATGTTGAGTTGTCTTTGTACTATTCCTCGGCGATTTCGCACGTGATCGACAAGTTGGTTATCAATCCCAACGTTTGATGCTTTCAATGAATTCCTAGGAGCATTTATAATGAAAGGAGTGTTAATATCTTGAACATGGCGGTGCTTACTACAGTAAGTAAGATCTAAGTAATGCACCTCTGAATCCCATGGAAAGTTGTTTTTATCCTTATGTGTTTACCAAGCTCAAGCACTGCAAATGTCGGGTGCTGGCTTGGATGGTTCAACTGAAAGAATTAGATCTTATCTGCGCAGGTATCTTGAGAATGAAAGTCCCTGAACCTGTTCTTTTCATATGTTTGAATTTTGGTGCTTTGTATCTGTACGGTTAGGAGTTAACTCTCCAATCCTCCATGCTCTCTTGATGTGAACCTAACACATCGATCACTTTATTGCCAACTTACTGTCAGAAGACTAAACATGTACAGCTTAGCGTGCAGTTCAAACCTCAAAAAGAACAAAAGTTGGATTGCTCTTTTCTGTTATCGCAGGACATTCATTTTGAGTTTTAAACTGTTCATAATAAGATGGACAAGCAAGTAAGCAACTCATGCTGAAATGTTGATATTCACCATAATTTTAGAAGTTGTGACAGAAGCTTGTACTTAATGTCGGGAACCTATGGCCCTAATCCTTTCAGGATTTCCACATATCAAGCAGCAACTTAGCAACACTTCTCATGGCTCATTTCAAGGAAAACCGATGGGTACAATCGAAAGCCAATCACAAGCACCTCATCGTTTCATCAATCAACAACAAAGCGTCTCCAACCACCGGTCACCTTGGCTCGGAGGAATGGAATTGGCGGAGGTGCCTTCTCACTTTGTGACATCCACTGTAGCCATATCTGAGGCCAGTGAATCAAGAAAGGCCCTACTGCAAGGTATATACGAATTGGATCTGACTTTCTGGGTTTGAGCAATCAATATGTACAGTTGGTTTGTTTTGCACCTTGGATAGATCAATAATTCTGCTTCCTCCTTTGTACGTGTAGAGTACCTGAAGAAATCAAAGGAAAACAAAGAAAAGAATGACAGGGAGGTATGTGGTCTTTGCTTCTTTTTTTTAGTCACTAATCCCTGTGCTTCCCTCTCTTAAATTATGTGCTTTCTAAAATTATTCATTTTGGGTCCATATCTTTGCTAGGTTTCATTGCTTGCCTCCTTCTGATTATGTGTACCTTTGCTTTTCATTTTTCTTCTGAATAATCCACATACTCCACTTCGTAAGTTTTAGTTAAACTAATACTTTGTTAATTGCTCATCTCTACCCCTCTATAATACACCAAAATTTTCTTTACTAAATCCACCCCCTCAACCACCCCCACAGTCATGCCTAATCTAAGTCCACCCAGATTTGTGTACCAAAGTAATCCAACTTCATACAAATGAATGGCCTGGATCTCTCCTCAAGCCTTCTTCTCTTACTCATTGAAGATCCTAAGGCCAAAATCATCCGGATCATGCACATCATTTGAACCTAGAACCCCACCCCACGCCCACAAAAAAAAAGGAAGGAAAAACTTTCCCAACCGTTTCTCTCCCATGAATATCTCACCAGATCTCTCTCTATCTCTCTCTCCTTCACGTATTCGCATGGAAACTTCTCAATCTCTTCTCTCTCTCCTCTCTACCTCTCTCTCGTTTTGACGTGTGAGCATCCACAGCGCCGGTGGCATGGTGGGCGTCGATCGTGGCTCCACGAGTGGCCTCGATCGTGGCTAAGGAGCGCTCAGCGGCAGTGCGTGGTGGTCGTCCGCCGCGAGGAGATCTGCATGTCCGCGGGTTGGTCCGGCAGAAGATGAAGTACATGCGCTTCCTAAGGAAGCGCATGAACACCAAGCCATCCCACGGGCGATCCACTTCCGCTCCCCGCCAAGATCCTCTGGCGCACCGTCATGGTAGGGAACAACGCGCAGATCCATGGCGTTTTGTTTGCTTCGTTGTTCCATTTCGATTTGTGTTTCTAATGGCGTGTGAGCTGTGCTTGGTAGGATGATTCCGCACAAGACCAAGAGGGGTGGCGGCGCGCCGCCGAGCTCAAGGCGTCGAGGTGTCCCGCCGCCGTCACGACGGGACCAAGCGCATGGTCATCCCCGACGCTCAAGTAAGTGGGATTCGCATGTCATCTAGATCTGGCGCGACTAGGTGTGTCCGTCATTATTTGATGGCGTTCTTTTGGTGCGGTTTGTAGGGTTACGAGGCTGCACACGGACACAAATCTTGCCTCCTCGGCCAGCTCTCCAAGGAGGTCGGATGGAACTACTATGACACCATCGGGTAAGCTTTCCCTTCCTCTTACATGTCCCTTCAATGGATTTCTTGTCTATGCACGACTTTGTAGCTCGATGTTCTTTATTACGAGTGGGTTAAGCTATCAACTAGCGATCATTTGTTTATGTGAGGCTAAACAAAGCTGACCCTGTTGTTGAACTAACCTACTCTTGTGCTGTTACATGCAGTCCTCTGTGTATTCGATTTTCTCTGAATTGTTCAGTTTGCTACTTCATTTGGTGTTTGATAGCATAAGGTTTTGTATGTTCTGCTGTCCCCGCCAGAACTCTCTAATTTTGCAATCATTTCACTGCAAGTTTAGCCGTCTAATCTGTTGTTGCCCTGTAAGAGTTTGTACTTCGATCGCGATCGCCCATGTTTTGTTATACGAAGCCTTACATTTATCACTAAGTAGATAGTTTTAATATTCTTTAGAGATTCATTGGGTTGATATGCGCATGATTCTGGTGATGAAGAAAATCGACGGACTCCATTGATTTTCCAATATGATTTTAACAACCACTACTTCGACAGATCATGCCATTTATCACAACAAATGAGAACATTTTGTTTGTTCATTTACAATGCTTTATGATGATGCCTATCATTGAATGGTTTAGAGTATCGACTTCTCTGTACTGTGATTGCCGGTCTTACATTATATGAAGTCTTCATTTATTACCGATTTCTTAGTGGAGATGGTTAAGAGTATTCTTTTGATATTCTCTTTTGTTAAGATGTGCATGTTTCGGGTGATGAATAAAATCGATTTGATTCCCATTGATTTTCCAACATGATTTTAACAACCACTACTTCGACTCATGCCACATTTTACAACAAATTAGAACATTTTGTTTTGTTCATTTACAATACTTTATGATGTCTGTTGTTGAATGGTCAAGAGTATCAGAACCATGCAGTTCTTGGCTGGTTGTGCTTAGCAAACAATGTTTTCACTTACATTTGGTGCACACCACTAGGAGCACATGACCTCTGATTCAAAAGATCCCAATGTGGATTTGATTTTCTTCAACAATTTGCCCAGATGTTTTGCATTGAGCTTGTGATGTGAGCTATATATTTGCTACTCTTGATGGGTTTTCCCAGCTGATGATCTCGAACCACCAAGATCTCTGAGGCTCATTACTATTGTATTACGTAGTAATCCATCAAAGTATATTATAGGTTATATATGTTGGTGAAGTACTTTGCAAACCATTTTGTTTTGTTTCAAATATGCATTAGGCCTTTACTAATTATTATCCAATATGCTGCTTGATGTTTGTTTATCTGATTGCCCATCATGTCTCACTGCTCTGTGGGTTGCTTTTTCAGGAGCTGGAAGAGAAGAGAAAGGAAAAGGCCAAGGTTGCGTATGAGAGGAGGAAGCAATCGCGCGAGCTGCGTGTCAAGGCGAGAAGGCAGCGAGAGAAGTTGGGTTCTCACCGGAGATTCTCGCCCGATCAAATATTGAGAAGCTGTGCTTTCAAGCATCATCATTCATCAGTTTTGTGGAACAGTGTCGTCTTATTTAAGTAGTTTGGTAACTGTGATAGTACAATCGGGGTGGTGAACCGTTGTTATGCATCCTGTTCTGCTACTCGTTTTTGAAACTTTCTGGTCGGTTAACTCTATTAAATTTGTGCGTTTTGGAGATTCTACTGTGGCTATCAGATGCTTATATTGCCATGCCATTTTGCTATTGTTGTGGTTGCCTGTATTCAACTGCGTTGCAGTCCTTATTGGGTGTTTATTGGTTAAAATTGCGTGCAACATAGATTGGAACGCAAGGGAAGACGATCCGATTAAGACAACAGCAGCTCGGAATCACTGGATAGCATATTTGGTCAAGTCGATTTTTGCTCCAGCTCCTCCTGCAGGTTTAGCTGCCGGTTCCAGAGCTGAGAACAACTACTGTAATGTGGAGGAGGAGGGGGATTACCCGATGCGCACCAATGATGACTGTGTAGGCATTAATATATAAATTTATGATTATGTTCAAAAATCACCACCACTCGACGTGGGTTGTAGTCTACAAGGCACAAGCAATATAATAAGTTATCGGCCGCGGCCGCATCCACCACTGTCACGGCTTAATCCATCTAATCCTCATGTCAGTACTTAATTCCTTTTGCTTTATAATATCAAATTGAACTCAGGTTGAGAAATATGATTCGATCATTTACCAAAACTATGGTGAATTATTTAGTTTGTGAATGATTTCTGAACCACCTTAAACATAACTATGCACTTTTGTAATCCAACCACAGAAACAGGAGCCAACGGCTCAGCCATCACCACGTCCGCCGCCGCGGCGCGTGCCCGCCAACTATAAACCGCGGGGCCCTGCGACCTCAGCATGCTTGCCATCTCCGCGGCGCCACATCTTCGTCCACGAGAAGGCACATGCCCGTCCGTCATGTCCCAACTCCCAACCCAGCCCCGGCTGCTGCTTTGCCCGCTTGTACTCTACACGATTGTCACGTAACATGAGAGCTCAATCTGACCCATGGTTTTCAAATTACCTACTCAGAATTGGAAATGGCACCGAAGAGACGATTGGAGATGATTATGTACGTCTACCAGATGATATTGTAATTGGATATACAGACGACGAAGATTCAGTAAACAAACTCATTCAGGAAATCTTTTCATCACTTGAGAAAAATGCAAGATCAACAGCTTATATGAGCACACGTGCCATTCTTTCTACCAAAAATGCACATGTAGATCAGCTAAATGCAAAGATGATTGACAAGTTTCCAGGTGAGGAAAAGGTTTTTCATAGCTTCGACTCTGTCGATGACGATTCAAGAAATAACTACCTTATTGACTTCCTAAACTCCATCACTCCAAATGGTCTGCCTCCACATGAGCTCAAAGTGAAAATCCACTACCTTGTGATCCTTCTCCGCAATCTAGATCCTAACCACGGATTGTGCAATGGAACAAGACTCATGGTTAGAGCATTCCAAAACAATGCAATTGATGCAGAAATAATTGGTGGCCACCATGCAGGCAAGAGGGTGTTCATTCCTAGAATCCCTATGGCTCCGTCCGACGATATCTCACTTCCTTTCAAGTTCAAGCGGAAACAATTCCCGATCCACCTGAGTTTTGCAATGACCATAAACAAAGCGCAGGCCCAAACCATCCCAAATGTTGGCATCTACCTTCCAGAGCCTGTTTTCTCACATGGACAGCTTTATGTCACGCTATCAAGGGGTGTATCAAGACAAACGACAAGAATTTTGGCCAAACCAAAGAAAGAAGTAGATACCTCAGGGAAGAGCACAAAAAATATTGTGTATAAAGACGTCCTAGCATGGTGATGTGGTAAGTAAATAGTCCACAAACACCTATTTTCTTACTGTGTTTCATATTTCTTTATGTGACAAAATGTTTGTTTTCTTTGTAGCCTCAAGTTTAAACAATGTGGGGATGGAGAAAGTCGTCGGTGGGTGAGTCCAATGATGTTGTCGCCTCCTCAAAGGATCAGTCGTTATGTGACATTCATTATGTGACAAAAATATTTGGTTATACAATATATGAGACGTGAATATTAATGAATCTGATTGTTCGTTTTATTTTTTACAAATTTTATCTTGTTTTATATTTTACCGTAGCGTTAGCACGGGCACACTACTAGTCTCCATAGTAGCTAGGACATCCATCATACTGGGTTGTTCTTCCTAATTTCCTTTCTTCATTTATTGTGCTACCAGATTTTTGGTTTGTCAGCGATATTTTGTTTTATGATAACTGAGACTTAGGAATCAGTTCTGTAACATTTTTGGGCTTAGCAAGGGAAAGTAAGACTAAAATAGGGACGAGTAAGAAAGTAGGGAGTTAGAAGTGAGATTAAATGATCTTTCTGATTGCTTTCGTAACACACTTGTCCATATTTTGCCACATGCTTGCAAGGATAATCTAACAATTTCCAATATTCAATATTGATCAATGGACTAATTTACTTCCGTGCTACTTCTATATATAGGCTTAGAATCCAATGACCTTATTAATTCAACTTCTACTTTTTTGCTATCTGTATCTATGCTATCTCCCTTAATTGCACCATTGGTGTCCAAAACTCCAAACAAATATTATCATTTATCTAATCCACCAAATATATAATTCCTATTACATCATTCCTAACTTTATTAATCCAATCATGGCTATTCAAATTCCATATAAACTCCAACTCCAACTTTGTCTACTTTAAATAGTTACCTGTAGTATCAAGGAAATTGAACAGGTATTAATGACTAACTATTCAAGCGGTGACCTTATAACTTTTCCAAAAGAAAAGTCTTGGTCAGAGTATTCGTACTATTCTTCTTAACATAATCCTTAATGCTTCTTCATCTAGGGTTAGCTTTTGTTTCATTTGGTCAAATACCTACAGCAAGAAGTTAGTCTAAACGACTATACGTGTTTTTGAGATTTGACAAAATTTGAAAGAAAAGCTTTTAATGCATGTCTAAGAGAGATGAGATAGAGAAAGGAAAGGCGAGATAGCAATAATACTTATGACTTTCACAATTCTTTTGTATTTGAGAATAGGGTTTTGTAAAATCGTATTCTAATCGTAACCAAATCTAATGTTTGTGAGATTTTGACAAAATTTGAAAGAAAAGCATTTAATGCATGTCGAAGAGAGATGAGATAGCAATAGGAAAGACAAGATAGCAATAATACTTATGATTTTCACAATTCTTTTGTATTTGAGAATAGGGTTTTGTAAAATTGTATTCTAATTGTAACCAAACCCATACTTAGGGTTATAACTGCAGTTAAGCCTGCTCTGATACCACTCTGTAACGACCCCATTTTTTGGAACAGGGCCGCCGTACGTCCCGCAACAGCCCAGGAGTTCAGTTGCGAATAGAAGGAGTATCATGCCTGCTCATAAACATTTCAAAAGGGTTAATTTGATTAAAATAAGACTTAACAATCAATTTTAATAGCTTTAAGGGCGTCCAAGCCCAAAACTTACAATCAGAAGATCCGAAGAACTCCACAGGAACACTTTTTCAGGTAGTAGGACATAACTAAATATCATATCATTCTAAACATTTATTGTACAAGAAATAATAGTGTGCAAATAATATAATGAAAGTACTGATAATTAAATAATTAAAGGAATGTAGGTTCAATATGATAAAAATATGTGACTTGCCTCTTTGTCCATACTCTCTATATTACTATAGTCTTCAAGTGTGACACTTCTTTAATTGCCCCTGTGGTTCTTCTGTTGACCAACTCGTTCGGTTCTAATACTAGAACGAAAAATGAATGCAAATGACTTCCTATTTTGCAGAATGCAAGCTAGGAACAAAATACAAATGAATATCCAAAAAACAAAAATAAAATAGGTTTGGATGGTTAGGGTTTAGGTAGTGTTTGACTTGGCTAGATATATAGTGCATGACTTGGCTAGATAGAGTTGGAATTGGACTATATGGGCTTGAGACAGTCGAACAATTATATAGGTATTATACAGATTTTTGCGAATGGCTGTGGGTATGGACTATACTGGATTTGGAGTTGGAATATCATATGGGTGGTTTAGAGCTTTATTGACGTCTGATATGGGAAAGCAAAGCTGAGAAATGGGTAAACGGACTTGAAATGATCGAAATAGATGTATATATATTGTAACATCCTGGAAATTTGAATTTGGAAATATGAAGTTTTTGAATTATTTATGCAATATCTTTTATTTAGAATTGGAGTTTATGGTATAGCTGAAAATTTGGTTGATGTTCCAAAAAAAATAATTAAGAAGTCCAGGAAAGCAACAAACATGTTCAAATAAAAGAGAATTAAAGTTTAAAATTGAATCTGAAAAGATGATCCATAAGAAGAGGAAGAAACTTGAATTAGAAATATAAAAATTTTAATGTTGACAAAAGTATTACAATAGGGCAACAAGAATACACAAATAAATCCAATGCAAAAAGTTATGCAATAAGGGATAAACAAAATTAGCAAAAACATAAAAAGATATATGCACAACAATGGCCATAAAAGGAAATATACATATATAAATGAATAATTAAATAGGAGCAAGTATATATGCATATGATAGAGCTAGTAATATATATATATAATAAATAAATAAATATATTAAAGGAAGGGGTCAGACCAGGCCAAGCCGGCCTAGCCCAACCCCCTTTCTTTCCTCTCCCTGTTACCGCGCACGGCCCACCTCCTCTCCCTCATTCCCCTGCCCGAGCACCACTGTGCTTCTTCCTCCCAGCACCCCGCTCTCTCTCCCGGGCCGAAGCTCGTGCCCCCGCTCCGTCCGCAGCCCGGCCCGCGCAACGACCCTGCGCTCAGACCAGCGAGCACATGGCTCGGACCAGAGGGCGCCGCCATCTTGTCCGCTCTCGACCGAGGCACTCTGCCACCGCCCCTTTTTCTTGCCCGCACCACCGAGCTCTGCCACCGCCCTTTTTTTCTTGCCCCCTCCCTGCTCGGTCTCGTCACGCGCACGCGGCGCCATCCCCTCTTTGCCATTCCTCGAGCAACACAGGTAATCATGCCATATCCTTTGCGCAGGATCTCCACCCTGCCCGCCACCTGCTCCGCCGCTCTCCGATGCGACCGCACGGGCAAGCTCCCGATGTCGGCCCTCCTCACGCGCCTATAAGAACCCCCGAGGGCTCCCCTAGCTTCCCCACACCTCAACCCACCTCCATCTCCCCTTCAATCGAGAATTCGAGCCCTCTCGCCGCCAATTCCGCTCTTCTTCTCCACCTCTGGCCACTAGGCGTCCCCGCTAATTCCCGCCAGGAAACTTCAATTCCGCCCGTCGGAGCTGTCTCCAGAACATCGTGAACTCGTCCCCGGCCTCCCCAAGCTTCTCGTCGGTCGTACCTCGCCGGCGCCGACGTCCCTCTCCGAACCGCCACCACCGCTCACCGTCAGCACCGCAGCCCCACCACCGCTCTCCACCTCCTCTGTCCGACACCTTCCACAGGTTCGTATAAGGGACTAAATCATCCTATATAGGTAAGCAACAACTGAGAGGTCACCTGGCTAGCAGCGCTCACTTCCCCCCAACTCCCCGGCCGCGCGCGTTCGAGCCCCCGGCTCCGCAGCGTGCCGGGTAAAGTTTTCTTTTATTTCGGCCTGACCAGTGGGCCCCACCTGTCAGCGGCTGCAGCTTCCACGCAGCCCACTGACAGCAGGGTCCCACCTGTCAGAGGCACATCTAATTAACGATAATAAATGGTAATTAGTGATTAATGATAGACATTAAAGGTTAAATAAAGGATTAAATCAGATAACCTCACTGACATGTGGGCCATAACACATACATTAGAATAACCCCTGGGCCCACCTGTCATAGATACAACACGTGAAGGGATTAAATAAAAAGAATGAATTAAAAATGCCAGTGGGACCCACCTGTCCGGATTTCATATTTTCTGGGATTTCTGTGGGCTGAAAACTTTAAATGAGTATAACTTATCCATTTTAACTCCAATTGAGTAAAACAAATTTCTAAATTCATCTAAATTCAAGATTTACTCAATGGAACTAAAACCATGATCTTTTTATTTGGATTTCACGCACGGTAAAATAGCGTACAAGGCTCAAGAGGAAGAGGTTGAGGCAGTCACCCTAGAAGCTCAAGAAAATCAAGACCTCGACCCCTGTGACCAAGGCGAGTTAACACTTTGACCATGTCGAACCCATGTTTATGCAAATTTAATTTCTTTTAAATTATCCACATGCATGCTGTTATTTTATGTGGTAGATTACGTTCATTTTTAAAGATGATAGTTATGCACCTAATATTATGCTTGCTAGTAAATACTCCGTTGAAAACTTTGGACATATGAACCTTGTCGCCATAGCAAAATTATAATAATGTAGCTTTTGAAAATAAGTCCATATAAGTATTGCGTTGCTTAGAATTGCTAGATAAATAGGGGTATAAAAATGCCCCAAAGTCATCTCTTGCAAATGTAATTTGTTTTGGGCAGTCATGGTGGGAATGACTAGAGTATGCTGATACGTTATTTTATGTTCCCGAAAATCCCAATAATGCTTAGATACTTGGGTGGATGGACTGGGGGCTGGTATGTGGTGCAGTGGACGCACAAAATATGAAATGTGGTAGAACCATCCAGGTAGCCCTAAGGACTGAATCTTGTCATGTTATCCCGTGTAAAACAGTACAACCACAAGTCTGTAAAATACAACTCGGTTAAGTAGTTTTATCGAAACCCCCGAACTCATCTCACCGGTAGTGGATAGAAGTGGTTGAGCAAGGGCAAGAGAAGGCCTAAAGGGACACCGAGTGGAGGGTGAAGTTTCCGAGTCGTACTAGCGCTGAGGGGAGTGGAACCCGAATAACGCTAGTAACCGTGGGAAACATCCCGTGCATAGATGGGACCCACCGCAAGTGGGAGTAGCCCATAAGGTGAGATGACAAAAGAGGCTAGATAATCTGAACAGTCACTGTGATGGTCTACTCAACCACATGTCTAAAGAATCATGCGGGTTAACGAGTTGATTGTCTCTTGTGGTGAAAGTGTACAAACTCTGCAGAGTCAAAACTATTCGAATAGCCGTGCCCACGGTCAAGGGCAGACATGGGGACTTAACTAGATATAGTTCTATTTCAAAATGTTTAAAGAATGGGGAAATGGAATTATGGAGGGCAACGGAAAAGCCCTAATTTGAGTTATCCTGGGTGTATCCCAGTGGTAAGTTAAGCGGCTATAACGCTGAAATATGCTATATGGTGCAGATGCCATGTAACGGTAGATGGCATCTGTGTCGCTTATAAGATAATTTTACTTCACAAATATAAGTCATGAGTTTTAAACTGCTAGGTCGTAGGGATTTTTAAGTAATTGTATTCAAAAGCACTCTACGCAAAATAAAATAAGCCCAAGCCTTCCTTTGATAAGCTGAGCATGTTAAATGTTGCATACTGTGTGTTGGCTCGCTGAGCACGGTGGATTTGTGCTCACACTCGCATTACCCAAACAGAGACGCAGGATCATTATGCCCATGAAGACACCCTTGCTACGGAAGGAAGAAACCATGAAGGGAACTAGGGTGTAGATTTCGTCTTCTAGACATAGACAAGCTGACCCAAGGTATTGTGTGCACATATATTATTGGATTCCCGGTGATATATACTGCACACATTACCCATCAGTCGCTTGCCTGTGGATATGGTCTCACTTTTGCTTCTATTTTCGCTGCTTGTTTGTAATGAAGACATTTGGCCTAATCGGCCCTTTTGTAAACTCTCACCCGATGTGGTGTATTTTAATTCTGCAATATTATTAATGTTCATGCGATGTATGATGTGATTCAGCAATGTACCTGTGCGCACTATCTATTGATCCAGAGAATAGTGCAGTAAACACAGTAGATTCTGGAATAAAAAATCCGGGTATATATATATATATATACATACATTTTAGGGTTTTGTGAAGAGTAACGGGTCTGGGCGCTGTTCACACTGGATCTAAAACTGTTCACAAAGAGTTTGGTCCTTATCGAGTTGTCACTGTGTACTCAGAGAACTCTACTAGTACTCGGGTGGTCTCTGCTGGCACAGATCTTGCTCATGAGCGGAGGTATTGGTGGAGCTGAAAGACGTGGTTGTAATAAGGTTATGACTACTGAGACCGAGCACTCAGTGTAGTCGTAAACCATAGCGCATTCGTAAACCACAGCATGGTCATAAACCAAAATGCGGTCGTAAGCCACAACATGATCGTAAACCACATCGCAGTCGTAAGCCACACAGTAGTCGTAAACCACATCGTGATCGTAACAACATGGTCGTAACGCCTCCTGAGCAGCCAAGTGCGAAGTCGAAGACGATCGAATGGTGTGCGTGTTGCCACTGAGATCGGACGATGTCCGAGTAGTTGCGGGGTTTGGATGGCGTCTGGTTGGCTTAAGGGCATCGGGTGGTGTACAAGTGGCTTAAAAGCATCAGAAAGTGTACGAGTGATGTCACTCAAGACTCGAAGCGGCACAGTCAAAGTTTCTCTTGACTACAAGGTGGTCCTTCAAGCGGTGGAACAGTTGAAGAGTTCAGGTAGGGGAGCAGTTGGAGATTTCAGCCGATGGGGCGGTCAGAGAATCATGGTCAAAACATCAATCGACGACCATGGGTGGGTTCCTGGTGTCTGGGGTTTTCAATTTTGGGGTTCGGCGGCAATTGGGGAGTTGGCGTTCGCCGGTAGCGAGGTCTCCTCTCTTCAGGACATTTGAATGACATAGGGCTTAAGGACGGGTTAAGGGGATGACAACGTTAGGGTTTGGGCATCTCTGGGGTTAGAGAAAGATCAAGAAATGGTGGCTTGGGTTGGGGTTGCCTGTGTTGAGCTGCCCACGACAGGGTCTCATGGCTGAGCAGCAATGCTAGTCACCAGGGCAACAGGGGCTTGGGGGAGGTTAGGGCAAAGCATTGGCAAGGTTTCTACGGGCATAAGGAGGCTGCAGACCAAAGCAATTAAAATGAAATGGACTGAGTAGCAAGAATTGAATATTGGCTCACTTTGAGGTCTTCCAACGATCGTCGGTGATGCTTCGGTCGAGAGCTCAATTGGGGTTGTTAGGCTCACCTTGGGCACCGGTGGTTCCAAATGGAGGGGCTCGCGGGTTTAAATAGGGCGAGAATGGCGGTTCGGCATAGGGGGTGGCTAAGGCGGTAATGATAGCGCGGGAGGGTGCGGCGTAGCTGGTAGAGGGGTTGTTGGGTGCGACATTGCGGCGGTCAAAAGGTGTCAGGTCGGCTATGAGAGGATGAGAGCAGAGAGAGTAGTGAAGCCAGTGAGGCGGTGGAAATGTGATAGTGAGAGCAGAGAGAGCAGTGAGGTCGGCAAGGCGGTGGGGTGAGGTTTACGACAATGAAGGAAAGGCGTATGGTGGCTTGACCTGGTAGAGGCGGGTTGTAGGGTGCTTGAATTTTCGACCGGGGTTGTTGACCAAGAGCAGAGGCGGTGGTGGGAAAAGCAAGAATGGCGGTGGCTGCTCTAACACGCGGCCGGGAGCATTTAAGAGGGCGTCAGAGGCAGGAAGGGCGAGGTGGTACGACCATCTAACAACTTGCAGCAGTGAGGCAGCGGTGAGAAACAGTGAGAAGGCGCGAGAGCAGAGAGACCGGGGCGGCGGCGAAAATATCAGGGCGGCGGCGATATTTTCTTACCGTGAACAGTGTTAGATTTAATCTTGATGAGTTGTAAGTGGTCGTAAGTCTATGGTCGAAGCTACATTCGAAGCCGTGGTCGAAGCAGCCATGGTCGTAAGGTTCTATGGTCGGATGGTAGGGGTGGGCAAAATACCCGCTACCGCTACCCGCACCAATTACGGACCAACCCAAATACCCAACCCGAGGTACCCGATCCCAAATTCGGATATCGATTTTGATTACCCGAAATTAGTTTGGGTAGTTCGTAATATCCCTGCATTCGAATTACGAACTACCCGAAATACACTTGAACTTATCACTTTATTACCCGTGCGAATTACGAACCCAACCCCAAAATTGCTGCTGAAATTCTATGCGGTTTGCTGATTTTGTGAATTCGTATATCGTTATACCAACCCGACTATCGCACCAAATTGCGGGTAGTGTTTTTTTGGGGCTAATATCGGGTAGCAGTTTTCATTACCCGAATTTCGAATTACCCGAACTACCCGACCCGAAAAAATCGGGTAACCCGAATGCCCAGGCCTATCGGATGGTAGCCGTGGTCGTAAGTCGTAGAAGCTGCAATGGTCGTAGCAGCTGCGGTGGTCGTAGTTGGTACTCGAAGAAGATCATAGAATTTTGACGCAGCCGAGTGCAGTCGGAGCGCTCGAGTGCCGGGGAAGTCGTAACTGTGAGAAGTGGTGGTGGAGAGATTCCATGAGAATAGGCCCAAGTTTTTCAAGAAATTAAATCAAACAAGATTTCATTTTTTTTTGAATTTCGATTTTGTTTCAACGGTGTCCTCGATGGAGTCGAGCTTGACAACATGGGTATGCACCATGCGAACAGGGGCCACACTGTCGCCGGAGAGGGGGTGGGTGGGGAATCTCTATGGTAGGGTTTGGGGTGTGGTTGGATGGTTTGGTTTGGGGATGGATTTGGATGGCAGTCGAGGGTGGGTCTCCCGTGGGAGCTAATTGCAAAAATGCTGTGGTAGGTGGGCGGTTTTCTGCAACATACGCGTAGCTCATTTTGTAACGCTTGGATTGAGATCCATTGGCCTAAGGCTTCGCGTGCGTGTGTACATCAGCTACCGTGTGTGCAGTGGATACGGTCCCTCGTTATCCGCCCGACCCGATCTGCCTTTCTTTCTTCCGTAGCGGCTCAGTACCCAGGCCATAATACTGCCAGCCGACGCCGGCGAGGAGCCATGGAAGCTGCTCTCCCTCCTCTCCATCTTCCACCAAGAAGCGGCGGCTTCATCATCCCCATGCATGTCAACATCGCCTTCTCCGGAAGCCTCAGGAGCAGGCTTCCTTCTCGCAATCGCGCGCCTTGCCGTGCCACACCGCAGTGGCAGCTCGACTTCTTGGGCGCGGCCCCTGAGCCGTCCATTGCGGATAACCCTGAGCCATCCGAGGAGGAGGACCTGCTCCCCGCCGAGAGCACCGACTGGTGCGTCCGCGCACGACGTGCCGCTCTGCGCTCCATCGAGGCGCGGGGCCTCTCGCCCTCGCTCCAGCGGATGGTCTCCTCGCCCAACAAGCAGAAGAATCTCAAGAAGAAGAAGAAGGCCCCTGAGCTCAAGCCTCGCAAGAAGAAGGTGGTGGTGGATGCTTCCGGTGGAGACCACGAAATCGATGATGATTTGGAGGAGGACGACCTCCAGCTTAGGGTCGTGCAGTTCGCAGACGGCATGTTCGACGGAAAGCGCCAGAGAAACAGGGAGCTCTTCATCCAGATGCTCTCCAGCTTCTCAGCTGGGCGGCCGCCGTCCAACAGGAGCAAGGAGGTGTCCCTCAACAGGTCCATCGTCCAGGGTCAGACCGTGGAGGAGGTACTGGCACTCACAGCGGAGGTGATTGCGGCTGTCACCAAAGGTCTTAGCCCCTCGCCACTCACGCCACTCAACATCGCCACTGCGCTCCACCGCATTGCCAAGAACATGGAGACGGTCTCCATGACACAGACGCACCGCCTCGCCTTTGCACGCCACAGAGACATGTCTATGCTTGTGGGGCTGGCAATGGTGGCCCTGCCGGAATGCTCGCCTCAGGGTGTGTCTAACATCTCCTGGGCACTGTCCAAGATTGGTGGTGACTTGCTATACTTGTCCGAGATGGATAGGATTGCTGAGGTGGCTATTACCAAGCTTCAAGACTTCAACGCACAGAATGTTGCCAATGTCGCTGGAGCTTTTGCTTCCATGCGCCAATCAGCACCAGACCTTTTCTCCGCCTTGGCCCGGAGAGCAGCACAACTAGTGCACACTTTCAAGGAGCAAGAGCTCGCTCAGTTCTTGTGGGGATGTGCTTCTCTGAATGAGTGTCCCTATCCTTTGCTTGATGCACTTGATGCTGCTTTTCATGATGCTGCCAGGTTCCAATGTCGTGAATATGATCTAGTGCCAGCCGTGCGGAAGACTTCAGCCAAAGAGGCTTCTAGCAGAGATGGTAGCAATTGTCATGATCTCAACTTTAGCCGAGATCAGCTTGGGAACATTGCTTGGTCCTATGCTGTTCTTGGGCAAATGGGCCGGCAGTTCTTCTCACATATCTGGAGAACTTTGGGTCAATTCGAAGAGCAGCGAGTCTCGGATCAGTATAGAGGAGACATGATGTTTGCTTCACAAGTTTATCTTGCAAATCAGTCTTTGAAGGTTGAATTCCTACATCTTGATATGTGCTTAAGAGGTGATCTTGAAGAGAAAATAGCAAAAGCTAGAAAGAGCAAACGGTTCAATCAGAAGACAACCTCCTCGTTTCAAAAGGAGGTTGGGCGCCTTCTATATAGCACGGGGCATGAGTGGATTAGAGAATATACAGTTGATGGTTACACTGTTGATGCGGTGCTAGTTGATGAGAAACTTGCATTTGAAATAGACGGGCCAACACACTTCTCAAGGAACTTAGGTATACTTTATTGCTTTTTGTTGCCCTTAATCTTTATGTACCATTTCTGAGAGTGCTATAGGTTGTCCATTTTTTCTTGTTACCCTACTGGAGTCTGGGTCTCAAAGGATAAACTAATGTTAGATATGTACTAATTTTGTAGGTACACCGTTAGGCCACACAGCATTTAAACGACGTTACATCACCGCTGCTGGATGGAAGTTAGTTTCCTTGTCTCACCAAGAGGTTTGTCATAGCTGGAAGATAGCAGACATTAGTAATTATTCTAAATTTGCTGCAAATGATTCATCTAAGTATCACCCTAAAACTAAATAATTGTTGTTACATAAGGAGTGACCTAACATGCTGTCATCAGGATATTTGACATACCTCTGACTTAAATTTCAGTGTTAGTAGATTTTCTGAGTCCCTCGAGTGGGTGAAGTATTTTTATCTTTGTTTTAAGACTTAGCATGATATATCTTTAGTATTTGTTTTCCCTGACAATTACAGTGGGAGGAGCTCCAAGGTGAGTCTGAGCAATTGGAGTATTTGAGGAGAATTTTGGGCATTGATGCAGAATAAGTGCAACAGTTGGACATTTGACATCGTGACCTCGGTGAGCATTTTCAACATGAAAAAGGCATCTGGAATTCTGGATAACCACACTGGCCTCCTTATATGTCCAGGATATTTCCCAGCAAGTTTTTGTGGCTCTGTCATTGAGCTTTGCAAAGCTAAGGCCCTTTGGAACACGGGAATTTTTCTCGAACCCTATGGTAATGACACTATTTTATGTGGAATTAATATGAAATTCCTGTGTTCCAAATGGACCCAAAAAATTTAATATGAAATTCCTGTGTTCCAAATGGACCCAAAAAATTTAGTCCCAAATTTAAGATGTTGTGTCTATTGGGCGCAGCTCCGACTTGCAGGTCAAGGGAGTTGTGATGAGAAATAGTTATTTTTTTATGGGCAACATGTTGTAACATCCCAAAACTTGAATATTTGAAAATGTGGAAAATTTAAAACTTTTTAATGCATTTTATTGACATTTGGATTTTTTTTGAAATTTTATTTAGCCTTTTCTAGAAATTGAGTTAGGCAAATTAATTCAAGAAAAGATACATAATGAAAAGCAATAATAATAATTATAAAAGAATAACAAAATTAAATCTATGGTAAATTCCCTGAGAAATTGAAAGCAACAAGAGGAATGAAATTCACAGTTGAATTCAAGCTCAAATTCAAAATCGAAAACCAAAATCAAACTCGAATCTATTCAAAAATAAAAAAATTCCCAATTGGGTCGGCCCATTCTACCTAGATTCCTTGAGAAGTGTGTTGGCCTGTCTATTTGAAATGCAAGTTTCTCATCAACTAACACCGCATCAACAGTGTAACCGTCAACTGTATATTCACTAATCCACTCATGCCCCGTACTATATAGAAGATGCCCAGCCTCTTTTTGAAACGAGGAGGTTGTCTTTGATTGAACCGTTTGCTTTTTCCATCTTTTGCTATTTTCTCTTCAAGACCACCTCTTAAGCACATATCAAGATGTAGGAATTTAAGCTTCAAAGACTGATTTGCGAGATAAACTTGTGAAGCGAACATCATGTCTCCTCTATACTGATCCGAGACTCGCTGCTCTTTGAATTGACTAGAGTAGTAGAGTTTTCCGTATATGTGACAAGAACTAGCGGCCCATTTGCCCAATAACAGCATAGGACCAAGCAATGTTCTCAAGGTGATATTGGCTAAAGTTGAGATCATGAGCATTGCTACCATCTTCTCCACTAGAAGCCTCTTTGGCAGAAGTCTTCCGCATGCCTGGCACTAGATCATGTACACGACATTGGAACCTGGCAGCATCCTGAAAAGCAGCATCAAGTGCATCAAGCAAAGCATAGGGACACTCTTTCAGAGAAGCACATCCCCACAAGAACTGAGCGAGCTCTTGCTCCTTGAAGGTGTGCACTAGTTGTGCTGCTCTCTAGGCCAAGGCTGAGAAAAGGTCTGGTACTAATTGGCGCATGGAAGCGAATGCTCCAGCGACATTGGCAACATTCTATGCGTTGAAGTCCTGAAGCTTGGTAATGGCCACCTCAGCAATCCTATCCATCTCCGGCAAGCAGAGCAGGTCACCTCCAATCTTGGACAGCGTCCAGGAGATGTTAGACACACCCTACAAAGAGCTTTCCGGCAGGGCCACCATTGCCAGCCCCACAAGCATGGACATGTCTTTGTGGCATGCAAATGCAAGGCGGTGTGTCTGTGTCATGGAGACTGTCTCTATGTTTTTGGCAATGCGGTGGAGTGCAGTGGCGATGTTGAGTGGCGAGGGGCTGAGACCTTTGGTAACAGCCGCAAATCACCTTCGCTGTGAGTGCCAGCATCTCCTCCATGGTCTGAGCCTGGATGATGGACCTGTTGAGGGATACCTCCTTGCTCCTGTTGGAAGGTGGCCGCCCAGCTAAGAAGCTGGAGACACCCTGCTGAGAAGCTGGAGGGTGTCTGGATGAAGAGCTCCCTGTTCCTCTAGCGCTTTTTGTCTAACATGCCATTTGCGAACTACGCGACCCTAAGGTCGAGGTCGTCATCCTCGAAATCATCATCGATTTCGTCGTCACCACCGAAAGCATGGATTTCCGAAGGGGTGCTCACCTTCGTCATCCCCTTGGCCGTCTTCTGGGTCATTGTCAAGGTCCCCCGCAAGCCCATCGTCAAGACCTAGATGCTGTCTGTCTCCACTGTCTGCCTTGTCCTCTCCAGCACCACCTACATCGGACCGTCCATGAACCCTGAAAATGTCAGTCACTGTTTCTCTTTCCTCCTTTTTTCTCCAGCTGTTTGCAAAGCTTATATTGATCAAATTTCCTATTACTGCATGTGGCAACTGTATTACGACGCAGTTGGTATGCCAAAACAGCAACCTTGAATAAGAGTAATTCATAGGCACCAACGGCAGTTTAATAGTTTACTCAACTGAACTATTGGGAGCCAACTGATTTTGGCCAAAAGCATCAGTGCTACACATGTGGCCTATTAATTCTTCCCATTGACCTGTTTATCTGCATTTGAGCAGTCGAAGTGATTTGATCTACATGGTTATGGAACATGTCATCAAGCTAAAATCCTTTGTTATCTATTTTGCCAAAGTGAAAAACATGATCACGTAGACGCAGGGCATATAAGGCAACCAAATTCAATGCTTTGTTGATGTATGATAATCTTTTCTAGATAATTATAATATTTACAAGTATCATTCTTAAAATCTGGCACACCTGAGCCATATATAACTGGACAAGAGTTGGAAATGGTAGTACAATTATATGCTGTTGGAAATATATAAAAGGGGAAGTACTTGCTGCATGTCACGGGGAATTTTGTTATTTAAAACCACCCAAAAAAGCTTGCTGTTTAGGAAAAAAGATGCTATAAAAATATTGTGTTTAGTTATGTGTTACTACAAAGTTACTCTGCTGATTTTTTTTTTTTTTTTGCCACTGCTGTCCCACTTCAGTTAGTTCTTATTTTGGGGAAATTCCTTATATACCTCCAAAATTTGGTGCAATTCAGATCTTAGCAGAGTTCTGGATGCTACGCTAACTATTACAGAAATTTGAATTCATTGCTGATCTAGTAAGAACTGATTTTGAATAGCATGGAAATACTCTTCTTCTTTTTTTTTACCTTTTTTTGTTACCTACACTGATTCTTTATAGGAAAATAAGCATTTTTTTCCATAGTTTCCTTGTTATCTGGCAACTAATTTCTGTCAAATATCTTCTACAGGCATTTGGCTGGGCATATGTTAACAATTGCCACAACATGTGGGAGCAGTTTTATGTCTACTGGATATGCCCCTTTATTGGTGCCATTCTTGTTGCATGGATCTTCAGGGCCGTGTTCCCATCACGGCCACCTAAGCCCAAGGCCAAGAAAGCATGATGAGCTCAAGCAAGCTTTTAACTCTCTCAATTGGTTACAAATGTTGGATTTGAAGAACCTAATGCTATTAGCTATAAGAACACAAGGAATAAGTTCTTGACTGTATTACTTACATCAGCATTCCATCATATTTACATTAAAGTAATTAATCTGGTAGTTTATTACTGATCCCAATTTGTTGTTTAATTTTCATTGATGAGTTTAGTCAGAATAGCCAACATGGTAAGAGGCCCAAAACCCTGTGTCGTTCTTGGATTGAGCAGTGCGAGCTTGGCTTGTTCTGGCATCAAATCTTTAGGACTCGCAAAAAAGTTACACCTTGTTGCTTTTGCTTGCGATATATGTATTTGTTCCTTTCTTGTTTGATCTGGCCAGGGAGAAATTTGTTTTGATTGATGGGTGCAAGGTTTTGTGCCGGGGTATGAGCTTCGTGCGCGTTTTGATTTGGGGAATTTTGGGCTGCGGTTTTGGTCGATTTGTTTGGCCTCCTGCTTTCTTGAACAGCTAGTTTGGATAGGGTTTGCTTTGCCTTCTTCTTTTGTAGGGATCTGATATTCTGAATCGTATATTAGTTGCAATATCTCCTTTTGTCGCTGATCAAAGGGGTATCGATATGACCTAAATCCTAGTTTCCATCTCTCTTTGGTGGCGTTGATATTAGTGCTGTATTGGCTAGGCCATTAAAAAAGATTAGGCTTTTATTATCTATACTATTGACTAGATGCAAGCATTCTCATTTGTCAGCTTCATAGCACCAATATGTGCATCTGGATTCTCAAGGGAAGTGAGGCAATTGCCCACAAGGTACATGTGGTCTGCAATGCACCAAGGTAACAATGATTGCAGAATTGCAATGGGTTTGCACATCCCTCCTTTCAATATTTTGGTGTTGTGCTATACAGTATGATGTAACGGGTTGTTTGAACTTTCTATTGAAAAAACTAGTTGCTGTGGATGTTAAAAAATACACGAAAGTAACTTAAGCTCTATTGCTCACAGTGAGGACTCAAAATCTTAGTTCTACTACTTACAGTAAGCTCCATCACTTTCCTAATAGTAGTTTAAAAAATATAACCACCGTAAGCTCTATTGGTTGCATAAAAAAATCTTTAGTGTCATTATGGTTTTTTGTGGACTATTTAGATTATCACATATTATCTCTGTGTTGTAATGGGCTAAAACAGTTAAGAAATGAATAAATTTGATCTTTTCATATTTTTTATGTGGTTTAAGATTGTAGGCATTCATGCTCTGTATTCTTGTTTAGATGGTTCAGTTTTTGTATTCATCAGTATCTCATTATGTTTGTGATTATTAGTAAATTAGTTTGATGTAAAGTTTCAGAGTGGTCTATGAACATTTGGAGAAAAATGGGTCCACAGAGAAGTATGATGAGCTAAAATGATCGGGTTTGTTTAGGTTATGATGGATGGAATCAAATTATTCTTATTTTGTGCAATTCCTTTTGTTATAATGCTTGCGTTAAATAGTAGTATTCAAATGCTAATGCGCTGCTGTTTGACATCCTTGTATGGCATTGAAGTGTTTTCGTGGTTTGACACTGCAAAATGCTTTAATTGATTCCACCATTTTTGATGTATCATTCGATCAAATATGTTGGTTGTTACATATTTGAAATGATGTTGTGAAATATTCTGAACTTTGTCCTTCTAACATGATGGTATTTGTAGTATGAACTTGATGTGCCGGCTGTAAAAGCATTGTTTTGTAGTAAGAACTTGATGTGCCGGCTGTAAAAGCATTGTACTTTTAGTGTCATGCTTTTGGATCTCTCATCTTGTTAGGTTATTCTTGTAATACAGATTGATCTGCTAGCTGAGATCGCTATGCCCACAAATCATGTCACATTCAGGAGGTGTTTCTGGAATTTAAAGGGGCATTGGTCCTTTTGTACTCCTATATACAAGGATGATTAATGCCACTTGCATTCATTTTCTCCTTGTTACTGATGTAAAGCAGAAGTTACTGTGACCAAAAAAATTAAATAAGAGTAAATTGCATTTTGCACTAGATAACTTTTTTCTTCTAATTGCTTTGCACTAGATACCTGATTTTGTTCTTTTTTATTCTAGTTGCTTCGCACTAGAAACCTAATTTTATTCTTTTTGGTATTAAGCTTGGTGGTCGGACTTTTAGCTACCTTTCACTGCTACTATTCTTGTGAATATTCTTATTATGGTTGTGTGCTAGTTAATGCATGATTTGTCTCTTTATGTTTGAGCAAAGACAATTCATGTTCCATGCGGTTGACACTTGTCCTGGTTTTCTTACACACAGACCTAAATTTCTTTCGTGGTTCCTTCATTTGGTTTATCTCAATTTTTACGAACCTTTCATCTTCATTTTCTTTGCATTGATAAATGCAGAAATTGCATGAGAACGAGAAGCTCTTCGACAGACTTACAGATAAGTCGAGAGCGTAGTCGTAAGTTGTAAGCCGTGATCGTAAATCAGTATTCGAACAATGCACGGCAGTCGGGATTAGGAAGCTTACGACTTATAAGTCGGGAATGTAATTGTTAATACCTGTCGCAAACCGTGGTTGTAAGTTGATATACGATTATGGCTTACAACCGCGCTCATGACCACGGTTTACGACTTACAACTATGCTCTCAACCACGGTTTATACGATCACAGCTTACAACCATGCTCACGACCACAGCTTACAACTCACGACCACGGTTTGCAATCAGTAAGTAACTATTAAAAATTATTTTTCTGTACAACTACATTGTATCTATAATACTGCTACAATGTTACATTTTCACGTGTTACTTTCTGATTCAATCGTAACACAAACAGCGCCGTGCAACAGTGACATCATAAAATTTCTCATCAAGATAGGCCCTTACAAAAGGAAAATAATACTGCACCTGACACCATAATCGCCTAAATGAATCCTGCCTATCTAGATGCAATACCTCCAGAAGTAATGTCCATATTAATGTCAGATCACAGTTGTAGCTACTACTGAAATTAATGTCCGCTGTTTTGTGGTGACCAGGCCGTGCCGGCGTCTGCCCTGCGTCTAGTGACGGATCCAGAATTTTTAGGATGGATGTTTGAACTTCAGAGCTAAGTTGCTTGAATATATCGATACCATAATGAACCATTTCCCCCAAAACAACGATATAACAGTACATGTATATAGATATAATAAAAAAATACATAAATTATATAAATTAATGATTTTTATGAGGTAATAGGCGACATAAGGCGAGTATGATGACATGAATTAAACAACAAATTATAGAGATTAATGACAATTATATAACTTATTGATCCTGTCTTTTTTTGCTCTTTTACCCGTCAGCAAGAACCATGTACCTAAGAGGAAATTGTATGTTCCTTCCATAGAGCAAAATATAGTAAAAATTAGCATGCAAACAAATGTAATAAGGGTCCCACTAACTGCTCATTGCTTAAGGCAAAAACTGCATTTTTATACAGTATCTATTAGAAAAAACGAAGAAAGCAAATTCTAAGCTCCAGAAAGAACCGGAACAGCAGAGTAGAGCAAAGCGGAGAAAGAAAGAAAATAAGTGGAATAGGGTGTAGTACACTTAGATCTAGAGAAAGGACGATAATGATAAGTTGGATGTGTTGCTCAATTCCCGATGTCGCACTCCCTCTTGGCTACCTCGCTGCTCCCTTCCCGCCGCCCACTCGCTACCAATGAGTTCACTGTGCCATCGCTCGCTTGTCCGCAACACCTCTCTGCTCGTCCGCGCTACCACATGCTCACCTTGCACCCCGCGCTGCCTCACGCGTGATTGTCGTCACGTCTTGCTGCCACGTCCACCGGTTGTCACTCGCCTACGCAGTCCGCGTCCACCAGTCTATAAATAATTTAGAAAAATACAAAATAATTTAGAGAAATTACGAAATAACTTAAGATGAAATTGTGTTGATGCAGTCTGATGTGTATAACTGCGTGCACCAGTGCACGATGACGTATACTCGTTGCCTAGTGCCTACTACCTTTCAGCTTGGACACCGCTGTTGCACGCTCCCTCCTAGGCTTGTAGGTGACAGCCGTCACCCGTTTACTCCTTACAGACGTATTATCATCTATTGTGGCTGTGCTCCTTGCGACTGAGGCCAAGCTAGATGCCAAAGTTGCTCTTGCCACTCACCAAGTCGTTTGATGGTCAATTGCCCCTCGATCTCGTGCGCCAGTGCCACTGGGTTTGGCGATTTTGGTATGAATCATGGATCTTGAGAGAGATGTAGAGAGAGGGAGGAAGGGAATAGGTTAAGGTTTGAGAGGTATACAGATGGGCCAATGGACTAATCTTATGAGGGAGCGGATGACTTATTAGGTCGTGCTACTTTAGGTGAATTTGAGAGGTGAGGTGTGGGAATGGGTTAAAAATCAATTGGGGAAGGGGATATGTAGAGTGGGTTGAAATCAATTGGGGGTACAAATATAAAATATTTTGTCTAATTATCAGTATATATGTGTAATATAACTACTAAATATTGGATATTACACGAAAAAATTTGGGTGTTCAGCTGAACACCCTTGAACCATATTGGATCCGCCCGTGCCTACGTCCTCCGGCACGACCGCACGGGACCCGAGTCACAGGGAGCCGGGCAACACCTTCGTGGCTCACGTGGTCACTCGGCGTCGTTTATAGGTGTTTTTGTGATTTATATCTGTTAGTTTATATTTTTAAATTTTAATTGTTCGTAAGAAAGAATAGATAATAGCGACCTTTACGTATAATTTTGATTAATATATTTTAATTGTTTGTAAGAAAAAGTATGACAAGAACCACGACCGCGGTGCCGCATGCCACCGCTGTTAACCGCTACAGCCACAAAAAACACGAGCTCCCTACGCCTACGATCTCTGCACGCGCACCCGCCACACACGCTTGTCTCGTCGCGGCGGCTTTTGGGCTGGCTGCTAGCCTGCTTGCACAGAACGAAGTGCGTCACCTACACTTCCGGCCCAAACCTTCCTGAGCCAGAAATACGCCACGTTCAGCCCGCAAGACACGCTCCGGACTCACAGACCGGTAGGTGCGGTAGCCCGTGCCCCTCCATAGGACGACGGCCGAACCCAGCAGCCGTCCTCCATCTCGCCGCCACGCCGCATCTCCCTTTCCCCTAACCAACTGCTCTTTCGCCGCTCGTCTGGGCGGACTGACACGGCCATCGCCGGCGACCCCGGATACGCGTCTCTCTCTCTCTTCCAACCTTCGCTACGCCATGGATTTGGCATTTTGGCTCGACCGAACGTAGGAGCACGTCCCATTGACTTTGCAGATCTATTTGTAGGCGTGGAAACGGATCGGATACGGTCGAATAGTCTCAAATACGAATACGAATCTATATTTTTAAAACGAATACGAATTCGAATATTTTCAAATACGGATACGAATATTCTCGAATACGAATACGGATATTTTCGAATACGGATTTTCTCGGATACGAATATCGGATAAAACAGATTCCTAACGGTTTTGTCGATTTTTCATCGATTTTGACCATTACCGTTTTAAACCGCCTAAATTCAAGTTTTGAATCACAAAATTTGTACGAATTTTTCATGAGTTCTAGAAACGGATCGAATACGAATCGAATAGTCTCGAATACGGATACGGATACGAATATTCTCGAATACGAATGCGAATACGAATACTCTCAAATACGGATACGAATATTCTCGAATACGAATACGGATATTTTCGAATACGAATTTTGCTTACCATATTCGAATTTATCTCGGATATAAATATCGGAAAAACGAATTATCCATTACCGTTTTCCACCCCTATCTATCTGTAACGTGGGGAGCTCATTGACTTCAGTACATCGCCAATCATATAAAGGATTTACATTTTTAAACAGCGGAGACCTGATTTTCAACTGCTTTGGTGCTTGCGTGAGGGATCCTACAGGGCTACGCTTATTTTCGAAAGGCCTAACATGGTATGGTCTCTATTTTAATGTGTCCATCTCAATTACAAAAAAAGAAGAAAATTCAGCAGAATTTATTGAGGATGAGTAAGAAATTTTGGGATCCTATGGTCACTTTTGTATACTAAATAAAGAGGAATTAAAAGATTTGATTATAAAAGAAACTTAGGTCCTGTTCTTTTCAGCTTTTAAAAGCTGCTTTTCGGCTTTTCTACAGTAACTAGCTTTTAAATAGAATATTTTTTCTAGATAAGATTTACTAGTAATTGTAGTACATACTTTACTGACTTCATTTATAGCGGCAAAAATCGTACGTGAGTTTCTGTCACTCTGCAATCTCTTGTACTAACAGTCCAAAAATCACAAACCGCAGCCAAAAGCCATAAGCCGCAGCCAAAAAGAACATGCCTTTACTTTTCACAGTTCTCTATACACCCTGGAAGAATAAAGATATATCAAGATTTGAAGGAAGGATTCTAGTGAAGTAATATGAAAAACTACTACAGAAAAGGACATCACAGACGGTTCAAAAACGTCATCACAGACGGTTTTGTGAACCGTCTGAATTTATGGTCGATGATAATCGAAGGTTATCACGGGCGATTCGACAAACCGTCATGATATTTCAATATCACGAGCGGTTTTTAACTGAAAACCGCTCGTGATATATCAATATTACTGAGCGGTTTTTAATCGAAAACCGTCGTGATATCGATTATCACGAGCGATTTTTAGTTAAAAACCGTCTCGTGATATTGATATATCACGAGCGGTTTTATTTACAAACCGCTCGTGATATGTCACCTATCATAGACGGCTTGTAACTAAAAACCGCTCTGTGATGTTCTTTTCTACCCTAAATCTATTTACGTTTATTGGCTAGCCTCAGGAAATGCTAGCCATGCCCTCTGAAACAAGCAGATAAACAAGTATATGTATACATACAATTCACATCTCAATTCATTTGATAAACATAAAACATCCAATTCACATCACATTTCATTCACAGACATAAGGCATCTATTTCGCAAATGAATTAATTGAAATGAAATAAAATATCCATTAGCAAATTCACAATTACAGAGTGATAAGAGCAATAAAAAATCATTCTGTGCAGTGGAACTCTCCATCCGATCTTATGACTTTAGTCCACAAAAACCAAATGAACTCTCCTCGAATTTTTGCAAAGTCCAGCTGTTTCAATGCAGATGTAGAGATGGCCACAGCCTGTCAATAGGAATATCAACGCGCATACATATCAAACCTGACATGTATGAAATAAATGTGGGAAGATTGACAAACCTTAGAATTAGTGATCTTGGTGGAATCGAGGAGTAGTCTCATATGGTGGCACACGTAGTATCCACACATGTTACCCGGCTGCTGCTAGTGGCACTGCAAAAAATAGAATGTGTTAAATCAAGAGGCATTACTACTAAGTGTTGTATATGATTAATTAATGTGTAGCTAGCGAATACCCGAAAATTGCGAGAATGTTTCAAGGGTTTGGCCTCTGTCGTCGAGCCACGTGTTTGTTGAACGTATGTGACGAACGACCTTCGTTATTCGAAAAAGATAGATTAGTCATTCAGAAGGAAAGAAAGAGTACAATGTACAATGTACTTACCTATCGAGTATTCGGGCGATAGCTGTGTACTTGGATTTGTTCTTACTTAGAGAATCAAGGTATATAGCCTTGTTCCATTTTGGTATAATTACAATTAAAATCCAATGGAAGTGCTCATTGTATGGCATAAGAACATATTCCTTATCGCGGTGAGCCAGCAGTGCTTTTGTAATATAGTCCTCGACGAAGGATGCATCCTCGTTGATGGTATCAATGGCGACCAAGCGTGGGTCCAGGAAACCAATTGGTGATTTCGATGATCTAGCTTCGGTCAGCATGAATCTATATGTATACACAGAAAAGCAACAAATTGTGACATATGTCGGTATTACGTGAATAGAGACTGTGATTGTACAGACTTACAGCGTCCAGCATCGAACGAGTGAGACGTCGAGAGCGTTGAGCGTGAAAAGACCAAATATATCTTCAAAGGTCACCGCAAAGAAACATTCCTAAGCTTCGTGCAGGAAATCTTCCGGCTTGAATTTGATAGTGATACCTGAGCGCCGTTCTGCCTGTGGCCTATTGGACTGTTCCATATACCAAGTGTGGAATCTTTGGCAACCAAGTCCTAGGTTTAAGAGCTCTTCCGGGAATATCATCGGCTCGCCTAGCATGAATTTGCGGGCCAATGGTAGGTACGGGATATCGTCATCATCCTTCGTCTTTGATTTTCCCTGGCCACTACCTTGACTGTAGGTCGACTTTATGGTAGTCGACTGTAATGATACATACGGTGCAAGTTGCTTTGGCGAGAATAGCACCCGTGGAGATAGCACCGGTTCAGGTGCTCTGCTTCGCACTGCCTTTGTGGAGATAGCACCAGTGCATGTTGCTCTGGTTCGCGCTGCCCTTCTGGTCCTGCCATCGGTGAAGAAGCCTCCAGGGAGATGTCGCATTTGGGCCACTGGATGAATGTTCCAATGGCCTACCCTAGAGTCATGATCTCGTCGTTGGGGGGCTTCGGTAATGGGACGACCTCAAAATTGACATGCACACCATCCACATTAACTTTTGCGAAGCTTGGCGCTAAAGCTTGACCGTGCAGCATGGCCCGATACTGACGGATATGCCCGGTCCCAGCGCGTGCAAGGAGCGGAGGCATATCTCACTTGGAGCCCGCGCCGTGGCTCCTACATAACGATACAGAATTAGCTAGTCGAATAGGCCTATCAATGGAGCAAGCATTCGAGAGATAATAATTATTACCAGGATGTCATCCACAGAAAATCTGGCATCGATTTGCGTTGGATTGGACGCGCAACTACTCGGACGGTTGTGCGGGCTAGCTAGCATAGGAGCGGTGGCGGTGGCCTGCTGACTTTCTGTATGTTTCCGCACATCATCTCTAACTACATGAGCCAGCTCACCTATTAGCTCCGCTCTAAAAGATGCCTTGATCTCTTCTCGTAGCCGTGCATCACGCTCGACTTTGTTTCTCTTCCTGCGCCGATACATGTCGGAGTCATCTTGGAAACCATGTTTCCAAGGAACGTAAAGGCCAAGGCCTCTCGTTCGGCCTGGGTGCTCCTTGTTTCCCAGGGCCGCGGAGAGCATATCATTCTCCCTTGTTCTCTGGAATGATCCTAGGGTAGTTTCAAAACTCAGCTCTTCCTACAAGAGCACGACATGTCATTTCACTTCATACGAAGTTGTGGAGTAATTACAAGCTACGTAGTTCGATCGATATCTTACCAAGCCGGGACATTTGCTTTGTGCGGGGTTTCGAAAGGAGACGTCCCCCGATGTCGTTGTGGATGACCTTGCTCTAATCCAATTTCGAGCGCGCTCATCTGGGATATTGGCAAATGGCGGGGCGATGTCCTGCAGGGCTACCTGACCGTCCTCGCTCCTCCACTGCGGGATTTTACCCGCATACCCAGCTGTGCCAAGTCTGTGGGTGTGTGTGTTTTTTGCTTGGAGGGCCTTGTGCGCCGCACTTGTACTTTTGAAATCTTCGGTCGTCTTCGAAGCCTTGAACTCTTCCCATTGTGGTTCCAGGAATGGGTATTTATGAAAGGGCATTTTGTCCTCCTCCATGTAGCCCTTTACAAGCTTGCTCTTGAAGTTCTTCCATGCTTTGCACGCCCCTAGCAAGGCTTGTCATTGCATGGTGTCTTGATGTTCTTCTGGGATCTCGAACGATGCCAAAATTTCGGTCCACAGCTCACGTTTCCGAGTCACAAGCACGTCCTTCCATGAATTGAATGTGATCTCAATTCATTCTCGTGCAACTATTCCGATCATGCTTTTTCATGCGCTTACTGCTTTGCGAGGAAGGAGAGGGACCCCAGATACATCGACCTGTGTGATGGTAAATCGGCCCTCATGCTTCTTCGATAGCTCTCTTCCTTGGCGTCTTGATGTTGGAGCGGACGCCTCGGCGATGGTGTTGAAGAATGCGCGGATGACATGTTGCTCAATTTGTGGGTCTATTAGGATAAGATACGAAAGTGCCATACCATAAGATAAGAAAGTGCAATATCTATCTATTTCGCTCAATATAGGCGATTACAATACATATATATGTGTATATACATTCATACATATACATATATATACCTACATATATACATATATAATGGTAGCAATATGAAGCAACAAACAACAAGCATCAATAATAGAATCAATAACATTCTAAACATGAATATGTATGCCAAATAATAAACTCGGTCTTTTGAGCTATAGATACAAACTCTACAATCTCAAGATTAAAGTATATTCAGCATGCATGTATTCAGATTGCAGTATTTAAAAAAGCAAGACCAACCAAATTAAATTTGCTCAATAATTTATGTTTCAACTTAACAAATTCCCAACAGATCAACATATGAATATGCTAATATCTGAAACAGCATGAACCGATTGAATGACAGCTATATCCCATAAGCAATCTTGTTTCCAGAGTCACAAGACAACAAGACTCACTGACAAGCATATATATCAAAGTCTAGAGACTGCCTTCCAGAGTCACAAAACAACAATCACCAGAAGAACAGGGGCTAGGGGAGGCGGCGGCGACGACGGGCTCGGGGGGCGCGGGGCTCGGGAGGCGGCGGGGAGGGCTCGAGGAGGCGGCGGCGGGCTCAAGGGAAGCGGCCGGGAGGGCTGGAGGAGGCGGCGGCGGGCTCGAGGAAGCGGCCGGGAGGCTGGAGGAGGCGGCGGCGACGGCTGGAGGGAGGCGGCGGCGACGGCTCGAGGGAAGTGGCCGGGGAGGGCTGGAGGGAGGCGGCGGCGATGGCTGGAGGGAGGTGGCGGCGACGGCTCGAGGGAAGTGGCCGGGGAGGGCTCGAGGGAGGCGGCGACGATGGCTGGAGGGAGGCGGCGGCGAGGGCTCGGGGGAGGCAGATCGGGATTTAGATATAGAATAACTGCAGAATACACGGAAAACCCTAGCCAGAGGGTATATATAGGGGATTATTACAGACGGTTCTACACTTAGAACCGTCTGTGATATCAATATTACAGACGGTTCTAAGTTTAGAACCGTCAGAGATAGTAGGCTTATCACAGACGGTTCTAAGTGTAGAACCGTCTATGATAAGCCTTTGCCCGACTGTAGTCATTCATGATCAACCACCTACTAGCTGCATTCATGATCAACCACCGACCAGCTGCATTCATTTACACATTTTCTCAATCTCAAAATTGACTACATCACACATTTTCTCAATCTGCATTCATATATACAACACCAACCACCAACACAGTGTATTTCTTTACACATTTTCTCAATCTCAAAATTGACTACATCACACATTTTCACATATACATAAATGCAAATTCACAAATACATCACACTGCAGCATTGTTCTATACAAAAATACCAATTCACATATACATCATACGCATGCATTGTTGTATACATAAATGACAATTCACATATACATCACACAAATGCATTGTTATATACATATATGCAAATGCCACTTCAGTCACGTGTTGCAACACCGTGAAATGGGCTTGAGTATACGTGTCCATATCTGGAGTGATTGCTTTCCTTCCGATAGTTCCGAGACCTTTCAGCCTCCCCTCATGACGAGATTGAGGCACACCTATCGGTTGAATCTGAGCTATATAATCGACACAAAACTCAATGACCTCTTCACTTGCATAACCTTCGACGATGCTGCCCTCTGGCTGAGAACGATTCCGTACGTAGGACTTGAGAATTCCCATGAACCTCTCAAATGGGTACATGCTACGTAGGAATACGGGCCCGCACATTTTTATCTCCCACACAACGTGAACAATGAGATAGACCATGATATCGAAAACGAAGGAGGAAATACATTTCAAGATGACATAGAGTCATCACCACCTCGTCTGCAGAGCATCTAGTCCTTCGGGATCGATGACCTTACGAGCAATTGTGTTAAAGAAATAACATAGCCTCATGATTGTCTCTCGGACTTTGATCGGCAAAATATTTCTAATTGCAATAGGGAGCATCATGCCATCGACACATGACAATCATGAGACTTCATGCCATTTAACTTCAAATCTTGCATTGAAACAAGTTTCTTCATGTTGCGGAGTAACTGACGGAACTTTGACACCATGGAAGCACCGCACGATTCTGTTTTCTCGGCCTTGGACAGAGTGTAACATGCGGGGAAGGTACGTTCGTCCTTTATCGGTGCTTGTCGGTGCTAACTCGGGCCGATGTCCATATCAGCCAAGTCAAGCTGTGCGTTGGCGCCGTCCTTTGTTTTATCACGAATGTTCAGTAAGAGACCAATCAAGCTGTTGCATACATTCTTTTCTACGTGCATGACGTCAATGCAGTGTCGAACATCTAGGTACTCCCAATAAGGTAAGTCCCAAAATATTAATCTCTTCTTCCAGGTGTTCTTCTCATGAGCCCTCAATGTATGTCTCTTTCCGAGGACAACATCTAAATCCTTAACCATATCATAAACCTCATGTCCCCTTAAATGCCTTGGAGCTGAACCGTCTTCCTTCTCTCCAGTCAAATTGTTTCTTCATCTTGCGGTATGGGTGAGCCCTCCAGAAGGAACCGCGGCGACGCATGTAGACGGTTTTGCGTGAGTGTCTCAGCCACACACTCTCGGTACCATCTAAACAGTGAGTACAAGCTTTGGCACCTTTTGTACTATGGCCCGATAGGTTACAAAGGGCAGGATAATCATTTATGGTGCAGAACAATAAGGAGCGCAGAGTGAAGTTCTCTCGTTTGTATGCATCCCATACCTGTACCCCTTCATTCCATAGTACTTTTAGATCTTCCACCAACGGTGCTAGGAACACATCAATATCATTTCCAGGTTGTTTTGGCCCTTGGATAAGTATCGACAGCAAAATATACTTTCGCTTCATACACAACCAAGGAGGAAGGTTATAGATGCAGAGAGTCACGGGCCATGTGCTATGTCGGCTACTCATGCTCTTTGAAAGGATTTATTCCATCTGTACTCACCCAAACCTTATATTCCTTGGTTCTGCATTAAGTCTGCAAAACTCCTATCAATGTTTCTCCACTGCGCGGAATCAGCAAGGTGTCTTAGCATTCCATCCTTCTTGCGTTCCTTCGAGTGCCAACGCAGCAGTTTTGCCTCATTTGGATTTGCAAAAAACCTTTTCAAACAGGGAATTATAGGAAAATACCATGCCACCTTAGCAGGAGGTCCTTTCTTCGCCTCTGTTCCCTCGCCATCATCTGATTGATTGTTACGTTTATATCGGGATGCGTTGCACAGCGGACATACATGCATGTTTGCATACTCTTTACGGTAGAGAATACAGTCGTTCGGACATGCATGTATTCTTTCTACTTCCATTCCCAACGAACAAAGAATCTTCTTGGCTTTATACGTGGTTTTAGGCAACTCATTTCCCTCCGGAAGCATGTCCGCTAAAAGACCTAGCAGCGCCGTGAAATTCTTGTCGGACCAACCGTTGCTTGCCTTCAATTTCAACAGTTCAAGCACGGACAACAACCTCGTGTACTTGCAGCATGTGAACAAAGGTTTCTCCAAGTCCTCCATCAAGCCCCGGAATTTAACATACTCTCTCTCATCATAATCCTCTTCTACATCGCGAAGCATCTGATCCAGTTATCATCATGCAACCTATCCGAATCCGAACCACAATCGACATCATCCGCGGCATGTCATTCACTTCACCGGCGATGTCATCCGGCGGCATATCATTCACTTCACCGGTGATGTCATCCGGCAGCATTTGATCATTGACTTCGCCATGACTGGTCCAACATGTATAACCCTTTTTGAAACCCCTCCGAATCAAGTGCGCTTTAATTTGCCCTCGGTTCTTAAACATCTTTAAATTCTCGCAGTCAGTTGCATGGACAGTACATATATTCCACCCCCTTATTCAACATATCCTCCTCGGTAGCTCTTGTAAAAGTAGACACGCCATTAATGTACTCTTCACTCACACGGCTCGTGGTATACATCCAGCTTCGGTCCTACGTTACGTACATTATAACAGCTTAGTATTAAAAATTAAATTAACTAATTATTACTACATATATATATACTGGCTACATGTATTATATTGAGGCTTAATTTGCTACCTCAATTCATATTATAAACACAACAGCTATTATATAACCAACAATTTTGCAAACCATCTTCAATTAATAACACTCACAAATTACTTACATCTAAATTGTAATGCATGCAAAGAAAAAATAAAATTCATTACTGTAACATCCTAAAAATTTAAAATTTGAAAATCTGAATTTCCTGAATTATTTTTGCAATATATTCTATTGGAATTTGGATTTCATGGAGTTTTCCTGAATTTGATTGAGGTTCTAAGAATTGGAGAAATTCATAAAAGACAAAGACAAACATTAGTAATGCCAAAAAGGGACTATGCAAGCAATAGAGAATAAAAATTTAAAATAAGAATCTGAAAAGATGATCCAGTATAAGGAGAAGGAAAACTGAGTTAATAAAATATAGAATTTCATTTTTGAATGATAGTACAAGGGCAACAAAAATAAATAAATAAAACATATGCAATTATATACAAAAGGACTAGTATGGTAAACAAAAGCAAAAAAAATGTGTGTATATATATATATATACACACTTGTACACATGTATAAAAAAAAGAAGTATAGCAATGAAATAAAAAAAAGAACTGCAGCCGGTCCGGCCCAATTCTTCGACCCGCCTCCACTGCACCCTGTCACTGCGCCGCGGCCCCCATCAAATCGCGCCCCGGCTCCCTTCCACGCGGGCCCGTGCCCCCGCCCGCGCTCCCCTCGCTCCACCCGCGTCTCCCTCTGCCGCTGGGCCAGCCCGCGCCTCCCCTCCCTCTCTTTCTTCTCTTCTCCCCCAGTGCGCCCACGCCATTCCTCTCTGCTGCGCCCGACTCCTTTTCTCCGCGTGGCATCCATGCGCCCGCCCTGCCTCCGGTCTCCCTGAGCCGTCGCTTCGCACGGGCGGCGCGCCAGCACACCGCCCCCGGTTTTCACCACCCTGCCCCCGGTACGGCACCACCGCCCACCGATTTTTCCCTCGCCCGTTGCGTCGACTGGCCACGCGGCACCAAAGGTCTGCCCCTGCGCTCACTCTCCTCCCTCCTCCTGCTGCAACGCACGTCACCCGTCCCCGTTCCCCTGTGCGCCAGTCGCCCCCGCGTCACCATGCGCCTGCTCCGCTGCTCGTCGATGCGACCGCGCGGGCAAGGTCCCGAGGCCAGCCTCTCCCGCTTGCCCTTAAGTACCGCCGAGCTCGCCAACGTCTTCCCACGCCCCGCACTTCCTCTCACTCCAAGCAATCGGGGTTTAGCCTCCTCCACCGCCGGCGCCGCCCTTCGTCCCCAATTCCGGCCACCAGGCTTCCCCACTGATTCCCGCCAGGAAACTTCGATTCCGCCCACCGACGCCATCCCCGGAGTGTCGTGAGCTCACCCCCGGCCTTCTCCGCGCCTCCCGAAGACCGTACCTCGCCGGCACCAAGGTCCCTCCCCAAGCCGCCGCCGCCGCACGCCGCCGACCCTGCTCCGGCGCCCCTTGACCCCACCGACACTCTCAGAAGCTTCCGCGTGGCGACGACGTTCCATTTTGGCCCTCCCCGACTCCTCTCTGCCACCCTTCGCCGGCGCCGCCGTCGGCCACCCCGGCCCCCGGGCTTCCTCTGCCTCTGCCCCGCACGCTCTACTTAGCTGCATCCCTTCGCGTTACTCGGTCAGGTAACACCCGAGCCGAGATGGTTAGTCGATCGCGTTCGCTGTGTGCGCCGCGTTCGAATCCCGGGCATAAGCACGGCTAGAATTTCACCCATTTTTGCTAGTAGCTACAGAGAGGATTAGGGAATAATTAAGAAAGAGAATCCAGGAATTAGCCAACAAATAACGCCAGATTAATTGGGGTGTAAATGAGCTTAATAACGTGTAATCATAGATCAAACAACATATGTTAGTAACTAATGTGTTTTGAACACCTATTTCAAAGCTTAACCGTAAAGGGCATATTAAGAAATTAAGTAAAATCTTGTTTAGGTTATGCTCTCATAGAATAACGATTTAGCAAATGAAAACTTTCTATAGAGCAATCATACACCCATGTATTTTAGTAAAAGAGATAGAACTAGCCATCACATAGTTAAAACGTAAATGTTAACACTATGCCCTAGTAACGATGAGAATTCTTTTGTAGACTATAATGCTCAAATTAAATTAGAGTAATATATGATAACTATGTTATCAAGCAATATGTGTGAATACTCTGAGGAAAACGTTTAACTAATAGCCCGAGTAATTAGGGTCACATGAAATGATACATACCAAGTTTTGCCCAGATAGCTAAATTAGAAATGAGGCTAAACCTAATAGTAACCAAAGCATAGATAAAATAATAATGACAGTTGGTATTTAAATTAACATTCCACATAAAATGACTATGGTTAGATACTCAAACCTTAATAAAGATTACACTTCATTATAATGTATGCACTAGCATTTAACATACCGTCGCTAAACAAGTCTCCATAGTATATTTAATTAAGTAGCTATATTAATACATAACCTGCATTTACAAGCTTTGCAGACAAATAAAATTTTAAAAATAAAGTTAAGCTTAATAACAACAAAGGTGCAAATAAAATGGTAATGGTACCACTAATTAAATCTTAACACTAGCTTTAGTATATAATTACATGGAGTATAATCATATATATATATAGCAAGGGACCCGTAAAAATAAACCCTAAATTCAAATTAAACCTTAGCCTAGCTATGAATGAAGATACATAAGATATGATAATGGGATTATTAGAGATTTAAATTCTAATTAGTTACCATATAAGAATAAATATTGAGCCCTTGCTATTCGTCTTAATCTAATTAATAAGTAAAGGCCTACATCAGAGATTATTCTAAAACTTAATAAAGATATCCAAGTGTTATAATACTTTCGACTAAAAGATTTATAGAATAAGTACAGATCTCATCCATCACCCAGTTTGCTTTTACCATAACCTAAGTTACAAGGAATACCTACCACCGGACTACGCACTTCGATACATAAGTCTAACCTAACTCATGGAACTTCCTTGATAAATAACAAAATAATAAAAGAGATTATTAATAAAAGATCAAGTTATCGTATGTTATTACCAACCTTGCCTCAATTCACCGAATCACCCATTAACTCGTAACAAAACTAAATTGAGTTTATTCGGATTTATTTGGATCTTTTTGAGTTATTTGCTTTATTTGGATTCAGTCGTTTGTCACGTAATTAGAAATCGGGAGTCGTGAAGATTCAATGGATCAAGCGAGATCAAGCTCGAAGTGAAGATAGAGACCAAAAGCTCAAGAGAAAGCATTGCGTGAGCTCAAGACAGCGATAAACCGCGCAAAGTAGTCAATACTTTGATCATGTTGAACCTATATTTTATGCAAACTACTTTCGTTTAAATTATCAATTTGCATGCTGTTACTTTATGTGCAAAATATGTTGATTTCAAAACTGTAGCTAAATGCCCATTGCTCAACTTGATTAAGTATTACACCTCTCTTTGGAATATTGCATATGTGAGCCTTGTCGCCTAGTGGAAAATCTTATAATGGTTAGCATTCAAAATAAGTCATTAATTATATGCCATGCTTAGCATTGTTTAGGAACCCGGCAAGAAATTGCCCCAAGTATCACTTTAATCATGAGAATTTGATTCGGCGGTCATGGTGGGAATGAGTGGTATATTTAACATGGTTATTCTATGCTCCCAAAACTCTCAATTTGCTTTAATATCTGAGCGGATGGTTTGGGGGCGGTATGTGGTGTGAAGGAATGCACAAAATTGTGGAGTGTGGTAGAACCGCTCGAGATAATACTAAGGACTGAATCTTGTCATGTCAACCCGTGTAAAGCAGTACAACCACAAGTCGGCAAAGTGTAGGCGGGGTTAACTAATTTGTGTAGCGTCAAGGTGGTTACGTGAAGGTATGACCACGAGCAAAGGAATGGATGCGTAATATTCTCGCCTTTGCCCGTGATGGCTCACGAGGGACCCTTCCCGGCGTATGTGTAATATTACTACGGAAGGTTGACCTTAGCGGCGTAACCACAATGGATTATGCATTGTAAAGGCCTGTGATAGTCTATTCAACCACATGGCTAAGGAATCATGTGGGGTAACGAGTAGATCTATCTCTTGTGGGTAAAGTGTGCAAACTCGCAGAGTCAAAACTATTCGAATAGCCGAGCCCACGGTCATGGGCGGACATGGGAACTTAATCTGGATATAGTTCTTTTAAAAACATTGAAATCGAATGGAAACTTGAAGGGCGAAGGATCGCCTGGTTTGGAATTGTCTGGGTGTCGTCCCAGATGGTAAGTTAAGCGGCTATAACTTATTTGAAGAAATTGCTATATGGTGCGGATGCCATGTAACGGTGGATGGAATCGAATCGATATTAATAATGCATTTCCTTGTACATTATGATTTGTTCCAAAATTGCTAAGTCATAGGGCTTTTAATTAATTGTATTCAAAAGCACTCTACGCAAAATAAAATAGCCCGAGCCTCCCTTTGTTAAGCCATGCATACTATTTATTTGCATTACATGTATTGGCTCGCGAGCACGGGTCGGAGTGCTCATGCTCGCTTTGCGACAAAATTCAGAATCGAGTCAAATCACCTCGCTTCAAAGAACAAGATTGGACAAGCTGGCGAGAAGATGAAGATGTCAAGGGCTAGGTTGCGAACCTCCGCTTGGTGCTGTGGGCATGTCCTGAAGGTCCCACCTGTGCTTCGTTCTTCCGCTGCTGCAATTTAATGATTTCGGCCTAATCGGCCCATGAGTAAGTCTACTATTAAACTTTACGCTTCCGCATGATATGCATTTTGATATTCATTACTGTAACTGTGAGCACTATCTACTGATCCAGGGAATAGTGCAGTAATCACAGAGGAATCCGGATGTTTATATCTGGGCTCCTACAGCGATGGTATCAGAGCATATCGACTGCAGGTCGTGACCTAGTTAGCCTGGTCGATAGTTTCAAAACTAGAATTATTTCTTCAAAATCTATTTCGAAAAATATAAGTTGTAATGCTCAATCTCATCTCTCTTAGATGATTCCCCTTTATCTATATGCTACCCTAGCCATTTTACTTCTGAAGCTCTCTTACCCAAATTCAAAGTGATGAAAATCTAGTACTTCTCTTGTAACCACTCTATGAAAATACGCCTTAGGCCAAGAATTATGAAGCTTACCCTTGAGACCTAATTGTTTTATTCTGGGGTGAAATAATAGTGCGAATTTTGGGTAAATGTATCGGTGGAGTTTAATTGAATAGATTGACCAGACAGATGAATTAAGTAATTCGGGAGAAATAGAAAGTGTGAAAGCGACTAAAGGATTGCACATCGATAAATTGTATCATTCTGGAAGATGTTTACAACAATGGAATAATAGGATATGATCAATAACAGGAAGGACTCACTAAAATTGTGAGAAGTGGGATAACTGACTATCGAGTACAAACTGGATTAAATTATGTTATTCTGGAGGATGCTTACAATAATGAATAAATTCAAGGTTGATAATAAAGATTTAGGATGGTTACTAAATGAGTAATTATGATTTTGAATACAATCTCGGATTATTAGGAAGTCCTGATACACATGACACTGGTGGATTTAAAAGTAATAATGATGGATAATTGAGGAGTAGATATACAATAAAGGTTCAGGTTGATCATTGGAGAAGCAAACTATAGATTTGGATCAGTGACACCAGACTGGATTATTAGGAGTTCACGATATGAAAGTCATCAGTGGATCTAAATAAAGAAAGCTAGATCTTCATAGGATTGGAAAGCTGATAAAATTGGCAATTGATGAACCTAAGATTGGATTTATAAAGATGTGGTGGAAATTCGGGCACATATCGGAATTTGGTAACTTCGATTCGATTAATAGGAATTTTAAATGGAAGATGGCTGTTTATGGTAACCACATAAAGAAGTTGGTGGATTCATGATTGATCATAAGAGGGATAATGATAGTGTGGAGTCTAGGAGAAATAAATTGGTGGAGCGTAATTGAATATACAGGCTAGATAGATGATTTAAATGATTTTTGGAGAATTAGGGAGTGCAAAGGTATTTGCTGGATTATGACACTGATAATTTAAAATTATTGGGAGATGTTGACAATATTGAGATTAATAGGATTTGAACAATTTCTAGATGGATGAATTGAATTTCTGAGAATATTGGAGGAATCATAATAAGTAGTGGATTATAATCTTGATAAGTGTATTCTCGGTGGAGGTATACTAGTAAATTAGTTAGTGATAGATAATGGAAAAGGAGATTGATTATTAGAAAAATGAATTTATGGTTTTTGAATCAATAACAAAAAGGATTGAATATGATTGAAAGTCAAAGATTTATGCGAGACTTAGATAACCATGACTAGGTTAATGAAATGATGGATGATACAATAGGAAGAGTATGATTGGTGGATCGAATACAATAAATAATCTCCTTCGCTGTTTGGAGTCTTAGAGGGCAGTAATACTATGAACAATTAATGAAGAAAGAAAGCTTAAGTGCAGTTTGCAAAAGTGAAGGTTAAATTATAAAGGCCATTGGATTCTAAGCCTTAGGTACAAAAAAAATCATATGGGAGTGAATTGATTCAGTGATGGATAGTTGAACGTTGGAAGAGATTAGGGTACCAAAAAAAATCTGTTTTGCCACAAGGATCATTTATATAAAAAAAATGAGTGCCAAAACCAATGAAACTACCCCAAATACTTTCCACTTCTTTCTATTAATTACAAAAGGAAAATTTTGATCCTTTTCTCATACCCCTACTCCAAATATTAAGGTTAGGAACGTCAAAGATGATCATGAAGATAAGATGGTCTCGTTTTAGGCGGACTGTGCATATGAACCCTGCACCCTCCTATGTGTGCTTCCCGAGTAGACGTTGTATTGTTGCAAGATTCTATTTGGCCCTGTGCACTGCCTCTTGCCCTCGGGCGTCCTATTTCGCAGTCGCAGGAAAAAGCTTGCTTTTAAAAATTTGTGTGGTTTTGTATCACCCCAGCTTCCGGGGTATTTTCCTTTAAAGTTAAATGGGTAAGAACACCTTATCTTTGCGATTTAATCCTCATCTCATGCTATTCCCTCTCACCTTTTCTGAAAGCCCCATCGGATCCAAAGGAACGAAATAACAAGTAACCCCAAACCAGTGCAATCAAGAAGATGTGAAGACTCTGCAACCTTCCAATATTTGAGGAGAACAACATCACTGTGAAGAAGACCACCCGCCAATCTCGTGACGACCAAGACAGCTAGAGTACAATGGATGATTAATGATAATCATCATTTATTTAAGGGGGGTAGCACTATGAGATATAATATCGGCAAAATCAAAGAGCAAGCACCCTGAAGACGACAACCTCTCCAAAAGAATAAAGATCTCCTCCCTCCCTTTTTGCCTCCTTTAAGTGCAGGTCCTCTCCCCTTCTGTCTACCCCTACGGCATAGACCATTGCCACCCACCTATTAGTATGAAAATTCTACAACCATATGTCCAATAGACGATGCAACTACTCCATTCTACGACGACATGAAGACAACAGCGTCAAAGAGCAAGTATTTGGAAGTCTACGACTTATCCGGAAGAACAAGGTTTCTCTCTTCCCTTTTGACTTCTCCACGTGTTAACCCCTAATGTGCAGATCTTAGTCTCCCTGAGGAGTTAGGGAACTATATGTCAAGCAATATCCCGAAACTCATTGCTAGCCAAAATAACCTCGCCTTCTTTCTACTCTACCGGAATCTCGGGGTCGAGATTCATTTAAGGGGGGTAGGTTTGTAACATCCTAAAAATTTAAAATTTGAAAATCTGAATTTCCTGAATTATTTTTGCAATATATTCTATTGGAATTTGGATTTCATGGAGTTTTCCTGAATTTGATTGAGGTTCTAAGAATTGGAGAAATTCATAAAAGACAAAGACAAACATTAGTAATGCCAAAAAGGGACTATGCAAGCAATAGAGAATAAAAATTTAAAATAAGAATCTGAAAAGATGATCCAGTATAAGGAGAAGGAAAACTGAGTTAATAAAATATAGAATTTCATTTTTGAATGATAGTACAAGGGCAACAAAAATAAATAAATAAAACATATGCAATTATATACAAAAGGACTAGTATGGTAAACAAAAGCAAAAAAATGTGTGTATATATATATATACACACTTGTACACATGTATAAACAAAAAAAAAAGAAATATAGCAATGAAATAAAAAAAAAAGAACTGCAGCCGGTCCGGCCCAATTCTTCGACCCGCCTCCATCGCACCTGTCCACTGCGCTGCGCCCCATCAAATCGCGCCCCGGCTCCCTTCCACGCGGGCCCGTGCCCCCGCCCGCGCTCCCCTCGCTCCACCCGCGTCTCCCTCTGCCGCTGGGCCAGCCCGCGCCTCCCCTCCCTCTCTTTCTTCTCTTCTCCCCCAGTGCGCCCACGCCATTCCTCTCTGCTGCGCCCGACTCCTTTTCTCCGCGTGGCATCCATGCGCCCGCCCTGCCTCCGGTCTCCCTGAGCCGTCGCCTCGCACGGGCGGCGCGCCAAAGACACCGCCCGGTTTCCACCACCTCGCCCCGTGCACGCACCACCGCCACCGATTTTCCCTCGCCGTTGCGTCCGATCGCCACGCGGCACCAAAGGTCTGCCCCTGCGCTCACTCTCCTCCCTCCTCCTGCTGCAACGCACGTCACCCGTCCCCGTTCCCCTGTGCGCCAGTCGCCCCCGCGTCACCATGCGCCTGCTCCGCTGCTCGTCGATGCGACCGCGCGGGCAAGGTCCCGAGGCCAGCCTCTCCCGCTTGCCCTTAAGTACCGCCGAGCTCGCCAACGTCTTCCCCACGCCCCGCACTTCCTCTCACTCCAAGCAATCGGGGTTTAGCCTCCTCCACCGCCGGCGCCGCCCTTCGTCCCCAATTCCGGCCACCAGGCTTCCCCACTGATTCCCGCCGGGAAACTTCGATTCCGCCCACCGACGCCATCCCCGGAGTGTCGTGAGCTCACCCCCGGCCTTCTCCGCGCCTCCCGAAGACCGTACCTCGCCGGCACCAAGGTCCCTCCCCAAGCCGCCGCCGCCGCACGCCGCCGACCCTGCTCCGGCGCCCCTTGACCCCACCGACACTCTCAGAAGCTTCCGCGTGGCGACGACGTTCCATTTTGGCCCTCCCCGACTCCTCTCTGGCCACCCTTCGCCGGCGCCGCCGTCGGCCACCCCCGCCCCCGGGCTTCCTCTGCCTCTGCCCCGCACGCTCTACTCAGCTGCATCCCTTCGCGTTACTCGGTCAGGTAACACCCGAGCCGAGATGGTTAGTCGACTGCGCGTTCGCCTGTGCCGCCCGCGTTCGAATCCCCGGGCCGCAAGCACAGCTAGAATTTCACCCATTTTTGCTAGTAGCTACAGTAGAGGGATTAGGGAATAATTAAGAAAGAGAATCCAGGAATTAGCCAACAAATAACGCCAGTTAATTGGGGGTGTAAATGAGCTTAATAACTGTGTAATCATAGATCAAACAACATATGTTAGTAACTAATGTGTTTTGAACACCTATTTCAAAGCTTAACCGTAAAGGGCATATTAAGAAATTAAGTAAAATCTTGTTTAGGTTATGCTCTCATAGAATAACGATTTAGCAAATGAAAACTTTCTATAGAGCAATCATACACCCATGTATTTTAGTAAAAGTGATAGAACTAGCCATCACATAGTTAAAACGTAAATGTTAACACTATGCCCTAGTAACGATGAGAATTCTTTTGTAGACTATAATGCTCAAATTAAATTAGAGTAATATATGATAACTATGTTATCAAGCAATATGTGTGAATACTCTGAGGAAAACGTTTAACTAATAGCCCGAGTAATTAGGGTCACATGAAATGATACATACCAAGTTTTGCCCAGATAGCTAAATTAGAAATGAGGCTAAACCTAATAGTAACCAAAGCATAGATAAAATAATAATGACAGTTGGTATTTAAATTAACATTCCACATAAAATGACTATGGTTAGATACTCAAACCTTAATAAAGATTACACTTCATTATAATGTATGCACTAGCATTTAACATACCGTCGCTAAACAAGTCTCCATAGTATATTTAATTAAGTAGCTATATTAATACATAACCCTGTACGACAAGCTTTGCCAGACAAATAAAATTTTAAAAATAAAGTTAAGCTTAATAACAACAAAGGTGCAAATAAAATGGTAATGGTACCACTAATTAAATCTTAACACTAGCTTTAGTATATAATTACATGGAGTATAACTGCATATATATATAGCAAGCCGGGACCCGTAAAAATAAACCCTAAATTCAAATTAAACCTTAGCCTAGCTATGAATGAAGATACATAAGATATGATAATGGGATTATTAGAGATTTAAATTCTAATTAGTTACCATATAAGAATAAATATTGAGCCCTTGCTATTCGTCTTAATCTAATTAATAAGTAAAGGCCTACATCAGAGATTATTCTAAAACTTAATAAAGATATCCAAGTGTTATAATACTTTCGACTAAAAGATTTATAGAATAAGTACAGATCTCATCCATCAGTCCAGTTTGCTTTTACCATAACCTAAGTTACAAGGAATACCTACCCAGCCAGACTCGCACTTCGATACATAAGTCTAACCTAACTCATGGAACTTCCTTGATAAATAACAAAATAATAAAAAGAGATTATTAATAAAAAGATCAAGTTATCGTATGTTATTACCAACCTTGCCTCAATTCACCGAATCACCCATTAACTCGTAACAAAACTAAATTGAGTTTATTCGGATTTATTTGGATCTTTTTGAGTTATTTGCTTTATTTGGATTCAGTCGTTTGTCACGTAATTAGAAATCGGGAGTCGTGAAGATTCAATGGATCAAGCGAGATCAAGCTCGAAGTGAAGATAGAGACCAAAAGCTCAAGAGAAAGCATTGCGTGAGCTCAAGACAGCGGTAAACCGCGCCAGGCGAGTCAATACTTTGATCATGTTGAACCTACATTTTATGCAAACTACTTTCGTTTAAATTATCAATTTGCATGCTGTTACTTTATGTGCAAAATATGTTGATTTCAAAACTGTAGCTAAATGCCCATTGCTCAACTTGATTAAGTATTACACCTCTCTTTGGAATATTGCATATGTGAGCCTTGTCGCCTAGTGGAAAATCTTATAATGGTTAGCATTCAAAAATAAGTCATTAATTATATGCCATGCTTAGCATTGTTTAGGAACCCGGGGCAAGAAATTGCCCCAAGTATCACTTTTAATCATGAGAATTTGATTCGGGCAGTCATGGTGGGAATGACTGGTATATTTAACATGGTTATTCTATGCTCCCAAAACTCTCAATTTGCTTTAATATCTGAGCGGATGGTTTGGGGGCCGGTATGTGGTGTGAAGGAATGCACAAAATTGTGGAGTGTGGTAGAACCGCTCAGATAATACTAAGGACTGAATCTTGTCATGTCAACCCGTGTAAAACAGTACAACCACAAGCTGGCAAAGTGTAGGCAGGGTTAACTAATTTGTGTAGCGTCAAGGTGGTTACGTGAAGGTATGACCACGAGCAAAGGAATGGATGCGTAATATTCCTCGCCTTTGCCCGTGATGGCTCACGAGGGACCCTTCCCGGCGTATGTGTAATATTACTACAGAAGGTTGACCTTAGCGGGCGTAACCACAATGGATTATGCATTGTAAAGGCCCTGTGATAGTCTATTCAACCACATGGCTAAGGAATCATGTGGGGTAACGAGTAGATCTATCTCTTGTGGGTAAAGTGTGCAAACTCTGCAGAGTCAAAACTATTCGAATAGCCGAGCCCACGGTCATGGGCAGACATGGGAACTTAACTGGATATAGTTCTGTTTTAAAAACATTGAAATCGGAATGGAAACTTGAAGGCGAAGGACCGCCTGGTTTGGAATTGTCTGGTGTCGTCCCGATGGTAAGTTAAGCGGCTATAACGTCAAGAAATTGCTATATGGTGCGGATGCCATGTAACGGTGGATGGAATCTGAATCGATATTAATAATGCATTTCCTTGTACATTATGATTTGTTCCAAAATTGCTAAGTCATAGGGCTTTTAATTAATTGTATTCAAAAGCACTCTACGCAAAATAAAATAGCCCGAGCCTCCCTTTGTTAAGCCATGCATACTATTTATTTGCATTACGTGTATTGGCTCGCGAGCACGGGTCGGAGTGCTCATGCTCGCTTTGCGACAAAATTCAGAATCGAGTCAAATCACCTCGCTTCAAAGAACAAGATTGGACAAGCTGGCCGAGAAGATGAAGATGTCAAGGGCTAGGTCGCGAACCTCCGGTTGGTGCACTGTGGGCATGTCCCAAGGTCCCACCTGTGTGCTTCGTTCTTCCGCTGCTGCAATTTAATGATTTCGGTCTAATCGGCCCATGAGTAAGTCTACTATTAAACTTTACGCTTCCGCATGATATGCATTTTGATATTCATTACTGTAACTGTGAGCACTATCTACTGATCCAGGGAATAGTGCAGTAATCACAGAGGAATCCGGATGTTTATATCTGGGCTCCTACAATTACTAACCATATCTAGAGCAACCAAGAAAGTATAAATCTTCAAAGCTCAATATCTGCCTCCTTCCACCAAATTAACTGGCCTGAAATCGCCAAGCTTGCCTCCTGAGCGAAAGAGTAAAGCACCAGCTAGATCTGGATCGAAATGAAGACAGATGTGGTCAGAGCAGCGCAATAAATGCCTACTGCCATTATCACAGACGGTCTTTAATAAAAAACCGGTCTGTGAATTATCATAGATGGTTTTTTGTTAAAAACCGTCTGTGATAACCACTTATCGTAGACGGTTCATCGGTAAGAACCGTCTGTGATACTCGTTTTCCCCGACGCCGCCAACACAGACGGTGTCCAAATTAAAACCGTCTGTGTTAGTGTTGTTCACAGACGGTTTTGTTAAACCGTCTGTGATTGGCCGTCTAGTATTAGCCTTTCTGTAGTAGTGTTAAAGAAATCTCAGAATACATAGCACGCTGTGACATGTGCTAGAAAATAAAGAAAGACCATCAAAATCTACCATGATTGTCACAATCATTACCAGCCTGGAATGGAAATGGGAGAACATTGGTATAAATTTTTATTATAGGACTCCAAATAGATATGATAAGGATATGAGGCTATGAGTGATCGTAGATCGATTTACTAAAGTAGCATATTCCCAATCGGTTAAGCAAACCAATGGAAAAGATAAAGTTAGCAGAACTATGTCTAACCAAAGTTGTAGTATTATAAAAAATTTCGGAGGGAATCGTCTCAAACCAAGGAGCATAAGTCACATTTATACCTTGGGAAAAACTTCATGAAGCCATGGGAACCCGGATATAACCAAAAAGGACAATGGACCAATAGAAGCACCAGTTAACAAATACTACGTAAAGCTCACCCTGAATGACGAACAAAACTTAACGAAAGGAATCAGAACTGTAACGAAATTTGTTTCTCATCCCATTCTTTTACCTAGGTGAATCTCGAGGACGAGATTCTTTTTGAGGAGGGTAGGTTGAAAAGGTTCAAATTTTAATCTTTTCTTTGACTGAGACTCCCATTTTAAGAGCCCGTTCTTTTTCGTCCTAACTCCGATTGAGCCCATTCAAATTTCTAAATTCATAAAAAATTCTCCTTTATCCATTTATGCCCTCAATTTAATATTTGGTATTTAGTTCAATTTATTTTGAATTTATTTGAGTTTGGTGGGTTATTTTCACGTGTAGACTACGACGATTCCGAAGAATTCCTCGACGATGGTTCACACCCATTTGAGGAGCAAGGCAAGTCACACTCCTTGATCATGTTGATCCTAGTTTGTGAAATAAAATTATGTTGTTTTAAATTATTATGCATGCATATTTTTATTCACTGTATTTCAATTCAGTTTTAAATTTAGTTAATACGTGTTTGTTATTACCTCCATTGACATTGCAAATCCTTATACCTTGTCACTCCAGAATAAAACTCTAGTTAGTATACTAGTATTGGCTAGAGAAGTTTTATATTAAATGCTTAGACCTGCTTAGACATAATCTTGTTTTGGGATACCTTTTCACATGAAACGATAAAGTTTTCAAATGTATTCTTGACTTCGGAGAGTCAAGAAGGATTATGAAATATTTTAAAATAAAATATAAAATCTGGTTTAAACTTAGGCTAATGGTTAGGTGGTGGGTGCAGGCATGCACTGTTCTTTAGAGACAAAGTGTTGATTGTCGGGTATAGGGGGTATGTGGTTGAGCCTAAGTCAATTAAGGACCGGTCAGTGAGCTAATATTGCAAAGCCCTATCGTACTACCACAAGGCTCGTATGTGACAGTTCTAGCTGATTAATTTGTGGGTCCCAACCTGAGTCATGTCGTAGGTTGAAAGTGAGTGTGGCGTAGGCCATGAGAAGTCTCATTGGCTCAAGAGGGGGTCCCGGTCTGGTGGATTCATTACTGGGGTGAAACCTTAGTATTGGTTTGTCCAGGTTGAAGGCTTTGCATTGTAAAGACTTTGTCATGATCTCTCCGCCGCACACATAAGGAAGTGTGTTAATCGCATGGTAATATGAGATAATCATGTCTTGTGGGTAAAGCTATACAACCTCTACAGAGTGTATAATCTATCCTAGATTGCCGTGCCCACGGTCATAGGCATGCTGAGTAAAATTTTTTCACCGCCGCATTTGGGAAAGAAAATGTCACCAGTGAGCTGTGGGGCACGGGAGGCTAATTGCTTTGGGTGGAAGAGAGAGCGAAGTGTAGCGAAGCGACCAGGAGTGAGGGCTGGGCTTTATAGCCACGGAAAAGGCAGCAGCAGCAGAGGAGCCGTTGGCCAGTCGTGTCCACGGCATGGCGGCGGCACTGCTACAGCGTTGGCGACGCGACTGCGGCTGGTATGGGTGTGATTGCACAGTGGTTGTGTTAGCGTAGTTAGCGACGCTCTAGCCAAGGCGGATGCGATGGGGCAGAAAACTGTAGGCGACAACAGCTCAACCGAAGCGCTGACCAGGGCGATGCGACGGCGGTCATTGTGCGGCGGCACTGGGGTGATCATCAGTAGTGTGGGCGCGAGGCAGGCAGCGACCAACGGAGCTCATGAGGTGGCGGTGAGGAACGAGTGGCGACGGAGCAAGCGAGGTTAAGCGAAGCGAGGCTTCGGCACTGTCGAAGTGAACGGAGGGGGAAGGGAGAAGAAAACGGGCCAGCCTGGGCCGGCTCGACCAGGCCAAGTGTATATATATATATTATTTATTTATATGTATATATATTCACATGTGTATGCTTATCCATTTACATATATTTATTTACTTGTTTACTTATTTTCTTATATCTATTTATTTATTATAGTATATGTTTATGTATGCATATTTATTCACCCCTTTTATTTATTATTAACTTTATTATTACTACTATTATGAGTACTAGGCCCAAATTGAAATTTCAAATTTGGTTCAAATCTTTACCCTTCTCATTTTTGATGGATCATCTTTTCAGATTTGATTTCAAATTAAAAATTTTCTATTATTTTCACATTTCCTTCATGACTTTGCATTTGTTGCATTTTTCATGATTTTCTTCATTTGTTGGAACCTCAACCACAAATTCAAAGGAACACCACTAAAATCCAAATATCAAGAAAATATATTTCAAAATAATTCAAGGGCTACACATTTCCCGCATTCAAATATTCAGGATGTTACATGGCCCAACTTGAGCAACCCTGTCGACGTCACTCCGAGAGTCGACAAGGTATGACCGCATCTAGTCGTTCACCAAACTTGCCTCGTAGGAGTCGGTACGGTGACGGGCCACGTCACACCCTCGATCGTAATGCAGCTAGAAGAGAATGCCCCGGGTTGCTTCGGATCGGCAAGTCGACACTCGGCCACCACTTCGGGCAAGGAACCTACAGCAGTAGATGGACTACGAGAGTCTTTCTTGAGTGGACAAGAGCTATTATAGGTTTGGTCCGCTTACCGTCGGGCAGCACTGAGTGCGTTCACCTGGCGATGCCAACTACCCATTTCCACAAAGGAGACATCAGGAGATCGTGGCCGGATGTTGAGCATTCATGACTGAGCTCTGAGTAGTGTGCTGGCCACCGCGGTTCCGACCAGTGAGCATGAAGAAATTCAATGGGTCTTAGAATCAAATTGAGTTCCTTCAGATTTATACAACTGCGGTCTGGGCAACAGGAGGAGGTGAGCACATCATGGACAACTATCTTTTGACGGTGCTCAAAGGATTTGCTCGATCCTAGTTGCTCAACCAACCCTTCGAGTCGATCTACTCGTGGCAACACCTCTACGACCTTCTCATCACCAACTTACAGGGTACATACAATCGCCCTAGAAAGGAGGACGACCTCCATCGAATGCACCAATGTAGCGATGAGACCCTACAACAATTCATTTAGTATTTTTAGTCAGGTTTGAAATTCAATTATGGAGATTTCTAACACTTGTATTATTAGGGCATTCAGGCAGGGGTCCGCAACCAGAGATTCACAAAGGACATCGCCCTGAACTCTCCAACCACCATCGCCAAGCTCTTCGAGATGGTTGGCTAGTATGCAACTGCTACCGAAGTGGTCGGATGGACCAGGAGCATCAACCATGCCGGCCATCGTTCCAAAGAGTAAGGTGATGGTGGCAATAGGAAATGAAAGGCCAAGAAATCCGGAGACAAGGCAAAGTGCCACAAGCTTCCTGCCACAAGATCGAAGGAGGTCTTGGCTGTGGACGATAAGGAGCCACGTGACTCCAAACAATACTCCAACCGGGGCAAAGGCAAGGCAGCCGAGCAGAAGGAAAACAAGCCTAGATGGTGCCCTCTTCACAAGAAAGAGGGGAACGATCTTCGCAATTGCCGAGTTTTCTAGTGGAAACTCGAGGATTACTACTCAAGGAAGGACCCACTTCTAGCAATTGAGGAGTTGGGGCAATCTAGTGGTCAAAAGCACTTGGACGAGAATGAGGGCATGCCATTCTAGGACCCGAAGCACACCATCGAGCATATTTATGGAGGTTTTTCTGTGTACAGGTCCAAGAGATAGTATAAGGCTGTCAAACGTGAGGTAAACTCTATCGACCCTTCCCTTGCCAATTATATGCCTAAGTGGTCAGAAGTCACCATCTCTTTCAAGAAGGGTGATTGTTCGAACCCTTCGACTCGACTTGGTCAATTTCCAATCGTGGTCGAGCCTACCATCAATAACTGTGATTTATAGTTTACAGTTATAGAGTTGATTTACAGCTTACGGTTCATGAAATCGATTAAGTTGCTAAGATGATATTACTGTTTTATCGTGTGCTTGCTGAGTTTTCGGACTCACCCTTGCTTTTTTGTTGCTTTTTAGGAATCCGGTGAAAGCGACATACATGGGCGGGGATAGCACAGTTATTTCACGTGTAACAGTAATTCACATATCATCTATAGTTGACATACTTAGCCATGAATGGTTTGAGTACCTTCTTAGTAATTAGCAAATTTATACCTCTGCTGCGCTTAGTGTCAAGCGTACCCGTTTTTGTTGTTTGGTTGATGTTTAAATAAAAGAATTGCTTCGCAAGACCAGCGGCAAAAGTTGGAGTTAGTAACATTATAGGGTAGGTGGTAGCACTTTGGGCTCAGGAAGGGGCCGGGGTGTTACAAGTTTAATATTTTTCTACTGCAAAAAAATACTAAAAGGTTTCTCAATTCTGTGATGACTTCTATATACTTTTCCTTTGACTAGCCCTGCTCGAAAGAGCTTTTTTGAGTGGCTTATGGCTGAAAAGCACTGTAGCTGGCTGAAAAAACACTGTAAATGACGGAGGCTTATTTAGCATAATTAAATTTTAAAAATAAAAAAATATTTTAGCCTATCATGTATAATGCAAACAAATACGAGAAAAAAAGAACCGGCAAAAAAGCTCAAAAAAACCAAAAGTACAGAAAAAGATGAAATTTATGAATTGTGTAAAATAAGCCAGAAGCCAGAGGCTCAAGCCGAAATGAGCAGGGTAAATCTTTCTCTTTTGTAGTCCTGTTGTCTGTGAGAAGATCAAAGCAGAAGGTGGTCTAGAACTGCTTGTAAACATAGTGAAGGATCCAAATACCCCAGTAGAACAACTGGAGAAGGTCATGAGCTTTTACATGACCTGTTTTTACTTTGGTAGCGCAATGTTGTCATGGTCAAGTACTAACTGGACAGTTTTGATGCAGATAATTAATACACTTTCTCGAATATTTGACACGGGGATCAGCATGATAGCTGAGGTGAGTTAGGCTTTTACATGTGTCAATGGTATTTTATTGTGTTTTTCCTAACCTGATTGCAATGTTGTGAACTTATCAGCCCGATAGCCATGCTAGTAATGTGTCTGAGGCTGTAGCGAATGCTAAGGGTGCTCAGGGTGGCATAGATGGTGGACTCAATGGAACTTCCCACACATTTTTTAAACAAGAGGAGATGGCTAGGTTCGTTACAGCCTTGTTACATGTCTGAACATTATTTGCTTCAATGAAGTTAACAAAAAATCTGTTAGTTCTTTCTCTATCCGTCAATAAATGATATTTTAGCTTCTCGCACACATATTAAGAATTGGTATAAGATCATTATCCTATCCATATTATATTTGCCCCTATACTACTATATTACTCCTAATAATTGAGGTCAAGTATTGGGGCATTGAAAAGAAAATGGACTGTGTGTATGCTTTGGTACAGTTAATTAATGTCCTACTATTGATTAATAATTACTCCGTACAACTATTTTAGCACTTTAAATCATGTCATTACTCCTGCTCAATACACAGGGGTGATTCGGGCAAATTTCACCTTGAAATCCTATAACAAGAGCTATTTAGGAACAATAATCTCTTAGTACTGAAATAATTCTTACGTACGGATGGAATACTGGTGAAAAAGTTCCTTCCCTTGAGGGAAAATTTGGAATTCATATCATACCAGGCTGTTTTTAAAAGGACTAAGGAAAAAGAGTTTATATTCTTCTTTCTGTCTTTATCCGAGTTGATTATTTTAGAACATCGATAGATTTGAGTTCATGAATTACAGGAGTTTCAGAAAAGCAGTTCAATGACTGATTAGACTGCCTTCTATAGCTGTGTGTTTTGTTGCAGTTAATGTAATTCAGCACTTTATCTAAATGCTTGTGAGTTGTGACCTGATGCTGTGTTTAAATGGATCACCGGACTTGATTGAATAATTCTTTTCCAAAAAGTATATACACACAAGTGATTTTATCATCTGTGGTGAGCCTACTGACATTTGTTCAGCGTTTGTGTTTTTTAGAACAGCGTACTGATGTGATTCTTATAATGTTCGTAGTGAGTCAATCATCGACTTCGATGTCATCTCACGCTACCAAAGTTTTGAAGGAAACATCTCCAAGTTTGCAAGCAAAAGTCGCTTCTGTATTGGAGCGTTTAGCAGCTTCCGAACAGCATGCCACTGCGATGACTGCTGCTTGCACTGGGTCAGTAATTGAAGCTGTTCTCGAAATGGGGGTTATTCATGGTAAATGGTTTGGTTCATTTTTCTGTAAAAAATACAGATGCACACATGAGTCTTTGGCTTATTTCTATATCACAAAATGGTTTTGTTTCGAGTATTATTTGATAAAATATAGCCTGTAACCAAGAGTTATTTGCTAGGTGCAGCATACTGACATTTCTGATTATATACGTCAATAAAGTTGTAGATAGGCAAGGTGTTTAAATAGAAAAATAGCCTATCAGTGTAATAACCCTCAACAAAAGAATATGAAGTGAAAGAAAGTATCAAAATTTAAAGAGGTTTTATTGGTTCATTTGAAAATTCTAATGCATAAATCGGCTTAAGTTTGTTTTCACACCAAGCCTAAATTGCGGTAGATTCATTTTGGAATCACGGAGATCAACTGTTCAAATTTATCAAGTACTTACATGAAGCTTGGACTGCCCGTCTGAAGTTCCTTTTTTTATTGGGAGTTCTTGTGTTTTTCTGGGGTAATTGAAGAAGGCCTTTCAGTCAAGGCTACAACCCAGACATACCTACATCGTAGTCATCCTGCACAATTTGTTTTGGCATAGTGATGTAGTCTTTTACTTTCCATTCATTAGTGCTATATGGTAGATAAAACATGGAATTACATGATGTGTAGTAAATACACTTGGCAGAGGTAACATTTGACTAAGCATGATGCTACTGATGTCTAATCTACTGAAGTTTTCACTTGAAAGTTTTTTCACGAGTAGCATTATTGTAAGCCATCTGTTTTAGTATGCATGCTTGAAAGTGATGCTATACTGATTTTTTTATGCTATCTAATAGGGACAATTGGCGATCCTGAAAACCTTAATGAGCTTCCTACTCTTGTCATTGAAGAAGTCAGTCAGGCTGTATCTGCAACTGTGAGGTTGATCACAAAATTACTGAACTTTGATCTTTTTGTTCGCAGCATAAGTACTGAGAAATTTATTGCTGTTGAGAAGAATGCTCAAGTCCAGTATTCCCCTACAGTCAAAGGACTGGCTCGCAGCATGCCTCCTTAAGCTAGAACCAAGGGCTGGCTTATCAGGAGATCAAACTTTCAGTAGTGTAGATATGGAGATAACTATCTACGAGACTATTCCTAGGCTAGTTGAGCAGATGATGACCTCATTTTCTTTTAAAAATAAAAGAAATGCTGTAATAGAGTTGAGGAAGATAATATCTGGAGGTGTGATGGAATACACAAGAGCAGTTGCTGCAGCTGGAGGAATTTTTACACTTGTTACAATGATTGAAGAGGGTGATGGAGATGAATTGAAAGCTAGTCTAGCTGTTTTGTATAATCTGAGCATGGATCCAGATAATCACCCAGCAATAATTGCTGCTGGAGCAGTGCCGCTGTTGAAACGGATTGTTCTTGCGGAAAGCCCACACTGGAATCGTGCTCTTCAGTTGTTGAGAACATTGCCTGTCTGACAACATGACAGCCAATGACCAGTTCTCAGTACACTTTTTAAACTGCGCTTATTGCGCTGACAGGTATGTTGTTAAGTTCTTGACCTGTTTCTGTCAACGCGTTTTATCCAAAAGGCTGGTCGCTGCTGCAAGAATGTAGCTACAGTTAACACAGCAAAAACAAATCGCCACAGCCGGCCAGACTGCCTTACAAAGGCCGATCAGACCGCTGGGGCCTATCGGACCGTCGACTCTATGGCAGTCTAATCGTTGGTCCGAACACTTAACTACACCATAAAACACTCTTTCTTGAATTTCAGTTAAATTCTATTTAGTTATAGCTTTAGTTTCTAATTCTAGTGGCACTAAGTACAAACTCATCCCCAAATCAGATTACGTAAGTGTTTAGTGTTCAATTTTCTAAAAGATCATGGCAGGTCTAACCGCTAGCCCCATAGCGGTCTGACTGCCGGTCTAACCACTTAACTACACCAAAAACCACCCTATCTAGAATTTTGGTTAAATTCTATATAGTTTTAGTTCCAATTTTCAATTCTAGTGGCACTAAATGTAAACTTATTTCTAAATAAGTATACACAAGTATTTGGTGTTCAATTTTCCAAAACATCATACTTGATCTAACCGCTAGCCCCATGGTAGTTAGACCGCTGACCATCAGTCGGTCTGACCATGAGCCACAGGTCAATCAGACTGCTGAACCCTAATAGCATCTAAAAACTAAACTTTTGAGACATCTGCAAAATTCAAATTTAACTCAATCAAAGCATAAATTGTTCATCACAACATATTTTAGATCTAGTACATGATCTCGCATAAACTGATTGACACGGTAGAAGTTCCCTCTGTTGCTAGTGACGTTAATCAGTGATGATATAATTTTTTCTTTTAAATTTAATTACGAAGAGGAACTAATAGGATCTATAGTATATTTTTAGGTACTATAATATAAAAAACTAAAATTCTAAACTTATAAACTCTGCGCTGTGTGTTTTGTCCTATGGAACAGAGGACACGTACGTGTTCTAGTTCGTAGGTTGTCCTGGCGAGGGACAGCACATGTGACCTCGTGATATCTCTAACCTGGCTCACATGACCGTCGAATTCTTTTTTGCTCCACGGATTGTCAGGCCTTCCATTCTACTCCATGCTAGCAAGTCTGATGAGGGACCTGAGAAGGTTAAGATAACGTTACTAAGAACCATTATTAAATTTATAGAATTAGAATTTAAATTTAATAAATTTATATTTTATCAAGTTTATTGTCAACAAACTGATATGAGCCTTGGCTAACTACCGGTCTGACTATTGGTTTATTGCCGATCAGACCGCGTAGACTTTTAATGGCGGTTACAATTGTTTAGAACAGATGTTTTACGCTGGGTATGATCGATCTGATCAGTCTCTAGTTGGCGTTCTGATCGGTCTTGAAAAATTGGTTCTATGATTTTGAGAAATTGATTTTTGATGATTTTAATTATGATTGGTCAGTGTAGTTATGCCGCATGAAGCATATTTTAGCTAATATGGATTAAGTTGTGAAGAATTTGTACATGAAAATGATTTCTATTTCTTTGGATGTGCAGAAAGGTTTGGAGTCAATTATAATTAACGGTGAGAATCGGACTAAACTCATGTAAGAGCTAAGGCCCATAATGGTTAAGAATACCAGGTGAGATGGTTGAACTCAAGCATGTCACAAGAAAAGTGAAAAATTTTGAAGTGGAGATTTGAGCGATAGGTTGCACCTATTGGCTTGGTTCAAGTGAGGTGTGACACAGTAAAACTGAAACATGATAGGCTTACCAATACATTGCAATCCATTAGTGCACCTACACATTGTGAGCATAGTGATTACTTGCAATGGAAAATGGAGACCAAGTCAAGGCAAGATTATTTTGGTAATTTACCAAATGCTAAATACTACGTTGGATCAAAATTGCGGTGCTTAGGAAAGTGGTTTAGATAAAAAGATATTAAGAAGATCAAGTGGATCAAATACTAAGGATTTAGTAGATTTAGGTTCATGTGCTTTGAAAAGCGTATATGAGTTAAGTGTCAGTAAAATCCGTGTTGTATGGGGTTAATAGGTTCCTGAATATGTAGTAGATAATATCTATTAAGGTTAGATGCAGACTAGTTACCATATCTATTTAATGGATTAGGATAAAATCTTGCAAACTAACCATCCAACCATCTAATATTATAATCTTGTGTTATAGGGTTAGGGTAAGAGAAGAGTAAGTGTTGCGGTGTGCTCTCTTGTCTTCAAAGTAGAATGGTTGTAAAATCTTTATCCTCAAGTAGCAATATATCAAGTTTGTTCATCACTCATGATGTTTCCTTATTTTGTTGATTTGCTTTTGTTTTGTTGGTTTTGATCTCTTCTCTCCCGTTCTTAATCTTGTTGTATTCCAAGGACGTTAGGTGATGAAGATGACTCTGGATGATTAAATCCCATCCATCAGACACTAGGTCTTGAAAGATTTTGAAGTTGTCCAGTTTTGGTTTAATATTGAAGTTTCTTGATTTTAAGATTTTTGCTTTGAATCTTTGGAAGATTTTACTTACTGTGATACGTGGAAATATATCTAGAGCTATCTTGGCCATCTTCTACCCATGAGCAAGTCATATATAGTTTTCGATTTTTGCCCAGTTATGGTGCAACTTTGCTTATTCTTGAGAAAGGTAGGAACTTTTATGAGGATTCCAGCGATCCTTGGAATAGGTTTCTAAGATCCTAAGAAAGGTATGTGCAAAATATCATCTCATTTAGTTATGGATTTTGAGAGTTGCATCAAAAGTGGTTGGACTCGGGCTAATTTTTTTGGGACAGGGGATCGGTCAGATCGTTCCTGGGCCCGGTCATACTGGTTGCTATCTTTCAAATCACTAGTTTTCCTCTGGTTAGATCGCTAGGGCACCGCCGGTCAGACAACACCTTAATGGCTAGTCAGACCGCTCTACTGCAAAGCTTGACTCTTTGATTTTTGAGATTGTTGCTTTGCTTTTGCCTTCTAATTTTGATCTTTATAGATCTGTAGCTAAAGAATTTGAGAACACTCAGGGAAAAAATATGTGAGGCACTATTCATCTCTTCTGGTGCCATTACAGTTCTACACCTACTAAAACTGTGAGAGGAAGTACTTCTCACATTCAACATTTCCCATTAATTGTGTTTAATTTTGTTCTTCGATTCCCTCACCAATATGCAGTTATATTTTGTACTCAACTGTGGTATTGTAGCAAATACATTTTCAGACAATATATCTGTGAGATGCTTCGATGATCTCCCCGGTTCCTTTTTCATGTGCCCCCGCCAATTTCCTCCTCTACCATACGCGGGCACCATTTCTGATGTGCTCGTTTGTGTTTCATTCTCTCTCTCTCACACACACACATAAATAATAGGTCGTAACTAAATGCGATTTGACCTTACTGTTATAAGGTAAGAATTCTAAGATCCATACTTGTCTGCTTATAAAAAAAAATCATTTTCTGGTGTAATTGTAACTCTATGGTAGCATTTGGGAAGCTCAAGCTCTGCATGGCACACGTCCTGGATGATACTACTACCAGATATGAGAGCAATTGGTGCTGCTTCTACATTACTGTCTGCATTTGCCAAGCCTGGGACCTGGAGCTGGCAAAAATTGAATGGAGTGTATGCATGCACTGTGCTGGCGATGCTACAGTGGTTATCAAATCTCTTAGCTGTTTCTTGTGCGATCTCGATGTCTAGTGCAGTGAGTGCAGCCGTGGTCCCGGCGACGCTCACTGCCACGGAGACCTCAGCAGATGCATGGACTAGGACCGACCCACACGTGCAGGCCTTCAATTATGAGCGAGCTAGGCAGTCTTTTCTTTTGACTTCACCCCCTGCTTTCACTTTGTTTCCTCTTGCCTCTCTTTGTGGGCGAGGATCCGCTGCAGCTGGGATGCAACTACAATTTATGAGGTATATATTTTTCACGCTCAAACGGGTTAGGATCGTGCATTTGTATGTTAAATCTTTGACTTTCTCATCATGAAATCGATGGTTTAGATCTAAAGATGATCTACCTTTCGATTTTACTATGGAGATTGGTCCAAGATATATAAGGATATTGGACATTCGATCCAATGGCTTGCGCAATTACGCCGTGGTAAGTTGTAACTCGGCTAGCCACAAGGGATCTGAAGTCTTTTTTCTTTACGCCCTTCGGTTCTGTTGCTTTGAAATTCAGAGATGCCTGTGCAATGCCTTCCTTTTTCCAAAGCAGCTAGCTCTGCAGAAGGCATCCATTCGCTCACTCATGGCAGCACAACTTTGCCAAACGACATACATACAGTGCAGAAGATCGCATGATGAAAGTAAATAGTACGAAATGGTACTAACAGATACAACTACATATAAAATTGAAAAAAAGTCTAAAGAGACAGCGTACCTGGGTCGATGGAGTGAGCAGGTGGCCATGCCCTGCTGCCAGTGGAGCATGCAGCAGCAAGGAACGTACCACGAAACTGCAGCGCTGTCAGATCAAGTGCTTCATGGAGTACTATAGGTGAGTTATTTTCGAATACTTTCAGTGGCTCTACTTTTTAGGTTTTGTATGTTAGTTTATTATAATTAATAATTTTTATCTGTATTTTTGATATATCAGCGGACTATGAAAATACTTATGTGAGCAGTGTATACAATTTTGAGCTCAAGAAATCATTTGAAGAATTCACTTCAAGAAGCCACTCCTTTTTTTTTCGACATTCAAATAAATCAAAAGCTAAAAGTATAAAAGAACAAAGCCCTTAATGACTTATGGCTGTGGCTAATAGTTTTTGGGTCTAACGTGAGCGCTTGTGCGAACGAACTAAATGCCAGTGAATCAATTTTAAAAGACTGTTTCGATAAGCTGTTTTAAAAATGCAATGAAAAAATTATTCTATTTATTTATTTATTTATTTAAAGAAAGTTATAAATTAAAAAGAAGAGAGCCTATGTAATATCACATACGAGTTACGCGTAGTACTTGGAAACAAACTAAGCGAGATGAATTGCGTAAGCTAGTGTAGTATGAACGAACTTTAAACATAGTCCTAGCCTTGCTAGTACAGCGTGCACAAGAAACAATAGTGCCAAGAATGCAGAGTTTTAAATTGTTACTGGCATTGATCGGATCAGTTGATGCTAGCTTGGTTGGTTCCTGCATGAAGATCCGTGTGTGAAATTTCGCCGGTCTATGGTCTTAATTACTGCCATCTCTGATGAACAACAACTGTCGGCAGCTCAGATCGATCAGAGCACACAATTGTTTTCTTTGGTTCACACTCCTATGGGCTATGGAGGATCAGGGGCTTAAAAACTTGGAAATTCAGACCAAACAACCGTGTGATGAGGATGGGTTTTGATTAGTTGATCACCAACCGACACTTGTGCTATGACCAATTAATATTTACATGGACAAAGTATTTTACTAATTAATTTCCTCCACCGATCAATATGCATGTGTGCTTGTACAGGAGTAGTGTTTATATGTTTTCCATAAAACTAAATCGAACAAATCTAAACCGGAATTATTAGTTGGCGGAGTAGTATGTATTTGGTTGTACATTAACACCTAAGAACTTGTTTGGAATGCAAGTGTTCAATAGCAATTTCTTAATAATTTTAAACGAAATAGCACAACTCTTACAAGAATCCTGAGAAAATTTGGCTTTCCCAACAGTGGCATTACTATGCTTTAAATTAAGATTGTGCAAATTAACACTAACATCATTTTCATGATTAAATGGAAAAGTCCCAACGACTATTTTCCATTAGGGTTCTTTACTTATAAAGATATCTTGTAGGTTCCCTCCCTTGTGTTATATAAGTTAACAAGAGATACTTTTGTGCTTCTATGTATGCAAATACACAATAACTAGGTATATATGTTGTGCAAAAAAAATTTCTAAAAAAAGTGGGGCCCCGTCACCCCATGTGACTCTACCCTCTCTCTAGAAATCTAGATAACACGAGGATAGGATGAATGATTATATATAATGAACTGATTAGAGAGAATATTTTTGGCTCTTTTGAAGCGCAAACCTTTCTTTGGATGTTACGTTGTTAATTGTCAACGTTGGAAAAAAAAAAGGAAAAGGAGACAGGATAAGCTTTTTACACTGAGCAGGAATCATATAAAACTACACGCGGTGGCGGAAACCAGAACAAATCAACACTTTCATTTTCCTCTACTAATTTCAAATGAATTTGCATGTTGCAACAAGTAGGGCCCTGTTTGCAACAGAAAATTTCATAGGATTCCTACATATATTATATGTTTCGTATAAAATTCCTTGCAAAATTCATATGAAAATCAAATGTTCCAAACAAGCCTTGCAAGTATAGATGGCATATCTATTACTCCTTCCCATTCACCTCGTTCGTCTATAGCCTCGGAAATCTCTGTTTTAAATGGCTTGTCTATTGAGGAAATAAAGAGTACTCTTTATTCCATTTAAATGTTTTGAAAAAGGTTAAATAATTTTAATATGGCATTTAATAATGATAAGTATGCTCATTTCTCATCTGTCTTTTTAGATTTAGTGTTTTTCTTTATTCTATATGTATGACGTATAAATATATATTATGAGACTGAGAGAGTTACAATGTTGTACCGCAATTAGGGACCAATAAAACACTGTATATGTATGCGTTCGTGCACACGTGTGCGCGCATGCACACGTACGCATCGTTGCGCATTGCACGTACTACGAACAAGATGCGTGCTGCAACCTTGGATCGAGCCCCCAATTGTACCATGCCGCCAAATCAATAATTGACGTCTACAGGGCAACCCTCCTCTCGTAGGCTCACTATACGCATCGACGAGTCAGGTCGCTCTCATGAATTATCATCGCTGGCCTGCGCGCCGTCCCATCGGGATCGATGGCATATAATAATTATGTGTAGGCCTAGTCATCTCACGTCGCTGTCCTGCATGTACGTGCGTGAGTACCCGTTTCCTGGGCACACATATGCTTATTGGGTGAGGTTTTTTCTCGCCCCGTTTTTAGTTTTTGACTTATAAGTTTTGAATTTTAACTATTTATAAGAGATAGTATATAAAGAAAAATAGTTATATATAATTTTAACTAATATAGCTGAATTTGGTATAATATCTATTACAATATATATGTAAATCCCACTTCGAAAAGATGCACCGTTTAAAAGCTACTTACTTAGCATGAAGTAATAAGTAAAGTCTGAGCCTGGCCAAACCCACCCAATACCATATGGAAATGGTGGGCCTATTTTTTCTACTGTCTATAGTGTTTAGCTGTGGCTAATAGTTTTTGTCAGTGTTTTTTTAAGATGGCACTGGACGGTGTACATGTTTTTGGGTTCGGAAAATCTTTTGGAGAATCTGCTTTAAGAAGATGTCCTATTTGTTTCGATTTTTGGAGAAGCCAAATGCCAAAATGAACGAAGCCAAAAATATGTGGCACGAGTTTTTTAAGTCCGTAGAATTTATGATCTTTAGATTTGCTTGAAGATTCCTACACTGGGGCAGCATCTTCTTTGTCTCTATCGAGCGTTGGCACCGATGAAGCCGCGTTCAAGCATGCACGAGCGCCGCAACCACTGAATGACCCTTCACCGCATACCCCTTCGACGAATGCACACTCCGCTAAATGACCCCTTTTTCCTTATATTAGGGAGACGCGCTGTAGGCGTCACTACCCATCGCCTCCACCGATGGCAAGGGAAGGAGGAAGAGGTGTGGGGAAGCACACCAAAGATGGAGAAGAAAGTGTGGTGTGGGAGGAAGAGCATAGTCATAGAGGAGCACAAAGAGCCATCATGTGGGATGCACGATGGAGCTCCAGTGGTGCTCACCTGCCCTGATGGTGGGCGGCGTGAAGACTGTGATGGTGGGCAGGCGGTGATGCTAGGCTTTTATGCATCATTGAATCTTGAGCTGGATCGAGAGGAAAGGAGGGGATGAAGTAAGTATTGGAGAAGTAGGAGAAGCGCAACTTTCAGATCTTTATCCTACGAAGGAAAAATCACTGATTTTAACCCATAAAAATAGGTGAATGTTTCAACATAGTTACATATACCATAAGTATTATCATAACTTTGTTACCGCTAGATAAGGGGACTGGAATTCACTTTGCATGCATGGCCCTCTTGTTCAGGTGACCCTTCTCCACTTAATGAGAAATCCGTATGAGATCGATCGAACAATGGATGAGCCATTGCTATATACCTAATTAAGCCGAGTTAATGTCTAACCAGCTACATCCAGTGCACCTTGACCGCTAAATGGCTACAATACCGTGTTAAACAGAACATATCCTTAACTATCTCTAATTTCCTTGTATAGTTGGTTAGAGATAGAAACAAACATTAGAGATAGTATTTGTATCAAATCCTGATTTGTTGTACTGCCGATTTGTATAGTTTCCGATATTGTTGGATGTACTATTCACCATCTAGCTTTTGTCCAGTAATATATATTCAGGTCTTACGACCTGATTTTGGTAGTGCAAGTTCATCAAACAATCTCCTCTAGTGTTTTTTTAAATGGTATCATTGCACCTCTTCTTTTCACATCATGTCTCTCCAATCTAGCCAATCTTCCAACATCTCTACTGTATTTGGTTTGATAAACTCTACTACTACCAGGCTTTTTCCATCATTCAGTCATTTGAGCAAACGTCAAGTTGAGTTGAGAGAATTACCTCCTTTGGAAGATGCAGATTATGCCCTATCTTCGAGGGCAACAGATCATCGATTTTGTTGATGGTTTGGCTGTTCCTATGTTCAAGACAATCATGAAGACCACTGAAGAAGGAGCCCTGTAGGTGGAAAATCTTGATAATCTAGTATGGCTTCAAAAGGATCAAATTATTGTCAGCACTCTCTTGTCATCTCTCTCTCCAGAACTGCTGAGTCAAGTTTTGCTCCTAACCAGTGCTGCCAAGGTGTGGATTGTGTGGAACAAATGTTTTCATCACAGTCCCAAGCAAGAATCATGCAAGTATGCATGCAACCTGCAAATACACACGAGAAAGATCTTACTGATGTCGAGTAATACACCAAGATGAAAGCATTGGTGAAGAACATGGTGAAGAACTCATCTCCTACATCCGTGCTGGACTTGACTCGGATTATAATTCTATGACTACACGGCTTGATCCAGTAGTCTCAATGACTTATATGCTCATCTCTTGGCCTTTGAGATGAGGCTGGACCTCCAGAATTTCATGGCGCGCTTCTCCAACTCCTCGACACATGTCTCCATCCCCTCTGCAAATGTTGCTTCGCGAGGGTACAGCGGAGGAGACCGAGGATGCAACTGTGGCCATGATGGAGGCTGTGGATATGGAGATGTATGTAGAAGGCAGAGCTTGATAGGAGGAAACAACAAGCCAATCTACGAAGTGTGCGGAAAGGTTGGGCATGTCGCACTAAAGTGCTATCATCGGTTTGATAATTTGTATTAAGTGGAAGACAACACCAACAGAGTGGCAGTAGCACCTTTATCTTATACGACATTGATACCAATTGGTACATCGATTTGGGCTCTACTGAACATATCATGAGTGAGATTGATATACTGACAATGCATAAGAAGTACAATGGCTGTGATCTGGTACAAACTGCAAACGACACATATATGCACATTAGTCATATTGATCATTCTACTATTCATACCTCAAATCAAAATTTACATCTCAACAATGTTCTTCACGTTTCGAAAACCAGTAAAAATCTTCTTTCAGTTCATCACCTTGTTTCTTCACATTTTGAATGCTAGTAAAAATCTTCTTTCAGTTCATCGCCTTGTTTCTAATAATGATGACATTGCTAAATTTCACCCTAATTATTTTTTGATAAAGGATTAGGAAATGAGGAGAACTCTTCTTCATGGGAGAAGTGATGGTGGTCTGTACCCCTTGTTTCAGCCAACTCCTTTCCAAGAAAGCATGTCTTCATAGCATCTAAACCTACTCCCGAGAGATGACATAGTCGTTTGGGGTACCTATCCTTCTTCATAGTCTAGAAAGTCCTTAGTTCCAATAGTCTTCCTTGCTGTAGTTTAGCAAATAATTTGTTGGTCTGTGATGCTTGTCGATGGGCCAAAAGTCATCAACTTCCTTATTCTCGCTCAAATAGTGTTTCTTCTACTCCTTTAGAACTTGTATTTTCTGATTTATGGGAGCTTGCTCCCACCTCAGTTGGAGGATACAACTATTATTTGAGTTTTATCGACGAATTTAGCAAATTCATGTGGATCTATCTCCTCAAAACTACAGCAGAAGTCTTTCAAACTTTTATGCATTTTCAACAACATTCTGAATGATTACTTAATAAAAATTATTCGCATGCAAACAGAATAGGGAGGTGAGTATCAAAAGTTAAATACCTTTTTTTTTAGAAATTTGTATTGCTCATCAAGTCTCCTGTCCTCACACACAAAAACAAAATGGGTCAACCAAGCGAAAACATTGCCATATTGTTGAAGTTGGCTTAGCCCTTCTTGCTTATTCCTCCATGCCTCTCAAGTTTTGGGATGAAGCATTTCTTATAGCCAGTTTTCTTATTAATAGGTTGTCTAGTAAAGTTATCTACTATTCTACTCCAATAGAGCATCTACTAGGGAGAAAACCAGACTACTCCTTCTTAAAGGTCTTTGGTTGTGCTTATTGCCCAAACTTATGACCATACAATGATCGCAAACTTCAGTTTCACTCCAAACAATGTGTCTTTGTTGGCTACAATTCTGTTCACAAGGGATATAAGTGTCTCCATATTTCTACGAGTTACATCTGTATTTCTTGAGATGTGGTGTTTGGTGAGGATGTCTTTCCTTTTGCTAGCCTCAATCCATTTGCTGGCCGGAGGCTTCTTGTTCAGTAGCTCTTTCTTCCACCTTTGCCTTCTGATCTTACTCTAAATTCTGATCATGGGGGTGACAGTAATGGTCCATTGTCTAATGTTTTTCCTATTGATGTTGTTCATGTTTAGAATTTTTCAGACGCTATACAAGACCTTCAGACTGAAACTGATGAAGCTCTCAACTAGTCTGCAGATTCTGCACCACTGTCAGTAATAGAAGCTGAAGCTGTTCACAATCATACTATTGTCGGCAATAGCGAATCACGTGTGCTACTTGTAACACCCCAGAAACCACATTATCCCAGGATGCTACTAAACTACACATACGACCCGCTGGATTACAAGAAAATCCGGCAGCACCTCCCTAGAAACAAAAGGCTACGCGGAAGCATGACAACACATTAATTAATAGGGGATAGTAAAACAATATAAGAGCATAAAACTACGCAATAACATCATTTAGCAACCTAGCTTTGAATGTTCAACCTCGCTAATGCCAACCACGATCTAGCATCATTAAGATACAGTGCTCACCGACAGAGAGAAAGAAATGCTTTAAGAATTAAATCCTCTAACTTATTACAGCAAAACACATGAAGACTTGTGTAATAGTGTCATGCTACTCTACCTTTTACAAACATGCTCAAGGATCACCTGGGAGAGGGAATATAGGGGTGAGATGAAATCTCAGCAAACAAACTATTTAACAAATAAATTAAACTACAGATGATTAAACATCAAATTAATGACATTAACAATTAATTCTCAACATCCACACTGTAGCCTCATTCAATATCCAAAATCACAATTACTACCAATAGCAACCACAAGAAAAATACCCCATTCCACAAGTGACCTCACGAACCCATTCCTCTACTCACACCAACGACAATCACCAGATATTACCTCATGCCACAAGTGAGTCTTACGAGCCCATTCCTCTACTCACACCAATGGCAACCACACGATATTACCTTATGCCACAAGTGACTTTCACGAGCCAATTCCTCTATTCACACCAACGGCAACCATAAGATATTACCTTATGCTACAAGTGACTCTCATGAGCCAATACCTTTTAAAACCTCATAATAAGGTTTATCCTCATGAAATGCGTATGTATGCAAATGATCCACTGAACTCTTATCTGGCAACGTAAGAGTGTACATCGTACTACGGCAATGTATGATGATGTACCGATATGGTTGCGGCAAGGTGCGGTGACATAGCTTCAATGCAAATGACACGCTACAACATGCATGATATGGCCACGATTGATTCATTAGGAAAATAACCACATGGACAACAATATATAAAATAAGACATATAGCGCAATAGGGCATCTTTATTTAAAGGTGAATTAATTACCAAACATCAACAATTACGGTGGAGGTAGCAAATTTAATAAGTTAAACTATAGCAACTTACTTGCCTCTACCAAAGGGGCGAAGGGCTCAAGCACAGTCAAAAGCGAAGCCACCTGTTCACAAGTCACCACTCAGCACAAAACCTCAATATAACATTCATAACTAAAAGGTAAAGCACCACTACGCTTGAAACCCAACAACTCTCTCTCAAACTGCCGTTCCGACGTTCAGCTTACTGCAGCAGCGTTGCCTGTCTTTTGTATCTTTTTATCCACTAAACAGACCATAGAAACAAATAGCATTTTTGAAATCTATAGAACAAAAGCTACAACTTTCACGAGACATCACAATTTTATTCTGCTATTAAAAGGGTGTAATCTACAATGGAAAGCAGAGGACATAATCTGCCTCTAAGTTCTGACCAACGATCTTCTACAAACCACCACCGACAGTACACTACTCTAAAAATTGTAAAATTTTACTAGAGGCTAAAATAAAAAGTAATCTACAACTTTTGTTATTTTGAGAAAATTCATAAAAATCATTAGTGCCTCTGAATCTGCCCACGAATAGAAATTGAATCCTGAAACCAACTCTGCTACACAGCAGATTTCCAACCTCTATTGCACCCTATCCACTTGTCTACAAATTATGAATAAAATATAAAAACTAGGTCTTGGAGTCCTCTACGACTCTAATATTCATGGGTTCTACATAAAAAATGTCTTCTATTTTTAATGTTTTAATTCTCACTTACTGCCCAACCTGAATGATCAGACCGCACAACAGCAAGCAACACTCATAACTCCTAAACCGTTCATCGGAATGATGTGAATGATAACTCTACAGAAAGATAATGAAGTCATATACAAATCTCTAGGAGGTGAAATCCTAGATTTTACATGAAAGTTCTCGTAATCTGTAGAAAATAGCAGACAACACAGATCAAACTATTAATCGAAATATGGCCCGATCAGGAAAATGCTAAGAACAAAAGGGGTAGGAAATTGTTGTTTACCCTTGGAGACCACAAAAAGAACCTTTGAACACCAGAACAAATCGCCCTACTCCTATTCTTCTCCTCCTTCCTCTTCCTCCTTCTCTTCCTCTTCTTCCTTCTCTTCCTCTTCTTCCTTCTTTTCCTCTTCTTCCTCTCTTCCTCTTATTCTTTCCAGCAGGGGGAGCAGCAGGGTGCAAGGGGGAAAAAGAGAGGGGCACAGGGGGAAGAGAGGGTGGCAGCCACAAGGGGAAAGGGTGGCCTAGGGTTTGGAGAAAAGGGGGGCGGCTTGGCCTAAGGGGCCGACCTGGGCCCTAGGTGGGAGATGGGAGGTCTAGCCTCCCTCTCTAGACAGCCTCCCAACCCTCCTCTTTCTCTCTTTTTTAGACAAATCCGCAACCCACGCCCACCTTCATGATTCAACAGAAGATAAAGAAATCTTCGCGAATTCATTAAATACTTCTGGCAATGCTGAATTAATGTCTAGGGCATTACATTCTTCCTTCCTAAAAAGGATTTGTCCCCGAATCTAACACCTCAGAACCATGAAATAGGAGTACGACAAAGGAGGTAGCAACAAAGATAAACAACAACTACGAGTACACACCAGTCTCGAAGAGCTCGGGGTACTTCTTCCGCATCTGATCCTCAAGTTCCCACGTCGCCTCCTGCTCGGACCGATCCATCCAGAGGACCTTCACGTACCTAATGGTCCTCTTCCTCATGACCCACTCCAATGAGTCCAAGATATCCATTGGTCAACACTTCATGGTGAGATCCTGCTCCATAGTGACCACTTGTAGATCAATCTTGTGCTTGGGGTCCCGCAAATACTTCCTTAGCATAGGCACATGAAAGACATTGTGCACTCTACTCATCTAGCCTGGCAACTTTAGACGATAGGTTTCGTTGAATTTCCTGTACCTTCTCTGTAGTTTACTAAACAAAGTCTGGGCCAAGCAAAGACCTCTCGCCCACAGCATCCGAAGAAAGAGGCGAAACACATCTCCGGCCATACAAAGCCTCAAAAGGAGCTATGTTGATACTCGCCTGATAACTATTGTTATAAGCAAACTTTGCCAATGCCAGATGGTCCTCCCAACTGCCCTTCCAGGATAGAACACAAGCACAAAGCATATCCTCTAGAGTCTGAATGGTCCACTTTGACTGACCATCTATCTGAGGGTGAAAAGCGATGCTAAGAGAAACTGTCATGCCCAATGCAGCCTAAAGACATTGATAAAAATTGGAGATGAACTTGGTGTCCCTGTCAGAAACAATGGACTTGGGCACATCATGCAATCTCACCACCTCTCTGATATACAACGGAGCTAAATCTTGAGCTGTGTTGGTCGTCTTCATCAAAATGAAATGTGCGGACTTGGTAAGCCTATCCATAACAACCCAAATAGCATCCTGATCACGAGGTGAGCACGACAAACCAACCATGAAGTCCATAGTGATATGCTCCCACTTCCACTCAAGAATCTCCAAAGGCTGCAACAAATAAGTAGACCGCTTATGCTCCACCTTCACCTGCTGACATACGACACAAGATGCAACATATTTAGCAATGTCCACCGTCATCTGTTTCCACCAGAAGACCTATTTCAAGTCATGATACATCTTGATCTCACCCGGATGTACAGAATACGGAGTCCGGTGAGCCTCATGAAGGATATCTGACATCACCTCTGATTTCTGTGGTACATAGATTTGGACTCTGAAACAAACTGCACTACTCTCATCCACGCTAAAGTCTCAAGAATGACCCTCTAAGATCCTCTACCGTACCTCCGAAAGAAGCCGATCGTGTTGCTGAGCCTCACGAACATGCTCGAGTATGGCAGACTGGATAATCATCTGCATCTCTACCTGAGCAACGCCAGCAAAATAAAAGGGATACTCATCCACTCAAACTCTGAGATCAAAGACATCACCATCTGAAGAACTCCTGTCCTACTCAAAGTATTAGCCACCATATTAGCCTTACCAGGATGATACCGGATTGTCAAATCATAATCTTTGATCAACTCCAACCACCTCCATTGCCTCAATTCAGCTCTCGCTGAGTGAAGATGTACTTAAGTCTCTTATGATAAGTAAAGATATCACACGACTCCCTATACAGATAGTGCCTCCATGACTTCAAAGCAAAGACAACTGCTGCCAACTCGAGATCATGAGTAGGATAGTTCTGCTCATGAGTCTTCAACTATTTGGAAGCATAAGCAATAACTCGGCCCTCTTGCATCAGCACACAAGTAATAACTCGGCCCACCTAGACCAATTACAAGAGCACGTGCCAAGAAACTACAGGATTAGGTGAACTTGCATCTTATTGAGCATATCATTAATGTTAACAAGAATTTTATACTACCTAAATCTTGTGATTTACTTGTGCTTAGGTATTTGGATCAATATGATGCACAAGAGGAAGGAGAAGAAGAGCTATGACATTATTGTGAGTTAATGCCAAAAGGGAGGCCATCGGTAGAGGATTCCAAGTCTCGCTCAAAGAAAAGGCACGTTCAAACCAGTCCAAATGACTTTAATGATGTTCGGACCGTCCGATCAGTTTTGGACTGCTCGGCCACTTTGGTAACGTTCAAACCAGTCCGAACGACTTCGGCGACGTCCAGACCGTCCGATCACCCTCGGATGCACTCGAACCACCCAATCAGACTCGGTGACATTCAGACCAGTCCAATTGGCCTCGATAACATTCAGACCATCAAAGATTATGAGTACTCAGCGTACTCAAAGAGCAAAGAAGACACAAATACCATAGAAGACTCAAGCACTAGGGAGGCTTACGAGTACCATAGCAATGGAGGTTGAAGTCTTTGAGTACGATCAAGTGGTCATAACCATCAAGTTCTGTAGCACTCGAGAAGTTACTGTAGCACTCGAGAAGTTACTGTAGCAAATGAAGTTTTACGACTACAACGCGTGGTCGTAGCCATTGCGTGGTCATAGACAACGCGTGGTAGTATCCAACGCGTGGTTGTAATCAACATCTGGTATCAAAACAATGTGACAACTGTAAATTTTAATTTCCATTTTGTGTGATTTCAGGTCTAATACGATATAGAGTTGAGTTGTACCTGAGTAGGGGTCTTGTGGACTTTCTCAAGGGCTATATAAGCCTTGTAATATGTAACCTTTGAGGCAGATCACAAAAAACCAATCTATTATGTTTAGAGAGCAATATACTTCTTTTTCCTAGGGTTTCGCATATGATTGCTACTTAGAGGGGAATTGGGCATTCTCAACCCCGTTATTCTTGTGATACCTTGTGATTTGCAGGAGTGGTGCACATTTACTTGTGTGGTTAGGTAGACAAGAGCATGTGCTTGGGTGAATTCTTTTGTCGTAGGTTGCTGTTCTAACAGTGGTTGTCACCATCGGTTCGTCAGGTTGCATGGATCCAAGTTATCATCATTGATATTACATTGTGAAGATCGGACATCCCCCATATCATCTTGGAATCATAGCACGGTTGACACGGTAGGATCAACTTACCCGTAGTTTGATTTAATTTTTTATCCTATACACAAAAACAAGAAAAATCTAAACCCTAGCTTGTGCATATGTTATTTTTGTGAGTTTTGTTAAGTTTTCATCCATTAGAATTTTTTTTAGGTGCTGATTATCGTGTTCCTTTGCGTCGCTTAATCGTTATGTCATTTCCTTTGTGCCATCTGAATCATGTTTTCAAAATTTTGTTTTGCTCGGCTAGAAACTTTCCTTCGCATCTAGCTCCACATGCAGGAGTTGGATAGGGAACCTGCTATCCAAAAACTTGCATCCACATTGGTAACTCTAGCAGCCGGACCCATTGCTTACTTGAGATCCTTGCTTAAATCCTTTGATATTTGAGACTAGCTGTTGAATATTGCAACTAGGGCTATTCATTAAATTAATTTTTACACTTGCTGATTATTTTGGACTTGTACAACAAGAGGGGAAGCTAAACTTAGTTTGGCTAAAAGAGAAAAAGAAAGAAAGAAAGCAAAGAGGCACCGATATAAAACAAGAGCCTCAATGAAAAAAGTAAGAAAAGAAAAGAGAGCTTTTGGCCGAATTGGGGTTATCCAATTCATGCTCATAATTTTTAGATTGTGTATTTTATTTCTTGAGCAATCTTGTGCTCTTATATTTCATATTATTGCAGTTGTCTAGCGTCTTTCCTAGTACTTGGTGCAAAATGAGCTATTTAATCATCAATTTCAGATCACATCTATTTAGCTTATTCCTTTATTTGCATTGAGTCATATTGGTCTTTGCGTGTGCTTTCATATACTTCACTTAAAACTATTGGATCAACACTTAGACAAAGTATTCTAGCTTAGATTATTACTTAACTTTATAATATCTAGAATTTCATATTGCATATATAGGTAAATATTTTTCCATCCAAGCTCCACAAATAAGCCATTGTTTAACAGTGTTTATGCAATTGAATTCACTTAATCTATCACTTTGTGTCGTCTACCGTCACCAAAGTGCGTGCAGCTCTTCAATTCTATCAAAGACTATGATAGGAATTTATAATAGGTAAGAGAATATCAGATTGCATATATAGGTAAGAGAAGGTAAGGTTGAGTGAATTTCACAAATAAAACTTCCCACATCCACATACATAGCTTTTCTTGTTATTTGCACTAACTATGGCAGGAAAAGAAGGAGAACAAGCATATGTTACACCAATTGACCTTGAGAAGCTCGCAAATAATTTTAACATTTAGTTGAATGACAACATGAGTGTCTTGAGGAGGAAGATACTAGAGAAGCTTCGCAAAGAGTGGGGCTCAGTTGGCATCCATGAAGGAGGTGTTGAGCTTTATGAGACCAATGAGGAGAGGGTTGCACGGTTCGTAAGAGAAGCTCAAGCAAATCGAGCCACTACCAACGCAGTTCGACCACCCCTTCCCGAGCATGAGGGAGGTGTTTTCAGTGCTAACCATGGCCAAGGGAGAGGCCGTAGCCATGGGCACGATGGTGCCACCCACATTGATGACTTCGACGAAGACTTTTGGCTACACCACAATGACAATTATCAACGTTACGACCATTGTCATGATGACCCACATGTGGAGGAGAAATTTGGGAAACTCAAATTCACTATTCCCAAATTTGAAGACGCTTCCGATCCAGATGCATATCTCACATGGGAGCTCAAGGTAGATAAGATTTTCTAGATGCACAATTATTCGGAGGAGAAGAAACTATACATGGTGTCACTTGAGTTTGATGGATATGCGTTGATCTAGTAGGAGCAAGTGTTGAAATAAAGAGAAGAAAATAGGGAATCTCCAATTGCATCATGGGCTGAAATGAAGCGAGGGCTGAAAGCACGTTTTGTTCCTAACACTTACAAATGTGATCTTTTTGATAAACTGCAGAACTTGAGATAGGGAGGCCATTCGGTGGAGGAATACTACAAGGATATGGAGCAAGCTATAATTAGGGCACATGTGCACTGTTTGGCCTGAATAAAAATATTAAATGCACAGTGCAATATTAGCCCTACAACACTGTTGTTGTTTGGTGCATTGAGTGACAAAGGCGGAGAAATAGTTACTAGAATATGTAAAACCAGCACCAAGGATAACATCTTTCAACTTGAAAGCTCCATCATCATCCTTTAATGCCACCAAAGTGTGATTCAATTTGGAACGAGGTACATTTTCAACTAGCACTAAATCAAATGCTAATGCTCATTCTTCCTCAATTGCAAAATCAGCACCTACATCAAGTGAGAAGAAGGCTACTCCATCCCCTACATCCTCAATTGGTGCTGCAGCAAAGAGTAGAGAAACTCAGTGCTTCAAGTGTTTGGGGCGTGGTCACATTTTCTAGGAAGTGTCCCAATAACCGAGTTATGCTTGTGACAGAAGATGGAGAGTATAAATCCGCAAGTGAAGATGAGGTTGGGCTTAGTCATGAAAAGAAGAGATATGAGGATGCATCTGATAATGATACAGAGGTTGATGCGTTGAATTATGAAATGGGCAAGGCACTAGTAGTCACTAAAAATTTGAGCATGCTTGCACAAGAAGGAGATCTTAAGCCAAGGTAAACAACAAGATAATCAAACTTATCATCGATGGTGGTAGTTATCATAATTTGGCTAGTGTTTAATTATGTGAAAAGGTTGGTTTAAAGATGCTGAAACATCCACATCCATATCATGTGCAATGGTTTAGCGAATGTGGGGATGTGAAGATTTAGTTTGTGGTGCATGTTATTTTCAAGATTGGTGATTATGAGGACATCGTTGAGTGTGATGTAATGCCTATGATAGTGTGTTATTTGCTGTTGGGAAGACCATGGTAGTATGATAGAAGTGTGTAACATGATGACCGTTCCAATAGATATGCTTTTTTATGGAAGGGAAAGATAAAGGAGCTTAATACAATGACTCCAAGTTATATACATGCTGAATTTCAGTGAAAGAAGCTTGCTGAAAATATGATTAAAAAGGAAGAAAATAGAGACTTCCAAACATCTATGAGTGAGAGGCACAAGCTAAATATGAGAGAGAAAAGTAAGAATGGCGGAGAGTTGGTTATGTTAGTCACAAAATTAGATTTGAGGGATGTGAGTAATGACCCATCAAAGATGCACTTTGTGCTTATGTACAAAGATGCAATTATTTTGCTTTTAGCTAACAACTTAACCTCTCTTCCTAGTGGCATTTTCTCTCTTTTGCAAGTATTTGATGACGTGTTTCCAGAGGAGATACCAGCGGGACTTCTACCATTGCGTGGAGTAGAGCATCAAATTGATCTAGTTCCTAGCACATCACTTCCAAACTGTCCACCATATCATACCAATCCGGAGGAAACAAAAGAAATTCAGCGCCAAGTGCAGGAGCTTCTTGAGAAAGGGTATGTATGCGAAAGTCTTAGTCCTTATGTTGTTTCTATAATTATTGTTCCTAAGAAAGATGGTACATGGAGAATGTATGTTGATTGTCGAGCCATTAACAATATTACTGATAGATATCGTCATCCTATTCTTACGTTGGATGATATGCTAGATGAACTTAGTGGTGCTAATATATTCACTAAAATTGATTTGAGAAGTGGATACTATCATATTAGGATGCAACTTGGTGATGAGTGGAAGACTGCTTTTAAAATAAAATTTGGATTGTATGAGTTGTTAATAATGCCTTTTGAATTAACTAATGCACCTAGTGCATTCATGCGATTGATGAATCATATTTTAAGAGCATTCATGGTCAAATTTGTTGTGGTATACTTTGATAACATATTGATCTATAGCAAAATAATGGATGAACATATTGATCATATTAGACAAGTGCTTGCTATCTTGATATATGCACTTTTTGTACTGATAAGTTGTGTTCTTAGGCTATGTTATTTCTGGAGAAGGCATTGAGGTAGATGAATCTAAAACTGAAGCAATTAAGAACTGGCCTACACCTGTGAATGTTATTCAAATCAGAAGCTTTCATGGTCTTGCTAGTTTTTATCATCATTTTGTTAAGGATTTCAGCACCATTGCCACCCATTAAATGAATTGACTAAAAAGGGTGTTGTATTTGAATGGGGTGCATTACAAGGCAAAGCTTTTTAAGAACTAAAGAAATGACTAATTGAAGTACCATTGCTTGCTTTACCTGATTTCGCTAAGACTTTTGAAATTGAATGTGATGCTAGTGGAGTAGGTATTGGTAGTATTTTAATGCAAGAATGAAAACTAGTAGCATACTTTAGTGAGAAACTAGGAGGTGCTCAATTGAACTATCCTGTGTATGATAAAGAATTGTATGCTTAGGTGTGTGTGCTTGAAACTTGACAACATTATATTTGGCCTAAAGAATTTATTATTCACTCGGATCATGAAGCTTTGAAATATTTGAAAAGCCAAGCTAAATTGAACTATAGACATGCTAAGTGGGTAGAATTCATTAAAACTTTTCCATATGTTGTTAAGTACAAAAAAAACAAAAGAGAATGTGGTACTTGATGCTTTATCTAGAAAGAATGTGCTTTTAACTCAATTGGAAGTTAAAGTACCCGGATTAGAGAGCTTGAAAGATTTATATACTTCCGACCATGAATTTTAGAACCATATTCTAAATGTAAAGATGAGAGAGGATGAGACAAGTTCCATGTTCATGATGTGTTCTTATTTCGTTCTAACAAATTATGTGTTCCCAATTCGTCCATGCATTTACTTTTATTGCAGGAATCTCATGCAAGTGAATTGGTGTGACACTTTGGAAGAGAAAAGACTTTCATAATGTTCAGCGATCACTTTTATTGGCCTAAAATAAGGCATGATGTTGAAAAGTTTGTACAGTGATATGTGACATGCCACAAAGCAAAATCTAAACTTAATTTACATGGTTTATATACTCCAGTTCCTGCTCCTAGTGCACCTTGGGAGCATATTAGTATGAACTTTGTTTTAGGATTGCCTAGGACTAAGAAGGGGAGGGATTCAGTTTTTGTAGTTGTGGATAGGTTCTCTAAAATGGCACATTTTATTCCCTGTCATAAAAGTGACAATGCATCACATGTAGCTGACTTGTTTTTCTGGAAATTATAAGATTGGCAACATGCCAAGGGCAATTATTTCTGACCATGATGTCAAATTCATAAGCTATTTTTGGAAGACTTTGTGGGCCAAGCTCGAGACAAAGTTGTTTTTCTCAACAACTTGTCACCCACAAACAGATGGACAGACAGAGGTGGTGATAGAACACTTTCCATGCTGCTGCGAACTATGATCAAGAAGAATCTCAAAGAGTGGGAAGATTGCTTACCGCATGTGGAGTTTGCATACAACAGGGTGGTATATTTTACCAGTCATTGTGCCCATTCGAGGTGGTGTATGGTTTTAAACCAATCATGCCACTTGATTTGCTGCCACTTCCACTACATGAACATGCTAATATGGAGGTGTCCAACATACTGAATATGTGAAGAACATTCATGTCAAGACTGATGATGAAATTGAAAAGAAGGCACGTTGCTATGCTGAGAAGGCAATCAAGTCAAGAAAGAAGATGTTATTTAAACCCGGTGATTTGGTTTGGGTACATCTATACAAAGAACGCTTTTCGGACAAGTGTAAGTCCAAGTTGATACCTCGTGGAGATGATCCATTCAAAGTGCTTGAGAAAATCAGTGATAATGAATATAAAATTGAGCTTCTAGGTGATGATTATGCTATGAGTTCTATATTCAATGTCACTTATTTATCACCATTCTTTGGACCGAAAAAATTAGAGCCGAGGACGACTCCTTTCCAAGAGGGGGAGGATGATGAGGGTATCCCTACGACACCTTCTTCTCATCCACCTAATGGTCCAGATATGCATATCAAGTTGCCGCTTGGACCAATTACAAGAGCACGTGTCGAGAAACTACAAAATTAAGTGAACTTGCTTCTTAATGAGCATGTCATTAATGTTAACAAGAATTTTATACTACCTAAATCTTGTAATTTACTTGTGCTTAGGTATTTGTATCAATACGATGCTCAAGAGGAAGGAGAAGAAGAGCTACAACATGACTGTCAGTTAACACCAAAAGGGAGGCCATCAAAAGAGGAGTCCAAGTCCCACTCAGAGATAAGGCACATTTGGACCAGTTCGAATAGCTTCAGTGATGTTTGGACTATCCGATCAATTTCAGACCGCTCAGCCACTTCAGTAACATTCGGACTAGTCCAAACGGCTTCGGTGACGTCTGGACCATTCGATCGCCTTCGGATACACTCAAACTGCCCAATTAGACTTGGTGATGTTTGGACCAGTCCGATTGGCCTCGATAACATTCGGAGCATCAAAGATTACTAGTACTCAGCGTACTTGAAGAGCAGAGAAGACGCAAATACTAGAGGAGACTCGAGCACTAGGGAGGCTTACGAGTACCATAGCAAAGGAGGTCGAAGTCTACAAGTACGATCAAGTGGTCGTAACCATCGAGTACTGTAGCACTCGAGAAGCTACTGTAGCACTTGAGACGTTACTGTAGTGGACAAAGTTTTACGACTACTATGGTGGTTGTAGCCATTGCATGGTCATAGCCAACGCATGGTTGTAGCCATTAAGTGGTCATAGCTAGTCTGTGGTCATAATCAACATTTGGTATTAGAACAATGTGACAACTGTAAATTTTAATTTTCTTTTTGTGTGTGTTCGAGTCTAATATGATATAAGGTTGAGTTGTACCTGATTAGGGCTCTTGTGGACTTTCTCAAGGGCTATATAAGCCTTGTAATATGTAACCATTGAGGCAGACCATAGAAAACCAATATATTATTTTACAAAAGCTATACGCTTGTTCTTTCTAGGGTTTGGCATTTGATTGCAACCTAGAGGAGAATTGGGAATTCTCAACCCCATTGTTCTTGTGATACCTTGTGATTTGCAGGAGTGGCAACATGTTTAGTTGTGTGGTCGGGTAGATGGGATTACGAGCATGTGGTTAGGTGAATTATTTTGTCGTAGGTTGTTGTTCTAATAGTGGTTGGCACTATCAATTCGTTAGGTTGCACGAATCCAAGTTATTATCATTGATCTTACATCGTGAAGATTGGGCATCCCCTACATCAATAGTGGTATAGCAGTATTCATTCTCATTTATGTAGATGCTATTATTGTTATAGGATCATCAAGCACTGTCATTTCAGAGTTTCTTCAAGGTGAACTACACTATTTCTTGGGAATTGAGGTTAACAAGGTAAATGATGGGATTATTCTCACATAGTCCAAGTATGTGACAGATGTATTAGGCTGAGTTAGGATGCAGAACTGTAAGCCAGTCACAACTCCGATGAGTACTTATCTTAGCCCTAAAGATTCTACGAGGTATCGAAGTGTTGTTGGTGCCTTACAGTATCTTACATTGACTCATCCAGATATTTCATATTTAGTAAACAACCAACAACACAACATTGGTTGGCTCAAAAAGGAATACCAAGATATCTAAAAAATACTATCACATTTGGCTTGAGAATTGACAAGTCAATGTCAACCCTTGTAAGTGCTTTTTTTGATGCAAATTGGGCAGGGTGTCATGATGATCGAAGGTCCATAGGAGGCTTTGCAATGTTCTTTGGTTCAAATCTTGTCTTATGGAGTGCACAGAAATAAGCTACAGTGTCAAGGTTGAGCATTGAAGCTGAGTACAAGGCTTTAGCAAATGCAATCGCAAAAATTATATGGGCACAACCACTTTTGGGTGAGCTTAGAATCTATCAATCAAGAATAGCATGTTTGTGGTGTGATAATCTTGGTGCTATGTATCTATCTGCAAATCCTGTGTTCCATGCAAGAACTGTCAGGCCCCCGGATTTCCAAACCCGGACCCTCTGTGTATTACAGCACTAGTCCCAGATCAAAACTAGTGCACACAGTTAAACAGAATGGAAAACATCACCATCAACGATTACAATAATCAAGTGTACTGACCACAAGGTCTCATTATTACAATAGAGGTTTAAGACCTCGCACACAAGAAATAAAGCGGAAGCAAAGATAACTCGAGGACGACCCATCAATTCGCCACAGGCAATTGACTGGGGAAGCGCGACCTAGTCCTCCGGGAAGAATCCATCACAGCCACAAGCGAAGCAGTAGTCGTAGTCACCGTCTTGAGCTTCAACTTCCTCTGAGATTTATTTTTGAGTGTAGCATGTGAGTACATAAAGTACTCCGCAAGTCTTGGGAAAAATGCATAGATGCAAGGCTTGACAAAGGAAGGCTATATGGTTCTTTTGCACAAAGCAATATTTTAGATTCAGTTACGACTAATTATTTTCGAAGGCATCAATTTAATAAAGTAAATGATTTTAACAGAACTAACAATTATTCTCTAGTGAAGGCTCTATCCACCAACACTAGCTTAATCATTTCCAACTGAACAAGTTAATATTGCGGGCTACATCCACCCTCTCTGGCTCCAACCGCCAGGATACCCTTCCGAGAGTTCCCTCCACTCTCGGAATACAAAACCTTTGATTTTAAAACAAAAACCAGAAATCTACCATGTGAATGCATTCCTGGCCCGCCATTGACCGTGGGCACGGCTATTCGAATAGTTTTACACTCTGCAGAGGTTGTACAACTTTACCCACAAGAGATAAATTATCCTAAAAGTCAACACGCTTCCTTTGGCATGAGACCCTGATAAAATATCACAAAGCCTTTACCTTACTCTAATCTAGCTAGATACCACCACGAGGTTTCACCGCAGTAGGCTAACCGCCCAACCAAGCCCCCTCTGCGCCATATGAGTACAAGAAATCCTGTCCCTCACCGTGAATAACGGTCCATCCTCGCACCCACTTTCCATCGGTGGCACCTAAACTAGACTATCATAAGTTAGTCACTAGGTCGTACCCATATAGACTTGTGGTTGTACGGTTAATGCTCGATCGGACAAACACAAGCGTCGGTCCTTAATTGACTAGGGTGGAACATACACTTTACAAGATCTCGTGCTTCTGCACCAATCCAAACCAACCATCCAACCTAATCTAAACCAATTTCCACATTTCATTTTATTTTAAAAGAACAAGTGGCAACTCCAATTACCACTAAGTTTATAAAAACAAGGGTATTACAATAATTCATAATTTCCCATTTGCAAGATTTATGAGGTATTCAATAGCATGGCTAAGCATTGTTCTACCATTCTAATATCAACAATTAAATATATTACTCTCATTAATGAGTCAAAGGAATTTCTAGGGTTGCAAAGGTACATGGCAATCAACTTCAAGTGAGGGCATAACAAGGTTGGATTAACTATTACCTTAAGATTTGAACTAGATATTTTATGTAAATAGCAATGCACATAATTTAAAATATTTTAAAACATTTCAAAAGCATAGGTTCAAGATGATCAAAGGAGACTTGCCTTCTTTCGTGGTTTCGGTCTTCTTCTTGTCTGTGAAGAGGATCGTCGACAACGTTGGAATCTACGCGAGAAAAGACGAAGCAAACAAAGCAAATAAATACAAACAAAATTCAAATAAAATCCAAAAATTCAACAGAAGCCATAGTTGGATAGATTATGATTTTAGATGAATTTAGAAATTTGAATGGCTGGACTTGGAGTTAAAATGAGATAGTTATGCTAGTTTGAAAATCTCGATTTGAATAAATCCAGAAATTAGGAAATTTCTGACAGTGGGGCCCATCGGAATATTAGATTTTAATTTCTATTTTTATTCTCGAGAGATCGACAGTGGGGCCCATCGCATGCAAGAACTCATCGCGCGTCATCGACATGTGGGACCCATCGACGGTGAGCCCATCGACTCAACCTCGACACGTGGGACCCATGGACTCGCCCACTTGTCGAGACCAAAGACAGGGGTGGGGCCCAGCGCGTGGCAGCCGCAGCCGTGCCGCCGACGGGTGGGGCCCACTTGTCGCGCGAATTTTTAAAAGAATGGCTCGACCTCAGCGTGCGGAGCCGGGGGCTCGAACGCGCGCCGAGGGAGCCAGGGGAAGGGGAGATTGCGCTGGTAACCAGTCGGGCGGGGAGGCGTTGCCTACCCAATATTGGTAGGTAACCCTCTTGAGGGATACCTGCGGGAGGTCCGGGCAGAGGTGGTCGGTGACGACGGCGCGCGGCGCGAGGAGGCCGAGAGGTTCGGGCGGTGCGTGGAATGTAATCCTGGTGCGGAGGGGGTCCGGTTTGAGGGGTCAGCGAGGCACGGGGACGAACGGAGGTGGCCGACGGCGGGGAAGACGGTGGCGCAGCTCGGGTCCTCCGGGGCGACGGTGCTCCGGCGGCGGAAAGGGACGGCCGAGGCGTCGATGAGGATCGCACGGGCACGGGGGTGCTCGGGGTGGCGGTGGCTGGCTCTGGGGATGACCGATGCGTCGGCAAAAGCTCGCCGGAGTGCGGCGGAGCTCGGGGAGAGAGAGCGCACGGTGCTGGGGGTGCTACAGGGCACGGGAGAGGAGGTGGAGAGCGCTGGGAGGTGGTGCGGAAGGAGGCGAAGCCGAGCGGGGCTTTTATAGGGCGGAGGAGGGGACACTGGCGCGGCAATTCCTCGCCGGTGGGTCGGCCGGAAAAAGGAATGAAAGGGGGAGAAACGGGAAAGAGGGGGCGCCGATGGAAGGGAAGCACGGAAGATCGGGGATTCGGTCGCGGTGGCGTCCGGGGCTTCCAAAACCGGGGAGAAGACGGAGGGAAAGGCCGGATTCGGCTCGGGTACGGTCGGCCGGCGAAAAAGGAAGGAGGGGAGGAAGAAAGGAAGGAGGCGGCCCTGCGGGGACGACGGGCCTGACAGGCGGGGCGGGTGGCAGCGGGAGCGAGAGCGCGCGCGGCTGACGGGCGGGGCCCGCAGGTCAGCGAGGTGAGGGAGGAAGTGAGAGCGGGCGGCTGGATGGCCCGCGCGAAGACTCGGCTCATCAGAGCCGTCCACGCGTCGGGCGAGGAGGAGGGAAGGCGGGGCCGCCGGCTGACGGGCCGGGCCCGCTAGACAGCGAGGAAGAGGGAGGTGCGGCCTGGATCGGCCGGGCGGCGACGTGGGCGGATCTGGGCCGTCCACGCGTCGGCCGGAGGGGCAGGGAGGAATTTTTATTTTCCAAATTCGATTTAGATTTTCAGAAAAGGCTAGAAAATTATTTAGGCCTCGAAAAAATATGAAAATATCTCCAAAAATTCCAGAAAAATTCACAGAAGTTTCTGGACATATTTTGGATTAAACAAAATTATTTCCAACTACTGTTGATATTTAATTTTCATATTTTAAATTACTTTTTAAATTTTAGAAATAGGTTTTAAACTCCAGAAAATTCAGAAAAGCCAAATAAAATCCAATTAGCTTAAAATAATTAATTTAAATTTAAAATTTTCAAAAAGCCAAATTTTGGGATGTTACAAACTTACCCCCCTTAGAAAGAATCTCGACCCCGAGATTCGGACGGACTAGGAAAAAGGTCGGGGAACTCTTCTTTTAGATCCTCTTCACGTTCCCAAGTCGTTTCCGATTCTGAATGGTTGCTCCACTGCACTTTACAGAACTTGATGACTTTGCTGCGCGTACAACGCTCTGCTTCCTCCAATATCTTGACCGGATACTCTGGATAGGTGAGGTCCTCCTTCACGTTTATTTCGTCTAAAGGCATCTGCTCTTCTGGCACTCTGAGACACTTCCTCAGCTGGGATACGTGGAAGACATCATGCACCTTTGACAGCTGAGGCGGAAGCTCCAACTGGTAAGCAACTTCTCCTCGCTTTGCTACCACCGGAAAGGGTCCAATGAATCTGGGAGCTAGCTTTCCACTGACTCCAAAACTTCTCATTCCTTTGAGAGGTGACACCTTCAAATAAACATGATCCCCAGGTACAAATTCTAAGCTTCTACGTCGATTATCCGCATAGCTCTTCTGTCTGGTTTGTGCTGTTTTTAATCTGTCCTGGATTAGACGAACTTGTTCTTCTTCTTGCTTCAGCACATCTGGTCCAAACACTTGTCCTTCTCCTGTTTCCTTCCAATACAATGGAGTCCTACACTTTCTGCCGTATAGGGCTTCGAACGGAGACATTTGCAAACTGGATTGATAACTATTGTTGCAGGAGAACTCTGCATAGGGCAAACTCTGATCCTAATTATTCTTGTTTGCCAGTACACAAGCTCTCAACATGTCTTCCAGAATTTGATTTACTCTTTCTGTTTGTCCATCTTGCTGTGGATGATAAGTCAGACTGAAATTTAAGTTTGTGCCCAAAAGTTCATGTAGCTTTTGCCAAAATCTCAAGTGAATTGGGTTCCTCGATCGACACAATCTTCTTTGGGATTCCATGCAAGCACACAATCCTTGACATGTACAACTCGCAAGTCTATCCCGGAGTATGTGGTCTTTACTTTGGAATGAAATGGGTGACTTTTGTCGACGATCCACAATAACCCAAATTGAATCATGTCCCGATTTGGTTCTTGGTAGTCCAGATTATAAAATCCATACCAATTTCTTCCCATTTCCACTCGTGGATCCGCAATGGTGCAAAAGTCCAGCAGTCTCGGTGTTCAGCTTTAATCCGTTGGCATACATCACACAAAGCTACGTATTCGCAATTTCGTTTCATACTTGACCACCAATACCTTTCCTTGAGATCGTGGTACATCTTTGTACTCCTGTGGTGAATTGAATATCCAGATTCATGGGCTTCCTTCAGGATTAACTCCTTTACCTCTTTCTTTTCAGGTACAATAATTCTTTTCCCAAACCAAAGGGTACCTTCTTCATCCTCTGAAAATCCTGGTGCTTTCCCTTTCTTCATGTTTTCTTTGATTTCCTTAACGTACTTATCCTCTCCTTGAGCTGCCTTGATTTGGTCCTGTAGTGTGGGTTGAACCTCTAGAGTAGCCAGGAATCCTTCCTCTACCACTTCCAAGTTGAGCCGCTGAAATTCTGCTTGAAGTGCAGGCATACTGTCCTTGATCCACAGCTTATTGCAATAACTCTTTCTGCTCAATGCGTCAGCTACTACATTGGCTTTTCCCGGATGATAATGTATTCCAATATCATAATCCTTTATTAACTCAAGCCATCTCCTTTGCCTCATGTTGAGATCGGGTTGAGTAAATATGTACTTCAGGCTCTTGTGATCCGTGTAAATCTCGCAGCGGTTACCAATCAAGTAGTGCCTCCATATTTTCAGTGCATGCACTACGGCAGCAAGCTCTAAATCATGAGTTGGGTAATTTCCTTCATGGGGTCGCAGTGCCTCGAAGCATATGCCACTACCTTTCTTTCTTGCATCAGTACACAGCCTAGTCCTTGCCTTGACGCATCACAGAAGACTTCAAAATCCTTTCTAATATCTGGAAGTGTTAACACTGGTGCAGAAGTTAACCTCTTCTTCAGCTCTTGGAAACTATCCTCGCACGGTTTACTCCATTCAAACTTCTTTTCTTTCTTCAAAGAATCGGGTGAGAGGTCTTGCGAGCTTGGAGAAGCCTTCAATAAATCGACGATAGTAACCACCAATCCAAGAAAACTTCGATCTCGGATCGACTTTGGTTGTGTCCAATTAAGCACATCATTTACTTTCTCAGGGTCTACGTACACTCCTCCTGCCGAAATCACATGGCCCAAGAAAGCTACATTCTTCAACCAAAACTCACACTTACTAAACTTGGCATACAACTGATTTTCTCTGAGCTTTTCCAAAACTATCCTCAAATGTTCTGCATGCTCTTCCTCATTCTTGGAGTATATCAAAATATCATCGATGAATACAACCACAAATTCATCCAAATATTCCATGAACACCTTATTCATCAGATTCATGAAGTATGCGGGAGCATTGGTTAGACCGAAAGACATCACTGTATACTCGTATAATCCATAACGAGTAGCAAATGCTGTCTTTGGTATGTCTTCTGGTCTTATCTTCAATTGGTGATAACCTGATCGAAGATCAATCTTGGAGAAGACACATGATCCTTTCAACCGATCGAATGATCGTCTATTCGGGCAAAGGGTACTTGTTCTTGATCGTCACGTCATTCAAGGATCGATAATCCACACACATGCGAAGACTTCCGTCCTTCTTCTTTACTAACGATCTTGGGCTCCCCAAGGTGACGAGCTTGGCCTTACAAATCCTTTATCTTGCAGCTCTTCAATTTGTTTCTTGACTTCGCCGATCATTTGCGGACATCCGTAAGGTCTCTTGAAATCGGGTGTGCATGTGCAGTGCATTTATAACAAATTCAATCTCTCTATCCGTGGCATTCTGGCAAATCTTCAGAAATACATCCGGTATTCACATGCTATAGGCACCTTTTCCAAAGTTATTCCTTCAAACTGTTTAACTTACTTTTCTTCCGGGAAGGTGCATTGACTGAAACCTTACTCGAATCCCTTGAGAATGGTAAGAGTAATGACTCAGTCGGCACAATCTATCGCCCTTTATACTTGGTTAACCAATCCATACCAAGTATTACATCTAAACCCTTGAGTCTATTATAATAAGATTCGCTAGAACTTAACTCCATTTATATCCACAGCTTGCGTTGGGGCAAACTGTGTTAGTCCTTATTTCCTTTCCGTGAGACCGGACTAGCATGGGGTTCTCGTAGTTTACGCACATCCCATTTATATCTTTCAACCACATCTTTTGACACAAAAGAACGCGAAGCTCGTAATCAAATAATGCTGATGCAAATATCGAGTTGACAAGGAACTTACCTAGAACTACGTCGGTGCATCCCGGCTGCCTCGCAGATGACATGGTTAAGATGTCCCTGCTCATTGCTGCGAGTCCTTGGGGTTTGTGATGCCCCACGGCCTTGACCTGCAATGGAGCTCTTGCCGGCGTAGTCCCAGTTGAAACGAACTGGGTCATCTGCTGGCGTTTAGGGGACGATTCTTGGCATAGTGCCCCATGTTCTTGCAGTTGAAACACTGCACTCCTGCTGCTGAAGTCTTGTTCTGCTGGGGTTGGCCACCATTGCTTGCCCGGGGAGTTTGTGGATTTGGGCGGGGTCCTGAAAAGGGAGTCCTTGGCACGCTTGACTCTGAAGGCTTGTGAAAATGAGGTGTGTTGGGGCGAAACCGAGAGCTGCTTGCTCCTTGCTTGAGCTTGGAACTTCCTCTTAGAGTTTCGTATAGCCGACGCCGAGCATCTTCTTGGACAAAGGCCTTGTTCACTAGGTGCTGGAAGGTCGGGTAATCATTGGACACCAGCTGCACCTTGAGGTTGGAGTCAAGTCCCTGCGTGAACCTCCAAATCTTGGTCGCCTTCGATGTGACCTCTTCAGATGCATACCGACGGTTGGGTGAACTTGTTCAGGTACTCGAAAACACCGAGGTTTCCTGCTGCAGCTTGGTAGAATTCTCTTTTCTTCATTTCCATTATTCCGTAGGAATATGGGCGATGCGAAAGCTTCAACAAACTCATCCCAAGTGATGGTTTGTGCATTCGATGGGCGGCGCGTAGTTATCCCACCGCTTAGCGATTCCCTTGAGTGGTGAGCGAGATACAAACACCTTCTCGTTGTCGTTGCAATCGAGCTAGGACCAATTTCCTTTCCACATCCTTGATCCAATCATCTGCCTCCAGGGGATCCACTGATCCAGCAAAAGTGGGAGGCCTTGTCCTCATGAATTCTCCCAACTTAGACTGGGGAGCTTGATTGGGTGCCTGTGGAGCTTGCTGTACTTGGTTCTAGGCGAGAGCTTGAAGAATCTGAAGTTGCATGGCCATCATCTGTTCCAAGTTGGGGGCCTAAGCGGGAGGTGGTGGAATGTTGTCCTCTGGTTGATTGTTGGTGTCACGACTGTTGCCAGGGTTGCTCCTCGTGTTCACCATCTGAAGTGGTTTAGGTTAGCAGAAGGTAAGAGGGAAATAGCAAGGTAAGAGATTAGGGGAACTACATCACATCCCAACCAACACACAAGAAGAAACCAGCAACCACTTAGGAAAAACTTTTATTAAAATTCCAGATAACTCCATGAATGGCTGTACCACAAGTGCACATAGGCCTGGTACAGTCCATCTAGCACACCAAAATATAGCATAAAACATTCTAAAGACGTGGACATTTTATTTGGGTACTACTGACTCAAAAGACTACTAATCCTCTCCAAAGACGCGCTCCTCAGGGTCCTCTTCCGGGTCTTCTTGGCGCTCTTTCACATGGTGCCTCGAACAGTCACACTCAGCCGAGGCACGGGGACGGTTACGACTGGAGGCAGTCGAACGCGAGCGGGAAGGAGAAGGCTTGCGCTTCTTGAGAGTGATGACGGTGGCGGATCGGGCGTCGCACCTTCTTGCGTCTTTGTGAGCCGAGTCGCGAGTCCCGAGTCGAAATGGCGCGCGGCGGCGGCGGCTGGTGCAGGTGAAGACGGCGTGTAGTCGGGTACAGCTTGGAGACGTCCCAATCTAAACTCGTCCGTCTGGCTCCGAAGAAGCTGCGCGCGAAGAGTGTCGGAGTGCTGATAGCTGGAAGTGAGAAGCATCCGGAGTTGTCCAATCTCCTCATGAGCTCTAGCATAAGTGACTGCCATCGCTTGGGTTAGCTACACCTGATGTGACAATCGAGGATCGTCAGCTGGGATGTCAAAGGGATCTGGATACCTCTGTCCCGCCTTGGGGTTGATGAAGAAGCAAAAGGGAGACTGATGCACAGCATCCTCGTGCAGATGGCACAACACATCAATGGCCAGCGTCTTTGCGTCCGGACAAAGTCAAACAATGGGATCGAGGGTGCTTGATGGGGTATGTGTGGAGTTGAATTCCTCTTCCGTGCATACGGAATACCTCCATCGTCCAAGAGTCTCGATCCAGATCCTCGTCTTCCGTCCTCTGAAAATGGACGGTGGACGGTACTCAAGCAATCGCATCACCGCCAGAGAAGGCTAGCGAATGCTCCAAAGATCTCTCCATGTGAGTAGTAGTCCCACGGGCAGCGGAGGATGAACCAGCCATCTACAAAGTTGAGTAAAAGAAAAGATTAGTAAAAGTTTTTAACAAAATGGAGTTAGAGACAAGAACGAGATTCTAGGTAGGAAGAGAGTAGAAGCAAAGAAGCTTATACATTTTTAATATGCTCTTTTTATAAATATAAATCCTTATGGTTTGCCATTCTTAATCTAGGTCACGTCCTACAGTCAAATTGGCTCTGATACCATCTCTGTCGGGCCCCTGATTTCCAAACCCGACCCTCGTGTATTACAAAGACTAGTCCCGCATCAAAACTAGTGCACACGATTAAACAGAATGGAAAACATCACCATCAACGATTACAATAATCAAGTGTACGACCACAAGGTCTCATTATTACAATAGAGGTTTAAGACCTCGCACACAAGAAATAAAGCGGAAGCAAAGATAACTGAGGCGACCCATCAATTCGCCACAGGCAATTGATCGGGAAGCGCGACCTAGTCCTCGGGAAGAATCCATCACACCACAAGCGAAGCGATGAGTCGTAGTCACCGCCTTGAGCTTCAACTTCCTCTGAGATTTATTTTTGAGTGTAGCATGTGAGTACATAAAGTACTCGCAAGTCTTGGGAAAATGCATAGATGCAAGGCTTGACAAAGGAAGGCTATATGGTTCTTTTGCACAAAGCAATATTTTAGATTCAGATTCGACTAATTATTTTCAAGGCATCAATTTAATAAAGTAAATGATTTTAACAGAACTAACAATTATTCTCTAGTGAAGGCTCTATCCACCAACACTAGCTTAATCATTTCCAATCGAACAAGTTAATATTGCGGGCTACATCCACCCTCTCTGCTCCAACCGCCAGATACCCTTCCGAGAGTTCCTCCACTCTCGGAATACAAAACCTTTGATTTTAAAACAAAAACCAGAAATCTACCATGTGAATGCATTCCTGGCCCGCCATTGACCGTGGGCACGGCTATTCGAATAGTTTTACACTCTGCAGAGGTTGTACAACTTTACCCACAAGAGATAAATTATCCTAAAAGTCAACACGCTTCCTTTGGCATGAGACCACGATAAAATATCACAAAGCCTTTACCTTACTCTAATCTAGCTAGATACCACCACGAGGTTTCACCGCAGTAGGCTAACCGCCCAACCAAAGCCCCTCTTGCGCCATATGAGTACAAGAAATCCTGTCCCTCACTGTGAATAACCACCCATCCTCGGCACCCACTTTCCACTGGTGGCACCTAAACTAGACTATCATAAGTTAGTCGCCTAGGTCGCACCCATATAGACTTGTGGTTGTACGGTTAATGCTCAGTCTGGACAAACACAAGCGTCGGTCCTTAATTGACTAGGGTGGAACATACACTTTACAAGATCTCGTGCTTCCTGCACCAATCCAAACCAACCATCCACCCTAATCTAAACCAATTTCCACATTTCATTTTATTTTAAAAGAACAGTGGCAACTCCAATTACCACTAAGTTTATAAAAACAAGGGGTATTACAATAATTCATAATTTCCCATTTGCAAGATTTATGAGGTATTCAATAGCATGGCTAAGCATTGTTCTACCATTCTAATATCAACAATTAAATATATTACTCTCATTAATGAGTCAAAGGAATTTCTAGGGTTGCAAAGGTACATGGCAATCAACTTCAAGTGAGGGCATAACAAGGTTGGATTAACTATTACCTTAAGATTTGAACTAGATATTTTATGTAAATAGCAATGCACATAATTTAAAATATTTTAAAACATTTCAAAAGCATAGGTTCAAGATGATCAAAGGAGACTTGCCTTCTTTCAGGGTTTCTGGGTCTTCTTGCTGCTGTGAAGAGGGATCGTCGACAACGTTGGAATCTACGCGAGAAAAGACGAAGCAAACAAAGCAAATAAATACAAACAAAATTCAAATAAAATCCAAAAATTCAACAGAAGCCATAGTTGGATAGATTATGATTTTAGATGAATTTAGAAATTTGAATGGCTGGACTTGGAGTTAAAATGAGATAGTTATGCTAGTTTGAAAATCTCAGATTTGAATTAATCCGAAATTAGAAATTTCTGACGTGTGGGCCCATGGAATATTAGATTTTAATTTCTATTTTTATTCGAGAGATCGACAGTGGGGCCCATCGCATGCAGAATATCGGCGGTCATCGACATGTGGGACCCATCGACGGTGAGCCCATCGACTCAACCTCGACACGTGGGACCCATCGGACTCGGGCCCACTTGTCGAGACCAAAGACAGAGGGTGGGGCCCAGCGCGCGGGCAGCAGAGCCGGCGGCGGCCACGACGGGTGGGCCCACTTGTCGCGCGAATTTTAAAAGAATGGCTCGACCTCGCGTGCGGGCCGGGGCTCGAACGCGCGCCGAGGAGCCGGGGAAGGGGAGATTGCGCTGGTAACCAGTCGGGCGGGGAGGCGTTGCCTACCCAATATTGGTAGGTAACCCTCTTGAGGGATACCGCGGGAGGTCCGGCGAGGTGGTCGGTGGCGGCGCCGGCCGCGCGCGAGGGAGGGCCGAGAGGTTCGGCGGTGCGTGGAATGTAATCTCAGTGCGGAGGGGTCCGGTTTGAGGGGTCGGCGAGGCACGGGGACGAACGGAGGTGGCCGGCGGCGCAGCTCGGGTCCTCCGGGGCGACGGTGCTCCGGCGGCGGAAAGGGACGGCCGAGGCGTCGATGAGGATCGCATGGGCACGGGGGTGCTCGGGGTGGCGGTGGTCGGCTCGGGATGACCGATCGTCGACAACAATCGCGGAGTGCGGCGGGCTCGGGAGAGAGAGCGCACGGTGCTGGGGGTGCTACAGGGCTTGGGAGAGGAGGTGGAGAGCGCTGGGAGGTGGTGCGGAAGGAGGCGAAGCCGAGCGGGGCTTTTATAGGGCGGAGGAGGGGACACTGGCGCGGCAATTCCTCGCGGTGGGTCGGCGGAAAAAGGAATGAAAGGGGAGAAACGGGAAAGAGGGGCGCCGATGGAAGGGAAGCACGGAAGATCGGGATCGGTCGCGGTGGCGTCCGGGCTTCAAAACCGGGAGAAGACGGAGGAAAGGCGGATTCGGCTCGGCACGGCGGGCGGCAAAGGAAGGAGGAGGAAGAAAGGAAGGAGGCGGCCTGCGGGACGACGGCCACGACAGCGGCGGGTGGCGGCGGAGCGAGAGAGCGCGCGGCCGACAAAGAGCGGCCCGCAGATTCAGCGAGGTGAGGAGGAAGTGAGAGCGGCGGCTGGATGGCTCACACAAGACTCGGCTCATCGAGCCGTCCACGCGTCGGGCGAGGAGGAAGGAAGGCGGGCCGCCGGCCGACGGGCCGGGCCGCTAGACAATGCGAGAAGAGGAGGTGCGGCTGGATCGGCGGGCGGCGGCGTGGCGGATCTGGGCCGTCCACGCGTCGGCCGGAGGGCAGGGAGGAATTTTTATTTTCCAAATTCGATTTAGATTTTTAGAAAAGGCTAGGAAATTATTTAGGCCTCAGAAAAATATGAAAATATCTCCAAAAATTCCAGAAAAATTCACAGAAGTTTCTGGACATATTTTGGATTAAACAAAATTATTTCCAACTACTGTTGATATTTAATTTTCATATTTTAAATTACTTTTTAAATTTTAGAAATAGGTTTTAAACTCCAGAAAATTCAGAAAAGCCAAATAAAATCCAATTAGCTTAAAATAATTAATTTAAATTTAAAATTTTCAAAAAGCCAAATTGTGGGATGTTACAAGAACCAAGTGTATAGAAGTGAAGTATCACTTTGTTCGAGGGTTGCGAGAAGGTGTTGGACATTCGATTTATACCTTCTAATGATCAAGTAGCAGATGAGTTCACAAAATCTCTACCGACGGATAAACTTAATGCATTTCATTGCAATATCTTGCACTATCTCTGATTTCCTTACATAGTTAGTTTGAGATATGTAACATCCTAAAAATTCAGATGTTAAAAATGTGAAAATATTAAAACTTTTTATTGCGTTCATTGGCATTCAAATTTTCTTTAGAAAGTTTATTTGGGTTTCTCGAAATTTGTACTTTGCAAATTAATGTTAGGAAATAATCCCTAAGTACAAGTAATAATCCTGCTAATAAAGGCAGGGAAAATTTGAAATAATGAAATGTGTATTAAAAATAAAAAACTAAAAGTCAAATTTAATTCAATAAAACAAAACCTAAATTAGTGTAAAATTGGAAAGAAAGAAATTACGATCGAAAAGCTAATTCAAAAAGTGAATTCATAATATGGAAAATACAAAATTATATACCAACTGCAAATTGAGCTTATGATCAAATTGCAATTTGAATTTGATAAATCAAAAACCAAAATTTAGTTTCACAACGAATTCTGAAAATCCTAATTTTGGGCACACCCATTTAGTCTTACCTTTAAACCCACAATCATTTTCCCTTCTTCCCTTCTTTTCTTCCCCCTGTTCTCCCTATCTTTGGCTCGGCCGACACACCCCTGTGTTGTGTGCACCAGCTAGCCCCTGCGCTTGGGCGCCATGCCTAGCCTTGTGCTACACCTGCCTTGTGCCGTGCGCCCACAACCAGCCTATGCATGTGTCACGCCAAACCTACCGCAATTCTTGACCCCAGGTCGTCTGCTACCTTTTAATAATTTTAGCCTAATCGGCCCATGAATAAGGGCATGTTCGGCAGTGAGGAAGCCAGCCGGCTTTTCGCAGCCGCTACAGTACCTAATTTTTAAATGGAGTATTTTCTCAAGACGGGGTTTAGAAGTTAAACGTAGTACACGTTAAAAGCCCAACATCTGTACCAGCCAAAATCACAAGTGAGTATCGATCTCTCCGTAATCTGTACCGTAAACAACCAAAATTCAAAAATTTTAGCCAAAAAGCCATAAGCCGCAGCTAAAAAGAACAGGCCCTAAGTCCACTAATATATTTATGTTTTCACATGATATGTACTTTGCTGTTCAGTACTGTATCTGTGAGCACTATCTACTGATATAGAGAATAGTGAGGTGTAATCACACAGGATTCTAAATTGTAAAATCTGGGTCTGACAAGATAGAAACAAACATTAGAGATAGTATTTGTATCAAATCCTGATTTGTTGTACTACCGGTTTGTGTAGTTTATGATATTATTGGATGTACTATTCACGATCTGGTTTTTGTCTAGTAATATATATTCAGATCTTGCGGCCTAATTTTGGTAGTGCAAGTTCATCAAACAATCTCCTCTAGTGTTTTTTAACATCCACCATTCAGTACACTGCTCCACCGAGGTGTCGAGCATGCATGCATTCATTTTTTTGGTGGCTAGTTTCTTCAGCCGCGTTGGCTAGCAATTTAGTTAAATCATATAAATAGTTCCAACAATCAATTCTTGTTGGAAAGGTCAAAGCTACCCAGAGTGATGAGTTTTTAATGAATTACTATGTAATTTTCATTTACTCAATCAGTTTAGAGTTTCAAATGTAGTGTTGATTGTGTAATATATGTAGTTAAGGGGTTCTTGATGGGGTGGTGCAGATGTAGGTGTACGACTTCACCCAACAATGTTTAAATCCTGATGTCCACACTTTAAGGTCACAGATTTGTCCCTAACCTTCGTAATTCTAGGCGTGTGTTTAGAGGCACACTCAAGTATGTGTGTGAGTGGTGTGCGTGTGTGGTGGTGTGTGTGTGCGTTTGCATCTATGTTGTAATAAAAATGATATTAATCAATTTTTATTCTTTGGTTTAGGTCTAAAATATAATTCGAGAATTTTTTTGAAAGGGTCAAGTTAGGCAAAATCTAAGGAGTATCGTTCAGCTAAGAATTAAAAGAGTTAAAGAGTCTGGTGCAATTTTGCTCTCATAAAATGCAAAATAGCCTAACAAAGGGTCCTATTTTCTTATCTCCATGTACCTAGCCAAAATTCACAATGTATGACCCTTTTATTGTCAAATTTCTTTCCTAGCCCGTTACCTAACTTACCATCATGCAAACTGGGCAAATCCTCCAAAGGCTTAGCCAAAACTCTCTAAAGCTTAGCACCTAAGCCAACACCTCTCCCTCCTTATATATGGAGGCCACAAGAAATCCTAACTAGTGCATCAAGTTAGGTTTCAGCCACTTACATGAGCTAACCGGTTAATCCAATACCATACTGGGTTTTACACACACGTATGCTTCTCAATGTGGCTCACACATAGCTATGAATGGAAACGAATCGAATACAAATTGAATAGTCTCAAATATGAATACAAGTCCATATTTTTAAAATAATACGAATACAAATTCATATTTTTTAAATGAATACAAATATGAATTCGAACATTCTCGAATACGAATACGAATCAAATGCCGTAACAAATACGAATTCGAATCAAATATGTACTTAATTCGGTTGAATGTGAACACTACTACAGATAGTGTTATCATAGACGGTTCAAAACCATCATCACAAATGGTTTCTGAATCGCCTGAGTTTATGTGTTAGTGATAATAGGTGGTTATCACAGACGGCTCTCACACTATCTATGATAACTTACAACACAGATAGTTTTTCTCAAAAAATGTCTGTGATATTTGACTATCACAGACAGTTAATACAAAAAACCATCTGTGATAGTCAAATATCACAGACGGTTCAGTGTTCCAAACCATATGTGACATCATACAATCACAGACGGCTCATTGTTTGAAACCGTCTGGGATATATATATCACAGACGGTTTGGAACACCGAACCGTCTGTGATAGCTATTTCAACAGTGATGTTGATTGCTATTTTTTGGCTAGCCTCAGGATATGCTAGCCATGCCATCTGAAAATAAGCAAGATCACGTATATTGCATAGGACGATCACTACATAAATCTCACAGATGAAACAATATAAGCAGATCACATATATAGCATGATAATCATTACACAGATATCACAAATGAATTAAATTGAATGAATTGTTTGATTAAGTACAATTAGTGATTACAATTGAATCCATTTTTCAACATCTAATTACCATTACTAGGGTGGAACTCTCCAGTCTTATTTATAACCTCTTCTAGAAAGAATTGAGAGAGGTTTCCTCAAATTTTGACGAGTTTGTCAATATTAAATTGCACTTTCGTCAAAGTCGACCCACTGTTGCTTGGAGCAATTTTAAGTCATTAATTAGCATGTGTGTATATATATACATATATATAATCAAAAAATAATAATTATTGGAAGGTTGACAAATCTCTGGATCATTCGTCTTAGCGTCCATGATTTCCTTCATATGGCGGCAAATGTAGAATCCACATATGTTGCCCTATAGTTACTGGTGGCACTGCAAAAATAGAATTACATACATAGGTATTATCAATTCTAGAGGAATTACAATGAAGTGTGATATAAATTGTTGTTTGTTGTGTTGTAGCAGGTATCGGAAAATTGCGTCCTGTGTTGCAATGTGTTGCTGAATTCCTTGTGTCTCCCTCCCTGGGCAACATAAGACCTAAATGACCTACGTGATTCCAAAAGAGTTAACCTCAGCCATTGCAAATGAACGAAAGATTACAATAGAGTTATGTATGGAGGAAATAAGTTTACCTATCAATTACTTGTTGCACACGAGTGAAGTCGTGGTTGCTCCTAAGTAGGGAATTAAGGTATATTACCTTGCTCCACTTTGATACAGTCACAATCAGAATCTAGTGAGACCTAGTCATGTGTGTCACTATAGTGATTAATCCTAAGTTCATGTTGCGTATAAAGTACAAATGAAACTTGTGTGATAACCAATGAAACACTTACCCTTGGTTGAAGGGTACCATGATATACTCCTTGTCACTATGAGCAATCAATCCACTCGTTATGTAATTTGGATGAAGGATGCATTCTCATTGATGGATTGCTTAGAAACTAAGTGTGGGTCGAGGAAACCCATCGGTTGTCGCCGTCGCCGGACTTGTTGCATCATGTATGTATACATAAGCAAATAGTAATGACATTTATCGGTATGACGTAAATGTAGAACTTCATTGTACAGTACAGTTGCAGTGTCCAACATCGTAGAAGTGAGGCGTCGAGTTCATCGAGGTTGAATAGTAAGAATAAGTCTTTGAAGGTCACGACAAAGTAGCCCGAGTCGTGGACGAAATGTGCCTCTGTGTATCTTACAGTGAATCCACTATGCTGGTTTTGCTTCATGTTGGACCTCTGCATGTACCAGGTATGCAATGTATTGCAAAACCAGTCCAAGCTGGGTAATTGTGACTCGGGGACCAACGACACTCCGAGAATAAACTTCCATTGCCTGGGAGATGCCTTAATCTTCTTTAGTTGGGTCTTAGCACCTTTCTTATGATACATTTTCGACGTCATCTCCACAGGAGCCGATGCAACAGGCTTCAGATATGGAGTTGGAGATGGAGCTATGGGAGCCGATGTGACAGGTCCAGAGTGATGTCCCTCTTGGGCCACTGGATGAATCCCCTAATATCGTAATCTCTTCATTTGGGGGCTTCTCAAGAGGGACAGTCATAAAAACATCATTAATCATGTCCACCTAAACCTTCATGAAACTAGTCTCTAGTTGGGCACCGTGCACCAGTGTCCCTAACAGGCATGGATATGCCATCCCCCGCCCAGCGTTAATAGGAATGGAGCCAATAAGCCTGACTCTGAGGATGCAAGGTGTGGGCTCCTACATAACGATACACGATGAGCTAAGGCGTCCACTAGGTAGATCTTTCTTTGTAGCATTCTAAAGAGGTACATTACCTAGATGTCATCAATAGGTGAGTGGGCATCGCTATGTTCAGTAATTAACGTGGATGCACAGCTACTCCAATGTTGAGGGGGACTGGGTACCACATTAACGGGGGGAGTTACGATTGGTTGCGGACTTGTCTCAGTTCTTCCCTCAATGAATCCATCTCTCCTCGAAGTGAGACAGTCTTCTCTTGAAGTGAGGCAGATAGCTGTTCCTCAAGTTGTGCACAAAGCTCCTATTTTATTTGTTCATTCGATAGGCCTTGGATCTCTTCTTACTCCTATATGTCTCGGAGTCATTTGGGAATCCATGTCTCCAAGATACGTAAACCCCTAGACCTCGTGTGCGACCTGTGTGCTCCTTGTTTCCCAGGGCCTGTGATAGTATATCTCACTCCCTATATTCTTCAAAGGAGCCTTCGGAAGCTTTGGTAGTCAATGATTGCTGCAAGAGGAAATCATGTTATTTTTGAACCCATGAAGTTCAAGAGGTATTAACAACTATGTAGTTTAACATGTCTTACCAGGTGTTGGGACACTTCCTCGTCTGCTGGGTTTTTGAAAGAGGAGACACACATAGACATGGTTGATGACCTCGCTCTTAACCAGTTTCAAGCATACTCATTTGTGATCTCGGCAAATGGTAGGGAGGCCTCCCATCAGATTGCGACCTCGTCCTGCATCATCCACTACAGGATTTTACCCGTATACCCAGCCGTGTTGAGTCTATGAGGGTGAGTGTTTTGTGACTGGAAAGCCTTATGCACTACACTTTGTTGTTCAAATTCGGTCACTGTCTTCATCTGCATAAAGGCCTCCCATGTTTCTGGCGACACGAAAGGATACCTCATGAAGGGCGTGAGATCCTTGGCCACGTACTACATGACAAGAGTGCACTTGAAATTCTTCCATGCTTTTCCTATCGTGAGGAGCGCCTACCGTTGCATGAGTCTCTTTACTTCAGTTGGGATCTCGAACGAATTTGTTATTTCCTCCCATAACTGATTTTTCTAATCCTTTACCAAATCTTTCCAGCTTGCTATGGTGATGGGGACCCGTTGCCTTCCAATTTTCCCACAGGTAGTCCGAAATGCTATCGCTGCTTTCTTTGATTGCAGTGGGACCCCATCTGGGGAGACCACCGTGATGGTCATTCAGCCCTCTGGCCTTTTCGATACTCTTCGGGCACGCTTAGTTATCCCAATCTTAGGAGCATGAGACCCATATGACAACGACGATGAGTGTGTAGACGTCATCTCTCTTATAAGAAAAAAACTAACTATAGTGAGCTATGAGCTTAAACAAATTAAGTTCTATGAATTGAATTACAGACCAGTGTCTCAAGTTCATTGAACCTGACACACTGGAGTGTGTAACTTGCTTCATGCCCTTTGAAGGTCTATGTGGCATATATTATTGCTACAAGGTCTCTTTGGAACAACAACATGCCATTCTAAATAGATCTTGTAACTAACAAGTGAAACACATATCATGAAATACTGAAGGTCATAAAACAAAGTTCTATGAATCAAATTACACACACCAGTATCTCATGTTCATTGAACCTGACACAGTGGATTGTGTAACTTGCTTCATGCCCTTTGAATGTCTATGTGGCATATATTATTGCTACAATGTTCCTTTGGAACCGTAACATGCCATTTTAAATAGATCGTATAGCTAACAAGTAAAGCATATATCATAAAGTACTAAATGTCATAAAACAAATTAGCCAATTACTGAAGATCACAAAACAAATTAGCCAACTATTGAGACAGACCACAAGATTGACAAATGACAGTAATAGTAACAATTTAGAGCTCAAGCTTGAATATCCAATTGTAGTATTAGATTTTGTAGCTAACAACTAAAGCATATATCATGAAGTACTAAAGGTCATAAAACAAATTAGCCAACTACTGAAGATCACAAAACAAATTAGCCAACTATTGAGACAGAACACAAGATTAACAAAAGACAGTAATAGTGAAAATTTAAAGCTCAGGTTTAAATATCCAATTGTAGTATTAGATCTTATAGATAATAAGTGAAGCATATATCATGAAGTACTAAAGGTCATAAAATAAATTAGCCAACTACTGAATATCACAAAACAAATTAGCCAACTATTCAGATAGACCACAAGATTGACAAATGACAGTAATAGTAATAATTTGAGCTCAAGCTTGAATATTCGGTTTTAGTGTTAGATCTTGTAGCTAACAAGTGAAGCATGTATCATGAAGTACTAAAGATCACAAAATAAATTAGCCAACTATTGAGATTAGATCTTGTAGCTAACAAGAGAAGCATATATCATGAAGTACTATATATCACTAGTAGTGTGCCTGTGCTAACGCTACGATAAAATACAAAACAAGATAAAATTTGTAAAAAAATAAAATGAACAAATCAGATTCATTAAGATTCACGTCTCATATATTGTATAACCAAATACTTTTGTCACATAATGAATGTCACATAACGACTGATCCTTTGAGGAGGCGACAACATCATTGGACTCACCCACCGACGACTTTCTCCATCTCCACATTGTTTAAACTTGAGGCTACAAAGAAAACAAACATTTTTGTCACATAAAGAAATATGAAACACAGTAAGAAAATAGGTGTGGGGTGGGGCCCGGCGGCTGCGAGCAGCGCGCCGACGAGTAGGAGCGCCAGCGCGGGCTTCTTGAGCGCGGCGAACGAGTCAAGTAGGGACTTCTTGAGGGCCTCCAAGAGGGCACCACTAGGGCGCCTTGGCACAAGGCGTTGCGGCAAGAGAGAGGTGGGGGTGGGGTGGGCGCGGAGGGGCGGCGCGCGAGCGGGGAGGGGAGGGGCTTGAGGAGGAGGAGGCCCCGGTGTGGCGGGAGCGGGAGGGGCAGGGAGAGGAAGCGGGTGGCTTCGAGGAGCGAGGCGGCTGCCATGGGGACAGCGCGGGCAGGTGCCGTGCGACGCGCCGACGGGGGGTGGGAGCGGCCGTGCAAGGTGTGGGGGAGCGGAGCGGAGCGGGAGATAATATAATTATAGTAAGGTGCACGTGCTTTGCAACGGATTTTATTTAAACATTACCATAAATTCTAAACTCACATTATTTCATTAGTAGCTAACTAACAAAAATCATGGATATCACAATTGGTGCCGCTGAATTTCAAGAATCATATAATTCTCTCCACTACCTTGGAGATGCAGTTCTCCCAATCAACCTTTGTATTTCATGCACATAGCTTTAGCATAATTCAAACATCCAAACAGACCAAACAAGGGGCAAAGCCTTCGCTTCAATATCGTATAATACAGATTACGTGGAATACAATGTACAAGTTGAGCTTTCTTTATGACATTATGATACAAATCACATGTACATATATTTTTGCTAGGTGAGGGTTAGTGCATAGTGCATACACTTGAGGCAGCAGGGCCTCCCATCCTATAGCTATACCGAGCTTCCAATGTTGAAATATTTGTTGAAAGCTTCCTCATCCTTGCAATGCATGACATGACCTTGTAGACTTCAATCAGTAGCTTTGGAAAACGGCTTGAGAAATAGCGATCAAATCCCTCAGCAAGAACCCAAGTAACCCCTGAAATTTATTTTTATGAAAACGTTAGCTTCGAGATGATGTGTGCAAGGTTACACTGAAGCTGGCCTCAATAGGGAATAATCTGTAATCAAACACAATTTATCTCAAGACTTATATAGAACATTTACAGTTATATTCTCCATAAATGTAAATAAGATATATTAGAAATTCCACAGAGTGTCCTTGTGCGGAAACAAGGACTGTACAATCAAATGATGGTAGTCAAATCTCTCCTTCCTAGAGCACCTAATAAAACATCCATGACTGCATCTCACTATGATGCTAGGACTGTGTCTTGTTACCAGAGTGGACAACAAGGCTTGGGAGATTGTTTTATTTTGAAGCACTACATAACTAAACTGGGCATATCACCTTATAGGTTTTGTCCCCAAAGAAATGGATCTCTTGGAATTCCTCAAGATATCTCAAGCAGTAGGTCTTGTCCCAGCCTTGCGGGAATACCTGAATTTTCAGTGACGCGGTAGTAAGTAGCAGGAACATAATATTTCCAGCAAATATGTACAAGTCTGAAACTTACATCAAAACTAATCTGCCCTCCAATAGAAAATGTCAAGTTCAAGTGTGCAAACTTTTCACGAAGCACTGACACCATTTTAGGCTGAATGTTATGTACCTGTAGAAAATTAGCGATGGAAGCCTTCCCGACAGGCCAATACCATTACCCCCAAATAGTAAAAATATACTGGCAGATCAATTTCATGCAGCATCCAGAGGTTCAGACGAAGAGATACCAAGATGTATTTTATTGAATATGCAAGCTAAATTCAGTATCTTCCTATCCATGCAGTTTGAATCAATTAAGGCAAACATACTGATCAGAAATGGCTGCCATTTCAATAATGTGACAACAACCAATGAGATAAAAGGCGCTTACATGATACTTCGATCGCAAATAGTTCACGGTCAACAACTTATGCGATTGCAAGACCAAGACTTCGCATGAACATATCGGAAAGACATTTCATAGTGCAAAAACCTAACAAATGTAATCAAGAATTCGAGCTTAAAACAATCTTTTACTTTATCCTATAATCAAGCCATGAACGTATCAAATTCCCAAGTCATACAAAGATATCGAAGAATGATGCAACAATTCAAATCATGAGGGAGAGGCGGCCGATGTCGGGAGGGAGAGGCGGCGTCTTGAGGGAGAGGCGGCCAATGTCGGGAGGGAGAGGCGGTGGCATGAGGGAGAGGTGGCCGGTGTCAGGAGGGAGAGGTGGCCGGTGTCAGGAGGGAGAGGCGGACGGTGACGGGAGGGAGAGGCGGCGTCGGGCCCAAGTGAGCAGTCCGATTTAGCAAAACCTAGTAGGGGCAGTGGAGACAGAGTATGTGAGTGAGGATTCTACGAGCAGAACCTATCCTTAGGGTATATTTATAGGGAAACTATCACAGATAGTTCTTTTATGGAACCGTAGTGATAATACTATCACAAGCGGTTCTTTTATAGAACCATCTGTGATATTCAACATATCATAGATGATTCTATAATAGAACCGTCTGTGATAGTATTATCACAGGCGGTTTGTTTCGATAAACCGCCTGTGATAGTTTGCTCCATCTAGCTGCAAGAAATGCATTCTATCCATGCAATATGAAAAATGCAAGCATAATCATAAATATAATTATTTCTTAGTTACTGAATCAATTAAAATTACAATAGAATATAGTTCCATAATTACATGCCGAGTTTCCTAATTATGATTACATTGCAACAATTTCCAAATAGGTGCTGGCTGTGTGGGATCATTTATTACACTTGGCTATTTCCTTTTAAATAAATCTCTTCACGACGATCGACACGTATATAGCTTGCTTCATCACCTTATTCTTCCTCGAGCCTAATGTCGTCTTCAAATGGAGGCAACTCATCAAATTGATTGTACTCTTTCTCATCCACGACATTCTCAACTCCGACAATCCTTCTTTTTCCATGAAGAACTACATTGTACTTCTTATTTGCCGGGTCAGTTACATAAAATACTTGAACAACTTACCTCACAAATACAATGGTTCGTCTTCGTATCCTACACATTCGAGGTCCACGGTAGTGTACATGTCAACCTTTACACCTCGTGAGAGTTGGACCCAACGGCATCGAAATAGAGGAATCTTGAAAATTACGTAGTCAAACTCCCAAATCTCCTCGACAAGCCTATACGAGCTTGGGCCAGTGGTACTGACGTGCGCATCAAAGGCATCTATGCGGACACTTGAGTTTTGTACTATGCTCTTTCTGTCCTCATTTGTTGTATAAAATGTGTAGCCATTAATATTGTATCCTTGCCATGTCACAATTGTAAATTTGACCCTTTTGCCAACCATTGTAGTGTTTCACTTGACGACCTCCCAGTTAATCACACCTTCAACCATTCATTGAATAGATTGTTGTGTTGTCTCGTGATCCAAACATCTGACTGGCCTATATTCTCTTATCGTAGCATGTCCTTTTGCTCTTCAATATATGGGGTCACTTCAGTCATGTGTTGTAAAACCGTAAAATGGGCTTGAGTATACGTATCTCAATCTAGAGTTATTACTTTCCTTCCGATAGTCCCGATATCCTTTAGCGTCCCCTCATGACGAGATAGAGGTACACCTATCGGTTTGACTTGAGCCATGTAGCCGATGCAGAATTCAATGACCTCTTCGGTTGTATAACCTTCAGTGATGCTACCCTCCAGTCGAGATCGATTGCGTACATAAGACATGAGAATTCCCATGTACCTCTTGAATGGGTACACATGACATAGAAACACAGGGCCGCATATCTTTATCTCTTTCATAAGGTGGACAATGAGATGGACCATGATATCAAAAAATGACGGAGGGAAATACATCCCTAGATGACATAGAGTCGTCAACACCTTGGTCTGCAGAGCATCTAGTCCATCGGGATCGATGACCTTTTAAGAAATTGTGTTAAAGAAATAACATAGCCTTATAATTGTCACTCAAACCTTGTTCAGAAAAATACTTCTAATTGCAACAGGTAGCATTTGTGTCATTAGCACATGACAGTCATGTGACTTCATGCCAATTAATTTCAAATGTTCCATGGAAACAAGTTTCTTCATGCTGATGGAGTGACCAGATGAAACTTTCACACTATGCAAGCTAGTACAGTTGAGTTCTTTCAGACTTAGATAGAGAGTAGGAAGTTGGGGGAAGGTACATCTAGCCTTTACCAGTCTCTATCAGTGCTAACTCGGTCGTGATGTTCATAGTGACCAAGTCACGCCTTGTGTTGACACTATCCTTTGTTTTATCAGAAATGTTCAGTAAGAGACCAATCAAACTGTCGCATACATTCTTCGCTATGTGCTTGACATTGATGCAATTGCGAACTTCTAAGTCCTCCCAATAAGGCAAGTCCCAAAATATTGACCTATTCTTCCACATGTTCTTCCGATAGGTCCTCAATTTATGTCCCTTTCCAAGCATAACGTTGATATCCTTGACCATATCACAAACCTCTTTCCCGCTAAAAGGCCTTGGTACTGAGTTGTCCTTTTTTCCGTCAAATTTTTTCTTTATGTTACGGTATGGGTGATACTTTGGAAGGAACCTACAGTGATGCATGTACACAGTTTTGCACGAGTTGTTCAACCACACACTCTCGATATAATCTAAGCAGTACGGATAGGCTTTGGCTCCTGTTGTACTCAACCCAGACAGGTTACCAAGGGGAAAATCATTAATGGTTCAGAACAACATGATGCACAGAGTGAAGTTCTCTCGTTTGTCTGCATCCCATACATGTATCCCTTCGTTCCACAGTATTGCAAGATGTTCCACCAATGGTGCTAGGTACATATTAATATCATTCCCAGGTTGCTTCGGCCCTTGAATAAGTAGTGACATCAAAATATACTTTCGCTTCATACACAACCAAGGAGGAAGGTTGTACATGCATAGAGTTACGGGCCAGGTACTATGTCGGCTACTCATGTTACCAAAATGATTCATTCCATCTATACTCAACCCAAACCTTATATTCCTTGGTTCCACATCAAAGTCTACAACATCCTATAGATGTTCCTCCATTGAGCAGAATCAGCAATGTGTCTTATCATTTCGTCTTTCTTACGCTGCTCCGTGTGCCAACGCACCAATCTTGCATCCTTGCGGTTTTCAAATAAACGCTTCAAACGGGGGAATTACAAGAAGATATCAGAACACCTTAGCAGGAGGTCCTTGCTTCACCTCGATGCCCTTTCCATCATCGGAATCATTTTTACGCTTGTATCAGAATGCTTTGCACACTGGACATACATGTAAGCTAGCATACTCTTTACGGTAGAGGAAACAATAATTCGGACATGCATGTTTCTTTCTACTTCCATTCCCAATGGACAAAGAATCTTCTTGGCTTGGTAGGTGGTTCTCGACAACACATTTCTCTTTGGAAGCATGTCCTCTAGGAGACCTAACAATGCCGTGAAATTCTTATCGGACTAACCATTGCTTGCCTTCAATTTCAGTAGTTTTAGAATGGATGACAACCTCATATATTGCGATTTGTAGCCTGGGAACAAAGGTTTCTCTTAGTCCTCCATCAAGCCATCAAATTTACCGAATTTACCAAACTCTCTCTCACTATAGTTTCCTTCTACATCATGTAGCATCTGATTTAGATTGTTATCCTGCAACCTATCCTCATCGAAAGCGCAGTCCAAACCAGCATATCATTGTCTCCCTCAGTGATGTCACAACTACTTTTTTGTGTAATCTTCTCTTCACCGTGACTGGTCCAACATTTGTACCCCTTTTTGAAACCCCTTCGAATCAAGTGAGCTTCAATCTGCGCTGAGTTGCTAAACATGTTTAGATTATCACAATCAATGCATGGACAGTACATATATTGCATCCCCTTTTTTAACATATGCAGCTCGGTGAATTATCTTAGATGGTTCCAACCATAAACGATCTGTGATACAAACATTATCACAGATGGTTTGTATTAATAACCGTCTGTGATAATTCACAGATGCTTATTCATACAAACCGTCCGTGATGTCCGCAATATCACAAATGGTTTGTTATAAGAACCATCTGTGATGTTGACAATATCGAGACAGTTTTTTATACGAACCGTATATGATGTTCGTAACTTTCACAGACGGTTATTAACATGAACCGTCTGTGATGTCTCAATTATCACAGACAGTTCATATTAATAACTGTCTGTGAAAGCATCTGTAATAGTTTAAGCACAAACGATTTTGTATGAACCGTCTGTGATGGTGTCATCCAGTATAACCTCTTTTGTAGTAGTGGCATATCCTAAAACTTTTGTAACAAATCTCAGTAAAATGAATTAATGTAACATGATCAGTGTAGTACATAGAGTTGAAAATTATGCAAAGTAATTTTCACTTCTTACTTGTGAACCTTGGTTCATCAGAAACTTGCTTCCTGCAATCATCCCTAGGGAGGTTGCCAGGGATGGAAACGGATCGAATACGAATCGAATAGTCTCGAATATGAATACAAATATAAACATTCTTGAATATGAATATGAACATTCTCAAATATAGATACAACATTCTTGAATATGAATAGGAACATTCTCGAATACGCATTTTGCTTACCACATTCGTGTTTTCTCAGATACGAATATCGGATAAAATGGATTGTCCTTTACCGTTTCCCATCACTACACATAGCTCCAGTAGCCCGATATAACAATCCATCCACCAAGATGTGACCTACTCCATTAATTCACTGCCATAGTTTTTGCAAATCGCCTCTACACCTAGTATTGGACAATTTACATGATTGCCACCCATTGACCTTCACAATGCTTCTCCTCAAAGCGAACTCCAATATGAACTCTGTGATGCCTAATGATTTGTTGCCAAGCCTATACGTCTCCGGTCTCCTCTTATATCATCTTCACTCGAAATAACCCAAGTCCAATGGCGCATCACATGCTGCACTTGCCTCATCATGATTCTTGTCTTTCTCCCATACTTCCCCACTTGAGATGTAGCTTTACCTAGATTTACGTGATCCTCCATGGCCTCGAGATCCTCCCCTAACCTCAGTCTTGCTGTTAACCACCAACAATCACCAAGCGCCCCACACATCAAAGAACAAGCAATCATCCCAAGCACAAGTGATATGGACTTGACTCTCATCAATAAAACCAATAAAAACATGCACCACTTAGCACTCCCACCAATATTTTCATCTCAACACACGACTCCCTATCATATGTGACAGACAAACATACAACAACACATTCTAACAAGAACCCTAATCTCCTTGGGAGCAAACTCAACCAAAAACCAAATCAACTCACTCATTTTAGCAAGAGCCAGTCAGACTACCAACTAACGGCTGGTCATATCTCTCTAGTCAACCATGGTGAAACCCTAGTAATAGGGGGCCGGTCAGACCGTGGCACCCTTGCCGAACTAACCACCAATGGTCTAACCACTTTAGAGCACTAGAAAACACCCCTATCTAGACTTTCGGATAAAATATATCTAGTTTTAGCTCAGAACTCTATTTTGAGTGACACCTAGGGCAAAAATATCCTCAAACACACCTACACAAGTGTTTGATGCCATTTTCCAAAAGGCCATATAGCCGGTCTGACATCTCTATAGCCACAGGTTAGACCGCCATTACCAGGTTGGTCAGACTGCTGTTGCTAAGTTAGTTAGACCGGTTTAAACCTGACATTAACTCTGAAAACTGAAAAACTTCAAAACCAAACTCAAGCTTCGACAAGACATGCAAATCAAAGTCAAATACTCATCATACACTATAGAGTGACCTCCACATGGTTTTACAATCTCCCCTTTGATGAGTAATTTGACAAACACCCTAAAGGTAATAATTTGAATTTGTTTTTGACAAAGATGCTTACGAGTTGCAAAAGTCACACATAGTCAATTTTCAAGAGAAAAAAGAAGCATGAACATGTTAGCAAGAAATGGAAAAGGGCTTGGACAAGAAAATGCAAGTTTTTGACAAGAAGCTCCGAAACACTCCAATGACCTCTCAAGGCCAAAGTTTTGCTTATGGTACAAAGAAAAGAGAATTTTCTCCGCATGACCATTTTCATAGTAAGAGAAGAAGTTAAAAATACAAATGCAATGCACAAGGGCTACCCCTTAAATTTGAAGCTCACTTTGCATTTTTATCACTCTCTAGCTCATTTTCTCAAAATGCTCTCTAATTCTCCTTATTTTCAATTTTAGCCTTCTCATTCTCCCCTTTTTTTCTCATTTTCAAATTTTGCCTCTCTAATTCTACACCTTTTGGCAAAATAATCATCAAGGGCAGAGAAGATGCAAGTTCCCCCTCAAATGAGGGCACAAAAAGAGCATGTATGCATGAATACAATTGCAATGCCTACAAGAGCTTTGAAAATGATCCAAATTGAGATAGAAACACAAGGATATCACTCGATGACATGGAATGGGCATACAAAGCTACCAACATCATGAATAGGCATGGATATGCAATCCCAAATAAGATAGCAAGTCAAGTGTACTACAATTTATGCAAGACTTCAAAAATGGCAAGTTTATCAAAGGTATCCTTATAGGAGTCATGCCATGTCAAAAAGACAAAACGAAGTCTAAAAACTAAAGTTGAGACATTAGAAGTACTAGAAGTTCTAGAAAGCACCAATTATGCTCAAGCACTTGATTAAAGCCAACTTTGACAAATATTTAGCATATTTAGGTCTTAGCTTCAACCATTTCTTAATTTTAGTTTGATCAAATTAGAAGATCACAAGCCTTAGTCGATTATCTCAAGCATGGAGTTTAAAAGAGTAGTCTTAGTCATACAAAACTCCTCTTAAGTTCATGCCAAGTGCAATGGCAAATAGTCTCATAAAAAAGAATTGTTGGGATCAAAAGTAAGCACATGTGATCAATTCATTAAGCTAGGCACTAGTTCATGTGCAAATGAATGATTCACTAAAAGAACTAGAAACGCTCTAACTAAAGCTCAACATAAACCCATGACTTAACTTAGCATTTTAAACGTGGCAATAATCATAAAAGAATCACTAGAGATACAACTAGCCAAAGAGATCCATCTTTGAGAATTTAATTCAAGTTGACATTTGTTTTGGCTAGTTGTGGCAAGATTTCAAATATATATGCAAAGGCATAACAAGGCTAGCCAGGCAAGTATACCATGGCAATGAGCAACAACAATTCAAAATTACCTCACAAAAGAGTAATAATCAAAGCTCATACTACACAAATAGTATTTACAATGCATTGCTATGCAGAATGACACAAAAGCAGAAACCTGACTCCAAAAGAAATAAACGATACAACTACAGAAGATATCACTTGCAGAAGAGACAGGCTCCCATTGAAACACAAACTTAAGAAAACCCAAGAAATAAAAGCAAGCTACCCTAGACCAAAAAAGGTTTATAAAGAGAAAGAAAAACTCTAACAAGATTACTTGCAAATACAACCTTAATTCCACATGGTCTCTAAGCCTATGAAACCTCAAGCTAAGGAGTGAATCTACACCAGTAGACATCCTATTACTAGACTCTAGTAAATGCAAAAGTGAGCTCAACCTAGACCAAAAAGAGGTAACAGGAAATAGCAACTTAGAAGATCTAAAGAGAAAAGGAAAGGACTAATGAAAGACACAATCCTAACACATGATTAGAGCTAGCCTGAAAACCACTACCCTTGCAACCAAGAACCCCATATGAGATACAATGAAAAGCAGGAGTAAAGATCACATAATCATAAGCGGTAGTGAGGCACATGAGCATGCATAAGCATATCATAATGATTATGTAAAGAACAATACATGCTAGCAAAGATATGATAAGGCTCAAGGTATCCATAATTCACACTAAGGTATAAAACCATGTAATCATAAACATGACATTAGACAAATCATGGATAATGTATGCAAACATGGATAACAAATATGCATATTAATACCTAGAGCAAGACATCAATAAGAGCATGATAAAAGATATATCAAGCATAACACATGCTCACGAGAGCAAAAAAACTCATACATCCACAATTTATGAACATTAAGACAAAACATAGATATACAAGCAACATACTCCCAAATGCATAATAATAAGTACAAGAAGAGAAAATCTTATTAATATGATGTAAGTGAGTGCATATACAAGCACAACATGGCAAGAGTGAAAATCATGAATGTAAAAGCGTGAGGGTCAAAGGGAGTGGAGAACCATCTAGTGTCCTAACCATATGATGAGAAAGAAGATTAGAATCAACCATGCTCATGTTCTCCATCCTGGACCTCTGGTACCTACACATGAGAAAAACAAGGTGCCCAAGCCTTGGATCCCGAAGGGTTAGTGAGCAAATTCTTGGGAACCCAAACATTGGATACATAACCACTAGAAGCAATTGAACTAATTTGAGAGTTTGCATAATGCAAATGATGGTTCATGCAAAAATATCTAATAAAATGCTTGGAGGCACGCCACGAGTGGATAACTCAATGAGAAAAATAAGAGCCATCTCTAGAAAAGTAACAAAAGCCTTACTTGAAAGCACCACGATGAGAACCAACAAAAGCTCCAAAGGAACTCACAAATCCTCATCGTAGGTGTGCACCTCAATGAGGGAAAACGAGGTCCACCTCTTGGGAGAAGATGAAAATCATGCCTTAGGGCAGCTCGTGGACTAAAACCAAAACCTTAGAAACCGAGTCCACGACATTGTCCAACACCACTAGAAAATGTCCTCGAGCTAGACTCTTTAATGTTCATGTCATGAAAAAGACTACAACACTTGGAGACTTAGAAGCATAGGCTCAATACATGTGTTTAGCACGCTGAAAGCAAAAGTCTACATGATGCCCATCCTTCTCACAAGATAAACAATGGTGTAAATGTCTACTAGGAGACACGATCTGAGAGGACAAAACACCATTGACGCTCATAGGAGAAGTCCCTTGGGACAAGCTAGAAGAATCATCATTTCTACTCGCCCTTGTGTCGGTATTAGGCTCACACATACTATGAGATAAGCAATGTGTATCCCTAAAACCTTGATGACACACTCGATGCACTTGCTTGACATGACGGAAGAAAGACTCAACAATGTGTCCATATTTCTTACAAAATGTGCAATAGTCTTCTCATTGGGAGATGTGGTACCATGTGCCGAAGAAGCACCATTGTCTTTACAAATCCCATGGACAACACTGGAACCAACAAGAGTTGCACTTGCCAAGGAAGAACTACTCAAAGTAATGGCATAAGTGCCAACATCAAATAACTCACGCTCAACACAAGAAGAATCTAATTCCGATTACAAAGAAGCTATAGAAATCTTCAAAACATCAATATCAGAGTAGAGGCAAATACAAGAGTCATATGACTTGGCGCTCATATCATCATGCACTTTTTCCAAAGATTCAACTCTATTTCTCAAAGCAAGGCAAGAAATACAAGAATTCAATGATGCTTCCTTAGTGCTCATGCAATGCAAAGCATCAACATTATTTTGTAAACAAGCACAATTTTTCTCTAAGCATCGTTAAACAAATTTTTATTCTCTAAGTACATGCTATAAGGGCTAGCTCTAATATCAATAATTTTAGCTTTATCCATCTCTAATTACTCAAGTGGAATTACTCAATTTTAACTTTTTTATTTTCTTCCTAAGGGCATTCAATTTGGAATTGTGAAGTAACAACCTCTTAATGAGTTTCTCCTTGCTCACATTGCTTAGCTCATGTAGGAGATCATCCTCAAAAAGCTTCTCATCTTCAAGATCATCCTTGACATGCTCCTCAATAGCAACTCCGCACATGCCATCTGGTGTCTTCTCCTCCTTGGGCTCACCAAGTATCTCCTCCTTGAACCTAGGACACAAATAGGTAAAGTGGCCAAAAGTTCCACATAAGCCACAACTAATATGATTATCTCTAGCCAACCAATTCAAAAAAGACTCATGCCTCACAAGGTCATTGGCCAAAGAATCACAAGAAAAAGCACACAAAGACTTACAAGAAATCCTACTTGTCGCCATGTTCAAGATCGATAAAGATCTTAAAAGAGCAAACCTTGCTATATACCACTTGTAGGACCGATGGTGGAGATCAGAGGGGGTTTGAATGATCTTTGACCCTGTTTCAACATCTACAAAATCAACCCCCTTTGGCTTCTTCTCTCAATTAGCTATGAGAAGCTAATTAGATCAGATGCACAGTGAAAACAAGTACAAAATGGAATCCAACAAGTTAAAGGAAAAAAGAAGCAACAAATGGGGCCAAAGCATCAACTAGCAAGTCTAACTATAGGCATCACACTGGTCTGACTGGGCCTAGGTGGTTTGACCGCTCACCATTCCAGAACAAAAAGGAAACAACTCGTCACCAAGAACTCAAAAAGGTCTAAGTTCTAATCTACTCAACCAAATGGCTTAAAGCTTGAAACATAGCTACCTCAAAGTCCTATGAACCTATTCCAACAATGGGTCAACAAGCTACTCAATAAAGTTTTGATCTTTGCACAAAATAAGGCAGGTTACATCAAAACCGGGTCAAACAAGAAGATGATGATTGGAAGGAGCTCATGTGAGGAATCAGGCCAAGATGACTAAAGATAGTTTCCCACACATCCGAGCATCCTCACTTAAAGCAAAAATCAAGCCAAGAGCTCTCAAGAGCAAAACCCCAAATCACCCTTTCTTTCACCAAAACCGGGGCAAAATCAAGAACTTGCAAAGAACAAATAACTAGTTGGATAGGATCTGGTCTCGAAGAGATATCTCTATCACTTACACATCCTTGGCACAAAGCAAGATTAAGAGAGGATAAAGAAACACCAAAAACTATGCCAAATCAAGGTTCCAATACTTAATCAAATGATACTTAGAGATGAATATTTATAGCCACTCTTCAGCCACTCATAAAGGCTGAGAATGATAAAAAAAACTCAAGCACAACAGCTAAAACTCATCTCTCGAGACTTCTCTCCAAGAACCCTAACCTCCTCCAAAGGCTTAGCCAAAACTCTTCAAAGCTTAGCACCTAATCCAACACCTCTCCCTCGTTATATATGGATGCTCACAAGAAATCATAATCAGTACTTATAGTTGGGTTTCATCCACTTACGTGGGCTAACCCATTAACCCAATAACATATCGGGTTTCACACACACGTTTTTCAATGTAGGTCACACATAGCTCCAAGCCTGATATAATACTCCATCCACCAACATGTGACCTAATTCACCTTAGGCCACTGCCGCAGTTTGCAAACCATCTCTCCATTGGGTGTTGGACAATTTATGTAAATACTATCCACCGGCCTTCATGATGCTTCTCCTCGAAGCAAATTCTAATACGAAGTCCGCGATGCCCAATGACTTGCTGCTAAGCCTATACGCATCCAGCCTCTTCCCAGGTCATCTCTACTTGAAATAGCCCATGTCCAACGGTACATCACATGCATGCACTTGCTTCATCACGATTCTTATCTTTCTCCCATGCTTCTCTGCTTTAGATGTAGCTTCACACGGACTTACATGATCCTCTATGGCCTCAGGCTTCTCCCTTACCACCACATCAAAGAATAAGCAATCATCCCAAGCACAAGTGATATATACTTGACGCTCGTCAATAAAACCGATGCAAGCATGCACCACTTGACACTCCCGTCAATATTTCCATCTCAACACATGACCCTACATATGTGACACACAACAATACCAGAACATGTTCTAATAAGAACCCAAAGCTCCTTAAGAGCAAACTCAACCGAAAAACAAATCAGCTCACTTATTTCAGCAAGAGGCAGTCTAACCGCCAACCAATGGCCAATCATACTGCTCTAGTCAACCCTGGTCAAACCCCAGTAACGGGGGACCCGGTTAGACCATGGCACCCTTGCTGGTTTGACCACCGGCGATCTGACCACTTAAGAGCACAAAAAAATATTCTCTAAAATTTCAGATAAACTCTATATAGTTTCAGCTCATAACTCCATTTTGGGTGGCACCTAGTGTAAAGACATCCTCAAATACACCTACACAAATGTTTGATGACCATTTTCAAAAAGGCCATATGGTTGGTCAGACCGCTGTTGCCAGGCCGGTCAGACCACCATTGCTTGACAACAACTCTGAAAATTAGAAAACTTTGATAAGATCTCTAAATCAAAGTTAAATACTTATCGCACTGTATGATGTGGCCTCCACATAATCTCACATGGACGCATACATCATCCTGAACTCCAAACACTCGCCAAACATGAGAATACTCCCTTAAATAGATTTCTTGTTAAATCTCTCTGGCCACTTCCCAAACATGTTTTCTATGTTGATTGGAGTAGAGGATGCACCCACTACTATAGAAAAGCTCATCACAACTGGTTCAAAAATGCAATCGCAGATGGTTTTTGAATCGTTTGTCCTTATGGGTCTATAACACCCTAAGTGTATTACAGACGGTTTCAAACCGTCTATGATGCAATTACCACAGACGATTCAAAAATAAAACTGTTTGTGATAAGTTCGACCGAACTCAAAAATAGGGCTCCTTTAGTTCATGAACATTATCTGATTACACTGTTTATGCTAATTGTGATATAAAACAGCACAATCAGATAATGCAGATGAACCAAAGCAAGCCTATTTATGAGAACAAGATCATCCTAGCCATATCCATCCAAGCATCATATGCAATAACAAAGGTATCAACAAATAATTTTCACATGCATCATATCCACCCAAGCATCAAGGAAGAGAGGGGAGGGGATTGGATGGGGGTATTAACAAAGCACTAGTGCTAATGAAGGAGAGGAGGAGGCAGCTTCACTGTTGTGTCACGATGGTGACACTGCAGAAGGCACTCTTACGACAAGAGTGCCTTGTGCAGTGAACTGTGGTGTCACAACCAGATGTGGAGGAGCTCGGGGGAGGTGGCCAGTGCTTCGATCGGTGGCTTAGGGGAGCTAATAGGCGGATTGGTTTGGAGTGTGTTTGGGGGAGGCGTGTGGGGGAAGCATATATAAGGGCATTTGGATAGCGGATCCGAGAGGTCGTAATGCTTCAGTTTGAAAGTTTGAATAGAGAGGGCGGCAAAATCGTGTGGCAAAATATCACAAATGGTTTTTAATACATACCATTTATGATTAGGTTATATCATATACGGTTTTTAATATAAACCATCTGTGATATTTCACAGATGGTTTAAATAAAAAACTGTCTGTGATAATATCACAGATGGTTCTTAGTAAGAACCGTCTGTAATATTTCTCTTCACAAACGGTTTGTATTAAAACAGTCTGTGATTATACTTAATACTAACGGTTTTGGTTAACCGTCTATGATGAGGCGTCTAGTATAGCTTGTTTTGTAGTAGTGACTGGATATATACCCTCTTTATACAACAATTTTGCAAGGCGTTAATTTAAGAACCTATTTAAGGAAGAAGGGTATTGCTCCACGAATTTGCAGAATTTAGTTCAACATAAGGATTTGGATTCAAATCCCTCTTTCGAAAACAGGTTGTGTAGGGTGTCTTTGGTTGGACCTTCACCGCCTTATGTTTGTACGGACTACGGTAACCAGTTTTTAAATGGTGCTTTTTTTTCAAGGCGATGTCAACAAAAATATTATAGTAAAAAATATACTGAGTTCAGTTATACCGGTAAAAATTACATGAAACTATATTTCTTTACGTACTATTTCTTACAAATAGTTAGAATTCATAAATTTTAAGTCATAACCCACCGCCAAAAGATTCCGTGGACTCATCTGTTTTCCTGAGTATATGCATGATTTAATTAATTTTGGAATCAATCGATCGAAGGCTATGTTGGATCTAGATGTGAGATGGGATGCGAGTTGAGTAGACTCTGCGCGCACCGCAGGATCTCCATCGGGCGGGCGCAATCATTGCCGCCCATCCACGCTCGCAATCATTCCGAAGCTGAAACTGGTATAAGAAGAAAGAAGAAAGCGGCCCAAGCGCGCGCATTCATGCAGCGAGTACAGGTTGATGGGGCCCGCGCCGCGGGTGCACGTGTGGGGTGGCCGCACGTGGGGGTGGTGGGCCCGCCCTACCACCCGCGCGCGTCCAAGCCTCCCTCCCGTCCCATGCATCCATGGTTGTTACTTGCACGCTGCTATATAACGGACCCCTAGCTAGCTCAGAGCTTAAGAACAAGCCTCGGTTCTCCCTCCCCCTCTCTACTCGTCTTCCTCGGTTTTCTTTCTCCCCGGCCCTGTGCGTGTGTGCTTCTCAGTCTACCTCTTCCTCCATCTCTCTCTTGGTTGTTGCAGAGATAGAGAGGTCGATCAATTGAAGCTAGAGATGAAGAAGCAGAGGGGAGGAGGAGGGCTTAGCAAGGTGGTGAGGGAGCAGAGGGCGAGGCTCTACATCATCCGCCGATGCGTTGTCATGCTCCTCTGCTGGCACGACTGACTGGCTCATCGATCACTAGCTAACTAGCTCCATCTCCTCATCCTCACTTCAGTCTAGTAGTAGCTAGCATTTGCGAGCTCTAGATCAGTATCTGACTTCGAGTTTTTCTTTATTTCTCATTTATTCCTAGTTTGTTAGTAATTTGTATGTACATGCTAACCGATGCTTGATGTTAATTATAAAGTAGCTAGCTACACCTACATAGGCACTACCTAGAGATTCCTTCTTTTCTTTTCTTTTCCTTTTTTTTTTTTTTTGCTCTGCTTGCTTGGACTTGGACCTGTCGAGAGGAACCCCAGCGGGACCGCCCGTCGATCGATCAGTGTACATTAATTTGATGTTTCTTCTCTTTCTCGCAACAAATTATTATCATGTACTACTCATGTTGCTTTTATTTGGGCGTGCCATCATATCACATGTCATGTGTTCAGCGAATAGCTAATATTTATCTTCCCTCTTTGAACACAAGATTTGGAATCTCGAATATATGCGCGACTACAATATCAATCCGGGCCAGGTTTTCGGTTTAATCTGCAACGCACAATCTCGTGGAAGTTACATATCCATTGTACTATACCTAGGTCGTATTTTGACGATAATAGAGATTTTGGGAGATAACAAGAGCATACCAGCTGGACACCTGTGACAAGATCGTGAACAAAAAGCCTGGAGATTTTCAACCTTGGTGATGCAGTAGCTACCCTGGAGCTCTTACCGTCCTACGTCCGGTCCGTCAAGCAGTACATGATCGATGCTATAGCTCGCTAGCTCCCTAGCTTGATCGGTGAAAACAACTAACCACCTAACGAGCATGATCGATGATATGAACTAGCTAGTATATATGTTATCGCGATCAGTTGGTCTAACAAAAATGATTGATCACACGACTTGATTGGACATATATAATCTTCTCCTTTGATTACTCCCTCATTTTCTGTAGAGAGAGATGAGACAGTTCATAATTGAATTCGAATTGGTGTTTCAGAATAAATAATTTGTCTGCCGGCCGGTTTGAGCAAGAATGAATTCTCTTCGCACGGGTGGTCGATGCTCCATATATATTAATCGATCGAACCATAATAAATGCTAAACACGTACTAATGGAGGAGTCATGGAGAGGCTACTACTAGCAGATGAAGTGTCATAATAAGAGCAGCAAGGACGGTCTAAATAATGACCAAATTAAAGCGTGCTCCACCTCGAAATGACTAGAGGAGTACTTCGTGTTGGACGACAAAATAAAATGCTGGAGTTAATTAATTAACCTTTCATGAATTATCATATGTTCAGGACAAGTGCCTAAAATCCCAATCAACTTTAAATTTCTTGTATATGTACTGTGTGAGAATTGAGATAATATCAGTAAATTGTCTCATCTGGGGTTCCAATCCACCCATATACTTTATGTTTTAACTTTTAAAGGTAGATATGTGCGCTCAAACAACTTCCTCTGCTCTACCTCGGCTGTGACACCCTTCAATTGCGCAGTTTGCGTGTCGATCGGAAGAACGAGGATGTGGGGTGGCAAAGCAGAGATTGGTGTAAAAAATGCCAATTGTGTATACAGAGGGATCCAGAAGCAGAATCTTGTAGGTACTAGGTAGAGTGAACGCTAAGCCTGGAAACACACCATCACCTTGGCCCTTCATAGCTTTTTGGGCTTGGATGTGGGCCACTTGATCCGGCCCACTTAGGCCCGACAAGAACTCTGCCCACGCAGGAAGGTAATACATTGATGACTTGAATAGGGACTGAAATTTCCAGGTTTTTTATTTAAAAAATTGGCATATGTTGTGGTTATAGACCAAATAGTAGAGAAAGAAGGGCCTCCGAACTTTTATCCACGACGAGGGGTAAGAGTTCCGAGGTCCTTGGAAGTGGGGAGTGGTGCTAATATGGATGAATATGTTCGTAATTTTCTTGATCTTTTTTCTCTCCCCCTTTCCGACACAACGGGGCATATTTGTACTGTTGCATAAAGAGTACAAGAGATTACAATGCAGCCCCTAAAATGGTCCTGCAACTATATGGTCTTCACGGTCTTTCCACCCTTTCGCATGTAACACTACTACAGAAAAGGACATCACAGACGGTTCGAAAACGTCATCACAAACGGTTTTCTGAACCGTCTGAATTTATGGGTCAGTGATAATCCAAGGTTATCACAGACGGTTCGACAACCGTCTGTGATATATCAATATCACAGACGGATTTTAACTAAAAACCGCTCGTGATATTGATATATCACGCACGCTTTTTATTTACAAACCGCTCGTGATATAAACACCTATCACGACGGCTTGTAACTAAAAACCGCTCGTGATGTTCTTTTCTACCCTAAATCTATTTTCGCTATTGGCTAGCCTCAGAAATGCTAGCCATGCCATCTCAAACAAGCAGATAAACAAGTATATGTATACATACAATTCACATCTCAATTCATTTGACAAACATAAAACATCCAATTCACATCACATTTCATTCACAGACATAAGGCATCCATTTCGCAAATGAATTAATTGAAATGAAATAAAATATCCATTAACAAATTCACAATTACAGAGTGATAAGAGCAATAAAAAATCATTCTGCGCAGTGGAACTCTCCATCTGATCTTATGACTTTAGTCCACAAAAACCAAACGAACTCTCCTCGAATTTTTCCAAAGTCCGGCTGTTTCAATGCAGATGTAGAGATGGGCGCAACCTGTCGATAGGAATATCAACGCGCGTACATATAAAACCTGACATGTATGAAATAAATGTGGGAAGATTTACAAACCTTAGAATTGGTGATCTTGGTGGAATTGAGGAGTAGTCTCATATGGTGGCACACGTAGTATCCACACGTGTTGCCCGGCTGCTGCTGGTGGCACTGCAAAAAATAGAATGTGTTAAATCAAGAGGCATTACTACTAAGTGTTGTATATGTTTAATTAATGTGTAGCTAGCGAATACCCGAAAATTACGAGCATGTTTCAAGGGCTTGGCCCCTGTCGTCGAGCCACGTATTTGTTGAACGTATGTGACGAACGACCTTCGTTATTCGAAAAAGTTAGATTAGTCATTCGGAAGGAAAGAAAGAGTATACTTACCTATCGAGTATTTCGGCGATAGCTGTGTACTTAGATTTGTTCTTACTTAGAGAATCAAGGTATATAGCCTTGTTCCATTTTGGTATAATTACAATTAAAATCCAATGGAAGTGCTCATTGTATGGCATAAGAACATATTCCTTATCACGGTGAGCCAGCAGTGCTTTTGTAATATAGTTCTCGACGAAGGATGCATCCTCGTTGATGGTATCAATGGCGACCAAGCGTGGGTCCAGGAAACCAATTGGTGATTTCGATGATCTAGCTTCGGTCAGCATGAATATATATATACACACAGAAAAGCAACAAATTGTGACATATATCGGTATTACGTGAACAGAGACTGTGATTGTACAGACTTACAGCGTCCAGCATTGAACGAGTGAGGCGTCGAGAGCGTTGAGCGTGAAAAGACCAAATATATCGTCAAAGGTCACCGCGAAGACACTGAGTTTCGTGCAGGAAATGTTCCGGCTTGAATTTGACAAAGGATACTCGAAGTCCGTTCGCCTCGGCCTATTGGACTGTTCCATATACCAAGCGTGGAATCTTTGGCAACCAAGTCCTAGGGTTAAGAGGTGCTCTTCCAGGAATATCATCAGCTCGCCTAGCACGAATTTGCGGGCCAATGGCAGGTACGGGATATCGTCATCATCCTTCATCTTTGATTTGCCATGGCCACTGCCTTGACTGTAGGTCGACTTTATGGTAGTTGACTGTAATGGTACATACGGTGCAAGTTGCTTTGGCGAGAATAGCACCCGTGGAGATAGCACCGCTCGTAGCTCGCCATGCCGCCCTTGTGGAGATGGCACAGTGCATGTTGCTCTGGTTCGCACTGCCCTTCTGGTCCTGCCACTGGTGAAGAAGCCTCCAGGGAGATGTTGCTTTTGGGCCACTGGATGAATGTTCCAATGGCCTGCCCTAGAGTCACGATCTCGTCGTTGGGGGGCTTCGGTAGCGGGACGACCTCAAAATTGACATGCACACCATCCACATTAATTTTTGCAAAGCCTAGCGCTAAAGCTTGACCGCAAAGATGGCCTCGATACTGCACGGATATACCGGCCCCAAGCGTGCAAGAGAACGGAGGCATATCTCACTTGGAGCCTGCACTTCGTAGGCTCCTACATAACGATACAGAATTAGCTAGTCGAATAGGCCTATCAATGGAGCAAGCATTCGAGAGATAATAATTATTACCAGGATGTCGTCCACAGAAAATCTGGCATCGGTTTGCGTCGGATTGGACGCACAACTACTCGGACGGTTGTGCGAGCTAGCTAGCACAGGAGCGGTGGCGGCGGCCTGCTGACTTTCTGTATGTTTCGGCACCTCATCTCTAACTACATGAGCTAGCTCACCCATTAGCTCCTCTCTAAGAGATGCATTGATCTCTTCTTGTAGCCGTGCGTCACGGTCGGTTTTGTTTCTCTTCCTGCGCCGATACATGTCAGAGTCATCTTAGAAACCATGTTTTCAAGGAACGTAAAGGCCAAGGCCTCTCGTACGGCCTGGGTGCTCCTTGTTTCCCAGGCCCGCGGAGAGCATATCATTCTCCCTTGTTCTCTGGAATGATCACAGGGTAGTTTCAAAACTCAGCTCTTCCTGCAAAAGCACGACATGTCATTTCACTTCGTACGAAGTTGTGGAGTAATTACAAGCTACGTAGTTCGATCGATATCTTACCAGGCGCTGGGACACTTGCTGGTCTGCAGGGTTTCGAAAGGAGATGTCCCCCGATGTCGTTGTGGATGACCTTGCTCTAATCCAATTTCGAGCGCGCTCATCCGGGATATTGGCAAATGGCGGGGCGATGTCCTGCAGGGCTGCCTGGTCGTCCTCGCTCCTCCACTGCGGGATTTTACCCGCATACCCAACTGTGCCAAGTCTGTGGGGGTGTGCGTTTTTTTGCCTAGAGGGCCTTGTGCGCCGCACTTGTACTTTTGAAATCTTCGGTCATCTTTGAAGCTTTGAACTCTTCCCATTGTGGTTCCAGGAATGGGTATTTACGAAAGGGTGTTTCGTCTTTCTCCACGTAGTCCTTGACAAGCTTGCTCTTGAAGTTCTTCCATGCTTTGCACGCCCCTAGCAAGGCTTGTCGTTGCACGGCGTCTTGGTGTTCTTCTGGGATCTCGAACGATGCCAAAATTTCTGTCAGCAGCTCTCTTTTCCGAGTCACGTGCACGCCCTTCCACGAATTGAATGTGATCTCAATTGCTCGCAACGATTCCGATCATGCTCTTCCATGCGCTATCGCTTATGAGGAAGGAGAGGGACCCGATACATCGACTGTGTGATGGTAAATCGCCCTCGTGCTTCTTCGATAGCTCTCTTCCTTGGCGCCCGATTTTGAGCGGACGCCTCCGGCGATGGTGTTGAAGAATGCGCGGATGACATTTTGCTCAATTTGTGGGTCTATTAGAATAAGATAAGAAAGTGCCATACCATAAGATAAGAAAGTGCAATATCTATCTATTTCGCTCAATATAGGCGATTACAATACATATATATGTGTATATACATACATACATATACATATATATACCTACATATATACATATACAAGCATCAATTAACATTCTAAACATGAATATGTATGACAATGTAAAAGGCATGTATCAATTAAGACTAGCAACAAGCTCAAGTTTTAATTGATTAATTTGTGCTCTCAAATTGTAGGGTTGCACAAGATTAATCTTGGCCGTCCCGCTATTAAATCATATACTCTTCCTTGATTGGTTATGCCAAATAATTAACTCGGTCTTTTGAGCTCTAGATACAAACTCTACAATCTCAAGATTAAAGTATATTCAGCATGCATGTATTCAGATTGCAGTATTCAAAAAAGCAAGACCAACCAAATTAACTTTACTCAATAATTTATGTTTCAACTTAACAAAATTCCCAACAGATCAACATATGAATATGCTAATATCTGAAATAGCATGAACCGATTGAATGACAGCTATATCCCATAAGCAATCTATATTTCCAGAGTCACAAGACAACAAGACTCACTCACAAGCATATATATCAAAGTCTAGAGACGCCTTCCGAGTCACAAGACAAAGAATGACAAATATTAGAGCTCAATGACCGATTGAACCAATCTCAGTATATGATATTTGTTATCATCGAGCAACCAAATATCCCATAAGCAATCTATGTTTTCCAGTGCCAGGTAATGTAAAGAAGATTAACAAACTTGCACAGCCCACACAGATTGCATACAAAAATCACAGACTCACTCACAAGACCGGTGATATTCGAAATCGCCAAAAGAACAGGGGCTAGGGGAGGAGGCGGCGACGATGGGCTCGGGGAGGCGGCCGGCGAGGGCTCAGGGAGGCGAGGGCTCAGGGAGACGGCGGCGACGGCTCGGGGAGGCGACGGCTCGGGGAGGCGGTGGCGACGACGGGCTCGAGAAGGCGGTCGGCGAGGGCTCGGGGAGGCGGCCGGCGAGGGCTCGAGGGAGGCGGCGGCGACGACTCGAGGGAAGCGGCCGGGGAAGGCTCGAGGGAGGCGGCGACGAGGGCTCGGGGGAGGCAGATCGGGATTTAGATATAGAATAACTGCAGAATACACGAAAAACCCTAGCCAGAGGGTATATATAGGGGATTATTACAGACGGTTCTACACTTAGAACCGTCTGTGATATCAATATCACAGACGGTTCTAAGTTTAGAACCGTCTGTGATAAGCCTACTATCACAGACGGTTCTATGTTTAGAACCGTCTGAGATAGTATGCTTATCACAAACGGTTCTAAGTGTAGAACCGTCTGTGATAAGCCTTTGCCCGACTGTAGTCATTCATGATCAACCGTCAACCAGCTGCATTCATGATCAACCACCTACCAGCTGCATTCATTTACACATTTTCTCAATCTCAAAATTGACTACATCACACATTTTCTCAATCTGCATTCATATATACAACACCAACCACCAACGCAATGTATTTCTTTACACATTTTCTCAATCTCAAAATTGACTACATCACACATTTTCACATATACATAAATGCAAATTCACAAATACATCACACTGCAGCATTGTTCTATACATAAATGCCAATTCACATATACATCATACACATGCATTGTTGTATACATAAATGACAATTGACATATACATCACACAAATGCATTGTTATATACATATATGCAAATGCCCACATATATGTTGCACATTCTCATTGTACTTGCTTATTTCCTTTAAAAATTATCCCTTCATCATGATCAATGCGTATGTAACAAGTTTCGTCACATTGTTCGTCATCGACCCTTATGCCATTTCCAAAAGGAGGTAACTCGTCAAATTGATTGTATTCTTCCTCGTCCACTACATTCTCTACTCCGACAATTCTCCTTTTTCCATGAAGAACTACATGACGTTTCTTATTTGCCGGGTCGGTTACATAGAAAACTTGAACAACTTGATTGGCGAGTACAAATGGTTCGTCTTTGTACCCGACACGTTGGAGGTCCACGATAGTGACACCGTACTTGTCAACCTTCACCTGTAGGAGATGCACCCAACGGTAGCGAAATAAGGGGATCTTGACAACCACATAGTCGAGCTCCCAAATCTCTTCTATGAAGCAATAGTACGAGTTTCTCGACCTATCAGTATTGAACGCATCTATGCGGACACCACTGTTCTGGTTAGTGCTCTTGATATCCTGAGACTACGTATAGAATGTGTACCCATTTATGCCATATCCTTGCCATGTCACAACTGTAAATATCGGCCCTTTTGCCAACCATGTCAGCGTCTCATTTGGCGAGCTCCAAGCGATTTGCTCCTTCAACCATTGGTTGAACCGACTGTTGTGTTGCCTCATGATCCAAACATTCGGCTGCTCCGGATTCTGTTGTCGAAGCACATCCTTGTGCTGGTCAACATAAGGTGCCACTTCAGTCATGTGTTGCAACACCGTGAAATAAGCTTGAGTATACGTGTCCATATCTGGAGTGATTGTTTTCCTTCCGATAGTTCCGAGACCTTTCATCCTCCCCTCATGACGAGATTGAGGCACACCTGTCGGTTGAATCTGAGCCATATAATCGACACAAAACTCAATGACCTCTTCGCTTGCATAACCTTTGACGATGCTACCCTCCGGTCGAGAACGATTCCGTACGTAGGACTTGAGAATTCCCATGAACCTCTCAAATGGGTACATGCTACGTAGAAATACGGGCCCACACATTTTTATCTCCCACACAACGTGAACAATAAGATGGACCATGATATCGAAAAACGAAGGAGGGAAAGACATTTCAAGGTGACATAGAGTCATCACCACCTCGTCCTACAGAGTATCTAGTCCTTCGGGATCAATGACCTTCTGAGCAATTGTGTTAAAGAAATAACATAGTCTCATGATTGTCTCTCGGACTTTGATCGGCAAAATATTTCTAATTGCAATATGGAGCATCTGTGTCATTAGCACATGACAATCATGAGACTTCATGCCATTTAACTTCAAATCTTGCATCGAAACAAGTTTCTTCACGTTGCCGGAGTAACCAGACGGAACTTTGACACCATGCAAGTACTAGCATAGTTCTGTTTTCTCAGCCTTGGACAGAGTGTAACACGCAGGGGAAGGTACGTTCGTCCATTATCAGTGCATGTCAGTGCTAACTCAGGCCTGATGTCCATATCAGCCAAGTCAAACCGTGCGTTCACGCCGTCCTTTGTTTTATCACGAATATTCAGTAAGAGACCAATCAAGTTGTCGCATACATTCTTTTCTACGTGCATGACGTCGGTGCAGTGTCGAACATCTAGGTACTCCCAATAAGGTAAGTCCCAAAATATTGATCTTCTTCCAGGTGTTCTTCTCATGAGCCCTCAATTTACGTCCCTTTCCGAGGATAACATCTAAATCCTTAACCATATCATAAACCTTGTGTCCCCTTAAATGCCTTGGAGCTGAACCGTCTTCCTTCTCTCCGTCAAATTGTTTCTTCATCTTGCAGTATGGGTGAGCCCTCCGAAGGAACCGGCGGTGACGCATGTAGACGGTTTTGCGTGAGTGTCTCAGCCACACACTCTCGGTACCATCTAAACAGTGAGTACAAGCTTTGGCACCTTTTGTACTATGGCCCGATAGGTTACCAAGGGTAGGATAATCATTTATGGTGCAGAACAATAAGGAGCGCAGAGTGAAGTTCTCTCGTTTGTATGCATCCCATACCTGTACCCCTTCATTTCACAGTACTTTTAGATCTTCCACCAACGGTGCTAGGAACACATCAAAATCATTCCCAGGTTGTTTTGGTGCTTGGATAAGTATCGACAGCAAAATATACTTTCGCTTTATACACAACCAAGGAGGAAGGTTATAGATGCAGAGAGTCATGGGCCATGTGCTATGTCGGCTGCTCATGCTTCTGAAAGGATTCATTCCATCTGTATTCAGTCCAAACCTTATATTCCTTGGTTCTGCACCGAAGTCTGCAAAACTCCTATCGATGTTTCTCCACTGTGCGGAATCAGCAAAGTGTCTTAGCATTCCATCCTTCTTGTGCTCCTCCGAGTGCCAACGCAGCAGTTTTTCCTCCTTTGGATTTGCAAAAAACCTTTTCAAACGGGGAATTATAGGAAAATACCATGCCACCTTTGCAGGAGGTCCTTTCTTCGCCTCTGTTCCCTCGCCATCATCTGATTGATTGTTACATTTGTATCGGGATGCGTTGCACACCGGACATACATGCATATTTGCATACTCTTTACGGTAGAGGATACAGTCATTCGGACATGCATGTATTCTTTCTACTTCCATTCCCAACGGACAAAGAATCTTCTTGGCTTTATACGTGGTTTTAGGCAACTCATTTCCCTCCGGAAGCATGTCCGCTAAAAGACCTAGCAGCGCCGTGAAACTCTTGTCGGACCAACCGTTGCTTGCCTTCAATTTCAACAGTTCAAGCACGGCCGACAACCTCGTGTACTTGCAGCACGTGAACAAAGGTTTCTCCGAGTCCTCCATCAAGCCCCGGAATTTAGCATACTCTCTCTCATCATAATTCTATTCTACATCGCGAAGCATCTTATCCAGATTATCATCATGCAACCTATCCGAATCCGAACCACAATCGACATCATCCGGCGGCATGTCATTCACTTCACCGGCGATGTCATCCGGCGGCATATCATTCACTTCACCACCGATGTATGAAAAGAGGGATCTACTTATTTTACACATGAGTTCTTTCTCCTGTCTTTAGTTCTCTCTAGCTCTATCTCCTCCTATGGAGAAGGAGGTATCCTGTAGTCCCTATTGTAGCAAGACTATAACACCAACAAAATCAGACCTAGACAAGAGATTAAAAGGGAGTGAGGGTCTAAGGAAGATGGCGAGAAGGAGAGGCGAGGGTTTTGGAAGGCTGTTGCGCGGCAGCGGTGGCAAAGGGGACGAGGTAGTGGCTGGGGTGCTGGGCTCTTTCTGTGTCACCTCGTGTGTTGCTCGGGAGAACGACGTAAGTTCCCCCACAACCAGATATTTTGACATTTTCAATTGAGTAAAAAAAAATAAATCGTAGGTTTTGGGATAGCCCACTCTAAATTGATTGTAGGAGCCTTTCAAGTACCAGAAGTGTGTATATATATGAAATATATATATATATATATATATATATATATATATATATATATATATATATATATATATATATATATATATATATATATATATATATATATATATATATATGAAGCCTCTTTTCTACTCCCGGGTGTAATTACACTCTATGCCGTATCTCACAACGTAGGGAGTATCTCGCGTAATAGAGGGTATGTACGTGTAGTATACGAGTATTTAAGATCATCTAGGTGGTATGAACAATTTTTCAGAGGTGGTATGTACATTTTTTTAGACATACTCCTTTTTATGTATGTATATGAAGATATTTACAAAATATGCTAAAAACTATGGTCTCTCTTGCAATTTTTTCGTGTGGTTCACATTGGAGTATCTTATAATTAGTATGCGAGTATACCTAAGGTGATAAAGGAGTATTTTAAGTTTGTTTAGGTGGTATATTAGAGGTGAGTGTAATTACACCCGGGTGTAAAAGATATTTTTCCTATTATATATATATATATAGGCAAAATAACAGGTGCACCATGGTGCCCAAGCTCCATAATTAAAACTTTTCATCCATAATTAATACTTGCCATCCATGATTGATTCCTTTCCAAATTGATGCCTTTTCGAATTAATGAATCCTAATAGGTTTACCTAATATATTGCACCTGCACGCATCTAAAAGCAATCTAACGACAAATAGGCTTGGTACCTATATATATATATATATATATATATATATATATATATATATATATATATATATATATATATATATTTGTCAATCCGAGCTTTACAATAAAAAAGGCCTCATAAAGGTATCTTATTTATAAATTAGAGACGTGCTAAGTCATCTTTAGAGAGTTGTTGAGTCGTGTTTTAAAACGTCTTAGGAGTGTCTCCTTATAGACCGTATTAAAGATCGTAAAGACGTATCGGTAGTCAAAAGCATGTAAAAAATTATCTCAATAGCCTTAAAAAAGTGTTTTAAAAAATGTCTCTATGAGACTATTTTGTTGTAGTGGCTATATAAGGTCGTTGTGGCTTTGTGGGACTGTGTGTCAAAGCCAACACTTGATCATTGCACACCTAAGTGCAGCGTATCGTGCAGAGAGGTCAGATACACATCGTCCTCTTAATTGTGTCTAGCTAGCTGACTAACTTGATCGATCCGTCATCACGATATATGATATGGAGATCACTGTCGGGACGCATTTGCGTCTTCTACCGACAAGACTTTAACACAAATACCAATCAGGATCTTAGGGCGTCTCCAACAGCTGGCTATTTAGTTAGCTAGATCTGATGTGGCAAGGAAAAAGTAGGAGAGAGAGTAGTCACTAACGACGAGCAAATAGCTGATCTATTTCACGTAGTCCAAGAACATGAGAGAGGAGTATGTGGGTCCAACAGTATAAAATAGTCTTTGTTTTTATCTCTCACCTCCACGTCAGCTGACTATATAGCTATTACTAGCTATTACCATTGCGGACGCCCTTAGTGCAACTGGACCATGCATGTCTGCGTATTAATGATCGATGTTAGAAATGTCTACAAACTGACTTGACATATCGTCTTCCAGAGAAAATGTGTTGGCTAAAGCACGTAGCAATAATTAATTAGATAGAGATTAACAGGGACATCAACTAATCGGAAGATCAGACACCACAACTAACAGTTGATCACCCACGGATGCACTTTGTAGCCCAAAGCTTCAAATCTATACGCACCGTTTGGAATTCAGGTTCTTCGTAGGATTTCGTTAGAATCACAGTGTCTACTAATAACAATTAATGCATATTTCCGTTCTTCAGACATTTCCGCGTTTAAACAGGGCCACAATCTGTGAGTGTGGGGATCGATAGCTAGGATTCAAACCCTAGCCTGTGCCGTAAGAATCAGGTTGCAGCAGGACTTACATTAGCGCCATACAGTTAAGGATCTGTCCCGTCCCCTTCAAATTAACAGGCGCTAGCTAATCATTTCTTGTAACGAAAGTTAGAGTATGGTATAGCCAGTGATAGTCTGTAATCAGGGGCGGATCTACAGTGGTTTATGGGTGTTCAGCTGAACACCCAAAATTTTTGACAAAAAATCTAGTATATATGAGGTATATTACATATGTATATATATAATTGGGCCATTTTAACTGTTTCGCATCAAATCGCCGGCGGGCGGCCGAGGAAACTCAAGTCGCGACTCGCGTGCGCGCGCCAAGCCCACCATTTGCTCGCGCGTGCGCTCTGCTCACCAGCCCCATTTCCCGACCGCGCTAAACCCCGATTCGCAATCCGCCGTAACCCTAGCGGTGACTCGGCGCCGACCGCACCTCCGGCCCGCCACCCTCCGCTCCGGCGCTCTGCCCCTCCGCCTCCAATCCGCTCCGCGCTCCGCCTCCTCCAATCCGCTCCGCCTCCACTCCGATCCGCTCCGCCTTCCTCTCCCGCCTCGGCTCTCGCCTCTCCTCCGGTCCCGCTCGGCTCTCGCCTCGCTCGGGCCTCGCGGCGCGCGGCACGCGAGGTCCGCTGTCCGCGTCTCGCGACACCGCCTGCGCAAGATCTCAGATCGCCGTCCGCCCTCCGCTCCGCCGGCACTCGACGGCGGGCCGACCGCGACACGCGTCATCACCTTCGGCTCGGGCTCTCGCTCCGCCGCTCGTCCCTCCGCTCCGCGCGACCGCGCCCGGCGCCTCCGCAGTCGCCCAGTCGGCCACGGCCAGTGAGTACCTGAGCACTACTGGTCTACTGCTGTATATGAGTATGTGACTATGTGTAATTTGTAAAGACGACTAGACGACGAGCATGATGTTCAGATGTTGAGTTGAAATGTTGATGAATGCTGACTGAATCGATTGATGTAGTGCTCGGTGAATTGCAGTCTCGGTTGAGACTTTAGATGAAATGTTGAATACTTGAATTGTTGTTGAATTTCAGAGGAAAGGGCAGTTTAGACTTTAGATGTCTCAAGATTGCATCTTTAGATGAAATGTTGAATTGTTGTTGAATTTCAGAGGAAAGGGCAGTTTAAGTTTAGACTTTAGATGTCTCAAGATTGCATGTCAGATTGAGATTGTTGTTATGTGTTGAAAAATGAAAATGAGAATGAGCAATGCTTGTATGTGAAATAACCACACTACATACTATGGCTGCAGGAAATAATGGCATTCATAAGATCATATGTCAAGCCTGAAGGGTTTCTAGACTGTTACTCCTTCGTATATCCTGTACATGACCTAGAGAGCTTTGAAGGTATATTTTAGAACTTGTGTTCACGGTCTTGATTCAAATACATAAAGCTAAGTTTCACTTTTTTTCACTGCTCAGCATTTCTTTGGTGGAGCAATGGGAGTGTTTACAACAAGAAGCTTGCTAAGCTCCATTGGAGTCTCTCAGAGCAAGGCAACCCTAGGTGCCATTGCTATCAACTGGATCCTCAAGGTAAATAAAGACACTTATTTCTGGCACAAGGCCTTTCCTCGTCATTTTGCTATATAATTCAAATGCCTCTTCAACTTGAGATGTTAAATAAAAGACATAGGGCCATCTCTATATTTTTCTATAATTCCTATATTTTATTATATCTATATACACGTATTGTTGTATCATTGTTTTTGGGGGAAATGATGTGTTGCGGTATCGACATATCTAAACAACCTAGCTCCAAAGTCCGAACACCCATTCTAAAAATCCTGGATCCGCCACTGTCTGTAATACAACTTTATATTATGTATAGACAAAACTAAATACAACATATACAATGTATTGTCTATATAGTTATTGTAATAACATCATATAATTAATATGTTATTTGTATAGTTATTTTTATAATAGTATAGACAGTAAAAAATTGTATATAAGACTGTCTGTTAAATAGTAGATAACATCTTTATTTTTATTCTATATCATTTAAAATTTTATATAGTATATATTTATAGGCTACCGATATGTATTATTGTCTATGCCCTGGTACATACAGTACTACAAGGTAAGAACTGCGTGGCAGCGAATCTCGACCCACGTCGCGCTCACACTTGTACTGCCCTTGACTGGATTATCGTTAGACGGAGAGTAGTATAGATAAAAAAACACTCAATTAATGAGCCAATAAATTAATCGACCAATCGAAAGAAGCGAACATGATCACTGTGCTCACCCACCGTACTGCTAGCTACTGCGCCCAAAGCCGACAGGCGCACATGCAGCCCTAACCCAAGTGGTTAGTTTGTTAACATCTGATCCAGTACATTGAACACTGCTGCCCCTGCCTTCACGAGGAGGACCACTCATCGGGATACGAAAAAGACAAAACGCCTACGGGTCATTAGCATCCCGAGACACAGAGCACACCCCTCTAAATCAGTTGTCCTCGCTAAGGCCTCTGTCAAGTCTCATGTACACTATAGCTCTTGGTGTTGCCAAGCAATGATTGTACTTCCCCGGAAAAAAAGTTGTGTCAAGTCTCTTGTACACTAACTATAGCTCTTGGTGTTACCAAGCAATGATTGTACTTCCCCGGAAAAAAAGTTGTATTACAGCCTATTTATACTCTAAACACTCCTCCTTAGATTAGCTGAGTTGACTTTAATCAGCCCTAGTGCTCTCAATAATAATACTCTCAGCCGTAGCGATCCAACCACGAACCATTTCTCTCGTCGTGACTCGTGAGCATGCAGATAACCTGGACGAAAATGGTAGTTCACTTGAAAGCTTATGCTTTCAGGTTGAGATCCTGTTTTAAAGTACTGTTGTTTTTTGTTCTATTAGTTTATTTTAGTTATCAATTTAAGAGAAACGAAGAAGGAAAAACAAATAAAAAAATATCATTATATCTTTATACATAATATGAATAAATAAAAAACGTTAAAAAAACTATCGTGTTTTAAATAATTTTTGTTTTCTAGAAGCTAGGAACCAAATTGTATAGAGCGAGTCTAAATCAGCCGGGAGGGAGGTGGTGGCCCCTGGGCTGGAGCGCACGACCGGGCGGGCGGAGGGGCGGTCAGACGCACGGGAGGGCGTGGCAGCGACCCTTCACCGTGCCCCCGCGCGGACGCACGCCCGGGCTGGCCTGGCCTGGCCCCCGACACATTTTCCATGGGCCACGCACCACCACGGCGCTGCACAGGCACACCGTCTGACGCGGAGCACGACGGGCGAGCTACCCTGCCCGGCGGTCCCGGGGGCAGGAGGAATCCTGCGCCGCTATCCATCTCACCGCAGCCCGAGCCCCGTTGCCTGCCGTTGCACGCCCATGTGGCCCTAGCTAGCTTGGCTCGCCCCACACTCGCATTATCAATTCTTGTTGCTAGCCTCCTCCTCCTCCTCCTGCTGCCTTCTTCTTCAGCTAAGCCTCTAGTGTCATCTGCATCTAGCTCCTTCCCTATATATAAGCCACCCATTGGAGTGGTGATCGATCACTACTACTTGTGCCAAGAAGAGTTTGCTTGGTTTACTACATCTTGTTCCAACACAAAACTACACAAGCACAACCATCCAGTGCAAGATGAAGCTTCTTGGGAGCCAGAGGAGGCAGAGGGGAGGGGGGTTCGGCAGGTCCCTCAAAGAGCAGAGGGCCAGGTTCTACATCATCCAGCGCTGCGTCGTCATGCTCCTGCGGTGGCACGACTGATGGAATGATCGACGGATCCATTGGTCGGTCGTGTTCGTGTGCGAAAATTTTGGTTTTAGGCTTGTGATTGTGCTGTGCCAGAATGGCGTCGGCCGTTGTACATAGGGGCCAGTAGAGTATGCTAGAAGTAGAAGCAGCGGCAGTAGTATTCTAGTGTTCACCGGTCCCTCTTCCTCCCTCCCTCCTAGCAAGTCTCATTGTACAATTACATCAGTGTGGAATGCGATATCAACCAAAAAAGAAGAAATGATTGGATCAATCGCTAGATTGTCTCCATTGGAATCTTCTTCGACTTATCTCTGTGTTTCTTGTGTGCTGCAGATGTTGATCTGGGCAGTTTCAACTTTCAACTGCCATTTTAGCCATATATAAGTAGTTCATCTGTACAATCGAACTTAATTCATTATTTTGCCGGACTACAGCTTCAGGCCTAAAATGTTCTCTCTTCGAGATTTTGCGTTTGAACATAAAACCCCAATCAGACTGACATGGAGCGCCTGATTTTCTACATCTGAAGAAGGAACAGACTTGCAGAACACCAAAAAATAAGATTGGTTCATTGTCCCTTTCATCTTCAAGTAAATTTCTTCTAAATTTGTATATGGATATGCTGCAAATGTTGAATGCCTAATAGATGCCACTGTTTTCTTGGTCTTCTGTCAAGCTGTGACCCCACCTAGTTGTTGTTGGTCATGACTCATGATGAAAGTGACATTTGCCTCGTCAGTCTTTTTGACTCCTGAATGTCCAGTCCCATTCATCTCAATCAAATGCAATCATATGCAAACTTTACCTCATCAATCTTAAGCAATGCAACATCTAACCGTGTATATTGACCTTCTTTTTTGTCCCCTTTTTTTGTAGTTAATTTTTCACCTTAAAATATATTTTCTTAAAAAATATTTCTTCTTGTGTTGATTGAATTATGACATGAAATTGTAAATAATGACAGATCATTCTAGTGGCTATCTTTTTTATTTTTAAAGAATTATTTGTGTTGACTTGATGTCGGAATCAAATTGGTTTGATTAAACTGTATACCGATAAGATGCCTTGCCCAAGATATGCTCTATAGCCGCCGCCTCTAATAAATACTCAAAACAATTAAGCACAACTGAAATTAGTCCAATAAAGGTTTGTGACACAGACAAACTAAACTGTAAATCTTAAACTTATGTGCATCTCGTCTGGCAAAAACTTATTTTTACAACATCATGTTTGAGAGTCATTTGACTCATTTGCTCCTCACCACATTTTTTTCCAATGTCTGATGCATTTTATATGACGCTCAGAAAGTAAAGATTTACGTTTTGTGCGAGCAAACACCATCCAGGAATAAAAATGACCTAGTCCTCACTGAAAACATGACACGAAATTTTTTTTCCTTGAGCCCTGAAATGCCGGATCGATCCAATTCCCAAATTCAATGAACTTGTGAACTACGGCAGTCAGGAAGACACTACAACAAAAATATATTAGAATGTTGGCCACGCCCAATGCGAGGAGCAAACATATATGGCATAATCTATTCACTGTTCAGCTCTGCCACTTAGAAACCAATAACTTCATCACAAGCAAAGCTATGCAGTTTGTATGCTGATCTGTCAATCTGTGTGCTACCATTCAATATACCCAAGGGACAAAGATACATAACTGCTCATGTTCTTGAGCAGGCGCCAAACCAAAGGCCAAATCCAGGCAAATCCTTAGCTGTAGTCAGATCTCAATACATGCAACCTGACTCACGTCCACCCGGAGTGCGCGCGAGATCGGTCAGGTTGCCCGTCAGTCGCACGGAGGGCCATTCCGGCTGTCCTCAGAGATCATCAAGCTTGACTTTAGCCAGTAAACTAATGCCTGAAAGGCCAGAGCTGGAGCTTTATTGTATGATGAGAGCAGGTAGGCTCACATGATCAGATGGACAATGGGGTACAAGTTTTCACTCCCTTGCCTGATGGTGAAAGTACATGCAGGTGTGGGTTGCCAGTTATGCCATGATGCAGGTGGGTCTGTATATATTCTAGTCTCCTCTTGATCTTCATCTGCCTGATCCTTCCTACCTATATAAACCCCTTGCATTATGTTCCACCAGTCAAGCACACCAAGAGCAAGATCATACAGTTGTTGTGTTTTCAGCTATATACACAGTAGAACAGTTTCAGAGTTGATGAGCAAGGCATTCAGATTGTCAAGATGAAGCTTGGGAACCAGAGAATGAAAGGAGGAGGATTCAGCAAAGCACTCAAGGAGCAAAGATCAAGGCTTTACATCATTTCGCGATGCGTCGTTATGCTGCTCCGGCGGCATGACTGATGAGAAACAATTTTGGCTAGCTCTTGATTTCTTCTTCTTTTTGGTTGTTCTGTTGTTTTCCTTGTTACCAGAATGGTAGGGGAAATTGTATAGATACAGATCCTTGTAGCAGCTGTGATATCAATTGATATTCAAATTTGCTCCTCATTTTGCATCTCTTGCAATTTTCTATGAGCCAGAGTGACAAATTTTCAGGTGGCATTTTCGCTCGGAATCAACTGTCACAGTGAACAGATTTTTATCACCTTCATATGCCGAGCAATTTGTTGCGCAAGTGTTGCGTCGACAGAGCAAATTAATCAAGCAATAATCTTACCTAGACAAACAACCATGATCACCAAAATCGTCTGAATTAAAAGTAATCCGTTACGGCGTGGGAAAGCAGAACAACACCTGCAGGCTGCTGCCCAAAAACCAAATCATTTCATCCCAATTCCCAAACCATTTTTGTCATCTGCGAATTCTTTTGATTCAAGGATTCTCTTCATTTTCGCAGTGACAAGTGTTAAAATATAAAAGGAGAGAAAATAAGGAAAATCCTTGAATCAAAAGAATTCTTGTTAAATTTTCAAAAGTGTGCGATTAGGGTTAAAAGTTAAGAACCGCGTATTCGTCAAATATCGAAATTTCTCAAAACCAAATCATTTCATCCCAATTCCCAAACCATTTTTGTGCGCCACCGCTTAACATCACAGTCTTGTTAGATTGATCTCGTCCATATGGCCCAACGGCCATATGGCACTGCTCGCGCTACGATCGGGCGCCACCCATTATGGTGGTGGGCCTCGCGCGCCGCTATAAATAAAGAGGTGGGGGCCGGGCGGCACGCACGACGAGGTTCACCGTGCCGCCACCTTCCCCACCAACAAACCCTAAAACCCGATCTGAGGGGGCGCTCCAGCGACGGGAAACATCCACCGGCCGTCAGACCACGCCGCCGAGAACACGCCGCCACCAGGGAGACGCCGCTCCTTCTCCACCGAACGTCGCTGCCTAGCGCAGACTACCCCAACCAAAGGAGCGGGATGGCCGGGACATCGACAACTCCGGCGGCCGGCTTTGACGGTACCAATCACACCACTCTTCCTCTCCCCTACTCTCTCGGATCTAAACCCCAAGTGCAAAAGAAGAATAGCTAACAATGGTGCAACCGGGGCCGTCGCCCGCCAGCCGCCCAGCGCGCTGCGCCCTGGGGAGCCGCCGCCATCGCTTTTGCTCCCGTGATTTTCGGTGGAGGCAGGCCAAAATGGGGTAGGGTTAGGGTTTGGGGAGCCACCGGCCGACGCCCCCCTTTTTTGATCGAGCGAAAAATCCTCCCGGCCGTCCGATCTGATCAACGGCCGAGATGAGGGGCGGGGCTGCGGGTTGGGCCGACGGCTTGTTGGCCTGGCGCGGGGGCAAAAGGGCGTCGGGCCAGTTGGCCAAGCCAAAAGAAATGGGCTGGCTGTTTAGCGTGGGCCGCGCGGGGAGAAAGAGGCCCGCTGGCCGCGTGCGCGCGCGTGAGGCGCGGGGAGAGCGGGCCGGCTGGGCCGCGGCCGAAAAAAAATGGGCCAAAATGGCCAAATAAAGAGTGATTTTTTTTTGAGGAATGTTTTTTTTATTGTTTTTCCAGAAGCATTTATGAGTGAATTTGAATGCAAATTGAACCAAAATCTCTGTAAATTTTTGCACCAACGTGTTAATTTTTACAGAGATTGATCAGTACAGTTTTAATGCTTCTGAATAATGAATTATTTTGAATAATTACAGTTTCCGCTGCAAAAGTTAATGTTAATTGTTTTTCATTATTAAATTCGAACCAACGGGAGAATTTAATTTTGGAAAAATAGATAAAATTCCCAGAGATTTATGATACTGTTATTTTCTGACCAACGTTGTTAATATCAGTATTATAAATTTTTAATGTTGATTTCATGCATTATTTCTATTTCTGCCCAACGGTGATGTAGATTTAATGTATGATAGAATTGTTTTTAAATTGTATGTCGTATTTTTGACCAACGTTGGAAATAAGGCATATAATTTTGATGTTACGTTTTCACTGTATTTGAAATATTTTTTCAGGAGGATACAACTTAATGAGTTGTATTAGAGAAATCCCCACTCTCAAAGGTGATAATTATGGAGAGTGGAAGAAAAGTTAGATTTAGCTTTTATCTTGGCCGAGGTGGACTGGGTCCTCACTACAAGACGCCCCACCGAGCCTTTGGCGCCAGTGAGGAACAGAATGAGGATGACACCGCATGGCGAAATGCATGCAGGGATCATGCCCCTTACGGATGTCTTATGATCTTGATCATAAGAATGGACCACACCAACAAGAAATGTATGGTCATGATAAAGAACACAATTGAGCCTCGCTATTCGGGCTCAATTGCAGAGTGTGACACTTGTCACTTCGAATACCTTGATAAAATAAAGAGTCGGTTCACTGGCTCTTCAAAGACTTATGCTACACAATGATTAAGCAATTGCAATGTAGAGGTATTCAGCGGTGGAAATGGCATAAGAGAGCACATTCTTAGAATGAGCAACTTGGCATCTAAACTGAAACCGATGGATTTGGCTCTCAAGGATGAGTTCCTTATTCATTTGGTTTTGCTTCTTTGCCAAAAGAGTTTGACACTTTTGTTGTCAACTATAATATGCAGACAGAGAAATGGGACATGGAAAAGTGCATAGCTATGTGCGTGCAAGAGGAGGAAAGAATCAAATCCTCACATGGTGGTGCTATCAACTTTGTGAGGGAAAACAAGAAAAGAATTACAACAAGAACCCTTCTCAAAGAACAAGGGCAAAACCCTCAGACATCAGCCTCAACAAAACAAATTTGTCAGAGACAAAGACCAAGGTGCCTTCATCGCAAGAAGACGGGACACTATAAGAAGGATTGTCCTGACTACTTAAAGATGATAATGGCTAAGAAAGGTGAGAACATTATTACCTTTATTAATGAATGCCTGTATGTGAAATATTCGAAATCCACTTGGTGGATTGACTCAGAGCAACTGTTCATGTTGCTAATTCTTTCTGAGGATTCCGTTCGACGAGGACTACGCAAAGAAAAGAAAGATGCGTTAAAGTCGCAAATGGAGTCGAAGCTGAAGTTGAAGCCGTTGGCGATCTTTCATTAGAATTAGCTAATGGCTCTACTCTTTTACTTAGAGATGTCCTTTTTGTACCCTCTTTACAGAGGAATTTGATTAGTGTGTCAAATTTGGACAAAGATGGTTATGATTGCAATTTTGGAAATGGCAAGTGCGAAATAATGTTTAATAAAGAATGTGTTGGTCTTGCCATATTACAGAATGAGCTTTATTTGTTATCATTGTGTGATGATGTGAATGTCGTATGCGATAATGAGAACGTTGCGTGCGAGAAAGTGATTGAATCCTCGTCTACGAATGTAAACAGAAAAAGAAAAAGAACTCATAATGAATCGTCGAAATTATGGCACTGTCGTTTAGGCCATATTTCGAGGGGGAGAATAGAAAGACTAGTAAAGAATGATATTCTTCCTCCATTAGAGTTCTCAGACTTAGAACAATGCAGAGAATGCATTAAAGGAAAATATGTAAAGAAAATTAAAAAAGACGCTAAAAGAAGCACAGGAGTTCTACAAATCATTCACACAGACATTTGTGGTCCCTTTCCTGTGAAAAGTGTGGATGGTTATGACTCGTTCGTAACATTCACGGATGATTACTCCCGTTATGGATATATTTATCCAATCAAAGAAAGAAATGAAGCCTTGGATAAATTCAAGATATTTAAGGCTGAAATTGAAAACCAACACGATTTAAAGATTAAGATAGTCCGATCGATCGTGGGGAGTACTACGATCGACATACCCCATATGGACAAGTTCTGGACCTTTGCAAGGTTTTTACAGGAAAATGGAATAGTGGCCCAAGATTCTATGCCGGCGAACCTCAAGAAAATGGAGTAGTGAAAGACGCAACTGCACTCGATGGATATGGTGCAGTATGATGAGCTACTCCACACTCCCATTGAGTTTATGGATGGAGCGTTGAAAACCGCCATTCATATTCTCAACAGAGTGCCTAGTAAGTCGGTGCCCAAAACACCGCATGCGAGTTGTGGACAGGAAGAGTTCCTCACTAAACCACTTACGTGTGTGGGGAGTCTGCTGAGGCTAAAGTATTTAACCCAAACCTTGGGAAACTTGATCCCAAAATGAAGTTGCCATTTCATTGGCTACCCCGAAAAGTCAAAAGGTTATCGTTTCTCTGTCCGACAGATATACAAAGTTTGTAGAAACGAGACACGCTGTCTTCTTAGAGGATGAAATGATGAGGGGGAGCATGGTAGCTCGAGAGATTGACCTTGAAGAGAAGCGGGTGTTTGCGCCCACTCCGATGATTCAAGAGCCATTCTTCACACTACTGCTGTCGTTGCACCGCACCGGTGCAAGACAACGTGGTGCCAAGACTGTTATTGTTCCTCCGTGGCAACAATGAATGAGAATGAAGAACCTGTTCTTCAGGATCATATAGAACCTATTGCCACAGATGAGGGGAGCAACAAAGACCTCAAACAAGAGATGTACCAAATGAGGAGGCCCGAGGAGGTCTCAAAGAGTAAGAAGATCAGCTATTTCTGATGATTATCAGATTTATCATACAGAGGAATTTCAAATGGAGGATGATCCCACCTCATTTGAAGAAGCCATGAGAAGCGAAAATTCCTCAAAATGGCTTGAGGCCATGGAAGAGGAGATGAGGTCCATGAAGACTAATAAAGTCTGGGACTTGGAAATTATTCCTAAAGGAGCCAAAACAGAGGGTCAAAATGGGTCTACAAGACTAAACATGACTCCCAAGGAATGTAGAAAGATATAAAGCGCGACTTGTGGCAAAAGGCTTTACGCAAAGAGAAGAGATTGATTACAATGAGACATTTTCTCCAGTCTCATGTAAAGATTCCTTCAGAATCATAATGGCATTAGTAGCACATTATGATTTAGAGTTACATCAGATGGATGTAAAGACGGCATTTCTTAATGGGGATTTGGAGGAAAATGTTTACATGGCACAACCGAAAGGTTTTGTCGTGGAAGGAAATGAAAGAATGGGATGCCGCCTAAAGAAATCGATTTATGGGTTAAAGCAAGCTTCAAGACAGTGGTACTTGAAGTTTGACAGTACAATAAGAAAATTTGGGTTTAAAGAGAATGTTGAGGACAACTGTGTTTATGCAAAGTTTAAAGATGGGAAGTTTATCTTCCTAATCATGTATGTGGATGATATCCTACTAGCTAGTAGTGATGTTAATCACATCTTGAAACAAAGAAGTTTTTGTCCTCAAACTTCGATATGAAAGATCTTGGTGAAGCTTCATTCGTTCTAGGGATCGAAATTCACCGAGATAGAAACAAAGGGGTATTGGGACTGTCACAAAAGGCATACACAGAGAAAGTCTTAAAGAAATTTGGTATGCATAAATGTAGTCCATCACCTGCACCTATAGTCAAGGGCGATAGATATGGGGATTTTCAATGCCCCAGGAACCAGTATGAGATCGATCAAATGAAAGCGGTTCCATATGCTTCAGCTGTCGGAAGCTTACAGTATGCTCAAGTGTGCACACACCCTGACTTAGCATTTGTTACCGGGTTACTTGGCAGATTCCAGAGCAATCCTGGAATAGAACATTGGAAATTGATAAAGAAAGTCTTGCGTTATTTGCAAGGAACAAAAGGCCTCATGATGACATACAGAAGATCAGATTCACTCCATATAGTGGGGTATACAGATTCTGATTTTGCGGGAGATGATAGAAAGTCTACATCCGGATATGTATTCACTCTCGCTAAAGGAGCTATATCGTGGAAAAGCTCAAAACAAACCGTCACTACATCGTCCACAATGTATGCCGAGTTTGTAGCATGTTATGAGGCTACGGGCAGGTGAATCGGCTAAAGAAGTTAATACCGGTTTAAAAGTGGTTGACGACATCAATAGACCACTTAAGTTGTACTGCGATAATGAACCCGATAGAACGTATGCCCACAACAATAAGTCAAGTGGTGCTGCCAAACATATTGACATAAAGTACTATGTTGTGAAAGATAAAGTTCGGGATCAAATTATAAGTCTTGAGCACATAAGTACCGCAAAGATGTTAGCGGATCCGCTTACCAAAGGCTTACCACCCAACGTGTTCAGAGAACATGTAGCCGGCATGGGTTTAAGGGAAAGCCTATGATTCCTGGACTAAAAGATGGCCCAAAGATTAAAGTAATGTTTGAAGCAGAGGTGTCAGAATCGTTGAATCTATCGGCGATTGACCGTGACGATGAGACATGTTCTATGCACTAATCTGTGATGGAATGAGTAAAGTCAAAAGTAATTAAAGATAAAGTATAGATTGAGATCAAGGGGGAGAATGTTAGATTGATCTCGTCCATATGGCCCAACGGCCATATGGCACCCCCTTGCTCGCGCCCTGATCGAGGGCGCCCAGCCCATTATGGCTGGTGGGCCCCTGTCGCCAGCGCTATAAATAAAGAGGTGGGGGCCGGGTGGCACGCACGACGAGGTTCACCGTGCCGCCACCTTCCCCACCAACAAACCCTAAAACCCGATCTGAGGGGGCGCTCCAGCGACGGGAAACATCCACCGGCCGTCAGACCACGCCGCCGAGAACACGCCGCCACCAGGGAGACGCCGCTCCTTCTCCACCGAACGTCGCTGCCTAGCGCAGACTACCCCAACCAAAGGAGCGGGATGGCCGGGACATCGACAACTCCGGCGGCCGGCTTTGACGGTACCAATCACACCACTCTTCCTCTCCCCTACTCTCTCGGATCTAAACCCCAAGTGCAAAAGAAGAATAGCTAACAAGTCTGTCCATCTTTGCCTCCTTCCAAGTTCCAATTTACCTTGTAATTGTGTCCTCGCAAATTTTACCTTGTATTCCTGAAAACAGTTTTTAGCATCCTAGGGAAACAGATCCTTGCCTTAAAGTGTATGTTCTTTTGGCCCGCAACTTATGACTTTTATGTGCGCTTTTCGAGATAGCAACAGACTACGGAGATACCAACACAGATGACACCCATGATTTTAAACTCAAAAAGTTGTTTAGAGAATCCTCTTCAAGAAGCAATTTTATTTATTTCAATTTTCGAAGAAGCCAAAAATAAAAAAGAACAGGACCAAAAGTAGTAATGAGCTTGATCTGTGGCCACGCAGTGGCATTATTCCAACAATTGATGGAGTGATTATTATCAACTAGTAGAATTTTCCATGTAATTGTACGGCTAAATATTGCAATATATTATATTCGTTATATATCTTTAATACCTTTGAAAAGTATAGCTATATTGTTATACAATTGTAACTATTGCAATATATATATCTAGGACACTGAAATGGGGATCATGATGTCTGGGCACCAGATCTCCATGCCTTTGGACTGCTTTTAGATGTGTGTAAGTGCAATGATATAAAATATATTAGGATGAAAAGTCTTAATTATGGATGTAAAGTCTCAATCATAGATGGAAAATCTTAATCATGGATGATGGATCTTCTATTTTCTCTCTATTGATGAGAGAATTTCTAGAAATGTTGCTTTTTTCTAATTTAAGAACTATTGTGAGATTTTCTAGACCTATAAAACAAAGAAGGTATCTAAAATATCACCAATTATTTATACATATATAGATCATAGATAAAGTTGAAAGCACAGATCAATAATTTTGGCCCTGCTCAAAAGTGTTGTGGCTTTTGGCTTATTACAAGAGAAATTAAGAGAGTAAGGGATACTTGCGTTAAAAAGTAACTCTATTTAAAACGGTTCCTATAGTAACTCATACAAACAGTTTGTGAAGACCACTTTAAAAAGCCACTTTGTTCAACTTTCGACTTCTAAAAACCAAAAATTAAAAGTTATTTAGAACAGAGCAAAAGGTTGATGCTCCTGAGTGCTATAAACCAGCACACTGTGTGGAAGCAAAGTTGAATAGGAGCACATTCTTGTCTAAGGGCCAGTTCTTTTTTACTGTGGCTTATGGCTTTTGGCTGCGGCTTATGGTTTTTGGGCTGTTCGTGTGAAAAATTATAGAGTAATAAGAACTCACATGCGGTCTTTGCAGATATAAATGAAGTCGGTATAGTATATACTACAGTTAACTAGTATACCCTATTTTGAAAAAATAATCCGTTTAAAAGCTAGTTACTGTAGAAAAGCCGAAAAGCAGCTTTTAGAAGCTGAAAAGAACATGGCCTAATATGGAAGTATCACAGATTTATTTGCAAAATACCATACATTCAGTAGAGACCAGACAGAACACAGAAGAGGCCCAATTATCGCGAGTAATAAATAGACAAAAATTATGCTAAACATCATTCTCTCCTAACAAAGTGAAGATTTTTTTTCTGAATCTAAATATTAGCGAGTTGAATCAGCAAGCAAAGAGTAGCAGACAGTATGGTGACTCACTCGTGCACCCTTCAGCAGATCCAAACTTTTCTGTCTTCTTTTTCCCTTTTCTTTTGTAGGATCGGATACAACGAGTCCGAGAGAGTAAATGACTCATTCAAAATTCTTCTCTAAGCATCAACAAACAACATACAGCGAAAACACAAACTTACCAAAGCCAAGATCCAAAGATCACAAACTCATAGAGGAGTTTCTACACCAACCGGTCTGACCATCAGCTTGGGTGCGATCTAATCGCAAGGCCCTAGTCTGACCGTTGGCTTTGCCAGTTTGACCATACACCGGTCAAACCACTTGGATCCTTACGGTCTGACTGCTCGCCGAGGAAAAATGCACAACAACACTGCATACGATCTAAAAAAAGAGACAATTCTCAAACCACTGATCGAAATGTAGTGCAAATTGGCACAAGCCCTCCATAGGATCCAAAAGTGGGAAATCTTGATCTACTTTTACTCGCGAGTCCTTGATGATCTAGATAATCTTAAATGGGTTCTCATATGTTATAGTAAGCTAGATCACAGTACAACTCAAGCTAAATCACCCACAAAAGCAAAATCATAAAATTACCTCTCTCTTGAGGAAAACAAGTTAAACTTAAGAACTCTCCCTAGAAAGTGCCTAAATTGATGAGAAATTATCTTCTAGAGATATCTTTACCTTTTACATGTCCTTGACATCAAAAAAAGATCAAGAAGAGAGAAATCCAAATAAGAAAGCCAAGCAAATCAAAAAGCACAATGAATAATCTATGGCACAACTCATTTGGGTAAACATTGGATGTTCATTTCACTTGAATAGAAATATTTTACAATCACTCTCCCAGGATGGTAGAACTCTAAGCCTAGAGTACACACACAAAAGGATCCACGCAAAGCAAACCCTAATATCTCTCTCCACTTGATACATCTCTAAAGTCACACGAGGATTATATAGTGGAGACTACCACTTCAAACCAAATCTTAAATAACCAACCACTCCATAGTAGATCACACTACTTGTATATGGGGGAACCTAGTAACCCATACATAACATGGTTTTCACTCACTCACATGCACACTTTTCAAAGCGTGACTTCCATGACTCCAAAAGCATGATAAGATACTCTATCCTCAAAGATGTAATATAAATAATTTAGGCTAACGTCGTGGTTTTACAAGGTGCTACTCCACTTAGTATTAGATAATTTCCACAATTGCCACCTATCAACTCCACACGAAGATGCGATACCCAATACCTCATCGCCAAGACCGTATGCCTGCTCCAAGGCTATCACCACTTGAAACGCTTGAGTTCAATGGTATACCACATCACATCACAGTTCGTGATGCCCAATTACTTACCGCTAAGATCGTACATCTACTTCGAGAATCACCACCACTTGAAACACAAAAGTCCAATTGGCACACTATATCCACACATTTGCCTTCTCATGATCATTGTCTTTCCTCCATGCTTCTTCACTTGAGATGATGCTCCACTTGAACTTACGTGACACACCATGGCTTAGGACCCCTTCCATAGCCTTGGTCTTACCGCTGGCCGCAACAATCATCAAGCACCTGCATTTAAAGAACAAGCAATTAATCTAAGCATAAATAACATGCACTTGACTCTCATTAGAAAAATCACATGAATGGACATACCCATCATTCACATGAACTTCACATGACTAATACTTGTATGGACTCCCTATGACTAACATTAGTATGGACTCCCCTATGACTAACACACTTAAAATAAGCCCAACGCAACATCAAAATAAGCCCAACCCAACATCATTAGAAGGCCGATTAGACCGCTGGCAACAGAAAGTAACATGTAAAAATGCAAATACTTAAAATCAAACTCAAACAACTATAGGAAGGCACAAACAACATAAAATATTTTATCACCAACATGAGATGACCACTACATAGTCTTACACCTTTTCAAAGAAAAGAAAGAAGTAAAAGCTTGCACACAAAGCCTCTTTACATGTGAAAGAACATTTATGAGCTAATGCTACTATGACACAAACCCGATAGAAAACTCCCTTGGGGGAGGGATAGCAATGGGGCCCCATTCCCCATTCCCCGATGGGGAATTCCCCTATTAGGGGACAAGAATGGGGCATTTTCTTTCCCCAACGGAGATAGAATTGGGTCAAAACCATTCCCCGTCGGGTGAACCAGGGGCGGGGGCATTCCTCTGCTCCCCGTCCCTGTTCCCCACATGGGCCCCATATAAACACTGACATTTAGGACTCAATCTGCAGTTAGCCATCGGAGTGAATGAGTGATGGAGTTGGACTGGAGTCACATGCCTTGGCCTACATGGTCCACCGCCCACACGACCCCAGACTCCCGAAGACTAACCTGAATCCTTATTATCCTCTTTTAGTCATTCATTCGCTCCTCACTCTCCAATCCTCATGACCTCATCCCTCTGCCTCCCTCTCCCTCCGAAGCATCAGTTGTGGCACACAGCACATTGCTGGTGCTTGTGCCCATGCTAGCGAGTTAGTGATTGGACCTCTCCGGACTCTGCTGCTCTTCAGACTCTAGCCCTTCGCTCCGCACCTCCGCTCCACAACGAGCCCTGAGCATCCGGTGACTAGATCTGCTCCTCTTGGCCCAGCAAAACTGCAGCTAGCCCCTATGCGATTGGATCCGAACTTTGAAGCCCTGAATGATGACTAGGCAACGCACTGGCCGAGCATCCCCTAGATCTGCCTTCGTCTCCCTCCGAGGCGGCATTGTGGGCTGCACTCCTCGCCTCCACGATCACATAGATAGATCCTAGGTGAGTAGGTGACTCCTCGCCTGCGATATTGTCCATTCATCCTCTGGATTCTTGATATTCATAAGTTTAATGGAAATGCAGATCCCAGATTAATCATGTCTACCAATCCATCTGAAAGTAGTAGTCATGATTTAGTTGTAGCAATATCATCATCAGAGTAGCCACACCATGTTCGCTGCTAGAATCAGTTAATGACTCACAACAAAACACCGAATATGGATGAAAACGAAGAGATTGAAATTTCTGATGATGAGAATGAAGATGGCACTATTGGTTCAAAAAGGAAGTTGACGTTGGTTGTTTGGAATGAGTTCAAGAGGATTAAAGTCATGGGTAAAATTAAAGCAAAATACAATCACTGTTTCAAAAAACTTGGAGGAGAAACCAAAAATGGAACTAAGCATCTTCACAACCATCTAAAGGTTTGCCCACCTAGGAAGAGTAAACTTGTAGGATAGAAAACCACAATCAGCCAATCTTCTTTAAAGTTTACTTCTAAAGATCATGGGAAGGCAAATGTAGAGAATTACACATTTGATCAAGAAGTTGCTAGAAAGGAACTTGCTGCCATGATGCTGTTACGTGAGTATCCTTTATCCATTGTTGACCATACAGGTTTTCGAAGATTTGTTAGTGCACTTCAACCCGTATTCAAAATGGTGACAAGGAACACTATTAGGTATAAAATGTTTGAAATATGAGTTTTCATCTCTAATCCCTACAATATGTATTCTATAATTTGTGCACTATGTATTTTCAATTATTAGGAAAGACATTCTAGATCAATACAAAGAAGAAAAGAAGAGGGCAATTGAATACATGTCGGGAATTTGATCTAGAGTTGCCATCACTAGTGACATGTAGACTTCTGACAACCAAAAAAAGGATACATAGCTATCATAGCTCATTTCATTGATGATGCTTGGAAGCTTAGGGGGTGTTGTCATGAAGTAATTTCTTCCATGTATCATTCCTACTATCCATATAACCATGTTTCTTCTTGCTGTCCATGTGCCATTGATTTCTAACTTTTAACTTGTCACTACATGCATAGGTTCATTTATGTACCAGCTCCATATATTGTAGATGTTATTGCTAAGGAACTTAATGAATCCTTGGTTGCTTGGAATCTTGATGAGAAGTTGTCGACTGTGACACTCGACAATTGCACAACAAATGATAAGGTCATCGAGCTATTAGCGAGAAAGATAGGCTCGAACAAGCTTATGTTGCAAGGTATGATTCTTCACATGCGTTGTTGTGCACACATTCTAATTTTGATTGTTAAGGATGGATTGGAAGTGTTGAAGAGTACAATTGAGAACATTCGTAAGAGTGTAGCCTTTTGGACTGCCACACCAAAAAGAGTAGAGAAGTTTGAGGAAATTACAAAATTTGTGAAAGTTGACATTACCAAAAATTGGCTCTTGATGGTAAAACTAGATGGAACTCTATTTTCACTATGGTTAATGTTGCTTTACCCTATAAGGCTGTTTTTGATCGTGCGAAGTGTGTTGAAATGTAATATACTTGTGCTCCTACTGATCAAGAATGGTCATTTGCTATTGATGTTGTTGAGAGGCTAAGGTTGTTCTTTAAAATCACTGAAATATTTTTGGGAACTACATATGTTACTGCTAATATTTACTGTTGGGCATTGGACATTGGAGTATGGACTGCTTGGTGCCTTTAATGATAGTAATTAGAGATCATGGACTTATCTTACTTGCTGTTTTTTATTTACACTATTGAATGAAGTATGATTGTATGAATGTATGGAATATAGATTATGATCTACAGACAAGTCAGTAATAGTCTTAACAGACCAAGTGAGTAAAACACTATCAGAGATAACGCTCCACGGATAACCGAATCCCCGTCAGGAGTGAAGAATGGGATTTTGCTATCCCCAAGGGCGTAGCCACCGGGGGGAACTTAGTAAGGCTTGAGCCTCACCTCCCCCGTGGCAACTTTGTACATAGTAAAAATAGAGAGAGAGAGAGAGAGAGAGAGAGAGAAGAGAAAGAGAGAGATTAACACATTCAAAGAGAAGTTAGCTCTCCTTGATGAGAAGGTTAACAACAAGCATGAAATTAAAGAAGACGATGATGAGGAAGAGGAGGAGAAGAAGTGAAAATCATAAAATCAAAAAGAAGAGCTAGTCAATCAATCAAAGAAAGAAAGAAAGTGAAATAATATATGTAAATTATGAAATTAAAGAAGAAGAAGATGAGGAGGAGTAGTGAAAATCATAAAAATTAAAAAAGAGATAATCAATCAAAGAAAGAAAGTAAAATATATATGAACCTTCTTGAGTCTGGGGATGATGGTGGAGAGCTCAATGAACCTCTACTTGATCTTCTCCCTCCGCCGCTGCTCCGCGATGATGTGGTCCTACACGTGCCTTGAAGGCATCGCCGCGGCCGAGCCCCCCGCTGCAGCGGGCGCTACACTCCCCCTTTCTTCCCGGTCATCCGGCAACACAACGCCCCCGCCACCACCGCCACTCTCATTAGTTGGCTGCGCCGACGCGGTGCTGAAGTTCTAGCTCATCGGCCTGTTGCCACCGCTGCCGCTGGTCCTGGAGAGGGTGGTATGGGGGGGACCACCCGGCGGCCATGTCGTGGTCCATGGCAGCATCGAGGCTGTCGGTGGAGCTCCAGCTGCTGGCCTGGTGGTCGACCTGCACCATGAGACCCCGGATGTCGGTGGCCGTAGTGGTCTGGGAGGTGCTGCGGAGCGCTTGTAGCAGAGGGAAGGAAGCACCCTCGCCGCCGCTGCCGCCATCAATGTATGCGGGAGCGGCGGCGGCGGCCAAGGAGTGCTGGTGTAGCGTGTTCATTGCCCACTGCATAAAGAGGTTCGAGTCGTCTATGTCAATCGATTAATTCTTGCTCCCTGCTTGCATCAACAAACAAGCCATGAAGATGATAAAAACATTGGATAGAGTGTGGAAAAGGATGCCGCCTTTTGTTTCTATTGTCTTGTGATTCAAGTTAGTTTAATTCTGATATGTTTCATATAATCTAAATTTTCATTGTTATTCATAATTTTCTATTATATCACTAATTTTGATACGTTTTATATAGGTGATTTATCGTTATTCCGTACTTATGGCGCTTTCTATTATCGAGATACCTACTTTCTATTTTTCTATTTTTCATTATTTGTCTCCATCCAATTTATAATTTCTATATGAATTTGAAATTTTATAAGAATAAAAGACTAATTTTATGTCAACTTAGTTTAGACCTATAAATAGTTTAATCTATCCTTAATTTTATTCCTGGTTTCGCCACTGACTATCCCCACAACTGGATCTGGACAAGGATCAGGAGATTTTCAAGCGTTGCCATCCCTACCTGGGGCTGCAGCAAAACCAGCGATCACCAGAGCGCTTAGCTGTGCCGTTCAGATCTCGACGCTGGTGGTCCCCGGCGCACGCACGGGGGGTCGTTCCACGCCTCACGTACGGCACTGCATGCCCCGGCTCTCGCGGCGTCCCTATGGCTATATCTCAAGCCCCCCAAACACTGCACACATATACTATTACTGCACGAATGAAAGGCCAAGGAATGCATTATAGTAGTATCATCTAGCCTTGCAAGTCACAGCAGGTCCATCGATTAACTAAACAAACCAAGGAGAGGGCGAGCAAAGCGAGCTGGTGGCTGAGTGGTCACATGATCATGGGGGACAGGGCGAGCAAAGTAAGGCCATAAAGGTCCAAGGAGCCACTGGTCTCCGAGAGTGGCTTCTTTGTTTCCTTTACCTATTTCTCTCTGTTTTCTTCTAGGTGGTAACATTTTATTGGTTTTGATCGTTTGCTCATGTACTCGTAACCTCCGAATGAACACTCCGACGATGGTTACAACCACGCTGCACTAGTTATGACCACATTGTGTACTTGTAATGATCACGCCTTCTAACTTGTAACAACTATGTTCAACTACGATCACGAACATCCATAAAGAAATAGAACTAATAAAGTGTTGCCAGCTAGAAAATAACAGAAAGAGAAACAGACAAAAAAAAAAAAACAGGGGAGCCGCGTCCCTCGAGGCCACTGTCTCCTGGTAAAACTACAGCTAGTCTTGCCTCACCAGTAGTATTAGTACTCGTGCTGCATGCTATCTGCAGCAACCGTGCAAGTGCAGTATAATATACTAGTCTAACCTCTGAAATCCATCTGATATCTTCCTCTATATAAGCCGACTACCTCCAGTGGTATCTTCACCCATCCACAACAATCACACCAAGAGCAATTAGCTAGAACAAAGCAATTAGCAAAGTCCTCTTCTTTCATAGGCTGTTCAAGGACGAAGCCATCAGGTGTGGTTTGGTTTGGGAGGATGAAGGTTGGAAGCAGCCAGAGGAGAGGGCTCGGCAGGGCTCTCAAGGAGCACAAGGCGAGGCTCTACATCATCCGCCGATGCGTCGTCATGCTGCTCCGGTGGCATGACTAGCTGTCTAGCTAGAGCTAGCTTACATGTGTGTGATGATCATCAGATGCTTGTCTTTTGGTTACCTTTTTTCTTTTCTGGTTCTTGATATACAGTTTTTCCCATCATGGATGGTGGTGGGTGCTGTCCCTTTTTGGATAGATCGGTTGATCTCTCTATATGTAGATACTGATCAAGTAGCATATGGTCTTTAGATGGTAGTACGAGAGGTAATTAGTGAACTGGGGGATGTCCTTTAGGACAAGTTTTGCCTTGTGTGATCATAAGTGGAAATGCAAGAGAAAATGAGATGATATGAAAAATTTTCCTGACTATCAACCCAGTTTATAATATTCTGGCGAAAATGAGATTGCGCGCTAATTTTCATCCTATCTTGACTTATTTGCCTTGTTCTTTTTTCCCTTTTTGTTTTAGACTTTTTTTTTAGTTTTGAGGACTAGTAGCAGGTACTACAACGTCGTACAACCAATATTCTGGCAAAAAATTAATCTCAACCATTAACTAGACGGTGTTTCATTGGTACTATTTCCGTAAGCTGATCCAAACTATGCTACAGCAAACACTCAAATTATAAATTTATTATTACCACAACACGGCCCCGCAGGAGAGATGATATACTCCCTGTCTCCCTCTGTTTCTTTCATTTCAAACATTGACGTGGTCTCCAACACAACCCTTTAGCAGTTACATAATCCCTAATTATGTGTTTGTAAAAATAAAAAAAAATAATAACTTATTTATAAATTACAATGTAAAAATCTAAATATGCCATGAATATTATTAATGAAAGTTTCAATTTTTGATTCACATATTTTAAAATGACATTTCTTTGGAAATAGAGGAAGTGGACACTTTTCTTTCATCATTTTGGTTTAAGTTTCGGAACTAGGAACATTTTTGTTTTTGCAAAATCTAAAATTAATACTCTTTATTAGTTGACATGTGTCCTTGCACGCTCTCAGTCTCACGTAGTCTGATGCGAGTCAGCTGTCGAAGGGGCTTGCTTCAATATTAAGGTGGGTATGTTAGGGTGCTTTTCATTTTGTTGAGGGATGGTCGCTGGCGACCAGTCCGATCAATTCTTTTGTTAATCCAAAATCAGATTAATCATAGAAGACAAAAAATAATAGATTAAAAACACAGAGAGTAGACAGATTACTACCTATTTATAGCCTAGTAGTGAGGTGTCCACCATGGACCAAGGCTTCAAGCCCAGGCCCAGGTTTTCTAATACTCCCCCTTAGGCACTCATCTGACACGTTCATGTCTTATCAAAACTCTATAAAAAACCCAATGGAAAAATTTTGGAGAAAAAGTACATGATACATGTTATGCTGCGTTGCACGAATTGCCTCATTAAAAATCTTGGTCGAAAAACTTCAGGAAAACTCATCAAAGGAAAAAGAGTACAATTTTTCCAATTTCGTTCAATCTTCAAGACTTATTCTTTGGGTACTTGATCCTCATGATCAAGATTTAATAACGGACTTGAGAAAATTCTCCCCCTGGATTCTGCATTTCTCTAAGACTCATCATTCCAATTCCTCGTATACATCTTTCAAAACTAGATGCTGGAAGTGACTTAGTGAATAAATCTGCAAGATTTTCATATGACTTAGTATGCAGTACCTTAATTTCATCCATCTTTTGCAATTCATGAGCATAGAAGAATTTAGGGTTGATATGCTTTGTCAAATGCCTCTTCACATAGCCCGTCTGCACTTGTGCAACATAACCTGTATTATCTTCATAGATAATTGTGGGAGCTTGCATAATATTCATCCCACATGGCTGTTGGATGTGGTGAATCATCTCACATGGCCAAGCACATTCTCATGCAACTTCATACAGTGCTATGATTTCTGAGTGGTTCGTCGAAGTCATTACAAGACTTTGTTTAGACGATTTCCATGAAATTGCAGTTCCACTACACAGGAGTACATAACCCGTTCGTGACCTTGCGGTATGCGGGTCTGACAGGTACCCAACATCTGCATAACCAGTCAAGTTCAAATCTTGATTCTTTCTGTAGAATAATCCAAGGTCCTTGCTTCCTTGGAGGTACCAAAAGTGTCCTTTATTCTCTGCTAATGCCTTTTGGTAGGTTCTGCACTATGCCTTGCTAACATGTTTACGGCAAATGCAATGTCTGGTCTAGTGCAGTTTGCTAAATACATAAGTGCTCCTACTGCACTTAAGTATGGGAATTCCGGTCCCAGGACTTCTTGCCCCTCTTCGCTAGGTTGGTATGGATCTTTTTCTTGCTGTAAAGACCTCCCAATCATCGGTACTTTCGATGGTTATGCCTTCTCAAAGCCGAACCTTTCTAACACCTTCTGGGCGTAGGCTGACTGATGTACTAATATTCCTTCAGGGACATGCCCGAGCTGTAGGCCTAAGCAGTATTTGGTTTTACCCAAATCTTTCATTTTAAATTCTGACTCCAGGTAAGAACTTGTTTCTTTCATGTCTTCCATTATCTCGATGATATTCAGATCATCTACATACACTAAGATTATACAAAATCCATTCTGGGATCGTCGTATAAATACAGATGGACAATTTTCATTGTTCGTGTAACCTTTCTTGCATAGAAAGTCGCTTAAGCGATTATACCACATCCTGTCTGATTGCTTGAGTCCGTATAGTGATTTCCTGAGCTTCACACTGTACATATTTCTATTTGCTCTGTCTTGGTTCGGGACAGGGATACCTTTAAGTACCTTCATATAAATTTCCAAATCCATGTTTCCATAAAGGTATGCAGTTACCACATCCATCAATTTCATTTCTAGATTCAAGTTTACTACCATTGAGATTAAATATCTAAAGATAATTTCACTCATGACTGGGGAGTAGGTTTCTTCATAATCAACTCCTGAACGTTGAGTGAAACCTTGTACTACCAGCCTCGCTTTATATCTTACAACTTCATCTCTTTCATTTCTCTTTCAAACAAATACCCACTTATGCCCTACAGGGTGCACATGGGGAGGTGTGCGGCTTACTGGCCCAAATACCTCTCTTTTGTTTAGTGATAATAATTCATTTTCTATTGCCTTTTTCCAATCTTCCCAATATGATCTCTTCTTACATTCAGCGAGCGATGCAGGCTTTGGATCAAGATCGATGATTGTAGCAATTTTCTTTGCAAAGTAGATATCAACATTGGTTGCTGTCCTATTCATGGACTCTCCCGTGTGCACATAATTTATAGCTATTTCTTCATGAGTTGATTCTTCTGGTGCTTCTCCTTGCTCATCGCTTCTTTCAATTGTAGTGGCAAGTCCCTTTAGTTTTTCGGCTTCGATGTGTGCGCACATATCCATGCCTATTTCTTCTTCCATAGGGATGTTCAGATCCGGTATGCCCTTTTCTGAAGGGGTCATACTGATGCCAGGTCTCAACTGGCTCCCCTTCTAATTCTAGGGAACTTCAGTGATCAGCTGTGTCAAGTCTTTCTTATCTTTCTTCACTAGGCGTCCCTAATTACATAGGATTCGAGGGACCAGAGTTCTCGTCCTTTTATTTTGAGGCCTCTAGACAGGATTAGGGATACCTTTTACTTTCTTTGGTATTTCAACCCTCTTCGGTGCATTGCTTGCAAGCACATGTGACTTGGTCATGCTCTTCAAATCGCTAAAGTGATTAGGCAGTTGATTTGCTAATGCTTGCAAATCAATGATCTTCTGAACTTCTCTATTTGCTTCACTAGTGCGCGAGTCATGTGCATGAGTTCCCGTGGCTTGCCACGTAATTTCCCGACATTTTTCATCAAGGAGTTGATTTCCTCCCCCCTAATGTTGGGAAATTATCCTCATCAAATATGCAATCAATGAAGCAGGCGGTATGCAAATCTCCTGTCATGGGTTCTAAATACCTGATTATGGATACTGTCTCATAACCAACGTATATCCTAGTCTTTCGGAGAGGATCTATTGCAGTATGCTGTGGAGGGGGTATGGGTACATAAACCTTTCATCCAAACCTCCGGAGATGAGAAATTTTCAGTGCTGACCCTTACGCTAGTTGCATAGGTGAATAGATATTGTAGGTCGATGGTCTAAAGTTGATGAGATTTGCTGCATGTAGGACTACGTGTCCCCAACATGTAGCTGGCACATTACAATTCTGCAAAAGTGGTCGAGCAATAAATTTAATTCTCTTGATTAGTGCCTCTGCTAAACCATTTTGAGTGTGGACATGTGGTACAAAATGCTCAACTGTAATTCCCATTGCCATGCAATAATCATCAAATGCCTTTGAAGTAAATTCTCCAGCGTTGTTCATTCTGATGGACTTTATGTGATGATTAGAAAAAATATTTCTAATGCGAATTATCTACGAGATCAGCTTTGCGAAACTATAGTTTCTCATAGACAATAAACATACATGCGACCATTTCGAGGAAGCATCGATGAGCACCATGAAATATTTAAATGGCCTTGAAAGTGGCTGAATGGGATCGCAAATGTCTCCTTGGATGTGTTCCAGGAATACAGGGACTTCATCCTTCACTTTTAGAGTAGAAGGCTTAGTAATTAATTTTCCGGTGGTACATACAGGGCACACAAAATCTTCATGATTCGAAAAATTCTTTACATTAATATTATGCCCTTGGGAATTGTTGACTATATTTCTCATCATCCTAAGAGCTGGGTGGTCTAATCTGTCATGCTAGAGACAGAAAAGTTCAGAGCTTCTAAATACTGTCTTCAGGGCAGTATAGGTTGCAGGTGCCTTGATGTTGATATAGTATAGCCCAGTTTCTAATGAAGGAAGTTTTTCTAATACCCTTTTTCTATTCGCGTCGTGCTTCGTAATGAGTAGGTATTCATTACCGTACACTTCTTCAGTCTCAATGTGGAAATCGTTGGCGCGGATATCCTTAAAACTTAGGAGAGTTCTAGTCTATTCTAGGTACAATAAGACTTCTTGAATGACCAAAGTTGTACCCATTGGGAGTATAATTGTGGCTCTTCTTGAACCTATTATACAAGCATCGCTACCGACGATTGTTGTAAGGCTGCCTGCATTCTTATTAATCGACTGAAAATACTTCGTCTCTCTTAAGATGGTATTCATTGTGCTATTGTCGGGTTGTGCTATTGTCGGCTAAGCACACTTTCTCCATAGGGCGCCACATGTGTTCTTTCAATTCACCGGAGTGATTCGTGCTGATAACGTGTTGAGAAACCGTCGCTGGCAACCAGTCTAATCGATTCTTCTGCTAATGCAAAACCAGATCAACAACAGAAGACAAAAAATAGTAGATTGAAAACACAGAGAGGTAAAGAGAACTCTTGGTCTTTCTTTATTGCTTTCTTTCTGATTTCATATACAAAATAGGTAATAGTACTCCCTATTTATAGCCTAGTGGTGAGGTGCCCACCTGGGCCTAGGCCACCATGGGCATGGCCTAGGCCCAGGTTTCCTAACACATTTAACATTGGTGCTTGACCCCGTGTCAACCGTCATTGACCACCGTAGATAGATACTGGAGAGCCATTCAGCTACTTGTTCGAGCTTAGGACTTATAAACTACTTAGGTCACAATATAGGGTGTTTTAGAGTTGGGCACAAGAATTTAGGGATTATGTGAAATTATATTGCACTACTACAAAACAATCTACACTGGAGGCCTCATCACATACGGTTCATAGGAAACTGTCTGTATTATAATTATCATAGACTATTTAAAAGCGTGACCGTCTATGTTGCTAGTGATGTTAGAACCATCAATGATATGCAATTATCACAGACTATTATTAACAAAAATCGTCTATGATAATTGCAGATATCACATACGGTTTTAATTAGAATCGTATGTAATATTACCATAGTCAGTTATTAATATGAACCATCTTTGATAATTATGTATCACAGATGGTTTGTTGTTGGAAGTGTATGTGATATGTATCTCTTATACGCATGAATGGAACTTCAGCTTCGTGATGCGTCTCTTCGTTTCGGCTCCCTGACGTGTCTCTTTGTCTCATGTGCTAAATTTATTCCTTATTTTATAAAAATGATCAGGAGGCTTGCCGTCTCTTGGCCTACTTAGTCGAGGTGGCGTGAGGATGAATGATTAAGCTTAAGTTTCAATTATGCCCTTTTGATGTCAATATTCCGAAGATGAATTGCTAATGCTCTTAAAATTCCCTAAATAAAAGATAAGTCATATTTTAGTTCTCTTTGGTCCAAACAGAAATAAAAGCAATTATATAATAATAATTGAATTTGATAGTACTCATATTCATACCAACAATATATATTTCATTTGTTATATACTTCATACAAAGCTATTAGTCAATAACTCGCACAATTATAATTAAATAAAGTTGCACTTGATTTTCTTTAGCTATGCAAAATATGTTAAGCCTAACTGACTTGAAAAACCTTACATAAGGCTTACCATAAAAGAGTAAGCCTGCTGAATTGAATAACCCACTTGCAGTTATTTGGAAGGTTGAGGTGACTAAACCTACAGTAAGTCATTCCACATTTGCCGAAATATATCCATCTTTGAGAGGTTGGATAATATTGAGACACAAAAAGTTGTGTGATTCCTGTAGATTTGCTATTGTTTCAGAGGTATCATCTTGTTTAAATGCTTTGTACCACTTTAGCTTCACAGTCCATATTAATTCATTTCTTATTTTTGTAAGATATACTTGTTGTGTGTTGCGTAAAATTATTTTTTCTACTTCAAATATCACCAACTCATAGACGGCTTTCATAGACAAACTTTGACCAACCTCTACTAAGGAACCACCTGTTACATTCCTAATTACCATCTTGGTTTTCCATATCTTCCCTATGCACTGGAAGCAGTACATATATATTTCATGGTAACACTAACATATGTAGTCTTGTATACCCTACAATTTAAATTAGCTAGAGATAAAGTCAGATCTTATATCACACTTGGATTTCAAAAGGTATGAAGCAAATCATACTTGGACAACCATTCTGCAGGTCCACAAAGAGCCTAGCAAAGTAGGAGCAGTTGGCCAAGAGACGGTCCAACAGAGAGCCCTAAACGTCTCCATATGTACTTCGTGGATTGTACCATACGACGGATGGTGCCTGCCTTGATCAGGAGCCACCGCGATGCTATTGTCAAGGCGGAGCGTCGAGCACACCATGCATGCCACCCCTGAGAGCCATGCATCACAAAGTTATCAATTCCATTCTGATACTAGCCAAGATGGCTAGAATGTATCCTACCGGCACCTAAAATGGCACACAGAAACCTCAACTCTGTACCGGTCTCAATACCAACCAATATCGGCCATTCTGGTCAATTCTATATGTTCTAAGTGGAATCGCCCATTTCGTGATTTCCAGTACCGGCGTAATTTGAGGTGGCGGGCTTTGTGCGGCGTGCCGCATGTGTGCGCGTGAACTAAAGGCCCAACCAGTCAAAGTATGAGTAGCCTTGCATTTGCAACCTCCATACAGGCATTTGGAGAACCCTAGCTGTGATCTAGCCTTCTAGTCCAGCGACGACGAAGTTCCACGGTTCCAGGCTTGTAGTCATTCCGGCCACTATTAGGCGATGGATCCATCTGACGGTAGCTTGTCCTGGCCAGTGCTTGAGTTCTTCTCCCTTGCCACCTTCAGGTCTATGCCGTTGTGTCCTCCCCCTCTGAGAGACCATGTGGAGGTATCCCCATGTTGGTGATGAGTAATTGACTCGAGTTCTGCAAAGGTTGAGTTTGATTTGATTGGTTCGCGCCAAGTCGGTGCATGGCGCAGTCCAGTTCGGTTGGACTTGGTCAAACGCGGTCGGACGTGTTTAGGACGCTTGTTCTTTTTCTCGATCGGTCGATTTGGGTATTTCATGTTTGAGTACCTTTTTCTGATGCTAATATTGGTTATGCTATTTCGAATGGTGCTATGTGATGGTTTCTTGTCAGTGATGGCTACAGGACTTTGCGGTGGAGTTGTGGTGAGTCATGGGATGACCGGACTAGGCACAAGCGGTGCTGAGGTCAAAGCGGTCGGGAGATGCCGAAGACGACGAGGACTCGAAGTGGTTGCGAGGCGTCGGCAGCGAGAGAAGAGGAAGCTTTCAGGAAGGTGCGGCAGGGGCATTTCGGTAAAATATGCAAGGCTACAAAATGAAAGCGGTTTTAGTTGAAGATAACAGGTTGGAGACCCGTTAGTGGAAGAGAGAGTTTAGGGTTTGGAGGAGGCATGTTTTGTTTCCCTCCAATCCTGGTTGTTTTGGCTCCTTGCTTTGTGTGAGGTGTTGGGAGTGCATTCTGGACTGCAATTCTTGATTTGCTATTTAAGGATGTGAGCTCCTCTATATAGTATGTAGGAGTTGGCAGTGCAGATATAAAACAAGAGAAAGTGAGCCTGGTAGCAGTGTGGTTCCTGTGTGGGTGTGCTTGAGCCTCCTCTCGTGTGAGTTGCCATGTTGAAAATCATGTAGTGAGAGGGATGTAGAAGAACCATTTGTAATTGCCCGTGTCTCTGAATCAATACGAGAAACTCTGCGTCTGAGATGGATTGGTTCCCTGCTCCTTTCTCTGTGTTCTTTGCTTCAGTTCTGCGTGTTATTCTTCTCTGCCTCTTTTGCTTTTTGAGATGAATCTTTGTTGAGTAGCTAAAAATATTTTTGCTATGACTTAGGAATATCTTCAAGGCCTTTTGGCTAATCCATTCCTAAGAGCAAAAGGTTGAATCTAAATGTATTTTCATCTCTTTGTCATTCGGCTGCAACTTCCCCTATTTGCAAAAGTTAGGGTTTGGTGGCAGGGGATGTTTGATGCTTTTGATTTCCCTTCAAAAGATGGCTTCAGATTTGTGTTTCCCTACTGTGAGATCATATCCTGTCATGATTCAAAGTCTCATGAGCAAAAGATTCAAGAATGGCAAGTAATTTGGAAATCAATCTCATTTCCGATTCAGTATTCAGTTTCAGTCCAGATTTCGGTTCATTGCCTTTTGGTCTGAATTTTTTTGTTCTTGAGAGCCAGTGGCTATTTAGTTTGAGTCTCTAATTTCTTTGGCCGGAAATGAGCTGCAAGAGATTGGCAGTTTCTCTGATTTTCGGTTCAGCAAGCAGTATTTACTGTGCCGACACACTTCAGTCCACTACTTTCAGTTTCCTGCTCCCTTTCTCTTCTTCTTGCTCCCTTTTGTGTTTTTGTCGGCCAATTTCTTGACTAAACTGATCTAATTTTGCTCATTTTCGGTCAGCAGATCCTATAGTTTGCCTCTGTCTTCAGCTTTTCTCTACTCTCCTCTTTTCCCTATTTTCGGTTTTGTGCTCTTTCGGTTTGCCCTGTTTTCTGTCTAAGTGATCAGCACCTTGTAAAGCCTTTTTGGCCAATTCAGTTTGTAGCTTCCGATCTTGTCTGGATTGGTTTGTGTGCAGATCTTTGTTTCTCTCAGCAGTCAGCTGAACAACTTTGTGGTTCTTCAATGAAATTCCTGTTGTGCGGCTGAATTGCCACTGCAGTCAGTCCGGTCAAATATCTGCAGTCTTACCAGGTGGCCAAGGCTTTGAGTTATCTCCTGTTCGGCATTTCTCTTTTGGTTCAAAAGTTCAGCAAAACACTAGTCTCCTGATCTATCTATTTTTCGCAGAGCTGTTCCTTTTATTTGTGTCTTCTTTTTCTAAAGATAGTTGGCTATTTAATTTAAGGTTCTGTTACTCCGATCCAAGAAGTTTAGCTCTGCTCACTCTCCTTTCTGTTTTCCCTTTCATCTTTAGGTACTTACTGTACCATTTCTTTTTAGCTGCGCCCTGTCTTTCTTGAGTCTCCCTGCTGCTTTTCTTTAGCCCTCTAGTTCGTGGTCTTTGGCCAAATCTGTCTTTATGGCTTACAGTCCTTATGATTTTCGGCAAAATCACTTTCGGCTTCCAATGAGCAAATTTACTCTTTCTTCATAGCTGCTATAGCTATCGAAGAAGAAATTTTGTGAGAATACTTTGGGGCGGTTTTTGAAGGCACCATCCACCACCCCTCTGTTGCCATTTCCGATCCTATACCCTCTCTCCTCTACTCGCTCGAGGTTAGCGCGATTTGATGCGGGGTCTCTGGTGCAGGTAAGGGATGACAACCTAGAGCAAGCCCTGACGGTGATGGAGCGCAAGATGCGGTTGAGTGGCATGGAGCGGCTAATCCGGTGATGGACCGACCACTGCGTCAAGAACTAGGAGAAGCGCATGCTCACAGACAAGGCCCACCTGTAGCACGTCCGCTCCCAGGAGCCTGGCAAGAATGTCGACACCCGAATATGCAAATCCGCACTCTCTTGTTTATTCTGCACTAATTCAGGATCATGCTAGTGCACACTGTGTAAACATAGATGAAATATCAATCACATCCTGACCTACTAAGAAAAGACTCAAATATTATTAATTATTATAATTGCGACTTTATGGTCAAGTTTACACTTTAACAGCTGGAAGGCTAACAAAACTAGCAGCAGAAAACACAATGAAGACGAAGTGGCCATTCGACATGCCCACAGGCAATCGACTGGGGAGCAAAGTCATAATCCGAGAAGTCGTTGAAATAACCTCACCTCCTTCACCCACCTCTAGTTGGTATGGTTCTTCTTCTGCAACTGAGCAAATATGGATATAGTCGTGAGTACATAGAGTACTCAGCAAGTTGTTTGTAACAAGAATACAATATAGTATGCAAGGCTTACCAAATGATGGCTGAATGGTTATTTTGCAAAAACAATAATTTGAAGTAAATACAATAAATAGATTGAAAGCAAACTTTGAAAATGATTAATATGTAAATAAACAAAGAAATTGAGAGTAATCATAACTGAACTGACCATTCACTCCAATGAACCATCTGTGAACTAACCGTTCATGTAATAAACCACCAGTGAACTAACCATTCACTTTTCAACTTAATTCAACCAAGTTTTTATGAAAACTCTACCCCTCGTGTGAAATCACTTAGCATTATCCATTATCAGTGACACGACTATACGAATAGTTTTACATTCTGCAGAGGTTGCATAACTATACTCACAAGACATGATCATCTCATATTGCCACACGATTAACACATTTCCTTTAGTGTGTGGTAGAGAGTTCATGACAAGGCTGTTACAAAGTTTAATCTCAACACAATTTTGCCCATTAAAATTTCACAATCGAGTAGGCTAACCATCTAGTCGACATATTCCTCTTATTTCCATAGAGAGGTCTAACCAACACCCTCCAACATACCAACGGTGAAACCGAAATTGAAATATCATAAATTAATTAGTTAGATCTGTCTCATACTAGACATGTGGTTATACGATAGGGCTTAGATCAATGGTGCACAAAGTTAAGCCCTTAGACATTACCCAGGCGAAACATCTATATCCCTGAAGTGCTAACCACAGTTCCCCCTTTACTGCATGATCATTCGCCCAAGTGAAAACCATTTTGTATAACCATCACCAACGACACTACCCATGCCAAGGTGCATAAATTTTATAACTATGGTTGACCACTACGATTTAAAATCTCATTAAGTCAAAATTAATTAATTGATCATATGTGATGGCAACCCAACAACTACAAGCATGGTTAAGCATATATCACTAGACAAATACCCATCCTATGGTGACAATGGAATCATGACATTCAAATTATCAAGGAGAAATTAATCAAATAGGTCATTCACTACTAATACAAAAGTTTTATAATAAAATAGCGATGCATGATAATTTAAAACAAAATGATATATAATATATTTGAAAACTAGGTTCAACATGATCAAAAGAACATGACTTGCCTTGGTCTTGCTCAGTTACCAATTTCTTGATCTTTTGGTCCTCCTTTTGCTCCTTCAAAGACGTTATCTAATGAGAGAGAAAACGAATGAGGTACAAGTAAAATCAAATAAAATTCAAATAAACTCCAAATACTTCAAAACTAGAACCAAAAGATAGAACTCAATTTTAGATGACTTTAGAAAAAAAAAGAATCGGATCAATCGGAGCTAGGACGGAGAAGAATGGGCTCTTGGAAGAAAATCCAATCTAAGGAACAGTGTATGGGCAGGGAATAGCTAGTCTATGGTGGACTCAGCTTATGGAACAGTGTACGGGCAACTAGCTTGCTGACATAGCATCTAGGGCTGATGTGGCAGACATGTAGTATTAGGGCTGACATGGCTGATGATGTGGCTCGATGACTTGGCTGGCTCATGGGTTCATGGCATAGTGCGGCTGACATGGGGTCCTATGTGTTAGGGAGATGGTGCATGGTGGACTCAGTCTATGTGGAAGCTGAAGCGATGTGCGGTGCTGGATGGGGGTGATGTTGCCGACGTGCGGAACATGGTGTTGCCTTAGCTGGCTAGGGGTGGCACATGAATTGAGAACAGCGGGGCAGGGCAGTAGCTGGAGCGGTTGCGGGGCGACGGGGTTGAGCAGGATGGCAAGAACGGTGAATGAACTGAGGGCTCACTGATGGTGGTCGAAATGATGGTAACGGTTGCGAAGGCGTTGGTGCATGGGCGAGCTTGGCGAGGGCGGCGACTCGGGACGGGGAGAAGAGGTGGGGCGGTGCGGCTATTTATACCACTGACGCCAAGAGTCCAAGGCGGAGATGGCCGACAGTCCAGGATAGCGGGGACATATACGCTGAGATGGTCTTTGAGGTGGCTACAATGGCGGACAGAGTCCGTAAGGATGATGACGCACGTGGCGACAGGTGGACGACCGAGATGTAGGGGCGCAGGCGAGGAAAGACGGCCGATAATTGACACGTGGTGACTATCAGCGGAGAGGGTGACAGTCGGATGTGCGACGCACGTCGAGCGCGAGGCGAAGCAGCTGGGCCGGCGGGGAAATAGGTCAGAGGAGATGGGTTTCGACCCAAAAGTTTTTAGGGTTTTCTAAAGATTTTCTATTTTTAGAAATTCAAATAAATTCATTTGAGCTCAAAAATAGCAAATAAATCCAAATAAAATCCAAACAATTCATAAAAATTTAGTTGTAACACAAGGAGCCCAAATAGAACACTTTCGACAAATTTTAAAGTTTTATTTAGTCATATTGAATCCTTTTAATTAATAAAATTCAATTTAAACTTTAATTAATTCCATAAAAATTCAAAGGGTGAATTTTATTTTAAAGGCTTCAAAAAGGGTATGAAAATTAGGATGTTACATAGAAGCTCCGTGAGATCCTCATCAAGAATATTAGGTCAGCACCGCCTCCCTTCTACTACTTCCACATGCTATTATGGCATTCCTGTGCCCTTGTGGTTGCGAGTTCTCATGGGTCGCATTGTTTGATTGAACTTTTTAGTGAGTTCTGGGGAGGAACCACTTAGGCTTTTGTTGGTGCTTGCCAATTGCTCGACGAAATGGTTGGCGCGGGTTTAGTTGTAGTCTGAGTAAAGTTAGGTGAATGTTGCATAGGAGGATGCAGGTTAGGTTGTACAGTGAAGATGTTTGATGAAATGCTTGAGTGATTACTCAATTGGCAGCCCGATCATGGGATGCTCATCAAATTTAATGCATATCAGGAGTGGAGAAAATGGCAAACACATGACCCAGAAACTTATGATCTAGTAATGGCATTAATGTTTTGGCCATTCTACTCTAGAAAAGATTGTTTTAACTCCTTCTGATTATTGGGTTGATGGATAACTTATACATCACTTGATTCAAAGACGACTAGATGTTGTGTTAGTTAGCATATCTATTCCGTGGGAAGTTCCTTTTGTGTGTTTTATTGTGAGATTCTAAGTGAATTATGTATGTATGTATGTATGTATGTATATATATATATATATATATATATATATATATATATATATATATATATATATATATATATATATATATATATATATATATATATATATATATATATATATATATAATAGGAAAATTATGTAAGGCACCATGTTGCCTAGGCACCCACATCCGATACACGTGTATGATTGATAATTTTTTTGAGTTTGGGTATGAAAATGTTTTATACCCTTGATATATTTATGGTAAGTAAGTTTTGAACTCAGTTCAAACTAGTTTGAACTACTTTTGAATTCAATGCGACTACAGTGAGTATATACCATAAAAATAGTTCAAACTAATTAAACTGAAGTTGAATTTAATTTTTTTTGGAGTTTGACATCTCAAATATACGTTTTTATGGGTATATGAAGATACCCACATCAAACGTTGCGAATCTCAAAGCAAATCAACGGGTATTGATATCGGTGCCTAGGCACCAGGGTGCATGAAACACTCGTCCTATAATATGACGTTGAAATAGGACACCATGGTGCCTGGGCATCAAGCCTCTCTGCCTTTGGATTTCATACTAAGACCGAAATAACATCCGGAATGGAATTGATAACTATCATGCATCGTTTGCCTCTGCACAGTCCGGTCAGCATGCAATTTTACCTCTCGTAGTGTACCAAGAGCCTGTATGGACAGGATTTGGATCCTTCCGATTTAATTAGTTCAAATTCAAACTAAGATTCACGAAGAAATCCCCCTCATCTAAACATCTCTAAGATGATGCACTGAACATGTATTGTTACCCTTCAAGAAAAAAAGAACACGAATTGTTAAAAGAAAGTTTGGTACATGGCGATGAAAATTCACTACTACAGAAAGGCTAATACTAGACGACCAATCACAGACAGTTTGACAAAACCGTTTGTGATCGACATTAACACAGACGGTTTTAATTTGGACACCGTCTGTGTTGGTGGCGTCGGAGAAAACGAGTATCACAGATGGTTCTTACCGATGAACCGTCTGTGATATTTTAGTATCACAGACAGTTTGTGTTAAAAACCGTCTGTGTTAATCTGGAATTATCACAGACGGTTTTTTATTAAAAACTGTCGATAGGTAAGTACATTTTCTCCATACATTACTACATTGTACTCTTTCTTTCCTTCCGAATGACTAATCTAACTTTTTTGAATAACGATGGTCGTTCGCCACATACGTTGCACAAACATGTGGCTCGACGACAGGGGCCAAGCCCTTGAAACATGTTCGTAATTTTTGGGTATTCGCTAGCTACACATTAATTAATCCTATACAACACTTAGTAGTAATGCCTCTTGATTTAACAAATTCTATTTTTTGAAGTGCCACCAGCAGCAGCCGGGCAACACGTGTGGATTCTACATTTTCACCATATGAGACTACTCCTCGATTCCTCGAAGATCACCAATTCTAAGGTTTGTCAATCTTCCCACATTTATTTCATACTTGTCAGGTTATATATGTACGCGCATTGATATTCCTATCGACAGGCTGCGCCCATCTCTACAACTGCATTGAAACAGCCGGACCTTGCAAAAATTCGAGGAGAGTGCACTTGGTTTTTGTGGTCTAAAGTCATAAGATCAGATGGAGAGTTCCACTGCGCACAATGATTTTTTTATTGCTCTTATCACTCCGGAATCGAGGTCTCGCGAAAGGAACGGATCCATAATCAATGAACTTGTAAGCTGCACAAGCAATACTTGAATGGCAATCATGCACCATCCAACTATAGCTTGTGCAGCCTCACAAGTTCGTTGATTATGGATCTGTTCCTTTCGCGAGACCTTGATTCCGGAGTGATAGAGTAATAAAAAATGCAATGTTACCATCTAAGGGCAAATGCAATGTAGATCTTTTGTAATTGTGTATTTGTTAATGGATATTTTATTTCATTTCAATTAATTGATTTGCGAACTGGATGCTTTATGTTTGTGAAATGAAGTGCGATGTGAATTGGATGTTTTATGTTTGTGAAATGAATTGAGATGTGAATTGGATATTTTATGTTTCTGAAATGAATTGAGATGTGAATTGTATGTATACATGTACATCTTTATCTGTTTGTTTCAGAGGGCATGACTAGCATTTTCTGAGGTTAGCCAATAAACAGAAATAGATTTAGGGGTAGAAAAGAATATCACAGACGGTTTTTAGTTAAAAACCGTCTGTGATAGGTGATAATCACAGACGGTTTGTAACTAAAAACCGTCTGTGATATATCAATATCACAAACGGTTTTTAACAAAAAATCGTCTGTGATAATCGCCTATCACAGACGGTTTTTCGTTAAAAACCGTTTGTGATATTGATATATCACAGATGGTTATCGAACCGTCTGTGATAACTTTCGATTATCACTGACCCATAAATTCAGACGGTTCAGAAATTCGTCTGCGATGACGTTTCTGGACCGTCTGTAATACGATTTTCTGTAGTAGTGATTATGTATCCATGCGCACAATAGTTAATTGTCGACTAGTTGTACACTTGCATTTGCATGGTCTAGTCTACAAAATAGTTTTCATACCAACAAAATTTTCTTAAATTTCAAAACAAAATATTTGTACAGAAAGAAAAATCAAAGTATCAAAGTGGTACAGCTAATGTAGATTCTAATTAAAACATATGCTGTCAGATCTTGTACGTAGAAACTAAAGATACCAGCTAATCCCAAAATGTCGCCATGTTTTGCTTCTCACGGGATCGTCTATAATTTTTCTTGTAAGGACTAAAATTTGTAAATTTCAAAATAAAAAATTGTTAAAAATAAAACGAAAATGTCAAAGTGGTACCACTAACTTAGATTCTAAGTTCATGCTATCCGACCTTTCACATACAAGGGGAAGAGAAGGTTATTTGAGAAGCACAAGAAATGAAAGAAGCGCGCCCATGTTTTCTACAAATAAATGCGCCTTGTTTGTGTGTTTGTCTTTGCTATCGTTTTCTTTTTGTAAAGATGCATGTGCAAAGTCGCCCTATTGGTAGAGAAGATGCTATACGTACGCTAATGTTGGAAATAAATTTAAATCTGGAATTAATATCATAGAATTATATAATCAAAATTAGTACTCGAAGCATGAATTTAACTATTTATAAGATTGGGGGCAACATTTAGCGCAAAAAAAAACATTTCAAAATGGCATACCCCCTATGTGGCCGGGGCCACGCCGCGCCACCACCTCATCATTTTTCCGAAAAGGCCCTCTAACTTTTTAGAATTATATATCGGTCCTTAATTTTTTTCAGAAACCCTCCCTTTTTCCAAAATTACGTACGGATTCTTCCTTTGGTTTTTTTGTATATATGTAGACACTACGCTGCAGCGTAGTGCATGCCCACATGATAGCTAGCGCGACATAATACCGTGCTTCCACATCTAGTAGAATGAATGAATTAAGATTCACCATGGCATAGGAAATCTCACTTCACTTACATGTTCACATGGACAAAATATTCATTCTATGTCCTTAATAGCTAGGAACCAACGGGAGACTGACCGTGATGGCTTGGAGGGTATCATTTTTTGCAAACAATGCATGAATTGGAGGGGTATTCGCTGGCATATAATGTATTTTCTCTTTTATAAAGGACGGTAGCCATATAAATTGTGCACGCGCCATACATGACTCGAGCGTGACGTTCCATTCCACATGGACCGCATAATGTTTTAAATCTAGGGTAGAGTGACACTTTTGTGTTGAATTTATGGGTCAAGTGACATTTATGGGTTAGCTGATGCATGGACAAATATGGAGTTTTCCTCTTCTGTTAATAAGCAAGATGAAATTTGAAATCACAAACTTAAGCAAGTGCAATACATGATAACGGCTCGTAAGTTGAATGTGGTCAGCAACAGATCCATTTTTTTATATTCAAAGCCGCATCACATGCTCTTCTCGTACAATGCATGCTCTTCTCTTTAGATTGGAGGTATCTTCTTTTGACCCAAAGAGAGGTTTGTAAAATTCATATACTAGATGGACCATCCGTGTGTTGCTGTGGATCTTATAGGGAATTCTATTGATATTGATACTACTACAAAGAAAGTCATATTAAACACCTCATCAAAGACGGTTCTATAAAATTCGTCAATGTTAAGCTACGGCGTAGTTATCTCAGACGATTTTACTAGCGTGACCGACTATGCTGCAAACGATGGTAATAACTGTCTATGATGACCTACTTATCATAGACGGTTTTTTAAACAAATCGTCTGTGATATGTCACAAATGGTTAGTAATAAAAACCTTCTGTGGTGTATGGACTATCACAGACGTTTTGTAATACAAAACCATCTGTGATACGTTATACCATTACAGATGGTTTTTTGTATTAGCCGTCTGTGATATGTCTGATATCACAGACAATTATTTTTAAAAACTGTCTGTTTTGTTCTTATCATAGATGGTTATTTTCAAAACTGTCTGTGATAATATTCTTCTATATATACAGACATTTAGGGTAAAAACCTAACGCACTACTCCTACACACAACCACATCTCCTCTATTCTCTTGACTTCATCTCCCTCTCCTGATGCCATCTGCCGCCATCACTGCAGCATGTGTCAGCCACCACTACTGCCCCCGCCCCAGGTAACGCATCCCCTCTCCCCCTTGTCTCATCTATTTGGATGGGAATTTGGGTTCGGGAGTCTGGGATTGGGGAGGGATGGGGCGCGTACTCCGATCCTATCGCCTCCTTTTCTTAGTAATCTTGGCATCAGTGGATCCAATGGGATGGATGAGGTGGTGGCCGGGGACGCATGGCAGTTGATGGATCTGGTCAGTGGCTCACTACTACAGGAAAGGTTATCGTAGACGGTTCAAAAATATCATCACATATGGTTTTGTGAGCCGTCCAAATTTATGGGTCGGTAATGACATGAGGTTATCACCGATAGTTTTTGAACTGTCTATGATATGTACTATCACAGATGGTTATGAGTTAATAACCATTTGTGATATTCTTTTGTATTCCTAAATCTATTTCTGTTTGTTGGCTATCCTCAAGAAATGCTAACCATACCCTATGAAACAAGCAAAAACACAAGTACATATATACATTCAATTCATATTCATTTCGGAAACAAGAACATCCATTTCACAAATCAATTAATTGAAATGAAATAAATTAACAATCCATGAACAAATACACACATGTATAATTAAGCGCAATCTTATCCTAATCAAATTCATTCTACATTGTGGAACTCCCCATCTTTGTTTATGACCTGAGACATCAAGAAGTATGCACACTATCCTCAAATTTGTTGGAGCTCGGCCAATTCCAACACACTTGTAGTGATGGATGCAACCTGTCAGTAGGAAGATCAATGTCATGCATATATATAAATTGATAAGTATGAAATAATTATTACAAGATTAGCAAACCTGAGGATCATTGGTCTTCATGGAACCGAAAAGTAGTTGCATGTTGTGGTAAACATGGAATCCATAGGTGTTGCCCGACGGCTGCTAGTGGCACTGCAAAAATAGAATTTGTTAGTTCTAGAGGCATTACTACGAAGTGTTATATATAGGATTAATGTGTACTAGCGAATATAGGATTTGTTAGTCTGAGAGGCATTACTACACCATTAATGTACTCTTCACTCATATGGTTCCCAGCGTGCATCTAGCTTCGGTCCTACGTTGCGCATATAACAATTTAGTATTAAATATTGAATTAATTAATTAGTATACTAGATATATATGATCTAAAGTTGCTATATGTAGAAAGAATAATTAATTAAATTGAATTAAGTAGAAATAGACTATGAATTGGCCAAACCCTAAACCCTAAGTCATGCCAGATGTAAATAATCTTCTCTCTACATCAAGCTAGATCTAAACCATCTTCAATTCTCCTTTCACCAAAAGCTAGATCTAAAATATAATAAAATTAGGAACAAATTACTAATCATAGATAGTCAAGAACTTAATAGATCTACAATTACTATTGCCAAATCCATAGTCTCCTTTCGCCAAATGGCCTCAAAGCCCCACCTCCTCAAAGTAGGAGCTTGTGAGAATAGATCTAGAATTTAAGACAGATCTGTGAGGGTCGACAGGTCCGTAATTGATATAGTGAAAGTATCACAGACGGTTTTTAATATAAACCATCTGCGATGACTTAATTATCATAGACGGTTTTTAATACAAACCATCTATGAAGTATCACAGACGGTTCAAAGAAAAATTCATCTGTGATATTTGGTAATATCACATATGGTTCTTACTAATAACTATTTGTGATACATCACAGACAATTTTCATCATGAACCGTCTATGATATTACCTCTTCACAAATGGTTTTTAGTACTGGCAGCAATACAAATAGTCTCTAAACCAAACCGTTTGTGATTGTATTTAATACTGATGATTTTGGTTAACTGTTTGTGATGTGGAGTCTACTATTAGCCTTTTTGTAGTAGTGGCATGAGCAGCCGGTTGGACGGATGCTATGATATGGTATGAAATTGCATAAAGTATATATGTTTATAGTGCTGTGAAATTGCTTTTATCTGAGCGAGATCTTCTTAGGGATTTTTATTCGCATATGGGTCTACCGATGTGTGCAAATTGTACTTATATTTTCAACAAATAGCTATATGTTTAGGGTTCATCCACTAGACTGAATGACTTAGTGGATTAGGTCTGATACGTTGTGAGATAGTTGCGTTATGTGCTCAGATTGAACTATGAAGATGATAATGTGTGAATTTATTGGGAGGCATGGCTAAGTTAGCTTTGTCTCTATAAGTTAGTGATTTAGGTGGCATTGTTGACTTGACTTTGTCCCTATAGTTTAATGTTTAGAAGATATGGTTGATCTCAGCTTGTTCCTATAGTCCATAGGATTTTGTTACTTTTGTTTCCATTGTTCATTGAAAAATAGAGGCCATCATTTCATAAAGTACATTGAAAATAGTGATAATTTTCATTTGAAAATGTTGCATACTATTTCAATTAAATCTGGGTATTTTCCTTCACATGTAAAGTGTCTTCTAGTTAGTACTTCAGTAAAAGATAAGTGCTGAAATGCAATTTGAATGCCTCAGGAAATGCTAGCCATGCCCTCTAAAAATAAGCAAGCAGAATACAAGAGGAATGATACTTATATATTTCATGGTAACACTAACATAGTATGTCTTGTGCCCCACAATTTAAACGAGTTAGAGACAAAATCAGATCCTATATCACACTTAACAACTAAAACTATGTCAGTCGGAGTAGTAGTTATGTAAAACACCCTTCCAATGAGATTTGAACCAATAATATATGCTAAGACGAGAAAAAGAGAACCAACTGTCAACAAATTCTTTTGGAAAGTAGTCAGACCACTCATGTTAGTATTTCTCAACAACTACAAGAGGAACATTAGAGCACTATACATTTGGGCTAAGCAAATCACACATTTCAGTATATTAGGTTCTATGAAGTAGGTTATGGTTGCTGTCTTTTCCTCCAAATCATGCAGATAACAATACAAGCAAATACACAAATACATTGCGAAAAGAGGGAGACACTTGGAAGGGAATACCACACTTTGACATGTGACAATTTCTGGTAGCCGCTAGTACACAATAATCAATCTGCTTATCTGCATATTGTTTTATGTTATTTGCATATATATAATCCGTGATATATCTATAATCAAATAATCTATAATCAATTTGTAAATTTATTTATCTATGATATATATGTGTATCTGTGATAAATCTATGTATTTGTGTATTTGCTTGTATTTGTTATCTGCATATTGTTTTCAGAGGGTATGGCTAGCATTTTCCGAGGTGAGCCAAAAAAAGTAAAATTTCTATATATACAGTGAACTATCACGGACAGTTTTGTGGTGTAAATTGTCTATGAATACATACTATCACAGACGGTTCTGTGCACCAACTGTCTGTAATATGTAGCCCTTCACAGATGGTTTCATGATCGAAGTTATCTGTGATAGTTGGTCTTCATAGACGATTATTTATACAAACCGTCTATAATGTTACTTATCACAGACGGCTCAAAAACTGTTTGTTATAATCGCCTATTATTACGAACGCAATAAATTAGATGGTTCAAAAATCATCTGTGATGAGGATTTAGAACCGTCTGTGATAACCCTCTATGTGGCAGTGTGACCTATGTATATAAAATAACACAATCAGGGTCTATCCCACTCCCAAGGTAATCATGTGCATCTTGAGGGACCATGTGAGAAGGTCTAGTATATTGTTATGATGAATCATTGCCAAATTTATGAATTAAAAATTTAAATTTTATAAAGTTTGCATTTTTGTTAGTTTTGTTGTCAGACAAATCTGTTTGACTATTGCCTAACTATCGGTCAGACAATGGCTTATTGTCGATCAGACCACAAGTTTGTTGTCAGTCAGACCACTGGCCGATATGACCGTGGTTTTGTTACTGGTTGTAATTTTTTAGAGCAGGTTATTTTCCACTGAGTGTGACCAATCTCTAGTTGGCGGTAAGATTGGCCCTGAAAAATTGATTTAGTATGTTTGGGAATTTGGTCATAGGATCATTTGAATTTTGATTGATTAGTGCATTAATGTTGTGTTATGCATGTTTTAGATAACGTGGATCAAGTTGTGAAAAACTTGTGTCCGAAAATAATGTCTTTGTCTTTAGATATGCAGAAAACTTTGGAGTTAACCATGGTCAATAGTGAGGATCGGGGCTACGCTCATGGAAAGACTTGTTAGTGCGTGGCAAGCTATTGGTGCAACTACACATAGCGAGTATGGTGATTGCCTGCAATGGAAGATGGAGACCGAGTCAAGACAATGGTAGTTTGGTAATTTGCTAACTACTAGAAATTGTGTTGGATCAAAATTGTGGCATTTGTGTGGGCATTTAGGAAAATAGTTTAGGTCAAGGAGAAGCTGAGAAGATCACTGGATCAAAGTATGAAAAATTAGCGGATTCAGGCTCATGTGCTTTGAAAAATGTGCATAAAACCTATGTTGATGGGATTAATAGGTTCCCCAAATGTACTTGTGGATAGTATCCATTAGGGTTAGATGTGGGCTAGTTGCTTCATCTATTTAATAAGTTGAGATGGAGGCTTGCATGTTAACCATCCAACCATCTCTCATTTAAACTTTGTGTTCTAGGGTTAGGGTTTGAAAAGAGTGAGTGTTGTGCTCTCTTGTTCTCCAAGTGGAGTGACTGTATAACCTTCATCCTCAAGTAGCAATACATTAATTTTGTTTCTCTCATGGTGTTCTTATTTTGGTTGATTTCCTCTTGTTCTTATTGATCTTGATCTTCACTCTCTCCTTCTTGATCCTGTTGTATGCTAAGGATGTGTACGTGATGAATATGACTCGTGAATATTAAATCTCATCCATTTAAGCACTAGGTCTTGACTCAATCTTGAAGCTTTTTAATCTCAAGGTTTTTGCATAGAATCTTTGAGAGATTTAGTTTGCTATGATATGTAGGAATATATCTAGAGTCATTTTGGCTACTCTCCACCCACGAGCAAGTCATATTCTGAGTTTTCGATTTTTACCTAGTTTTGGTGCAACTTTGCTTGTTCTTGAGAAAGGTTTCAACTTTGACAGAGATTCAGGTGATCCTTAGTTGCAATAGGTTCCTAAGACCTTAACCAAGGTATGTGCAAAGTTTATCTTATTTGGCTATGCATTTTGAAAGTTGCACCAAAAGCGGTTTCAATTCAGGCTAATTTTCTATTGTGGGAATAGGGGAGCAGTCAGACCGCTCCTTGGGCTACGGTTGATGCAACCACAAGAAGATCTAATACATTGGAGAGTGTTCTTAACACACAAACTAGCGCTACTCCTCAATTTGGCACTATTTTGCAATGAATGTGTAATCAAGTGCCTGTTTTGGCTAAGAGGAAGGTGAGGGAGGCTAGCCAAGAAGAAGAAAAGGGAACCCTAGGGCATTATTCAGCTAAGCGCATGGCAAGCCACGTGAGAGTGCACCCAAGGGGAGGCAGCATGCGGACACATGCATGGGAATGCATGGAGAAAGGGTGGCGCGTGGAGTATGTGATCCAAGGAGCCAAGCATGTGCTAGAGGGGTTGTGCACGTGAGTAAATTGTTTCCTAATGGTAAAGAAAGAAGGGCCACACAAGGAGCAAACCAAGGAAGGAACTCTATTGCATATGAAGAAGAAAAGAGACAGGGGAAGTTGAAGCCAAGCCAATTGGTGGGGCTCGTCAACCCAAGAAAGAAGAGCGCGTGGGATCATGAACCATGTGCTGGTCAGGAGCAAGAAAGGAAGGCGTGCGTTGAACAAGGAAAGTCCAACTGGTTTGGAAAGAAAATTTGGCCAAGTAAAGATAGAAGGAAATTGGAAGGAAAGCTGGCCAAGTAGCTTTCCTATTCAGCCCAATGTGCAGGAAAGGAAAGGGAAGCCATGTGGGAAAGGGAGAGTGAGTCTAGGACTTCACGTGCATGAGGAGAAGGCTGAGCAAGATATGGAATTGAGCCAAGAACTTGGATTGAGCCAGGAAGAAAAGGAGCCAAAAATCCACTTCAAGCCAGAAACAAGAGGGGCACAATTTCTCCAAGTTGCTACATTTGGAATGGTTCCATACCAATTCAAATCAATGTTTAGGATAAATATGAGTCTGTTTTGGTTGTTTCCTTTCTTAGAGATAGAGTCTAGACCTGATTTTCTCTTTGAGTCTGAGTTAGATACATTGTACGTGACCGAGTCGGTCTTAGTTGTGCGTGCGTGAGTTTGAGATGGTCGTGCCCCTTTGGAGGCGCCAATATAAGGCCAAGGGTATACCCCATTATGCCCAAGACCAAATTATGAAGTTTAGACTATGACTAAAATAGAAAAGCCACTTAGCACAATGTATGGGGTGTGTTCTTGAGATGAGTTGAGAGTTGCTGTGAGAAGAGAGAAAAGATTGCTGCAAGAGAGATTAGTGTTTCATGATTTCCAGCGAGAGAGAAAGTTATCATCATGTGTGCAAGTTGATAATACCATGTTCTCATATTGTGCCTAGGGCATTGCTCTTGCAATTTGATCATATCAGATCAGTTTGTGAGATTTCATGATGGTATCATGAAAGATTAGGCTATTCATGCATTAATCATTGTTTACCACTGGTTGATCCATATCATCGTGGTATGATAGCTATTGTTGCTCATTGTACCTTGTTGCTGCAAAGATCATCAATGGAGGATACGTCAAAGATGGAGTTGCTCATCCAATTCGATTTTGAATTGGAGGCGTACGAGAAGGACCCACTGCAAGAGCCGAGCCAATGGGGCATGTTCTTTTGTCGATGCTGGTTGGAGACACTAATTGCGCCATGATGATGGATAGAGGAAGCCTTATCAATGCAGCAAGCAAAAACTCTTGTGGACCAATTGGGGTTGATGATGACACCGCACCTAAAGCCCTATCAGTTGTCTTGGTTGTTTTTAGCACATCCTAATCACGCAACAAGTGGATGCAAAGTTTTCTTTGGATGGGTATGCTACAATTGTTACTTGTGATGTAATTCCTATACATATGCAACCATTTTAGTTGGTATTGGGCGAATATTGGCTGGTAGATCAGGACATAGGGCAAGTTGCTTCAAGTCCAATTATGCAATTATGTTTTCCGTGGAATAGAATGTGTTGGAAGGTCGAATCATGGATGGACCAGCAATACTTGGAGGATTGACAATGACATGACAAGATTATGGCCAAGTTAAAAGAGTTGCAGGAAGCACAAAGGGAGAAAACACTCGAAGAAAAAAGAGGGCAGCGGAGGTGAGCACTACTTGTGCACCACCGAAAGACGATGTGCACCATGATGTTGACCATGCAGTAAAAGGAGGCATCATCTGAAGGTGATGAACAAAAAGATGGTTTGAGCATGATGACAAATAAGGTTCAAGTTGATGACTCTACAATTCTCGCAATGTGGGAGTGAACCAACATGTTCAAATCAAGGTGCAAAATCAGTGATGAAGTTTGAAGTTTATCGTTAATGGTGGTAGCTACAACAACATCATTAGCAAGGATTTGGTGCAAGATTTAGGATTGGCAACATGGTGACATTTATAAATTGTATTACATGCAATGCTTGTATAATGTCAGTAAGCTAAAAATTACTCACCGTGTCAAAGTTTCTTTTTTAATGGGAGACTACAATGACAAGGTAGATTATGATATCGTGCCAATGCACTCATGTCACTTGCTGTTGGGGCATCCATGGTAGTATGATCACAAAGCTACGCATTACGGGAGGTCCAACAAGTACTCTTTGATGTGTGAGAGTAGACCAATCACGTTGTGTCCTATGTCGTTGAGTGTGATCAATGTTGAACACGTCATCATCAAGGAGAAGACTGTGAAGAATACCCTGAAACGTAGATGGTTTCGCTTGAAAGGGAGAGGATGATGTAGCCACAAGAACATCTAATACATTGAAAAGTGTTCTTGACTTGCAAATCAGTGCTACTCCTCATTTTGGCGCTATTTCACAATGAAAGTGTAATCAAGTGCCTGTTTTGACTGAGAGGGAGGTAAGGGAGGCTAGCTAGGAAGAAGAAAAGGAAACCCTAGGGCGTGACTCAGTCGAGCACATGAGCAAGCCACGTGAGAGTGCACCCAAGGGGAGGCAGCATGTGGGCACATGCATGGGACCACATGGAGTGTGTGATCCAAGGAGCCAAGCATGTGCTGGAGGGGCTATGCATGTGTGGGGATTGTTTCTTGAGGGTAAAGAAAGAAGGGCCAAGCTAGGAGCAAGCTAAGCCAAAGAGCTAGACTCCTTGCTGTGTGGAGCTAGGTAAGTAACGCTTTGTTGTGTGTGAAGCAAGAAAGAGGCACGAGAAGTTGACGCCAAGCCAATTGGTAGGGCGCCTCAAGCAAGGAAAGAAGGGTGCATGCGATCATGAGTCGTGTGCTGCCCGGGAGGAAGATTGAAAGGCGCATGCTAAACAAGGAAAGTCCAGTTGGTTTGGAAAGTAGATTCGGTCATGTAAAGAAAGAAGGAAATTGGAAGGAAAGAAGAGCTAGCAAAGCAGCTTTCCTATTCGGCTCAATGTGCAAGAAAGGAAGGGGAAGCCATGTGGGAAAGGGAGACCAAGTCTAAGACTTCATGCGCATGAGGAGAAGGCCGAGCCAGCTATGGAATTGAGCCAAGAACTCAGATTGAGCTAGGAAGAGAAGGAGCCAGAAATCCACTTCAAGCCAGAAACAAGGGGGACGTAATTTCTCCGAGTTGCTACATTTGGATTGGTTCCATACCAATTCAAATCAATGTTTAGGATAAATATGAGTCCATTTTGATTGCTCCCTTTCTTAGAGATAGAGTCTAGACCTAGTTTTCTCTTTGAGTCTGAGTTAGATACATTGTACATGACCGAGTCATCTTAGTTGTGCGTGCATGAGTTTGAGATGGCCATGCCCCTTTGGATGTGCTAATATAAGGACAAGGGCATACCCCATTGTACCTAAGACCAGATTATGAAGTTTAGACTATGTATAAAATAGTAAAGCCACTTGGCACCATGTTTGGGTGCGTTCTTGAGATGAGTTGAGAGTTGCCATGAGAAGAGAGAAGAGATTACTACAACAGGGATCAGGGTTTGGTGATTTCCAGCGAGAGAGAAAGTTATCATCGTGCGTGCAATTGAGAATACTGATTGTGCAAAAATAGCACACTCGTAAGTGCATGGGTTGCCACTGAAATAGCAACGAGTGTTGTGTTCTCCACAAGGACTAGACTGAGGCTACCAGTGCTCAGCTAAAGCTAGGTCAATCGAAACGAGGAAGAAAACTAAACCTTAAACAACTATTAAATTGATCGAGCGAACTAACTATCGAACGAACTCTAATTAGCACGAACGAGACTATGAACAAACTAACTGAATGAACGAATAAAGGATGACATGATGAACGAAAATGAACGAATTAAGGATGACATGATGAACGACCATACAAATTGATGTCGCATGATCGAATGAACAACACGACGAGAGATACATGAACAAACACACAAGAACTATGACTACAAGAACGATGACAAAAGGAACGAATTGGACTACTGACTGATGATCAACTAGCTACCGACCGCAAGAAAGAAGAAGGGAGTCGAGAAGCATGGAGGGAGTCGAGAGAGAGGGGAAAGATGGTCGATGGCTAATTAGACGATGGCGGCAGGGCAAACAAATAACTACGATGAACACACGCACGACTTAACTATCGAACGACGACTGAAAGAAGAAAAGAGGGAGTCGAGATAGCAAGATGAGAGGGACGGTCATCGGCTAGCTACTTTGTGCAACACAAACACTGAAACTAACAACTGATCACAGAAACACATAGGCACTAACCTAACACAATGTTGATGCTAATCAATCTAACACATGTAACCACAAAGCAAGGACTAGGAACAATACACAGCTAACACTATATTCAATACCCATGTAGATTACAATGACCACTACTGAAATTGCTAAACAATTACCAACAAAAATAATAGCTTACATAAGCATCACAAAACATTGCACAAATCACACATCACAGTCATAGATCACAAGTTAACATTCACAGTGCAATAGAAATTAACAAGCACTAATAGTAATTTAGTAGAACAGTAATTGAGAACAGCAAGTAGAAAAAGGAAGAAGGATTGGAGCATGAACCGAGGGGTAGATGGTAGCAACAGAGGAAGCAAGGCTGGGGTTGGAAAAGAGGAATCTATAACATCCCAAAAATTCGCTTTCTGAAAAAAAAATTTAAATTAATTATTTTAAAGTATTAGAACTTTATTTGGATTTATCTGAATTCTATTTCAAAATATAAAGCAATAAAATATATTTTAAATATTTTATTAAAGCCAAAAAGAGTTTATTTTATTTTTCCCAACCTTCCCTAAATTTTTAAATAATTTTTGAGAATTTCCTAGAATTAAAAATCAATTTTTACAAGTTAAAAAGTATTTTATAAAATTATTAAAGGAACATTTGAAATTAGAAATATTGTTCCTAAGTCTAAAATAGCTCCAGGAATATTCTATGAATTTTCTGGAATTTTTAGACATTAATTATTATTTTCTAAGTATTTATAATGTTTCTAGTATTTTCTGAAAAGTAATCCGAAAATAAAAATCAATTTAATCCCAGGCTGCCACGTGTCACTCTCAGATTGAATCCATCTCTTTCTTTGATTTAATCCTAGCCATCCATAGCCACTTACCCCTTCATTTAAATCCAGCGGCCTTGATTCTTTCACTTGCCACTTGTCACTCATCCGACAACCCGTACCCCTTCACTTCTCCTCTCTATCACCGACGCATGGACCCGACATGTCATATGTTTCTTCTTCCTCCTCTTTCTTCTTCTTCTAGTCTTCTCTCTCTTCTTCCATTGATGCCGAATAAAAGCTTTAAAATCCGGCTGTTTCTTGCCCTTTAAAACCTGAGCGTTTGCGCAATCAATTCCCCTCTTCATTCCCCACCCATGGTCGGCCGCGTTCCCTCTTTATTTCTCCCTAAAACCTCCTGCCGTTTCTTCTCTCTCTCCACCTATAAAATCTCTCTCCACTGCCCTCCGCCACCTTTCGGCCGCCGCCCATGCCGCCAAAAGCCGCCGCCGCCGAAACACTCTCTCTCCTACGTGCGCGCCACCGCTTTTTCTCGCCATCGCCGCCTTCTCCGGCCATCTCCCGAGCCGCCACCGGTAAGAGCCGCACCCCTTCGGTCTCCCCTTCCCGCGCCGCCCCTCTATTCCCTCCCTAGCGCCCCCATACTCCATAGCCGCCACTCTCTGTCTACTTCGTCTATTTCTTCATTCGGGAATAGCATCTCCTTTGCTTATTATTCCTTGGTGATGCTTCTTTGTCATAAAAGAACAAATGCTCACTTGGTTAGTAGAGGCAAGATAAATCATTCATGTGGGAGGTGGTGGGTTCGAATCCTGGGCAATGCATATTATTTTTCGGTTAGCCTTGGCCATTTTCTGTCAATGACAAGCGGGACCCACTTGTCATGTATTATTAAAAAATCTCTACTCAATGACAGCCGGGCCCCACACGTCATACACTCAAATATATCCAAAAATCAGCCAAAAATAAGATTCCAGAGAATATTCCCTCGGTTTTGCATTTTGTGGAATTTCCAATTCATTCAATATTCCAATCGCTCGTTCTCTGTCGTCCGAACTCCGAATCCAGTGATTCAAATATCTAATTCGTATAAAATTATAAAATTTCTTCCAGTACATATTTTATATTTTTGTGATTTCATTTGTATTTATTTATTTGTTTGTTTTGTCGTTTCGCGCGTAGAACCCGACGTCGCCGAAGAGTTTGTCGAGCCGCAGCAAGAAGGACCAAACAGTGCACAAGAAGGCAAGTCTCCTTTGAACATTTTGAACCTATATTTGTGAAATTTTTTTGATTATTTTAAATTTATGTGCATTGCTATTTACATAGAACTCTAGTTTCTGTTTTAGCGTATTAGTTAATCCAATCATTGTTATATCCTCGATTGAAGTTGAATGCCATGTACCTTTGTAACCTTAGGATTTCCTTTGTCTCAATAATGAGAGTATTATTAAATCTTGGATAAATGTTAGAACGGTAGTAAAATGCTTAGTCATGCTATTTAACTTTTGTAACCTTGAAATGGGAAATTATATTTCATTAAACTAGTCTTGTATACAGAGATTAGTGGTGATTGGTGTTGCCACTGTTCTTTTAAAATAAATTAAACTATGAAAATTGTTTTAGACCAGGGCGGATGGTTGGATTGGATTGGTGCGGTTAGTACGAGATTTTGTAAAGTGTATGTTCCGCCCTTATCAATTAAGGACCGACGTTGTGATTGTCCAGACTGAGCACTACCGTACAACCCCAAGTCTATATGGGTACGACCTAGCTGATTAACTTACGATAGTCTAGTTTAGGTGCCACCAGTGGAAAGTGGGTGCCAGAGATTTACTGGTTATTCACAGTGAGGGACAGGGATTTACTGTACTCATATGGCGCAAGAGGGGGAATCTGACTAGGCGGATTTAACCCTTCAGCGGTGAAACCTTAGCGGGTGGTATCTTAGCTAGACTTGAGTGAGGTAAAGGCATTGTGATATTTTATCTGTGTCTCATGTCAAAGGAAGCGTGGTGACTATTAAGATAATTTATCTCTTGGGGGTAAAGTTGTACAACCTCTGCAGAGTGTCAAACTATTCGAATAGCCGTGCCCACGGTCAAGGGCGGGCAAGGAATGCATTCGCATGGTAGATCTTTGGTTTTCGTTTTAAAAACAAAGTTTTGGTATCCCGAGAGTGGAGGGAACTCTTGGAAGGTTGTCCTGGCAGTTGGAGCCAGTGTGGGTGGATGTAATCCGTAGTTTTAAACTTTATCGGTTAGAGCTGGTTAATTAGTGTTGGTGGATAGAACCTTCACTACAAATGGTTTATTAGTTTCAGTTAGAACCATTAGTTTGTTAAACTAATGCCTTCGAAAATATTTAATGTTATTTGAAATACAATATTGCTTTGTGCAAAAGAACCATATAGCCTTCCTTTGTTAAGCCTTGCATCTACTGCATTATTTCTCAAGACTTGCGGAGTACTTTATGTACTCACATGCTGCACTAAAAATCAATTCAGAAGAATATGAAGCTCAAGAGGGAGACTACGACTACTTCGCGTGCGGATTCAACGAAGGATTTCCGGAGTACTAGGTTGCGCTTCCCCAGTCAATTGCCTGTGGCGTATTGATGGGTCTTCGCCGGATTTATCTTTTGCTTCCGCTGTGTTTTGTGTGTGTGAGGTCTTGAAATCTCATTTGTAATAATGAGACCTTTCGGTCGGTACTCTCTATTATTGTAATAAAGCGTTGTTGGTTATGTAATCATTTCTGTTTGACTGTGTGCACTAGCTTTGATCTGGGATTAGTACTGTAATACACAGAGGGTCCGGGTTCGGAAATCCGGGGTCCCGACAAAATCACAAGTCAGAGGCACGATAGAGTTGATGAAGTCATCAAAGTTGTGGAAGAAGGTGAGGTAGCCGATGCGGTGGCGATGCAGAGGAGGGAGATGGCACCACGGTTGAGTTAGCCGGTGAGATGGAGGAGAGGAGGGATGTGGTGTTGTGGATTTGGAGGAAGAGGAGTAGAAAGGAGGAAGAGCAAAGGGGAGGCAAAGGAAGAAGAGAGGCGACGGGCGGTGGATCAAAGAAGGGAGGCGGTGCACTGAGAATAGAAGCAATGGAGGATAAGGAAGGGAGCATTGGAGAGAGGAAGGAGGTGTGGAGGAGGAGCGGTGGTGTCCGAGAGGAAGTGGAAGGCGGCGGAGAGAGGTGGCGCGCCGACAAGCTGTGGATTGGCACTCGCTGGCGGCCGGATGTGGATCAGGAGGCATGGTGGTGCATCGGCGGGTAGAGCAAAGAAGCGACAGTCGAGATGGAGGTAGTGGGCAGCAAGGGAGGAGTTTGGACAAAAGAAGGTGGCGGTTGCCGGCGAGCAGGCTTGGCCTCGCCGGTGCCGGAGTTAGAGGATAGGGAGGAGAGTAAGGAGGCAAGGGAAGAAGCAAGCCAGCCTCTAGAAATTTTGCAGCGGTGGCTAGGGTTTTTTGGCAGATTGGGGAATTGGTAATTTTGCAATTTAGCCCTACAAGATTTTAATAATTGCAACAAGTCCTTCCCCATTTGATTTCTTCTTAATTTGATCTCTAGAGCTTCGTTTTCTTCGCGGTTTGATCCTACATGTTCATGAAAATACGTACATCTATATGGAGTAGTCTTGGAATGCCAAATTTGTCATTTATGTGACTTGATCGTGCCCGCCTACGAAAAATATATAAGAATGTAAAATGGTCCAAATTGAGCAACTAATTATAGAAAAATGTGTAAATGATGATAAATGGTCCCAAAATACTAAAAATAATAGGGGGTAAAGTGATAGAAAATATGTGCAAAAATGACGCATGTCAAATACTGTGTCCTCAGATTGTGCCAAGGGCATTACTCTTGCAATTCTATCATATTAGATCAGTTTGTGAGATTTAGTGGATGGTACCATGAAAGATCGGGCTATTCGTGCATCAATCGACGTTTACCGCTGGTTGACCCGTATCAGTGGTACTACTGGTCGCTGATTGTATTAGCTTTAGACCGGCAGTACTACCACGCCAATCATACCGGCATGTATTATGTGGTAGTATCTGCTCTGAAATTTGATCTTGTTTTGCTTTCAATCTTGTGCGAGTTCTTCGATGGTGACCTAATATGATCTTCCTGGTCTCTAATAGCTAGTGTAGTGAAGATTTAGATAATACTTCAAGAAGATTTGTGAGACACCATTCACTCTCCTCTATTGGCATTGAGAACTACACATCCTCCACAAAAATATTAAACAAATAGTCATAAAAACTTACAAAAAAATTACAGTATTTAACAAAAATCAACTTATAATTACACAAAATTTGAAATCTATTTTTGATGATGTATACATGAAGGAAAAAGATAAAATTTGTAGGAAAAAATGAAAATAGAAGGGAAAAAAGGTAAAGTTATTGTTGCCTAAATTTTGCATTTCTTTTATTTCTCCTAATTTACATGGAACATCACCTCTTGACCAAAATTTTTTTATAATTTTTTGTAACTATTTCAATGGCCCTTTTAGTTGGGATTCATGAGAGCATCTAAAAGGTATGGTGTGCCAGATGCATCTTCAAGGCACAATAAATGCAACTATTATTTGTGCATTCGCTGTTTAAATCTTGCAAACGAAGGATTGTTATATGCCTTCTTGATGCAGCCATGACATATTTAGGTTGCATTTGACCGGGCTTTGAAGCCACTTTTTCGGCTCCAAAGCTAGTACTCCAGCCAAACATTCTGGCTTTGAAGCCAGGCTATAACGAATGGATGCAGGAGCGAAGCCCCATTTGGCCATGTCGTGTGAAGCACCACATCTAAGGCTCCTCTAGCACCTACGCATGCACTTATGTAAATAGGCTTAGTTTTACTCACATAATTATGAAAGTTTGTCACTTGTATGTATACTAGTCGATCCTCTTGTGAGCCGTCAACCCTAGCCATGATTCTCCACCATTCTCCACAACCAAGACTGAGGTCATCACCGACACTGCCAGATCTTCCTAGAGGTGCCAGTGCCCCTGCGTCTGTTGTTTCCTTATTTTGAACAATGTCAGATGTGTGTGGGTTCTTCATGTCAGATGGGAATTGAATATTGATTAGATGAATCAAATGGCTAATCTATGTGATGTGTAGATTGCTGAGTGGAATGATGAAAACACTAGAATTGTATGTGAACTCTTTGATGAGCAAGTACAAGCTGAATATCGACCAAGTACCCATCTTAATAACGTTGGTTATGATGAAGTTGCTACGAAGTTTGAAGAGAGAACAAGGTTGGCTTACTCGAGAAAACAATTGAAAAAGAAATTGGAAAAGCTTAAGAATCAGTGGAGCACTTGGAACAAATTGCTAGTATTGGAGACAGGTCTAGGTTGGGACAATGAGAAAGGGACAATTTTAACAACAGATGCCTGGTGGAAGAAGGAAATTAAAGTATGTATTATGTACAATTTACATGTCATTACTGCTTTTCTTGCCATTGGCACTTTGTTATTTTGTATCAGTATGTATCTTTTTTCATCCATAGGAATTGCCTAGGTGTAGCAAATTCCACAAAACCAACATACAAAATGAGGATATTTTGAAAGTAATGTTTGAAAATTTGAACAATGATGGCAATGATCGTTGGTCTGTTGCACCATGGGTAGGCTATGCTAGCATAATTTCAAAAATTTACAGCGTAAACAAGGAACCTCCGCTAGTAATAGATAACGAGATAACCACTAGACACATAAACTCGTAGCAAAATTGTAACAAGTTGCGGATCGTCCTAGTGCCGAAGCTTTGTATCAACACCTCCAAGGTATCCACATGTACGGGGCAGGAACACCATGCACTAGAGTGCTAGCACCGGCTGCATGGTATTGGATGAGGAAGGTGTGGCGACTAGAGTTTCAAGAATTCTAAATTATAGCAAACCCTATGCCACTGCCCCTGTATATATAGGCATCCATGATGGGTCTCAAACTTGAGGCCCATTATGAACTCATGGCTCACATGAATTTAGATCACCATCCAAATTATACCCTACCCCTTTAAGCATGCGACTCTATAGGTTTACGTACACTTGGACATGGTCCAGGTACTCCTACTAGTCTACTTAATCGCTAGCGGCCCCTAGCAAGATATGCCAACTTCTAAGTATATGTAAAGATCATATTGGATGAACCTTAACAAAACTTATATGCATTTCTCTTTGCCTCACGATAGCGGTCAAGCTCAAGGCGAGTATGTGCCATTCTTTTTAGTTAGCTTCACCACTCTTTCTTGATCACGTGACTCAAATTCCCCGACTATGGTTAACTCTTTAACCACGAGTAGCATGGCTATGCATTTTTGGAATCCAATCACTTGAGCAGCCTAGAGATATCTCTCCTATTGCATGGAGGGGCAAACCCTATTTTGATCAACCATACCTCGATGCATGCATCATGACAAAACCTAAAAGTTACCTTTGTAACTACCTAGTTATGGAGTAGCGTTTCACAACTCCTAAGTCAGTCATTATGCATCTTGAGTATGTGCGATGACCTCAAGTCTAAGGACATAGCATACACATTGTAAATGAGACCAACTGATGACATGTAAGAACACAATGTTCTCGTAGTGTCTCATGGTAGGTCGATCCAACCCCATGTTGCTAATATGTGTCCATATTATTGGTTTGATATCTCCACATCTATGACTCGTGAAACATAATCATCAGCCAATACATATGCTAGTCTATTCATATATATCCTCATATATTTTCGACTAGGGATTGTTTAAGAATAATCATTACAGAAATATAGAGTTTCACAATCAAGTTACATACTTGCTAATAAATATTAACAATATTATTTAAGGAACAAGATAACATATTATCCAATAAATTATGAACATAATAAAATATAATCATCTCTATGATTGCCTCTAGGGCATATTTCCACATGATCACCAGCTTCTAGTCATGTGCCAGTTGATCCTAATAGCCCTACTAATGTTGTTGCCCTTGATAGAGTAGAACAATGTGGAAGAGAATGATGCTACTCGACCAGACCAAGAGTCTCCCCTCCATTAGAAAAGATAAAAGGCCTAGTCCACCAAGAGATCTCAGCAAGGCCAAGAATAGTAAGGTCAAAACTGCTTCGTTCTTGCAAGCCCAATTGAAGCTTATAGCAATTGCTGTGGAGAAATCTGAGCAAACTTTAGATAAGTTGGCCATCCATGTTGAACCTCCAGGATGTTGCTTTCAACATGTCATGACATTGGTTCTAGAATATGGAGCATGGAGTGGGACCAATGAGCACTTCATTGCTATGGAATTATTTGTGAAAAGTGAACAAAGGCAAATGTTTTTGACTATGAAAACATGCGAGAAACGCCTTGAATGACTTAGAAGAAAATATGTTGACAAGTATGGGGGTTAGGAAAATTATCCATGCTTTGTAGTGTGATGTCGAAAATCTTTTGTATACCGACTACCTATGTAGTTGTACTAATTACTGAAGGACTCCTATATAGTTACAATGATTATTGAAGACTACCTATGTATTTATACTGAACTATGAATCAAGTCATGTTGTGTTTCTATGTACTAGTGATCATTTGTAAGTTGTGCACGAATTACTTGACATGTCTATTCAATTACTTACTTGTTTATGCTCAATTTCCGACTTGTACGGATGAGTTCTTCTGATGATGAAAGCAATGCATCAGATGATGACACTAATGTTTTAATGATGGCAATTTCTGAATATCAGTAAGGTATGCACCTTTGTTTTGGTTCTCATACTGTCTTTATTCTATCTATTCCTTCATTGTTAGAGCTTGACATTTCATTCCTACGCCTTCAATGTGCAATAAATAATCTATTTTTTGATGTAGTTAAACAACCTGCTTTTCTATTTGTGTGTGTTGTAGCATGAGCACAATAGTAGGTACAGGGTACCCCTTCCCCCTTTGGGGATATGGACTGAGAGCTAAAGAGACGATTAATAGAGAGAGAAAGGGTTGGTAGAAATAAGTGGTCGTGGCCCTCTTGCATCCCTGTTGGGGGTTTATATATACATGAATGGAATAGGATGAGAAATTCTCATTCTACCCCTTAATAATTACAAAAGGTAAGGGTATATTGATACATTTCCTTATACTATTGGGCTTGTTACAAGGCCCAGTTGTTTGGGGCTGGGCCACCCCCACAACAGTACTTCCTCAACATCAAGTGCGGAGGTCCTGAGGAGCGAGCTGACATGACCATTTAGCCCAGTCCCCATCCCCTGACAACAAGCATGAAGGTCCTGATGGGTGAGCTGATGCAACTAGTAGCTCCAGCCCCGAGGGGTGTGGATGCTCTAAACCTCCCGGAGCAAGTTCTTTCACTGGTCATAACGTGGTCATAGGATTTCTTGACAGAGCTTGAGCCGCCACTAGAGATCATGCCCCAGATTTGGATGGCGCATGGTCGGGCCGCCCCTCAGAGGCAATGCCCATGAGGAGGGCAGCAAAGTCCCTCGATGCAGTCATAGCTTCCTTGTCGAGGTCGAGAGTCTGTCGTAGCTGGTGCATATAGGTGGAGTCATATACAAGAAGGGCGGTGAAGTCCCCAACACAGCCATAGCCTCCCCGTCAAGGTCGATCCTTTGATGCGGGTGACACGTAGAGGCAGAGTTGTGGGTCAAGCCGCCCCTCTAAGGCGATGCCTACGAGAAGGGTAGCGAAGTCCCCGACATAGCTGTAGCCACCCCATCGAGGTCGAGCCTTCAACGCGAGCAGCACACAGAGGCAAAGTCGTAGGTTAGGCCATCCCTCCGAGGCGATGCCTACTAGAGGGCGGTGAAATCCCTGACATAGCTGTAGCCACCCCATCAAGGCTGAGCCTCTAATGCAGGTGGTGTGTAGAGGTGGGCGACAAGGTCCCGACCTTGAAGGGGTCAGAGGGGCGTTGACAAACTGATGATGAGGAGATAGTCGGACTGGCGTTGACAAAGTCATGACCATGTGGTGATCGAACGAGCATTGATGCATCGACGAAGCCTTGATCTTGAGGTGGTCAGACAAGCGTTGATGAGATGTCAATGAAGATGTGACCACAAAGTCATCATAGGTGTCAACGAAGTCACGACCATGAGGTGGTCGTAGAATGCCTCATGACTATGTCGATCATGATGTGGTCATGGGCGTCGACGAATTCATGACCCTGAGGTGGTCGAACGAGCGTCGACGAAGTTAGCGGCTAGATGAGGACTTGAAGCGCATGCTCCATCCCTCCTTCAGACTGACATAAAGTCTTAACCATGAGGTGGTCAGATGAGCGACGACGAAGTTGTCGATAAAGTCAACGACAGGATGAAGACATAAAGCACACACGCTCCATCCCCCACCCTTTGAACTGATGCCAACGAAGTCTCGACCACGAGGTGGTCGGACAAGCCTTGATGATGATGTCTCGACCACGATGCGATCGGACCAAGCTGTGGCCACAAGGTGGTTGAGCGAGTGTCCACAGTCCAGACCATGAGGTGGTTGGACGGGTGTCGATGAAGACATGACCACACGGTGGTTGTAAAGTGCTGTGGGCATTGACAAATTCCTAACCACGAGGTGTCTAATGAGCGTCGACGAAGTTCAAAGCACGAGTAGTCAGACGAGCATCAACAACGAAGTCTCAGCCCTTAGGCGTTTGGACGAAGTCGTGACCACGAGGTGTCAATGAAGTCCCGACCACGAGTGGTCGGATGAGCATCAACAAAGTCCTAACCACGAGGTGTCAGATGAAGTCTCAACCATGAATAGTCAGACAAGCATTAACAAAGTCCCGACCACAACGTGTTAGACAAGCGTCGATGAAGTCCCAACAACAAAGTGGTCGTAGAATGCCTGACGACCACATGGTCATGGGCATCGATGAAGTCACAAAGTGATCAGAGAATGCCTTATGACCACGTGGTTGTGAGCGTTGATGAAGACCCAACCACAAGGCGATCAGACGAAGTCACGACCACGAGGTGGTCGAGAGTTGACAAAGTAGCAACTACAAGGTGGTCGTAGAGTGTCAACAAAGGCGCGACCATGAGGTGGTCAAGTGTCGATGAAGTCTCGACCCCGAGGTGGTCGGATGATTGTCTACGAAGCCACAACCACGAGATGGTCGAGCGAGCATCAATGAAGTCCTGACCACAAGGGGGTCAGACGAGTGTCGACAAAGTCATGACCGCGATGTGGTCAGACAAGCGTTGGCTCATTCTCGACCCCGAGGCAGTCAAACAAGCGTCGACGAAGTCCCAACCATGACGGTGTTAGACAGGCGTCAACAAAGTCATAGGCATGAGGTGGTCAGACGAGGGCGTCGACAAAGTCACGACCACGAGGTGGTCGGACGCAGCTCTCACTTAGGGGCGGAACTGTAGCTCGATGCTATTTGCGCGGTGAACTCCCTGGTGAGACGGGTGAAGCGTGTGAGTCTCGCCAGGGTTATTGCTAGTGGTGGGGACTACTTGGTGGGGAGCCGGAGTACACTGGGGCTGTAGCCATCGTATGATTCTTTATACTCCGTAGAGTACGTCGGGGCACGAGGCCACCGTTGTTGGAAATATGCCCTAGAGGCAATCATAGATATGATGATATTTCGTTGTATCCATGATTTAATAAATGTTCCTTGAATATTGCCTTTGTGTTGATTAACAAGTATGTGACTTGTTTGTGAAACTCTTTACTTATATGGTTATTCTAAAGTTGTCCCTAGTCGGAGTTCATGTGAGGACACACGTGAATAATGGATTAGCACATGTATCGGTTGATGACCATGTTTCACAGGTCATAGACATGGAGATGTCAAACCAATAATGTGGACACATGTTTAGAACATGGGGTTGGACCGACCCAACATGAGACATAACAATTATACTTATGGTTCTTTCTCTACACAATGTGTACGCCTTGTCCTTAGACCTGAGATTGTCGCATGTACTTGAGATGTGAATCGACCTACTTAGGGGCTATCAAACGCTACTCCGTAACTGGGTAGTTATAAAGGTAGTTTTCGGGTTTGTCATGAAGCATGCTACGAGGCATGGTCGGTCGAGATGGGATTTGCCCTCTCTATCCGAGAGAGATATCTCTGGCCCTCGAGTGATCGGATCCGAAATGCATGGCCATGCTACTTAAGGTTAAGAGTTAACCTAGTAAGGGATTCCGGATCACAGGATCGAGAAAGAGTGGTCAACTTGGAGCTCGACCAAATATCGTGAGGCAAAGGGATTGGCATGTACATAAAGTTGTGATGGTTCGTCCGATATGATCTTTGTGTATGTTTAGGAGTTGGCACATCTTGCTAGAGGCCACTGCCAACTATTGACCAAGTATGTGTACTCGCGTCATGTCTAAACATACGTGAACCTATAGGGTCACACACTTAAGGGCTGAAGCCTAATTCGGATTGGATCCGGGTTGGACTGGGTATTGAGTCCTAATGGGCCTCCATTCGCTGAAGCCCATTATAAGGACGTCTATAAAAGGAGGGCAAGGGCGCACAGGGTTAAGGAAGAGAATTTCGTGACCTCCTCAAACCCTGGCCGCCACCCCTCCCACGCCCTGGGCGCTCGCGCGGATCTAGTAATCCGGCGTGCGTCGCTTCCTCCCGTACGTGTGGATACCTTTTGGTGGCGCTACATCTGTAGCATTTGGACGAACCGCAAGAGAGGAGTTGTACGTTGGACGCCGCGACGAGGACGAGGAAGTAGTACGACTACTCGCCCGACGTCTTTGCATCGGCGTGGTACGACTACTCTACCCGATGTGTTGCATCAATTCCGCACCTGCGCGTCTAGTGGTAATTCCGTGATCTATAACTGCAGTGATCTTGGTTTACGGGCAAAATTTTTATTAATTTGCGCTAGCGTAGCCTACCCGTAGTCCTTCAACCATGCAATTTGTTTTATACTCCATAGAGTTGCCTGGGATGGCTAAGTTCCTGGCACTTTATACTTTGTAGAGTATATTGGGGCGTGAGGCTACGGTGAGATTTTTTATACTTTGTACAATACGCTGAGGCACGAGGCCACTGTGCGATTATTTTATACTCCATAGAGTATGCTGGGGCTGAAGCCATCGTGCGATTCTTTACACTTTGTAGAGTATGCCAGGGCACGAGGCCAACATGCAATTTGTTTTATACTCTGTAGAGTTGCCCAAGATGGCTGAGTTCCCAGTGCTTTATACTCCGTAGAGTATGCTGGGGCGCGAGGTCACCGTGCGATTTTTTATACTCCGTAGAGTATACTGGGGCGCGAGGCCGCCGTGCGATTTTTTTACACTCGGTAGAGTACGCAGGGTACAATGCCACCGTGCAATTTTTTATACTACACAGAGTACGCCGAGGCATGAGGCTGCCGTACAATTTTAGCACACATCAGATCCAGCGGATCTCTCTTATGGCGGCAACTGCAAGGTCGTCAAATGCCTCACAACTACGTCTATCATGACGCGGTCATGGGCGTCGACGACCCACCCGTGGTCACACCCCGATCGGCTCTTCCTCGTGCAACTTCTTGCACGCTCCTCACAGATGGTGCCAACTATTGTAGCATGAGCACAACAATAGGCACAGAGTACCCCTTTCCCCTTGGGGGATATGGACTGAGAGCTAGATAGATGACCAACAAAGAGAGAAAGGGCTGGTAGAAATGAGTGGCCTTGGCCCTCTCACACCCCTCTTGGGGTTTTTATATACATGAATGGGATATGATGGAAAAATTTTATCCTACCCTTTAATAATTACAAAAGGTGAGGGTACATTGCTCTATTTCCTTATACTATTTGGGCTTATTACAAGACCCCGTCGTTTGGGGCTAGGCCACCCCCACAACAGTGTGCAACATTTTATTTCCTTTGAATTGATTCTTTAACAGTGCTGACATTGCTGTCAATATACACACAAGTTGTTCCATGCTACATAATTTGCTACTGATACTTGGAAATCACTATTATATGTATTTCTGAGTAGTGTTCAGTGTGGCATATGCTATAGCTCTTTTTCATGAAGCATATGGTATAGCTCTTTCATATTTTTGGTGTTCTTCGTATTATTAGTTCTGCTATTCAACATATGTCAAAGTTCTGATACTTCTGGAGTCATGGCAAGAAGCCTTGTTGGGCCTCGAGGCAAATATCCATAGTATTTTACTGAGCATACATTCAACTAAAGGTATATTGCTATTTTCCCCCAATGTAAGGGCAACATGGACATTTCATAAGCTATCAATAGAGCTAGAGCTCAGAGGCTGCAATTTAGGCCAAACACTCCAGATGTCAGGACAACTTTTCTAAGAGCTGACTTCTCTAGAAGCCAGAGTTTAGAGCCAAAAAATTGAAGTTGGAATTCTAGTTTCATGTTTAGAACATGGAGTGACAATAAAGGCCCTGTTCTTTTTCAGCTTTTGGCTTTTCTACAGTAACTACCTTTTAAACGAAGTATTTTTTTAAGATAAGGTCTATTAGTTAATTGTAGTACATACTATACTGACTTCATTTATTGGCAAAAACTGCACGTGAATTTCTGTTATTCTGTAATCTCTTGTATGAACAGCCTAAAAGTCATAAGCCGCAGCCAAAAAGAACAGGTCCAAAGATACTGCCTATGCAGTGGCATCGGAACTGAGAAAAGGTAAAGCAGAAGTAAACTTGGCACCACCCAAGCATAACAGTCTCCTGTCATGCATCCATCCGTTCCTGCCCCAATTGTAGTCAACTAGCCTCATAGGCGCGGCGCCACGCCGCGCCAGCCACCGTGTGTACCGAAGTAAAAGAGGCGATAATTCGTGAGGACTTTTTTAAAAAAAATCGAGGGCACATGTGTATTTTCGAAAAAACCAAAGATCTTTTTCGTAAAAAAGCGAGGGCCTGTACGTAACTAAACGAGGACCCGTACATAATTTAGAAAACACGGGGCGCAATCCTGCAAAGTACACAAAATTTCGGTGAAGTGGAGGGGTGTTTTCGCAAAAAAAAAGTTTTAAAAAACCTGTTAGGGACCTTTTCGCGAGGAAAAAGGACATTTACGTAATTTCGAAAAAATGCAGGGATTTTTTTGCAAAAACAGCTCCCCTGACCGTACCGGAATTTCACTGGCCACGCGCCGGCCGGACGCGCTCGCGGGCCGACGTGGCGCTCCCCTCCGCGCGCGGTTTCCCCCTGCTATAATATGGGGAGTATAACACGGGACAGTAGATTTTGTTGGTCACATTATACAATCTATTTCATGTGCTGATGTGGTGCATAGCCAAAAGGGGGCGTCAAGTCAGTAAATCTTTGCGTCAGTGTATTGACTATGAGTGGTTCTTATCACTTTTCTTCAGTCTTACGATGAATTGAACTATGCCAGCCTGTAGTAGATACTGGGAAACAGCTACAAAAGGCATAAGAAAGTTCAATCAAACTCCTGTAACAACAGGACTAATAAGGTATTCATAAATTACCAATATTAATTGCACTTGCGCCAAATAATTATGAGCAATGCAGAATCATGAGCAAAGGAGGCCATCTTCAACTGCAGTCGTACGGCGTCTCAAATCAGCGAGCTACGCCTCCGCCTTCTGCAACACATGGTTCGTGGCGGCACAGCGGCTCGTCTCTATGACAAGCAACGCCTCTCGCCGACGGCCATCTTCAACTGCAGCGTACGATGGCTCACATCGGTGAGCTACACCTTGTGCAGTACATAGTTCGTGGCGGTTGCACGGCGGTTTGTCTCTATGATAAGCAACGCCTCCCGTCGGCTACCAACTTCAAGCAGCTCAAGACGCCACCGCTATCTTCAACAACACCATCATCAGGCGGTCATATCCAGACCTAGCCATATAGGTGGCCCGGCACGGCCCGACACGAGCATGTGTAGGCATGATTCAATTGATCCAGTTATATAAACAGGTCATACCGTGTCAACCTACACACTCAACCTCAGACTTAGGAATGGCCTAATGAGGTACTGGGCCATACCATATCGGCCCAAGCATGTGCAACATGACGGGCCAAGGATAGCCCATCGAGCACACAGCTTATTGCCGCCTCCTCTTTTATCTCTCAGTCTCTTGACTTTCTCCCGTAGTCTCGCTCCCCTCTCTCCTTCTCCCCACCGCCGTTGCCATTAGTGGATCCCGCCACCCGACGCTCTCCCAGAGCCGTAGCTGGTCGCTTCATATTCCCCTCTACCGGATCTACCACACCTATCTTCCTTTGGCTCCGATCGAGCCCATGGCGCTCTCCCTTGGCCGCCACCGATCCTCGATGGCCTCGGTTATGGCACCAACCCAACATCGTCGATGTCGTGCTGGCCTTAGCCCTTTGCCGCTGTCATGCCATCTGGCCATCACCGCCCACCTCTTGATTTCTGCCCCTCCCACTGCCTCTACCACCGTGCACTCTGCCCCCCACCACCTCTTCCACCGCTCTGCCCACCCCCACCTGAGCCACCTCCTCCACCACTCAGTCGCTCTGCCCACCCCCGCCCCCACCTCCTCCACCACTCAACCTCTTTGCCCACCCCCGCCCCCACCCCAATGCTACTCCGCTCAGCACTCACCCCCACCTCCTCCGACAGCTCCACCCACCCACCTACTCCACTGCTCTGCATGTGTCTACTCCGCCCCTCCCTTCCTCCCTAGGTCCTTCACTCCTTCCTCCACCGGTGCACCATCTCCCGCTCGCCCCCAACCCCCTACTCCCTCTGCCGCTGCCGCCCACTAGATTTGGCTTAGCTCCTGCACTGTGGGACCTAACGAACTGTGCTAGGCTGACCTGTGCCTATCACGGTATGGTATTGTGCGTGTCATACCGGGCCATTCCATTGGGCCTAGGTTGTGACCCAAGCACGACACATCATGCAGACCGGCCCAGCATGACCCGTTTAATCCTAGATCGTGCCATGTCCAGGCCAGACCAATAGTAGTATGCTTCAAGCTAGCACGGTTAGCCTCACCACCTCCCGTATCCACTTAGGCATCTTCTTCAACACTGGCGTTCGCCAAGAAGACTTGTCACTTCTGGTCAACCTCGATGACTCTGTCAACAGACATGTAGAGCTCCTTCTAGAGATGCTGCTCATTTGGGCTTTTAAGCTTGAGCTTCTGGTTTATTTTGTACTGTAGCAGCTTGTTTTCTACTGTAACTGCTAATAACTTTTTCAATGTAATTAATTTTTTTAAAAAATAAAAATAATGGGCGATGGTGTAGACTCGTAGTGCGTGGTTGTAACGTAATATTGCTGGTACTTGAGGAGAACAATGTAATCTGCTTACTTCTACTCAGTTATAACAGCGGTGGCCCTTAGGGGCCTCTAGACCTTCAGGGAAAAAACCACTCACCAATAATGAAATTCAGCACTCAAATGCTTTAATTTGACTGCCTGTACAATGGATTTCAACCCACCGCCAAAGTTCAAATCATTCATTGCCTTGAATTTAGATGCCTTTTCCTGCTTTTATTACTAAGATATTTACTGTACGTAGTTGCTCCTAATGGTAATTTCGATAATATTTTAATTCTAAATTTTACTAGGAGGCAAATATCACAAATAACTAATGATACATAAATCAGTGCTAACAACAAGCAAACCATTCTACTTCAAAAATATATAGAAGCAGAATTTAAACAAATCAATCGGTCATACGAACGACTTACAGTTGGGTGTGAGGAAGAACAGAGAGCAACGCAGAACATAGATATGCAGCGAAGTGAGTAGGGGTGCAAACGGGTCGGATTCGGACGGATATTGTTGTTACCATATCCTAACCCATATTTTTTCTCCGGATTCGGTACCAATCGGATTCGGTGCCGGATCGGTCGGGATTAACCCGTTTGTAAGGAATGCATGCAGTACAACAAATGGAGTAGGAGGACGTACTGTCAAGAACTTGATGTTACTACTTAATAGCCGATGTGGAAGATTTTATTTTACCATTGCAAAAGAAAATGAAACGTCAAATAGTAGCACTAACCTGAAATCAAACTTGAAGATGTATCGGATTCGGACGGATATTGCTGTTACCATATCGATTCGGTACTAATCGGATTCGGTACCAATCGGATTCGGTGCACCCCTAGAAGTGAGCAGTCGTGCAGATGTGCGCTACCCAAAAATCTTATTGCCACCCTCGTGCAGGTATTCACGGCAGCAACAGCTCGGAGATACCGTTTCTCTTCTTCGCAGTGCACGCCGGGAAGAAGAGTTGACGAGGTTCAGACAGCACAGCACAATAGCATAAGTTCGCAGAAAGAAGAAATGGAGGTAGTGAGATTCTTGACTATATATTCGAGATGTCTCTAGGCATATATATATATATATATATATATATATATATATATATATATATATATATATATATATATATATATATATATATATATATATATATATATATATATATATATATATATATATATATATATATATATATATATATATATATATATATATATATATATATATATATGATTAAACATCATTTACCTACTGGTAACCGACACATTTAACCAGCCATTTACCCACTAGTAAATGTCAGTTATCAAAACTCAATAAAATCTCAAATTCAAATGTTTGAATCTCATTCAGATAGAGAGAGAGAGAAAGAATGGTGCACGGTTCAGCAAAAATAAAGATGGATTTGGTCTGTCAAGTGGCGTGGTACGTCATGGCACAGTCGCAAGTCACAAGTCACGCGATTTTCACGCAAAAATGCGCAAATACACAGGCGCGTGCGTGCGCGTGTGTGTGATTAGCCATAGCTCTTCTCGTGCCATCCTCATCCATATATCACATGATTCAAGAAGTGACAAGGGTTCCACCTTATAAATTGGTCTTCTCCACCTTGACTTAGCAATATAATACTAAATCATACAATCTTTGGAATTATAGAAAATAAGCCTCACTAATATGGGTCTATTTCTAACAACTCCTACATGTGTTTCATGGTTTAGCGGATTTTAAGGAATAGTTCCAGTGCACACAAACATTAAAGCACTGTAAATACAAATGTTGACTTAGTTCTTTTGGGTTTATGCTTAAACTTTGGCTTTCATTTCTACAGTAACTCACTATTAAACGGTGCATTTTTTAAGACGGGATCTACAAGTAAATTATAGTACAAACTATACCGAGTTTAGTTGTACTGGCTAAAATTATATGTGACTATTTTTTCTGCTACTGCTTCTCATAAACAGCCTAAAGTTCAAAAACTACAGCCATAAGTCATAAGCCCAGCTAAAAAAAACCCACACCCATTGTTTCACATACTTACAGTTCTAGTTAGGCCCTGTTTGGATCAGTTTCAGATTCTTAAAAACCAGCTATTACTTCTAGTTTTTAAAAGCTGGTTTCTAAGCAAAAACTGATGGGGTGTTTGGATCCCTTAGTTTTTAAAAAGCTGGTTTCATTTATGATTGGTGCTAATAGACTATTAGAGCAGGTACAATAAGGCTTAGTCAGCAGGCTATACCAAATATAATATCAACAAAATCTTACGTGGCAGAGAGAGAAAGGAAGAGAGAGAAGGAAGCTGGCTACTAAATTACAGCTAGCTATAGCACGTAAAAATATGCATTTCACTCTCTTACACGTGGGGCCAAATAGTTATTGTAATAGCTACCTTATTGTATGAACTATTTTTTTAAAGGCTATAGATGAAATAGACAAGTGTTATAGCCACTAGTTGGCTATACTATTGTACTTGCTCTTATACCCTTATATTTATTGCTCTTGAACAGCCATGCGCATGGTCTTTAATGAGGGTAAATGAGTATTTGTGCAAAAAAACTGGCAAAAGCTGGGTATCACCAGCTTCTTGGTTTTTAAAAATCTGGGTAGGTAGATTTTAAAAACTGTCTCAAAAACTGGACTATTTGGATCCCACCCAGTTTCTAAAAGCCAGATTCTTAAAATCTGGGTGGATCCAAACAGGCCCTTAGTGTAGCGATTTATGACTGAATCGTGTACGGCTCCACTTACCAAAGAGGAGACAAAAAAGGGATCTTGCCATCAGGGGAAAAAGCTGTAATTTAACACTACATGAAGAGCAGCTAAGCAGTTTTTTGTCAGACTGCATTCAATTGGCAGATATGTATTGCAGTAGTAACTCATTCGAACACTTGATGGCTCAAGCCTTGCGTCACATGCAACCACGACACTCGGCGCATTTGGCTGTGCTATTGTTCTCACTGCTATGCCTATGCGACGAACTCCTTGCCGGCACCAACAACTAATATCTTCCAATCCACCCACCCAATCCACGGGAAAAAAATAACAAGCATGTTGCTAGCGCCTACACATACCATAGAAACGTACACTCAGACATAATATCTTTAGATAATGTATACAATAATTTTAATCAATATGCATAATAAAATACGCTAATAACAACACAATACCGATGAACATACAAGAAAAAATATCATTTTTCTCACCGAAATTGCATGAAACAATTAGCTTAGATCTTAGCTATGTTTTTAAAACAAATTCAAATATTCCAAACAAACAAATTTTGATGTTACAACATTGCAACATTTAAAAATCATAGTGGCAACATTCGATAATAATGGATGCAATATTTTTTACAAAGATGCAACAACTGAGATAAATCTACAGCAAACCAGGATGGATCATGCAACAATGGAGAAAATGGACTACAACAAAATAAAAAAATACATACAACAAACATATAAGAGGGATTATGCTTGCGGAGAGCCTATTCTCCTGGTGAGCCTGGATCTAACAGCGTGTGGTCGCCCAAATGCTCTTTTGGCAAGCTGCCCGTGACGGGGCTCGACTCAAGTTGCTTGAGTGGCATTTACGCAGGCTGTTGCGGATGGTAGAGCTCTTGATGCCACGGCAACTCGTGGTTGTCATGGTCGTGGTCGGCGGCAGCAGAGCTCAGGTGAATTGGAATGTTGGGGAGGAGCACCTAAGAGGAAGGGCGTTGTAAATGGCTCATTGACAACCCCAATCCTAATCTGCAAACATGAGCTCGATTTATTGTGTATGGGAAGAAAGAAATGATATGGGTCCGATTGGTGGGGACGAATGCTTGGTGTGTGCTATGATTTGTTCAATCCAAGTGGGTTGGCGGATTCCGCCATCTGACAAGAGATGTCTGGATCGGACGTAGGAACAATATCATTACCTTTGAAACAAACAATTGAATATGTAATAAATTTACAGTAAGACACAACATCAATCCAATGAACATAAAACAAAATTCCCCTACAGTTGCAACATCCTATTATAACAAATACGATACACCAATCTAGCAAACTACTGCAACATAAAAGTCTCGTGTAGTAAATCCACAACCCAACTGCAACAAAATTTCCTTTTTCTATAACATTGTGAAGACACACTACAATAAAATGAAACACCTCATTCAACAGTTTGAGAAAGTTGTTGCAATAAATCTAGAAAATGCTTGCAACAAGCATGCCAGAGGAGGGGATCGTGTATTCAGGCGTCACTGACGAGCCAAGCTCAGAGGAGGTTGAGGAGGCAGTGGCCCCCGTTTGGGCGCCCTAGCCGACTGTGCCCAGTGGTTGCAGATCCTGGCACAATCGCATCTTCTTCGGATCTAGTGTGCTTCTGCCATAGTAGCTACCACTACTACAAAAGAGGCTATACTGGACGGCTACATCACAGACAGTTCATACGGAACCGTCTGTGATTAAATTGTCATAGGCGGTTTATACTGGCAATTGTCTGTGACAGTTTCACAGACGGTTATTAACACGAACCGTCTGTGATAATTGAGACATCACAGACGGTTCGTATTAAGAACCGTCTGTGAACTTTCACAGACAGTTCTTAATACGAACCGTCTGTGATAATCTAGACAACACAAACGGTTTGTGTTAATAACCGTTTGTGAAACTATCACAGACGGTTCTTAATACGAACCATCTGTGGTAAACCTAACAGATCGTTGTCGTATGAACTACAGAAGCTAAACTAAGACGAGAGTCAAATTCAAGGCAATTTTATTACAAAAGTGCAAAAAAAAGGGATTCCCATATTTGAATCTTCTGGGTTTCATATGCTTCTTCGTCGACTTCTGGAGTTGGAGGATCAGCCGCTGTGTTCTCGAATGCCATCAAGATTGTCCTTGCCCTCTCCACTTCCTCCTCAAGCCTGGACAAATCATTAGCATGTTCCATAATCTCAAATAGGATGCCATGATAAGCTTCCTCAGAATCGGCCGATTCTGCTTGATCAGCAAGGTTATCCATGTGTGTCTACACTACCGCATGATTTTCCTCTGTTTTGCGCACATTGTAGAGAAGAACGAGGTTGAGGGCGGTTTCCCTATCCTGAGCGGCAACGAGACACCTCCGTCGACGGCGGATGATGAGGTCCAGCTGACGGATAGAAGCGAGTTGAGGAAGGAGAGCAGGGCGTGAGCAGAGGAGCTACTCCAGACGTAAATTGTTGGCCACCTGTGTAAGGTTGCGTCCGAACAACTCATGATGGATAGATGAGAGGAAGGAGATCAAAAGAATTTTAGATGTCATTATTTAGAAATGTGGTGATGAAGAAAATGAGGAGAGGACGTACAGTGTGTAGAAGAGCAGGATTAGGGCGCGCATATTTAAGCATTAACACAGATGGTTCGTATTCCAAACCGTCTCTGATATTAATATCACAGACGATTTTTTGGTACTAACCGTCTGTAATGTGAGTTATCACAGACGGCTACCAAGCTGTCTGTGATAACCACCTATTATCACTGACACATAAACACTGACGGTTAAGGAACCGTCTGTGATGACGGTTCTGAACCATCTGTGATAGGATTGTCTGTAGCAGTGTACAAATTTGATGAGCTCTGGCCGCTCTTCGGAAAGGGAAGACCTCTGATGGGTTCTGGCTATGGTGGAAGGCTCTAGCACAAATTGGATACTCATGCAACAGCTTAGTTGGAGCTAACTATAATGATGCCTGGAGAGAGGAGGAGGAAGTCCCATGGGAGAGGGGTGGGACTCTGGCCGGTGAGCTATCGGAGGGGGGAGTGAGGAGTCGGGATGTATGTGTGGAGGTTGGGATATTTGGGGAAGAAGAAGATGTCGAAGGAGGAGATTGGATGGAGTGGTGTGTTGTTGTCTAGTGGACAATGCGAACGATGCAGAACTTCCATATCATATGTATGTATCGCAGTGATTTCCAAAAAACAATCTACTCTTAAGCTGGGAAGATTTCCACACACACCATGTTGTCTGCCTGTGTCCCCTTTCTCCATGACTCATGCTCTCAAATCTCGATCCATCTCTCATGACTTCACTGACAGCCACACTCGGCACAAGTACCGTCTCTATGCGCCTTTGCTTCAACACTCTCGCATTGTCTCTTCTCTTTATAGCTGTCACACTTGTTGATCCCAGCAAGAACCAACAAGGTGACACTGTCCCCAAGGTGGCAACAGTAATAGCTAGCATTACCGCCTTACCACAAGGGAGAGTAGATGGGTGCTCGCATGACCAATGCAAGGCTCAACTCAAGCCCGTGCTAAAGTGGCTCATGATGGAAGAGGTCTAGATCTGAGTGCACAAGGTAGCAATCAAGGTTGTAGTAGTCTCCATCACCCTCGCCACAACACTGCCAATGCTCCCTTGCCCACGCGTTGCCTCACTGACCTACAACAATGCAAATCAAGTTGTTGCGTCAAGGAACATCATTAGGTGTGGGTGTCGTGTGCACAACAGCAATCAACACTCCAATCCACATGGTCATGTGGATTATCCCCCTTCCAATTCCAAATAATGGGAGCTATTTTCCCGAATGGGATGATTTCTCCATGGGATTGAGGGAAAATCCTATATGCTGCGCGCGGCATATATCCACCTACCGCCCATTGCCTATGCATGGCACAAGACTAAAAATTTTCCTAGGAGACAATTTAGTAACGTTAGCTCCTATCAAAAGCAAATTCAAAAATTCAAAATTCCTTAAGATAAGATCTTCAAAGCAAGATCCCATTTGCATATATTTGAAGCTATTTTTATTTGAGATTTGTTTCACTAATAGGTTTGAAATTGCTCACATTTGTCCTACCACTGGAACATTGCCAATTAATTGTTAGAACATCACTGATTGATTAATGGAATATTAAAACCAAATGCGTAGAATATTGGCACATTCTCCCGTAGAACTTAATACGTGGAACAACGTCGATGAACTATTGGAATACCGAAACCAAACGTATGAAACATTTCATTTTAACTATAGGAATATCCAACTCCCACCTGGTCTATTTCCCATACCCAAATTCAAAATATACATGCTAGAATATTGTCCATGGACTACTAGAACATTAGTAATGTGTGGATCATTTTGTTTTATTTATTAGAACATATGCTATTGTTGGACCGATACCAAATATGAGGCTCAAGAGGAAGAGGCTGAGGCAGAAGCAACTCTCGATGATCAAGACCAAGTCAACTATGATCAAGGCGAGTCAATACTTTGATCATATTAAACCTATATTTTCTGCAAATTAATTCAGTTTTAAGTTATCAAATTATATGCTATTATTTTATGTACAAGTATATGATTGATTTCTGGTTATTAGTTATATACCCATTAATAAACTTGATAGCATTACACTTATTTGAAACACTTAAATATCTGAGCCTTGTCACCTTAGCAAAAATTAGAATGGTAAAACTTTCAAAAATAAGTCCATAATATATGCCACTTCTTAGAATTGCTTAGATGATTGGGGCACCAAAATGCCCTAAGCATTACATTCAATTATGAGAAACTGATTTGGAAAGTTATGGTAAAAATGATTGGTGTATTTTGATATGACTATTTTATATTCCAAAAATCCCCAACTTGCTTAAATATCTGGGCGGATGGTTCGGGGGCTGGTGCAGTGGTGCACGAGAGTGTGGTTAATGGTAGAACCACCGAGATAACCCTAAGGACTGAATCTTGTCATGACCCCTTGTGTAAGACAAGTACAACCACAAGTCTGTAAATTACAACTTGGCTTAGTAGATTTACTGGATCCTAAAAGTCATCTCATCGGTGGAGGAGGTGAGGTAGTGCAAGTGGCTGTCTGTGTGACAATTTGAATGGGACACTCGTTGAGGGTGAAGTTTACCACGGCGTGCTAGTCAGTGTGGGTAGTCCAGTTGCTAGCCAAATAGGGGTAGAACATCTCGTACAACTTATGGGACCCACCCCAAATAGGAGAAGCCCATATGGGTGAGATGATGGAAGGGGCGAGGTATTTGGAAAAGTTACTATGATGGTCCACTCAACCGCATGACTAAGGATTCATGTGGGGCAATGAGCAGATCGTCTCTTGTGGGTAAAGTGTACCAACTCTGCAGAGTCAAAACTATTCGAATAGCCATGCCCACGGTCAAGGGTGGACATGGGAACTTAACTAGATATAGTTCTATTTCCAAAAACTTTGTGGGTGGGATTGGAAGAAAATGGAGGGTAGTAGAAAGCCCTGATTTGTATTGCCCTAGGTATCGCCCTAGTGATAAGGTAAGCGGTTATGATGCTGAAAAGTTAACATATGGTGCAGAGACCATGTAATAGTGGATGGTATTTGGATCGCTATTATTATTGCATTCCTTCATACTTTATATATTTTAGTTCAAACTAGTAGGTTTTAGGAAATTTCTAAGTAACATATTCTAAAAGCAATTGATGGCAAATAAAATAACCCGAGCCTTCCCTTAATAAGCCATGCATGTTATTTACTGCATCTTGTGTATTGGCTCACGGAGCACGGTGGATTTGTGCTCACCCTCGCATTACCTAAATCAGAAACAGGAACCCAAGACCACTAAGCCTACAAGGAAACCCTTGCCGCAGATGGAGGAGCCAACGAAGGAAATTAGGACGGCTTCTTCGATTTCAGGTCCTAGACAAGTAGACTTAATGGAGATTGTGTGCACATATATTATCTAAGTCTAGGTAATATATGTTGCACACATTTACCCCCTCAGTCGCTTGCCTGTGGATTATGGTCTTGCTTCTGCTTTTGCTTCCACTATTGTCTTTTGTAATGTAAACATTTGGCATGTTCAGCCCTTATGTAAACTGTTGCCCGACGCGGTGTATTTTAAACTCTGAAATGTAATATTATGGTTTAGTATGTTTCATGCGATGTATGAGTTGATACAACCATGTACCTGTGAGCACTATCTACTAAATTGTCATGTTGATGGCTCCAACACTTGATGTGTATTTTTAGTTTCAGAAAATGTTACACCGATAGCACGCAAGTTACTAAGAACCCTGTGAAAGTGAGAACTCATCGAAAGATTCTTTAGGTCTCATCTCAAACTTCTAATATTCCTTCTTGAACTTTGTTATGCACTTCCTTAATGGTTGTTGAACCCTCATATTAATCACATAGGGTTTGCCAAATGTTATGCACTGAACTGAGATGAGACACATGGTCAAACTCATTTCTGTTGAGTCCCTGAATCAGGAGGCTCCTTGCTTTGTTATTTGCCTCCACATCCAGAAGGTTTGCCCGAGTGATTTGATCATTGGCAAGAACAACATACGAACTCTTGACCTTCTCCCAGATAGCATAGTCTTGGGCCTAGCTGTAGGTGGCCATCCTCGCCTTCTAGCATGGGAAGTTGACCCCATCGAAGATGGGAGGTGTGGTGGAATATTTGTTTGATGACATGGCTCTAAGACCAATTAAGATCTATAAAAAAAGAGCTTAACTGAACTTTCATACTACTTGTTGGACCAATGTCGGCAATCAAAATAGTGTGAATGACTGTGGAACCTTCTTTGTTCCCCAAGTAATCTAAATCCTCACTCAAATAACTATGAGAGTCATTAAGTTCATATTACACCTCCTACAAGAGAATAATGAAGATTCAGATTCAACAAGAAGCAACACAGGCTTTGCCTGCTTGACCGGTAGTACCGCCAACCTCACTACAGTATGGCTGCTGAGGTACTATCACCAACCACAGGTACTATTGCGTGCCCTATTCCCAAGAAGAAACCCTTTGAGACAAAACCAAATTTGAGAATTTTGATCAAAACAAGTCCAAATGCTACCAAATTTGTTATGGACCAATTTGAAAGAATTGCTTCTAGGTCATAATAACACTCCGAAACTTAAAAACCAAATTACTTCTTGCTCGTGAGAATCTTTAAGTCATGAGACTTTTCAAATCATCTCTCATGTGTCTTAGCAAGGTAATCTAGGCACATATTTGGGCTAAAAGGGCCATAATCACAAAATCACAAATTTCAGTCAAGACTACGTAAGAATCGGGTAATATCTTGATTCTTGTGATAGAAGTGATCTAGTTAGGTAAAGATTGATCCCAAAGATCTACTAATGCCTCTAACACATCATGGATCACAACAAGATCAAGAAAAGCACGAAAAGAAACAACTCACCAAAGGCAAGAATAAGAACTCATGCAAAAAGAGATAGGAACACAAGGATCGCAAGAACTTGATCTATTACATGAAGAGAAATGATTCTTATAGCTTGCTGGTTTACAAAAAACCCTCCACAAGTCTCACACTTACACTATGAAGGAGAGGAAGAACTAGCCTAAGCCTAGAAAATCTCCTTACTTCTTTGCCAACCATAGAATTCCCCGCCCTCTATCTCATAGGCTAACCAACCCCCGTAGTGGGTCTAGATCCGCTAAGGAATGGGAAACCAATCAACCCACAACACCGGGTTATTCACTCACACACACACACACACACACACACACACACACACTTTCTAAAGCACTTACAACAATCAACCAACTCACACCTGAGTGTTTGATCCACTTCACACAAACAATCCTAGTCTAACCCAAAATCACTTCCCTTGCATCACCCACATCACGGTTTTGATGTAGGTCTCAAGTTTGCTTTTAGATAGTTTTCCAAAATGCCCCCGACGAAGCTTCCAGACATATTCCCACTCCGTTTTCATCTTGTCATGCAAACCACCATACACGCCACATGTAGTTTGATCAATGGCTTCGCTCTATTGGCAAGTCTCTCCCATTTTCGGTTCCCACCGAGTCAAGTCTCACTCGAACCGACGAAGCCAACTTGATGCAACATATTGCTCAAATCTTCCTTCAACCAGGCTTTGGCATGTGCCATGCTTGAGCCTAAGTACCTCACATGACCTCCTTGACCATTCTGGACCTTGATCGCCCTGACCTAGTCCCAGTCACCCGTCGTTGACTATAGTTGCCTCTAAGCTTTCCTGCATATCCAAAAATCAATAAATCATTTCTGGGTACAAGTTCTCCATAACTTGACCCACGTTAGCATAAATATGCAACATGCAACGCAATACAATCATGACTAGAGTTCCAAGATCATCCCATGATCAAATCTTCCATAATTCCCAATGTCCAAAACCTACTACCTTCAGCCGGTATGACCGCACACCCTATGTTGGTCATATCGCTCTGGTAGTACCGCTAACTGCTAGCAAGTACTATTGGTGCACACATATTTTCTGGTAACAAAGGAGTGATATGACCACTTACCAAGGCAGGCACTAACGCCCCGGTAATACCATCAACTAAGGCCTGGTCATTCTATTCTGCCGATAATACTGCGGTATTGCACTAGAACTACTGGACATGTCAAACGCAAAAGAGCTGAATACAACTCTAACTAGAAAATGGTTACTGCCATCTAATCTCGTTCGTACCACATTTATGGTAATATCGTGGCCCCCATGCTGGGACTACCACTGCTGTAGTATCGCCGGCATCTGGTCGGTACTACCGTCCCATGCCTGACAGCAACTTGTATTTCAAAAAATTGTAAACCCTTCATAAAACCTTATATTCAACTCAACCCAGCTATTAATTGTTCGTCACAAATTGATCTAGACCTACCCTAATGGTTTCTTAATCTCCCCCTTGATGAATACATTAACAACTACCTCAAAAATGCAAATGTGTTGATTTTTGGAAATAGGAGAGAGATTTTACAAAGACAAACTCTCATTGGTCTAGAATTGAGCACAAAGCAGGAAGATAACCAAGAGAGCACTGAAATAGATTGAAGGCAAAGGAAAGAGCAAGCTTTCATCAAAATAGTCAAATCTAAATAAACTTAGGAATTTTGAAGAATTCTTACTCTAGGTCTAAAATAATATGAAATGTTATATATGATCTTGATCATGACATGCAGTTGGTGACTTAGCTCCTCTAAGTTAGAGAAGCCGGATCCACCAGGAGGTGGGCGGAGTAGCACCACAAAATCTCCTCGTGGGAATATTACACCCGTAGCCAAACAAAAAGTCCTATTCTTTTCGGTTTATGCCTTCCTCTGAATAAACAAACGAGATGACTTTTCCATCGTCTTTTTGAAATGGCTTATCGGGACAACCTTTTTGAAGTGGCTTATCGACATTCAGTCCATTCGCACAAGCACTCGCTCTAAGAACAAAAAACCATCAGCTGGAACCATAAATCATTAGCCGCCGCCAAAAGAATAGGCCCAAAGCCTAATTTGGGCCCAACTTTCGGTAGGGATGACAGGTGGTCCATGTTAGACTTTTAGGGCTTGTTCTTTTGTACTGCGGCTTATGGATTTTAGCTGCGGTTTATGGCTTTGGCTATTTGCGAGACAGTACAAAAAGATAGAGACTCCTGTGCGATTTTGACTGATATAAATGAAGTCTCTGTAGTATGTGCTATAATAAACTCGTAAATCTTATCTAAAAAGACACTGCATTAAAAAATTAGTTACGATAGAAAGTATTTTACTATAATCAAATGATTTTTAGAAGGAAAAAAAAAGAAGAGGCCATGCATATTCAGCCCATCATCCGAACCCTCTCGGTTGGACAGCGACCCATCCGCCACGCTCGGCTCGACCCGACTCGAACTAGAGTCCTCTTCGCTAGAACCCTCCTCCACCGCGCGAATCGGCCGCGACGCGAGAATGGGGAGGCGCCGCCGATTCACGCAGCTCGCGTCCACCAGCGACGACGACGACGACGACAAGGCTGCCGCCGCGGCGCCCAAAACCACCAAGCCCACAGCCCCCGCCTCCTCGGGCTCCAAGAAGCAGCAGCAGCGCCGCCGCGTCGCCGCCGACGAGGACGAGGACGACATGGAGCTGGAGGAGGAGGAAGAGGACGAGAAGGACCTGGAGGAGATGAGGAGGAACGAGGAGGAGGAGAGGCGGGAGGAGACGCAGACCCGACGCCGCCGGGGCCGCAAGCCCAAGCGCCTCGCCGAGGAGAGCGACGACGAGAAGAAGGCGGAAGCGGAGGAAGAGGAGGAGGAGGAGGAAGAGGAGCCCCGCGATGAGGAGAGCACGGAGGCTGTGCCCATCGGGGACCTCGTCAAGGTCACGGGCAAGGGGAAGAAACAGCGGAAGCACTACGCCTCCTTCGAGTACGAGGGCAACACCTTCGAGCTCGTAAGCCGCCGCCCTGCTACCCTTCTCCTTTGTGCTTAGGGTTTTTAGGTTTTTGGGAGGTTCAGAATTTCTGATGCTTTCCGATGGGGTGATTGTTGTGTATTTGTGCAGGAGGACCCGGTGCTGCTGACGCCTGAGGTCGAGACCGAGAAGCCCTATGTCGCCATCATCAAGGTCTGTGATGACTGACCCAATGTTGCGATTTTTGAAGATAGTGGTGCATTAACATGTATATATCTCGTATAGAAGATGGCCAGTTACATGATCAAATAGTAGTTCTATGCACTCAAATTTGGTGTCATCTTGTCCACATAGAGAAATGACAGAAAATTTGTGGTAATCAGATAATTCAGTTTTGCTAAGCTTGCTGAATCATTAGTAGTTTCTGTTAGCATGATAATTGAGTGAACAATGGTTTCTTGCTGATAAGTTTTGACATATTGCTGTCAATTGTTCAAATGAATTTCATAGTCTAAAACTCAACATATGCACTAGGCCCTTGGTTCTAGGATTGGTTTTGGCTGCAACAGTTACCTTTTGATGTTGTTTCCATTGTTGAACAACGCTTAGATGAACTGATGCTAGGCTTAGGCCATGATTTGTGTCAACGGTTTCTTGTCAGGCCTTCCTTTCATTCTATGATTGGAGCCATTGCCTATTTTGAGTAGTTGTGGAGCCAAAGTGCCCCATCTCTGTAGAGCTGCATGAATGTTTTTCTAATGTAATGATCCTTAGTTCTTTCCGTTATCTGTTCCTCCTGGCTGGCGTTTTCAATGATATATAACACGTTATTTTATTATCTTGGAACAGGATATTACAGAAAATGATGGGAGCTTATCGATAACTGGTCAATGGTTTTACAGGCCGGAAGAGGCTGAGAAAAAGGGTGGTGGGAACTGGAAAGCAAGTGACACACGGGAGCTATTTTATAGTTTTCATATTGATGATGTGCCAGCAGAGTCAGTTATGCACAAGTGTGTGGTCCATTTCATTCCTCAGCACAAGAAGATTCCCAGTCGGAAGGAACACCCGGGATTCATTGTCCAAAAGGTCTATGACACAGAGTCGAAGAAACTGTGGAACCTTACAGACAAGGACTATGAGGATAACAAGCAACATGAGGTTGATCTTCTTGTTAGGAAAACAATGGACCGTATTGGGGAGCTTCCTGATCTTGAACCTGGAGATATACCTGGTGACAACACTGATCAGTTCTCAACTAAACGAGGCCCACGGAAGAGACCTGTTAACCCTATAGATGTCTCAAGAGATGCTCCAACAGGCAAATCTGAGCAATTCATTAAAGCAGAGACACCTGGGAGTGATAAGCTAAAGAATTACGCCATCCTTGTCAGATATAAAGCAGTTACTGGTGATCAGTACCGTGATAGGTGGCTTGATAAATTTGTAGACACTATTCCACTAGCATCAAAGGAAAGTGCTGGGGCTTCTCATGCTGATCCTGGTAGTGCTGCCAAAAGTTCAACTAATGGTTCATCTGCAAAGGATACTAGTTCTTGTGTATGTCCCTTTTCCTTGTAAGGGGAATGGTTTAAATTCTCGCATGTCGAATTTATCTTCCACAGTTTGTTTCTCTTCTAGATCATAAATGAAGATGTTGATGTCGTTAATCATGTTGTAGGATTTTTAGGTCCCATAACTTGTTGCACATGCAAATTATTATAGGGTCATGTTATAGGATTATTGGGCCACTGTACAAATTAACCTAGTCAAGCATGCATCACATAGTGGGCTGGAGTTGATTATCTTCTCACTGGCCAATGTTGCAGAGCTTGTTGGCTGCTAAGCTGATTCTTCTATTTGAGTGGCATGAAAATTGCATTTGCTCCTGAATTTTCCTACAATATTTAATATCAGCAGTTCAGCACAATTCAATGGTTATGTGGAGCCTTGGTAAACTATCTCCGTTTACTTCCATAAGTTCTCTAAAGAAGTGACCTGGGGTGAGACTTACAGCATTGTTTATTATTCTGTTCTATGTGCAAACATAAAGATTAAAAAGAAAACATATAACATCTGATAGCAGTTAGATGCTCTTAACAAGTTTTTAGTTTGAGATCTGGGCCTCTGAAGCATGCACTGTTAATAGTCTGTCAGGTAATATCCTCTTATATCTGTCATTTGTCTCCCACTGTTCAGTATGATTTCTTTTACTACAATGCGTACTAATAACAGTTTATAAGTACCCAGCATATGCAGCAGTACAACTAAAAAACCAAAGGGGCTAGCATGCTGGTAATAGCCAATTTTTTGGTGCTTTTAATGTGAGGCTCTGGTTGAAATGGTTAATTTGGATAGTTTGAAGAAGGATGAGCTAAAAAAATTGAAAAGACTTGATTGTGGTCCCTTTGCAGTGTGTTCACAAATTTAATGGTCTTTGAACTGCACATGGACTAAAAACTTTGGTTAATGGATTGAGAGTTTGAGACACCTCATTGCACTGAGCATAAAATGAAGTAATTTGTGTTACAATGTAAACTGTTAGTACCATGCTTCTTGCTATGATTAATTGTGGCATGCTGAACTAAGGTCCATCCTTTTGGTCTTCATTTACATTCCTGGTTGAGAAAATGGTGCATGCATATACAATCATTTTGTACACCTTATTATTAGTTTTTAAATGGGTCTCATGTTTTGTTATTTTCTTTTTCTATTGGTTGGTTTACAGTGTTCTTTTATTGTTGCATTTCATAAAAAATATATGTTAGCTAAAGCCCTCTATTTGTTTCTTTGGATCCCTGCGTTTTCTTGATCCTTTGTCTTCCCCTCAGATGGTTTGTGATGACTCTCTTTTCAGGATAATGAAAAATCTTATGCACCCGATGTGGTTGTTTCAATAATGGCCTCCTTAGAAAGATCTACATTTGAAGCTCTTGGTTCCGACTTCCAGAAGTATAACCAGAAATTGAGACAATTATTGTTCAACATCAAGGTACATACATTTTATCAATGGTACTTTTGGCTTTATGTTTCTTGGGAACATCTATTTCAACATCTAAATCATATGCCACTGAATAGAACTGAGGGCTAGAACTTAAGAGTTAGTTGCCATCTAAATCAACTGAAAACAATTTGTATTTCTAACTTCAATAAGATCGTATCAATTCCATATATGTACAACTGAAATAGTTGTTGTTTTTGGACTTGACATGTCTTTGTTATTTTGTATATACAGAATAGCCCTATACTACGCAAGCGATTGATGAACAAAGAGCTTGATCCTCCAGTTCTTTTAACAATGTCTCCTGATGAACTAAAGGTATAACAATGAGCTTGATCCTCCAGTTCTTTTAACAATGTCTCCATATAAGAACCACTTTCCCATCTCCTTTACAATAGTGACTATAATTGCTTTCATGGTGTGCTACTATATTAGTTTAGTTGATAGGACAAGGTTGCTGAGACTCAAATGGTTCTATTTAGTACAAAGCATTTAAGTATTAAATTTAAACAGGGGGCATATCTAGTGCGAACCACTTTGGCTCAAGCATCAAGTAAATATGGTCTTTCTGAAGATAGTCTAAAATGTATTCGAGAAAAGTTCATGTCATGTGGGGCAAGTATTATCGTCGTCGCCACTGCCCAGCTCCAGCTCAACTTGCACAAGGAGACGCATCTGCACTGGGAAACGTGTCCAACTCAGTTCCGGTTGAGTAGTTATCTTAGGCCTCATTTTATCTTAGTAGTAGTCGGTTTGGTTATTTGGCTTGATTAGTTGTTATCTATCTCTAGTTGATTACTTTCCTAGATATGGTTGTTAGGGGCAGGTTCCGGTTGAGTAGTTATCTTAGGCCTCATGTTATCTTAGTAGTGGTCGATTTGGTTATTTGGCTCGATTAGTTGTTATCTATCTTTAGTTGATTACTTTCCTAGATATGGTTGTTACTTGTTAGGGGCAGCAAGATGTAAGCCAGCCGATACTTTGGTTTAGATCAAGTAAGAATAACATATCTCTCTCCCCCTCTCCCTTCCTTTTCCAACACAAGCCTTGCGCCTGGCTATGGCGAGTTGCTACCACGGCACCGCCTAAGCCAAGGAGTCCGGGACCTAAACCTCCAACTTCACACGATTACCCTATTCAATCGTTGGCACATGATAGTTCAGAAAAATATAAATTAGAAGGAAACAGGAAGACGAAAAGACCAAACCAAAGTTACTATTTGTAGAAAATCTCTTTTGTTTCTCCCAAGTCCTAACACTGGTTTAATTTTCAACTTCAATTTTTGAAGGCTATAAGTGAGTTGCACAATTGCACCTAGGTAGTGATTTGCACAAGATATTCCCTCTCTTTTATATAACCAGTTGTGTTAGTGAACCACTCTGATAAATTCTAGCTATAACATAATTTGGTCCTTGATCTATTAGTCCCTTTGAATACTTATATTTATCTAAATTCTAATGGTGCATGCTGTATTGCTGTTGGAGCATTGCAGGCTGGGTTGACTGCAGCAGAGAAAACATCTGAACCAGAAGAATCAAGGCAGTTGCAGGTTTGTACATGATATGCTTTAAATTCAGTAATTAGTTAGGGCAAGAGAAAGAAGATATTCAGTAAAATAACTGAATATTCACATGGAATTTTTTATGTTGCAATTCTCTGAGTTTGCTGTTTGTTTTAACTAGATGACTGATGCGCGATGTGAAAGATGCACAGAAAAGAAAGTAGGCATATCTGATATTATTCATGCCAGTCATGGGGATCGCTATCAGGTATGTAAATGTTTTTTTTTTGTTTTGCTTGGTCCCATTTTTGTGATGCAAGATGTGTTTACTTAATTTTATTTCGGGCTATGCACATTTGATCTTTCAATATTACTCGTACCATCCTGGCTAATTTACAGTTGGTTCTGAGCCAATTTTTTTTTGGCAAGTTTCAATGGGGTATGATACCTACATTTTATTTCATATTAGTTATGTTAGTCGCTGGACTCTTGCTCTTGGTGATAGCAAGATCCTTACTCTCATGGAGAGGATGACACTAGGAGATGGGGCAAGTTTTCTTGTTTATTTCTCACACAATGCCATGCCAACCTGAGGGGTTGGGGATACAAATTTATAGGCTGAGAACCAGCCAAGCATATGCTACGATGCTATCCTAGATGCTGTCCTAAAGCGGTCAATATGCTGTCCTAAAGCAGATGCTGTCCTAAAAGCAGATGCTGTCCTAAAGCAGATGCTGTCCTAAAGCAAAAGCAGATGCTGTCCTAAAAGCAGATGCTATCCTAAAAGCAGATGCTATCCTAAAGCAGAAAAACAAAAACTACCACAGCCCCACAAAGACCACAGTACAGAGACTTATTCATCATTCTCCCCCTAAGTCTTGTGCGTCGTCTTGTGGGAGGGTTGAACCATCCTGATCTTGGAGCAGAGCTCAAGGAACTTGATCCTTCCAAGAGGCTTGGTGAGCGGATCCGCAAGCGATCCGTGGTATTGATGTAGCTTGCCTTGATGCTTCCTTCATCCAGCGACCTCGGATGAAATGATACTTCACCCGGATGTGCTTGCTCGTTCATGAAAACGGGGTTCTTTGCGTGGCTAGAGCGGACTTGTTGCCCACTGAGCTCCACCGCTTGATGTCCTGCCGAGGAGATCACCAAGCGATCGAGCGAGCGAGTGCTGAGTCGGCGGTGGAAGCCGCTATGTACTCGGCCTCACACCGACAGGCCACCACCGCCGCTTGATCGATCGCCGATGAACGAGACACTTGCCGAGGAAGAGGAGAATCCGCTTGTGCTCTTGCTTGGTGTCGATGTCGCCGCGTGGTCGCGTCGCCGCATGCGAAGCGACGTGTGCGCGCCGGACACCTCGGGTAATGGAGGCCGTGGTCAAGAGTCCCCGCAACGTAGCGGATGATCCTCTTCACGACCGCGATGCTCGTCGTCGGTCGTTGCATGAACCGACTAACGTGGCCGACGGAGAATGCCAAGTCCGGTGTGTGGGCGAGGTAGCGAAGGCTCCCACAAGACGCCGTGATCGCGTGGCGTCCGCCTCCTCCGTCGTCTTTGTCGCGGCTCGGCCAGCCTCTCCTCCATGGAGTGAGTGGGTTGCGATCGGTGAGCCCAACTAGCTCAACGACGCGCTTGGCGTGGCGATGCAGTCGAAGCTTGATCCGGAATCATCCCGGTGCACCTCGATCCTAAGTAGAAGGAGAGACCCGGTCACTCATCCGGAAGGTGGCCTTCATCTCTTCCTTGAATGCCGCCACCTCGCATCCTTGGTGCCGTGATCACCAAGTCGTCGACGAGACACCCGCCGCCAGGCGTTGCCGCTTTGCCCGCCGGTGAGATCTGCGACCTGCGTGTGCGCTCTGCTGGAACCCCATTTGCTTGAGGTGGAGTCGGCTTAGCGTTCCACGCCCTCGGTGCTGTCGCCGCAAGCCATAGAGGGCCTTGCGCAGCGAGCACCTTGCCCTCCTTGCCGGGATCGCAAATCCGGCGGTGATGCACGTGACCTCCTCCTTCAAGTCGCCGTTAAGAAATGCCGACTTGACATCCATGTGATGAACACGCCACCTTCTGGGCGGCTAGCGCAGGAGTCGCGACGGACTCCATCCGTCGCGACGGGTGCGGCGTCATCGGTCGACCCCTCCCGCCGCACGAAGCCTCGTGTCACCAAGCGAGCCTTGTGCTTGACGATGGCGCCGGCCATCCCGCTTCGGCCTGAACACCCACTTAAGGGTGATTGCGCGGTGGCCGGAAGGAAGATCCGCCAGGCTCCCACGTCCGGTTACGCTCGGCGGCGTCCATCTCTCGCTTCATCGCGACACGCCACGCCGCGTCTCCTCCGCCTCGGCGAAGGCGCGGGCTCGCCGTCGTCACATGCCAAGTGCGCTCGCCTCGCGATCGCGCCGCGCCATCCGAGGACGGCGGCTCGCGAGATGTTGTCCATGGTACGATAAGCGCGAGGCTCGTCGTCGTGGTAGGCGTCGACGCGGTCCTCGTCGTGGGACGGCGAGTAGCGAACTCCACCATGCGCTCTCATCGTGGGCCGGCCGCTGGGGCCGATTCGGTGGTGTGGCCACCGGTGCGAGAGAGTGGTGGCCGGTGGTGAAGGTGGGCGTGGCGGTGGCGGTGGTGGAGCACTCGCCGGGCCGGTGGCGAGCAAGGTGTCGAGTGGACGAGCTCGGTGAAGACGAGCCGCTAGCTCCCGCTCTCGAAGTGGGCGTAGTCGACAACAAAGTCCACGAGTCGAGGCCGAACCATCGCCCAACGCCTTGTCCCACGTCCGGCCTGCGCGCCGTCGAACACGCGTCACGCGAGATGCGGGCCTTGTGTGTGTGGTCGAGGATGCGGTAGGCCTTCGAGCCCTCCGCGTGGCCGATGAACACTCGAGTGCTCGCCGTCGAGCTTGCCGATGTGGCCAAGCTCCTGGCGAACGTGAGGCGAAGACCCGCAAGTGGGAGACCGCCGCTTGCGCCCATGCCGAGCCTCGTGCGGCGTCCCGCCGTCGGCGCCTTGGTAAGCGGCGGTTGAGGATGTAGACGCAGCGACCACCGCCTCTCCCGAAGACGGCGGCATCCCCTGCGCGAGGAGGGCGAGCCATCCCCACAACCGTGCGGTTGCGCGCTCGCTCGACGACGCCGTTCTGCTGCGGTGGACGGCGCGGAGTAGTGGCGCGCCAATGCCTCATCGCAGCGATGACGACGCGACCAGCCGCCGTGAATTCGCCGCCGTTGTCTGTGCGCAACACGCGCAGCCTGCGACCGCGCTCGCCTCCGCAGCGACTGCGTGCGCTGATGGCGTCCGCAGCTCTCCTTCTGCCGCGGGACCATCACCACATGTAGCGGGAGAGGTCGTCGACGGCGGCGGAAGTAGCGTCGTCTCCCGGTGTGGCGGTGTCACCGCCACACAAGTCCCGTGCACGAGCTCGAGCCTCTCCTTGGCTCGAAACTTCGCTCTTTGGGAAAGGGAGTCGCCTGCCCGTCAACACGCAGACGTCGCAGAGCCGCTCCACATGGTCAAGGCACGGCGGGCCTCGCACCATTTCCGTGGCACCGAGCCGCCGGGGCCTCGGTGAAGGTGCCCAAAGCGCTCGTGCCGCGCCACGCCGCGTCGTCGACGAGCCGCGAGACGAGGGGTTGTGCCACCGCGTGAAGAGTGTAGAGTCGATTTGCGCCTCGTTACCTTGGCAAGGAGGCGGCGTCGAAGATCCCAAATCCGCGACACCGTGCTCGATCTCGACACGCGAGCCGTTCTCATCCACCGTATCCCAAGGCGATGATGGAGTTCGCAGGTCGGGGATGTAGTAGACGCCGGTGAGCGGCCGGTGCTCGCCGATCTTGGCGGCGAAGACGACGAGCCGACGCCTTGATCTCCACGGCGGGCGTCGCCGAACAGCGGTGCCTCGAACGCTGAGTCGAGCTCGGAGAAGAACTCCCGCCGCCGGTCATGTGGTGGGTGGCGCCGGTGTCGAGCACCACCCGTCGGTCTTGTCATTGCCGGAGCGCCGCCGAGGAGGCGTGTGCTTTGGCTCGTCAAGGTGGAGGAGAGCCACTCGGCCGGTGCGGCTGGAGGTAGTTCGATGCTCGCATGAGCAATGAACAGACCGGCCGCTCCTCCTCCGCTTGCGCGACGTGGGCTGGCCGCGTCGTGGTGTCGACGACACTTTGGCCCAATGACCAAGCTTGCCGCAGCTTGTGGCAAGAGTCGTCTCGTCTTGCGGCTTTGCTTGCCAAAGATCGCCGCCTGGCGCGCTTGCGCGCTTGCGCGCTTGCCACTCTTGCGGTGCTGTCGTGGAAGAAGGCTCCCTTCTTGTCACCTTGGCGGCAGACCCACCGCTCCCGAGTGAGGAGGAGCTTCCGCCAATGGTGACGGTCCCGAGAGGCTCTGTGGCTCATCGATGTCGGCGACCTTGAGGCGACCGCGCCTCCTCGATGGTCATCGTGGAAAGGTCCAGCGAGACCCGATCGAGCGAGCCATCCGCTTGTACTTCGGGGGCGCAGCGGAAGAGCTTCTCCACGACTCTCTCTCTCGCCGTAGGTGTCGCCACCGAATCGCACCAACCAACGCAGCGAGTGTTGAGGCGGAGAGCAAAGTCATCAACGTCTTCACCGCTTGAAGGCGTGTTCTCCCACTCCGTCGTAGTGCTGCGGTGTAGACTTGCGCGCGCGATCGCCGCCGATGTCTTTGCGGCGATGGCGTCCCAAGCCTCTTTGGCGATCCGCTTGTTGGTAGCGAATCGCATCTCGGCGGGATGCGGCGATGAGAGCATCCAGCGCCGTCGATCTGGTCGTGTCGGCGTCGCCGTCACGGATCGCATCCCACATATGCCGCACTGAGCTTCACCTCATCACCGCAGCCCACTCGGCGTAGTTGGTCTTGGTGAGGTAGGCCACCCGCCGCCGGGCCGACGTCCTGGCACGCGACTGGTACTCGTGGTGACCACGGTGCGAACCGGGAGAGAGCGCGTTGCTGTGAGGCCGCGCTCTCCGTCGACCCATACGCCGCCGCCGTGCATGCCTCCTCCAGAGCGCCACCGCCGTGTCGCCTCTTCGAGCGCGCCGCCCGCGCGTCCGCGCGTCTGCCGCCGCCGCCGCTCGTGGCGTCGCGCGCCGCCATTGCGCCGTTCGCCCTTGCGCGCCTCCTCTCCAGCAGCGGTCCGCGCGTCGCCGCTGTCATCAACGAGCCGAGCCGCTGCTGCCGCGCGCAGCCTTGACCTCTGCTTCCGCCGCGCGCGCGCATCTGCCGCCATTGCCGCTTCCGCCTCCCGCCGCGCTGCCGGCTCGCGCCGCCGGCCTTGACGCCCTTCGCCGCGCGCGCGTCTGCCGCCGCTTCGCTCGCGCTGCTCTGCGCGACGAGCTCGGCCGTCTGGCGACGCCGCATGCTCGAGGCGGCCGAAGGCCGAGATCGCCTGCGGACATGGCGCGCTGCGGGCTGTTGCGTGGAGAGAGGGCTGCTGCCGACGAGCCGCTGCCGTCTCGGAGAGAGTGAGCGGGAGAGCGGAGGCTGCTGCTTGCTCTGGGTGGGGCTGCTGCGAGGCCGGAGAAGGAGATGAGCAGGAGATGCTCAGGCTACAGGATATTAAGGCTCTGATACCACTTGTTAGTCGCTGGACTCTTGCTCTTGATGATAGCAAGATCCTTACTCTCATGGAGAGGATGACACTAGGAGATGGGGCAAGTTTTCTTGTTTATTTCTCACACAATGCCATGCCAACCTGAGGGGTTGGGGATACAAATTTATAGGCTGAGAACCAGCCAAGCATATGCTACGATGCTATCCTAGATGCTGTCCTAAAGCGGTCAATATGCTGTCCTAAAGCAGATGCTGTCCTAAAAGCAGATGCTGTCCTAAAGCAGATGCTGTCCTAAAAGCAGATGCTGTCCTAAAGCAAAAGCAGATGCTGTCCTAAAGCAAAAGCAGATGCTGTCCTAAAAGCAGATGCTATCCTAAAGCAGAAAAACAAAAACTACCACAGCCCCACAAAGACCACAGTACAGAGACTTATTCATCAAGTTAAACTGGGAACTGTTACAGCTGGCTATCAGGAATCAGTCTGTAATTATGGGATTTTTGTACATGGTGGTTAAAAAAACTTCTCAGAACATATGACTAAATCTAGTGCTAAACTTGAGATGATTTAGTTGGCAGTTTCTTAAAAGAACAATAATTTCCATTTTCCAGAGTCCAGACAGGATTTGGTTTCATGGAAATTCTTGTTTATTAAATATTGAGCCGCAGGAGAATGCCAATGGCTGTCTTAATAAAAAGGATGACGGGTTCCATACTTCCATGCACTTTCTATAACCAATTTTTCTGTGTCCATTGTACATTACCAACTTGAGTACATCCGTGAGGAATTGCCATTCTGTGCATCCTTCTTGAATCCTCTCACCTGTGATCCTGCATTCCTGCTGGCCTCTGTTGGAAAACCTTATTAGAGGTAAAATTAATTGGATTGATTTTACATCCGAATATTATCATTATATTTTTTGCTAAAATGTTGTGTATGTCTTATTTTGCCTCAGTATAATTCACTTCTCTCACATGTAGTTCAGTGGGTATACCAGTGAATGAAATGTCTACTTTTTTCTCATCGACAGTTCCACACAACAAACTGACTGGTTATTTATTGCTGAATTTGTGCTATCCATGCCACCAACGAGCATGATCAAAACTTAGGTCAAGTGGTCAACGATATATACTACAGAATTTTTAGTGAACGTGTAATGTGTTAAGAGACACTGGCAATGCCGCAATAGTAGTGATAGTGTTTAACATATGTATTGTTTGTTTTAAGTGCTGATTGTACTGGACTAGGCTCCTATTGGATTAGTACTGGCAATGCCGCAGTAGTAGTAGTGATAGTATTTGACATATATATTGTTTGTTTGGAGTTCTTTCTGTTCTTGAATCTGAAACATTCGTAATAAACATATGCTCTTCATGTACTTGAATCTGTAAACATTCATAATAAACATATGCCAGTTAGTTAGGTCTTGGCTAAGTCAGAAGGTCACAGTCAATTGTCCTCGGCAGAAAGTGCATGCAAGAGCTGATTTCTGAAGGATGAACTTCATCTAGTAGACTGACATAAAATTACCTTTTTCTTAGGGGTGTAATAAGCTTGAATTGTCACATTTCTGCCGCATCTCTCACAGAATGTGCCTTTGATTTTCAGCTCGAATGTATTTCCTGTGGCCACACATGGTTTTCGTCCAGAGATGCCATCTCATCGCTGACAGTCGATACTCCAAGTACTGGTGGGAGCGTGGGCACTGCCCCGTGGGCGACAGCAAAGTTCGATGTCCTTGAGAAGCACCTAGCGAGCCCACGGGACCAGCCAGACAACAAGCCGGCTGCTGATGCTCTCCAGAAAAGCACCGTAGCGTACATGCCTACACTCGAGAAGCAGAAATCGTTCAGCAAGTCGGAGGAAACCCCCTCAGCACCTGCAGCTAATCATGAGTAGACGTATGCAGGGTGCACATCGGTGTTAGGCATTAGGAAGTTTCGGAGAAGCTATACCTGTACAGCTCTAACATGCCGCTCTTCCAACTGGGTGCTTATGCTGCTATTGATCAGAGCAGAGAAACTTTGCGTTGGCAGCGGCCTCGAATCCTTCGTGCTGTAACCCCCACAGGTGCTTTCACGCTTGAGTATGGTGGATGTAGCCGCGCCCCGGGAATGAGTTGAGGTAGCTTGTCTGGTTTTTGCTCGGTTATTACTCTTCCTGCGCTTGAATTTTTTTCTTCAAATCGGCCCCATTCGGATGAATTTCTTATTTGTACTGCTGCTGAAATCGTGTTTTACAAAAATGACGCAGTTGCTTCGTTCGCGACGGGCGATGTCATGCCCATCGAGGTCGTAATGAAGTTGGATTTGTTGATTGTTGAGTGAGCAGTGCTTCTATGTATCACCCCTTAGTACAAGTTGCACAAATCTTGAAGGGGTAAATGATCACCATCTACAAGTTGCACAAATCTTGAAGCAAGGGAGGGGTAAATAATCACCATCTACTTTTCAGTTATTTTTTTAATATTTATGCAACTTTCAAATAATGATACATAGAAGCATCTATCTTTGTCGACGTAGATGGACCGAGGAGTTGAGTATGGCGGAGATAGGGAAGAAGGCGGGGACGGCGACGGAGGAAGCAAGTATTAGAGCATCTCTAACAGTATGAGTTAGTTACTAGCTCTAAGATAACTTCTCCAATAGTATTAACTTTTAGCATATAGCTCATAATATAAATAGCCTCACATGACACTCTCATATAATCTTAGAATGTGTGTATGAGCCTAGCTCTTGATCAAGAGATAGCTTTTTTCTCTCTTTTATTAAAATATGAAATAATATGCTTGGAGTTAGTTCATAAATCACTATTGGAGATGCTCTTATAGTAGCATAGGTGGTGGAGGCTGTGGTGGGGCCGGTCTAGCGGAGTGTGGTTTGGGTCTTGAAGAACTTCTGTTTGGAACTGAGTTTCACGTAAATTTTATAGTATGCCATTAATTTTCTAAAGAAATGATCACAAGATACAGTATACAGTGATTGTATCATAGAATAGTTTTGACCTTAAAGATACGGGAAAATCATTCCGGCTACATGTCAATTGCATCTATGAATAAAAGAATCCACTCGAATTAATACATCGTTTTTTGAGCTATGGTGCAACGTATACAAGAAGGTGCGACGCATCGTCTCCAGAATGGAAAGCAGAAAAACAAAAGGAAGATGACGACGCACATCTCGACCAAAATCCTAGACGTCGGTTAAGTCCGGCCGGGACGTCGCGATCGAGCACCACTTATGTCAGTCTCTGACGACTGTCCCCTCCAGCTCCAGGAGCACGACGATGGATCGAACAACTACTGCTGACTCCCAGAAGAAGGCGGTGGGTACCTGCGGGCGCACTCCGCCCACTGCCCGTCGGCGTCGCCGGCCGGCTCGATACATTCCCAGGCAGCGCTGTTGCACGCGAACCCGGCCCCGACCGCGATCATCCACACCCGGTCGCCCTTCGTCGTCCGGCCGTTGGCTTCCATGTACGCGAGCTCGCACATCACCGAGAGGCTCGATGTGTTACTCGGAGCCCGAAAGGACACGAGGCGCCAACACCGCGACGTTGGCCTTCAGCATGTGTCCGCGTGTCGCCGGCGACGGCTAGAAAGTCCAGTGTTGCCCTTGTCGTCCTCCTGGAACACGCACCGGCACGAGCTGTCCTGCGCCACAGACCAAGTCCGCACTAAGCGCCCGTGCTGGAACCGCGACTCCGCCGCGGCGTTGGACATGAGCATCGCGGCGCCGCTGATGCGGAACAGGAAGCTGCTCAGGAGACAGCACAGCCGTCGTCGTCGAGCTAGTACGGCTTGAGGTGGGTGCGTGTGCCCGAGGAACGTGGCGGAGGGGACGCCGTAGACGGCAGTTGGGAGTGGCGTGGGAGCAGGCGTGGCCGACGAGGTATACCGCGCGGGGGCGGCGGCGCGTTATGTACGGCGTCGCCAATGCGGCCTGGAAGGAACGCGGCCAAGAAGAAGGGCCGGAGGGCGTGGAATTGTGCGAGCAGCTCGTCGTCGGCGGCAACAGGGAGGAAGTTGCCGACAAAATGCCGGCATGTAGCTTTGATCAGGTGTTTGAGGTGAGCCGGCGAGCCCATGGCGCCGACCGGTTGCTGTCTGTCAGTCACTTTGTATTGTTGATCAGCAATGGGTCATGGTGTAGTAAGGATGGAAGAAGAGACACGGAACAACTGTGCACAGTTCTTGTCGTTCGTTTTAGAACGGTGGTTTAATTTCTTCTTGGCTACGAGACAATGCATCCGCAAGGAGTGATTTAATGCTTCACCTCTCTATTATAACTTGCACCAATCTGAATATATTTAAACAGTAAGTAGCTAGAATCAAACCTTGAATGTGTATCAATATTAGTGCAATTCACTATGCACTTAGCGCATTGAAGCATCTCCCTCCTCAAAATTATTTTCTGCAAAATTATAGTCATTTCCAGCGGACACTGGACCGATTACGATAGGATTTACTCGTACGTACCACGGCCCAGTGCTGGTGCACCATGCCGTGTCTAATTGCTTCCTTGTCCGTCCATGGAAGTCACAGGATGGATGGATTTAGGCATTTTTTTACCCGGGAGCTCTTTTTACCCCTCCAACACTGTTGGTTGGCTAGAATATTGTCAGATGGTGCAGATTTTTAATACAGACTACAAAACACTGGTACGCTCAACTTGAAGTCGACTGCAGATATTGTCACATGCCGCATACAGTATTGGTTTCAAAAAGAACAGCCGTCCATCACAACCCAGAGTTTCAGGCTCGGGAGCATGCAAGCCCGGAAGAAACGAACATAGATATGTACAAACAGTTCGGGGACCAAGTTCGGTAGAAAAATGAAGTGACCCAAAACGATAACAAATTGATAGCGACGGTAGGCATGCCTCAAACGGCACTGCAAATGAAACGGCAGAGTGGTCTTGCTGCAATCTCGCAGGGAGAGCGCCGAGGTAATTGCTTACGGTAGGTCCTCATATCCTCTCAGAAATGTAGGCTGCGAGCTTTTCAACAGGCCTTCGGCCTTCAACTTGCACTTCTCCATGGCACCTTAGCTTTATCCGCACCAAGTAATCTACCGCGATCCACGCAAAGCGGCAAAGGTAAGCCTTACTGGCATCTCCTCCCCATCTGGCTCCATCATGCCCCTTGTCTTCTCGATCCATTTTCGGTGATAGGTTACCTGGTACCATGCGGAGTTCGTCATCTCATAGACCAGATTCTTCTCGTCGTCAGAGATCTCACGTTGATCTGATGCAATGCTTAAAAAAATACTCCGGAACTCCCTGCGGAGTGCAGTGTTGGAATTCTTGAGCCCCTCCTTTATCTCCCCCTGCTTCCTGCTATTATGCTTGGAAAGGGACCATATGTGGCCTGTCACAATCTCTGCTTCGGTGTGGACCCTGTATTGATTAAGCAGCGCGTTCAATTGCGCTTCATATGAGCACTTGCATTGCCAAGCACTTGCGGCGAAATTGATGCACCAGGAACTTCCAGATCTGTGTCATAAGTCAGATCATTTGAAGTGCAAATTTCTTCTGACACTAAATCACCACCGGAGGCTTCTTGGATTCACCGATAAAGCCTTCCAAGGATCTTTTCAGATTTATTGGAAATGGAATCTTCCTTTCCCATGAAGTCAGGATAGACTTTTTGGTCGAAGGGATGGTGGCATCGTCACAAATTTTCCTGTCTCGGGGAAGTCCTCAGCAGTTGCTGCTAGTTCGGCTAAGTGTATACACTTCTCATGCATTGCTCCATACTAAGGTAAGCATGAACAACATGAACATTGCAGATCACACCAAGATTCTCATTTAACATGTTCTTCAAGAAGAAATCAATGATATCCTATTACAAATACAAGATATTATTAATACAATGTATTAGAGCAATAAATATTTGTCCACAAATGAAGGAAACAGCAATTTGCAGAAACCAGGTGAAATTAAGATCCAAGTCATATAGTATTTTATATTAGCTATAAGCATTCACCTATGTTAGCTTTCAAATCCAAAGAAAAAGAGCTTCTTAATAACGAATTGGAAAAGATAAGTGTTTTGTGTCTGGTATATAAGTGCATATGGCCATATGAAGGTTGTCAACTTGTCACTTCAACCAACAAAAAGAATATGGCAGGTGGCAACAGGGTTTACATTCACCAAATGAAGCAAAACGAATACTGACCAACCTACAGCTGCTATATCAGGCAGTTGCTAAGCTAAAACATTAATTGTACACTATTACTGGACTTTGTCTCCAAGAATCAAATGGAACTAAACTGAAATCCAGCTGAACACGTTAGGCTTGTTGACTGCTACCCTCAGAAATTTCGTCTAGCCTGTAGCCCCCTACCAACTACATGCCAGCCACCAAGTAACCAACAAGGGAATTGAAAACCATAAGCTGATACCATAGACTTCTAAGAGAACAGATATCACTGTTTTTCAGTATAAAGAAATTTTCCCAAGAAAAAAAAGTCATGTGTGTTGAATAATTGGGCAAACGCCACATTGATAGATTCAACAACTCACAGCTATAACACTATTTGAGCATCATCCCTTGCTAAAATATTACAAGATAGATATTTCCACGAACATTGGAAAAACCCTGAACTAACATGCCTATCAACAACTTTAGAGAAATCTTAAGACCAAACAACATGGAATGTTATCTTTGTAAAAAAAAGATGTGGAAATACAACAGGGAATCTTAGTTTTCTCAAATATAAATGCTCGAGATATTTTAATATAAAAAAGAACCTCAAAATTAAGTGGGTGACTCATTAGCAGGCTTTACTCTTTTCGAGATAATGCTTATTTGCGTAGCCTCTAAAGCATTCCTCCTTGCAAACTATGCTACATGTTAGTACTGGTAAAGAAAGAAATAAAAGTTCAATACAAATAAATTGCCAATCTAAAGAGTGGATAGGCTGGTATTCTTATAGAGCAAAAAAGCAAACTAATCTAATCTGTCGTTTTAATAATAGGCAGGACGTTAGCAGTGCTATATTGGTGTGAATTGTGCTGGTAATACAGTTTGGCCCGATAAGACGTTTGGGATGCCATAAATTATAATGTCTTTCTTTGTACCATCATCATGCAAAAGTTGAGTATCCACCGGATTTTCATTTGTGCTTACAATGTATATGAGCATGGTTCTAAAATTAGGTGTACTCAGCCTAGTATTCGCCTAAGTACTCGGACTAGGTCCCCTTACCGAGTACGAGAAGCCAAAAACAAGCACATAACCAGTTTAACCGGTATAACCGGGCGAGTAATCGGAGTAATCGTCTAACAGGGTGTGTACTCGTCCCAGTGGCTTGTCTAGTGTAACAAAGGCATGAAGCCTATGATCAAATTTAATTAAGCCCAAAGCGGCACAGCCCAGCAGTGAAAGCACACAGCTTATAGCACTAACAGTGGCACACACACCCGAGGGAGGCATCGTAGCGACAGCATGGGAAGGAACCCTAGGTGCGGGAGGGCGATGGCGATGACTGCTGCTACTGCATCTCCTCCCTCCGGCGATGGGCTCCCCTGCTGCGACTCCTCACTTCGGCGATAGGCTCCTCTACTGTAGCTCCTCCCTCCAGCAACGGCCTCCCTTGTTGCGGTTCCTCCCTCCAGCAACGGCCTCCCTTGTTGCGGCTCCTCCCTCCGGCTATGGCCTCCCCTATTGCGACTCCTCCCTCCGGTGCCGGCCTCCCCTGCTATGGCTCCTCCCTCTGATGGTGGCCTCCCCTGTTGTGGCTCCTCCCGCCAGTAGTGTCCTCTCCTACTACAGCTCCTCCCTTAGGAGGCATGCTCCCCTACTGTAGCTCCTCCCTCATTATCTTCTCTCTGTTTTTTCTGTTAAGTAGAATTATGCTCAAAAAGATGCATGAATTTAGTGAGACCATTTAATGTTCTAACTATGAAATCAACCAAGCACCACAAGATATAGATACATTAAAACAATAGCATCAAATGTGGCTTTGATTTTACATGAACATACAATTAAATATATAAATCTATTATTAAAAAAGAAAAACCAATTACAAGGCTGAGTACAAGACTAATTACCATATAATTACTACAAGGTGAGATAATCGAGTGAGTACCGGTTACTGAGTTTTAGAACCTTGTATTTGAGCCAAATGCTCTGACACTGTAGACGTCGAGATGTAGAAAAAATATTTACGGGAAGAAATGCCCACATGTCAAATAGCTGAACTTACGTGTTGAGTTACTTGGCGCGGTAGCTGTTTTAATTTGCTTCGGCTGGGGAGCAGTCAATAAGGTTCCAGCTCTTAACCGGAGGTATAAGTTTCTTATCCCATGTCATGAAGTAGTGGTCCTCATCAAGATCACTCCCTGATGTTTCATTGGCATGTGGCCTCTCATCTTTTCTGGGGAATACTAATATTGGAACACGCATAGGTTACACTAGTGTAGATTAAAATTTTCTACCGTATAAATTAGAAAGCCTGTTGAATTGGAAACGGCAACAGATGGGGGTGAATGTTGCTTTCAAAAGTCACCCCGAAGTACTCACACGATTTCTCCTCCGATAACTATTAACAGCTATGGAGGAACAGTAAACTGGAAGGTGTTGTGGCTACAAGCCAAACAGTAGAGAAGGGGACTAGTAGAAGAGGAAGAGGGGAGCTAGATCTGTGGGAGAGATGGTCAGAATGGGAGGATGTCCCCCCTTTGCCCCTCCTAGGGGTTTATATATATGAGTGGGGTAGAATGGGGATTCCCATTCTACCCCTTAGTACTTACAAAGGATGAGGGTACATTCGTATATTTACACTGGTATATTCCTCTACACTATTGGGTCTATCACATGTTGAACTAGTTGCACGGCCCAGTCGCGGGGGGTTGGGCCACCACCACAACAGGTACTCCCTCGACAGCAAGCGCTGAGGTCCCGATGGGCGAGCTGACGCGATCAACTATCCCAGCCCCCCGTTCCCCGACAGCAAGCGCAAGGGTGCCGACTAGTGAGCCGATGCAACTGGTAGTTTGTAGACCCCAGGGGCAATGCCTACGAAGAAATCAGTGAACTCCTGCGCAAAATCCTGCCCCGCCGAAGCGATGCCTACGAGGCGGACGGCGGAGTCGAGCGCCGAGGACGTGCCATCCCGCCGAGGCGATGCCTACGAGGCGGACGGCGCAGTCGCGCGCCGAGGACGTGCCGTCCCGCTGAGGCCATGCCTACAAGGCGGACGGCGCAGTCGGGCGCCGAAGACGCGCCATCCCGCCGAGGCGATGCCTACGAGGTGGATGGCGCAGTGGAGCGCCGGTGCTGTGTCGTCCCGCCGAGGCGATGCCTACGAGGCGGACGGCGAAGTCGAGCGCTGAGCCGTGCCATCCGCCGAGGCAGTGCCTACAAGGCGGAAGGCGAAGTCCTGCGCCGGAGCCGTGCCGTCCCGCTGAGGCGATGCCTACAAGGCGGACGGCGAAGTCCTGCGCCGGAGCCGTGCCGTCCCGCCGAGGCGATGCCGATGCGGACGGCGGAGTCGAGCGCCGAGGTCGTGCCGCCCCGTCGAGCGATGCCTACGAGGCGGACGGCGGAGTCGAGCGCCGAGGTCGTGCCGTCCCGCCGAGGCCATGCCTACAAGGCGGACGGCGCAGTCAGGCGCCGACGACGCGCCATCCCGCGGAGGCGGTGCCTACGAGGCGGATGGCGCAGTGGAGCGCCGGTGCTGTGCCGTCCCGCCGAGGCGATGCCTACGAGGCGGACGGCGAAGTCGAGCGCCGAAGCCGTGCCGTCCCGCCGAGGCAGTGCCTACAAGGCGGACGGCGAAGTCCTGCGCCGGAGCCATGCCGTCCCGCCGAGGCAATGCCTACAAGGCGGACGGCGAAGTCCTGCGCCGGAGCCGCGCCGTCCCGCCGAGGCGGACGGTGGAGTCGAGCGCCGAGGACGTGCCGTCCCGCCGAGGCGATACCTACGAGGTGGACGGCGAAGTGGGGCACCGAAGATGTGCCGTCCCACCGAGGCGATGCCTACTAGGTGGACGACGAAGTCGAGCGCCGAGGCGATGCCTACGAGGCGAACGGCGGCGTTGAGCGCCGAAGCAGTGCCGTCCCGCCGAGGCGATGCCTACGAGGCGGACGGCGGGGTCGAGCTCCGAAGCCGTGCCGTCTCACCGAGGTGATGCCTACAAGGTGGACGGCGGGGTCGAGCGCTGAAGATGTGCCGTCCCGCCGAGGGCGCTACGCGCCCCGAGGTAAGGAGGCGGAGCCGCCGTTCCCCTACCTTCAAAAACAGTGCCTGCGGAGAGCGGGCGCTTGCGGCGTAGGCCGAGGGCGCTATGCACGCCGAGGTAAGGAGGCGCAGCCGTCGTTCCCCTACCTTCAAAAAACAGTGCCCGAGGAGAGCGGGCGCTTGCAGCGTAGGCCGAGGGCGCTACGCACACCGAGGTAAGGAGGTGGAGCCGCCGTTCCCCTACCTTCAAAAACAGTGCCCGCGGAGAGCGGGCGCTTGCGGCGTAGGCCGAGGGCGCTACGCACGCCGAGGTAAGGAGGCGGAGCCGCCGTTCCCCTACCTTCAAAAACAGTGCCCGCGGAGAGCGGGCGCTTGCGGCGTAGGCCGAGGGCGCTACGCACGCCGGGGTAGGGAGGCGACACCGCCGTTCCCCTACCTTCAAAAACTTGGCGATGCAGTCCCTGGTGCAACGCGCGCGAGGGCACAACACCCAAGTGGTGCGCCGCCTAAAGCGAGGCACTCTCTGGTGTCTCGGCCATGTCGCAATTTTTATACGCTATAGGTGCGTGGGAACATCATCCACGTCTTGTTTATACTCCGTAGAGTGCTCGGGATCAACATCCACGTCTTATTTATACTCCGGAGAGTACGCATATGGATAATATCCATGCGTGCGCGGGATCCGCGTCTTGTTTATACTCAGTAGAGTGCGCAGGGACGACATCCGCGTCTTATTTATACTCCGTAGAGTGCATGGGATCAACATCCACGTCTTATTTATATTCCGGAGAGTACGCATATGGACAACATTCATGCGTGCGTGGGATCCGCGTCTTGTTTATACTTAGTAGAGTGCGCAGGGACAACATCCGCGTCTTGTTTATATCCGTAGAGTGCGTGAGGAGGCGGACCTCGACGCTACATCTTATTTAGAGTCCGTAGACTGCGCGCGGGGGCAAGCCCCCGCGCGTTGCGGGCGGTGATGGTGCGTGCGGAGGCGGACCTCGACGCTACGTCTTATTTATACTCCGTAGAGTGCGCGCGGAGGCGTCCCCCCGCTGCGTCTTATTTAGAGTCTGTAGACTGCGCGCGGAGGCTCGCCTCCGCGCGTTCCGGGCAGTGAAGGTGTGTGCGGAGGCGGACCTCGCGCTACGTCTTATTTATACTCCGTAGAGTGCGTGCGGAGGCGGACCTCAACGTTACGTCTTATTTAGAGTCCGTAGACTGCGCGCGGAGGCGAGCCTCCGCGTGTTGCGGGCGGTGAAGGTGCGTGCAGAGGCGGACCTCGACGTTACGTCTTATTTATACTCGGTAGAGTGCGCGCGGAGGCGTCCCCCCGCTGCGTCTTATTTAGAGTCCGTAGACTGCGCGCGGAGGCGAGCCTCCGCGCGTTGCGGGCCGTGAAGGTGTGTGCGGAGGCGGACCTCGCGCTACGTCTTATTTATACTCCGTAGAGTGCATGCGGAGGCGGACCTCAACGCTACGTCTTATTTAGAGTCCGTAGACTGCGCGCAGAGGCGAGCCTCCGCGCGTTGCGGGCGGTGAAGGTGCGTGCGGAGGCGGACCTTGCGCTACGTCTTATTTATACTCCGTAGAGTGCGTGAGAATATCATCCACGTCTTGTTTATACTCTGTAGAGTACGCGTAGGAACAACGTCCACGCGCGCGCGGAGCATCCGCGTCTTATTTATACTCCGGAGAGTACGCCGACGCTCGAGGCAATCGTGCGATTTAAATCCAAAACGAGGACCAAAACAGGGGCATGAAAGAAATGGCCGAAGACTTGCGACTACAAAACGCTTGAGAATGCAGCACCGGAAAAGCAAACACGGCCAAATCAAATGCTCTTAGAATGGGACCATAGCCGCAATAAATGATATGGTGAACAATCATTTCTTTAAAGCCACGCACGCAAGAAGTGCAGCAGGGATTATTAAAGCCCCACGTGTAATTATATGCAGTGCGTACCAGTCGGGGCGGTGGCGACGCAGAGTAGGCGCCGTAGGTACGGGGACCCTGACTGCACAGAGCTTGCGGGGACCTCGTCCTGAAGTGCAGCTCTAGTCGCGGCCGTTTGTTGTGACGTCTGGTTTGACGTCGTCTCTGCCTCACGTATAAGTGAAGCGCACGAGCCATGCCCGTGCATGGGCCATGTATGCAATGCCGTGTGAGCCTACTTGCACTCCGCTTCCTGATGCACGCCCCAGAGACGAGGCGAAGTCGGCGTGGCCAGCACGTACTCCGACGAAGACGTCGTTGTGGAAGTGGAGCCTTCGTCAAAGTCAGGGACGCCACGCGGATGTCCGGCCGAGGCGGAGGCGGGCGATATGCATGCGACGCGCCCATGCATGGGCTATGCATGCCGCGCTTGTAGCGTAGCCCGAACGTGTACATATGATGGATGATTGTGCTTCGCGTACATATGCCTGGTCTTTGTTGCGTGCAGCATGGCTGTTCTCTTGCGACGTTTGACAGCCGGAGATGGAACCCGAGGCACGGATGCTGCGGGAGCTGCTTGTGCGACGCCCGATGGGCGGAGACAGATCCAATGACGCCGGCTCCGAAGGCTGTGGACTGCTCGGCGAAGACTCCGAAGACCCTGGCGGAGACCCCGGGGGCTCGGCGACTCCGACGTGGAGGGCTGCGAGCCTGCGACGTAGAGGTCGGCGCTGAAGGCCGAGACTTCGCGACAGTCAGGCCAAAACGCGCGGCATCATCTGTGAGAAGCACCGGAACGCGCGCGCCGTGCGGCTCTGCCTCTGCTTGGCTTCTGCAGCGCGGAGACGAGCGGAGTCGGGGCCGGTCTTCGGCATCGCGGAGACGAGCGTGGGGTCGGAGCAAGCCTTCGGTAGCGCAGAGTTGGACGGGGTCGGAGCAGGCCTTCGGCATGGCGGAGCCCGGTGCGGGGTCTCGGTTGGCCGTGTTGGGCGCCCGCAGGAAGCACGGCCGCGATGACGGAGTCCCAACGGAGGCTCCGTGCGGAGGCCGGAGTTGCGGAGGGCGGAGCCATTCTTTCCTGACCGATGCGCGCAGCAGAACCATCGCCCGCGGTCGCCGGGTCGAGCCACACGCCTGCCTGGCGGAGGGTCCAGGGGACCGTCGCAGAGCGCCGTACAGAGAGGGCGAAGTCCCTGCATGCAGCTCCGCGGGGATGTGTTAATCACGGCGTTAGCTAGCGGCTTGCTGCATGCAGATTTAACTAGCAGCTCAGCTATCCCATGCATGCACGTGCTGAGGATTCGTGCGGAGTGCGTGCATGCAAGGCCGTGACGTGGAGGCTGCTGCGCAGCTGCGTGGCCCGGAGCGAAGGCACGGAAGGCTCGACGCGAAGACCACGACGGCGCGGAGGGACGCGGCGGAGGCCGTGGCGTGGAGGCGACCTCGGCTCGTCTGTCATCTGCACACCAGGAACCAAGACAGAGGAAAGTTCGCGCATGGATGGATACTTAGTCCTGGATGCATAACTTGAATGCATGCGTGAGTAGTACGTGAATGAATAAGTAGCATGTACGGATGCATGCAATGAACGTACAACTTGCATGCAGGATGAATCATGCATGGTTGAATGGATACGCGAATGGATAAATTGTAGACTGCGCAGATGGCTAATTCCTGCATGGACCGATGGATAGACTCCGCCCGGCCTCCGTCGCCGCGCGCAGTCATCGGCCCCCACCGTCTCCGCGCCTGTCTCCGCGCGAGGTCCAGTGTTGCGTAGTTGGAGCGGAGTCCAGCGTCGTGGCGCAGAGGGCTCGCGCTCGGGGGAGGCTTCGCGGCCCGCACGGACGAGACCCCGCTACGACATGACTACCTGGGGCCAGCGGAGTCCTGGCGGATGAAGTCCTCGCGCAGCACCTCCGCTTCAAGAAGGCACGTCGTTGCTGACTGCAGTCGCGTTTAAGCTCGGCGCGGAGATTTGACGTTGCGCGGAGACTCAACACGGAGACTTGACGTTTCACGGAGGCTCGACGCGGAGAACGTTGCACGGAGGCTTGACGCGGAGACTTGACGTTGCGCGGAGGCTCGACGCGGAGACTCGGCGCGGAGGCTCGACGCGGAAGCTCTGCGTTACCTGCGCGAGGAGCCCGCCGCCAGCGGAGGTGACGCTCGACACAGAGACATAGAGGTCCCTGCGCGCTCGCGACATGCACACAGTAAGTTGGCTTGCTGAAATTTGTATGTTTGCATGCATGGATGCCTACACGCGAATGCCTGGGTGGATTTGCGCATGCATGGACGCATATCCGTGAATGGCTAAGAGTGCATGCATAGACATCACCCGCTACGCGGAGCCTGGCTCTCGCGAGGCGGACCGGTTTGACGAGAGTAGATGATGAAGAGGTCGAGTGATCCGACTAGATCTACTAAACATATCATTTGAAAAGCATGGCGAAGTATGCGGATAAAGCCCATGCGACCAGATCTATTCAATACCACATCTACAAAACGGATCGAAGTATGCGAACAAAGCTCATACGACTATATCTATTCAGGATGGTTGAGTTTTTAGCCAGCAAGCTACTTATCTGTCGCTGATGGCCCACCAGATGGTACAAACACCATGAAGATCCACATAGCCGCCGCTCCTGTTGAATGCTGGAGAAATCTCTTCCATACACAGCTTCTAGTCGTCCCCACGGACGGCGCCATCTGTTGTGGCTACAGGCCAAACAGTAGAGAAGGGGACTAGTAGAAGAGGAAGAGGGGAGTTAGGGTGCCTTTGGTTGAGCTTTTGGAAGCTGTTTTTACTTCCAAAAAGCCAAAAGTCAACCAAAGGGGTGGAAACCAGAAGCTGCTTTTTCAGAAGCAGCTACGTTTGGGTAGTACAGTTTTGAAAGCAATTTGGACCCTACTTTTGGCTTTTGGCTTTCTGCTTTTTGAAATGGTGAAAATAGAGAGCTGTTTCACAGTTGTTTCAAGGAAAATAGAGATAGGAGGTAAGTTTTATACTTGTTTGAACCAAACGACTTACAGCTTTTCCACACCCACAACCTCAAAGACTTTTCCACGACTCATAGCTCACAAAGACTTTTGAAGTCACAGCTCAACCAAACACACCCTTAGATCTGTGGGAGAGATGGTCAGAATGGGAGGATGTCCCCCCTTTGCCCCTCCTGGGGGTTTATATATATGAGTGGGGTAGAATGGGAAATCCCCATTCTACCCTTTAGTACTTACAAAGGATGAGATTACATTGGTATATTTACACTAGTATATTCCTCTACACTATTGGGCCTATCACATGTTGAACTAGTTGCACGGCCCAGTCGCGGGGGGTTGGGCCACCCCCACAACTGAAGGATTTGAAACCAAGAAATCAACCTTGCTCAAAAGAGAGAATAAACACTGAAAATTAAGCTCAAACAAAGGAGACAACAAAGAGAAACTTCTGCTGTCCTACAAAGACTACTACCAAAGAAAAAGCAAATGCAAGGAAAGCCTAAATGTAAGATAAAACAGACTAAAAAAGACTGGACAGGAAATAAAAGAAAAGGCACAAAACAGGAAGATAATAACCGAAGGCTGCTCTTTGCCAAAAGATCTTTTCTGCATGCACTCCTAATGCATTTGGCCGAACTAATCAGAGCCACAAGAAAATGAAATCAACAGATTGAGGACTGCACTACCGAGACAAATAAAATGTCTCGGTATACAAGAGCTCACAGGATGCTGCAGCCCACAAAAACTCGCAACATATGGTGCTTCACCCGAACACAAAACCGCACAAAGACTGCACCACAACAGCCTGGTGTGAGCTGCAATTTTTTAAACAAGAACCAAATTACTGCACTGCCAAAAGCTGATAAAAGACAAGATGCTGCACTGCCGAACCAAGCTTTGCTGCCTACAACACTAAAGATAACCAACTGCTAGCTGAAAACAAAGGAGCTAAGAAGGATGAAACCGAAAGAAGAATTGAGAACAGCTAGTACTTCTCGGTTGGCATCACTTCCTAATAGCTGTCCAGCTTCAGCAAACTTCATTTGGTAAGCACAAACAAGTAAATGCCAACCAAAAGTGCACAACTAGAAACTAAGCTGCCCATTAATGCTGTCGGCAAAACAAGGAAAATAGAAGCAGCCGCAAGCATTAAAAACAGACAAGAAATCAGCGAATACAAGAAGATGACAAATACTAGCTTCTCTCTTCTCCCAAACAGAAAATGGCTAGAATCCACATAACAGGATAACTTCGGAAACAGGGAGATTCAAGCACAAAGAAAAGAGACAGAGAGGAGTATCAACCAGCGAAAAAGAGATAGAATGAAAACCAAAACATAGAGATAGACCAAACTGAGAACAACACGAACATGAACAAGGCAACTCTCATAGAATGATACCGAGACATACATGATTAAGTAAGAGGGTTTACAACCATCTCTCTAACATCTCTCTCATTTCATGCATACATGGAGAGAACAAAAAAAATTTAAAACTCTCATACCCACTCTCTCTATTTATAGCCTCAACTAATGGGTTTACAACCCACTTTACCCATTAGCTCTCAACAACTCATGGCGCTTTACCCACAATCCACTTCCTTTAGTGCAGCTTTGCGTATTAAGCAAAACGCCCCTCGCGCACCTTTCAGGAAGTTTCCTCATTCCTTGCCCTCCAAGCCACGCAGCCACCTCGAGCCTTCGCCGTCTTCGGCACACCTCGACCGTTCTGACCTCAGCACCGCCTGCGCCTAGTCCGGTCATCCTATGCCTCGCCACGACTCCACCTCAATGTCCTGCAGCCATCACAGACAAGAAACAGATCACATAGCACCGCTCGAAATATTGTAACCATACATTAGCATCAGAAGAAATACTCAAAGCCCAAACCGATCGAAACAAGAAATAAACGACTTAAGCACGTTCGACCTAGTTCGACAAGGTCCGACCGAAACCGATTGCACCGAGCAACAACATGGCCCGAACCACACAAACCAAACTCGACTTTCCTAAAACAGATGTCAATTACTCATCACACACACGGGGTCACAACCACATGGTCTCTCAAAGCCATACGAGTAAGAGATCATAAATCATTACCAGTAGACGCACAGTGCAGCGAAAGTAGAGTTAAAGTGATCGATTCAACGAAGAGCGTGTCAGTATAGTGAAAATTGTCGATCATCTTCTGGCCAGCTGTCTCCTCCTCGTGATCGTCCCGATCAGTGCCGAGTCACATTAGCACTTTTACTAAGGTCCACACGTCTGGGAATGGAACACCGTTCGTTGACATGCTAGCACTAGTGTGCACGACATGAGTTATGAGAGGTGGCGGCTAGGGTTTTGATGGGTGTGTTTCGGGATATCTCTCTCAACTCTTGCACCTCTCTTTATATAGCCTCCCATCAGATTCTTATCCGATACGATTAGATATCATATATATCCAATTCGGAAAGTCTCAGGCTAGATTTTTATCTAATACAAGTAGACATCGTATCCTATTCGGAGCCTATCCTTCGGATCCTTATCGTTTTAGCCCGTTAAGTGTGTGACTCTTTAGGTTCATGTATATTTGTCCATGGGTTGAAAACTCTTTTCTAGTCCATAAATTGGTAGCGGTCCCTAGTAGGACATAATGACCTCCAAATATACATAATGATCATATTGGATGAACCTTTATAGTGCTTATGTACTGATCCCTTTGCTTCATGATATCAGATCGAACTCAAAGCGAGAAATGTCACATACTATGATAGTTCAATCATTCACTCGAATCTACAGTGGATTACTTAGTTGTGATTGACTTCTCAACTACATTCGGCATGGCCATGTACTTCCTTAATCCAACCATATTGAGAGACTCAGAGATATCTCTCCTATTATATAGAGGGGCAAATTCTATCTTGATCGCTTATATTCCTTCATATGTTTCCACTACTACAAAAGAGGCTAAAGTGGACGCTTACATCGTAGACGATTCCTAGGAACCGTCTGTGCTGTAAATATCACAAACGGTTCAATGGATAACTGTCTGTGGTATTTTCATAGATGGTTATTTATACTAACCGTCTGTGATAATACAAGACATCACAGACGGTTCTTACTAATACCCGTCCGTGATAATTTATAGACGGTTCTTATAAAGAACTGTCTGTGGTAATGGCAGACATCACAGACGGTTTTTTATTTAAACCGTCTATGATACTTCACAGATGATTTTTTAATACAAACTATCTGTGATATGTTTCCCGCCTCATAGTCCCCCAAAATTTCATAATCTCCCGCTTGAGTTTGAGTAGGATTCAGTTTTGAGACACTTTTAGTAAAACGGATATAACTTTTGTATACGGTGTCTGTTTTCGATGTTCTTGTACTCGTTGGAAAGCTAACGACAAGCCCGATTAAAACAATGACCTGCTTCCACCAGTCGCCCCACTAAGACCTTCAAAATCGACCATCTTTAGCCCTAAATTTGTAGTTTAAGCTTTTTGTTCCTGTTTTTGCCAAAATTTTTGATCTTCCCTTCAGAATTTGGGTTCCACCTTAACTGCAAAGTTGTAGATCTCGTCGAAATCTTTCAAACGAGCATATATAAGCCATATAAAATTTTGGTATTTTATCTTTTGAGACTAGCTATTTATATTGTACCAATATATTATCTTTATAATGCCATTATTACCGTCTGTTTTTTTTGTTATGAGCCGTGTTTAATATCTCTTGTTATCATGGATGGTTTTTGTTATGAACCATCTGTGATGTCTCTATCATAGACGATTCATAATTCGAACCGTTTGTGATGTTCCACCACGTCACCGATCCACGACATATCCCTAGGATCCTGATCTCACATGTTCATTCTCTCTGCATTGAACGACAGGCACCGTTCTCCTCCCCACCTCTCGCCCGTTGTTAACCCCTCTTCCTACACGAAGAACCAATACCACCAGTACTACTCCAACTCGTTTGTGCATGTCAAGGGTGGAAAGGGGTTTGGTAAGGGCGAATGAAATTTCACTTGAAGCAAGATAGAAAGGAAGAAGGTAATAATAAATCTGCACTATTCTAAGTCACTGGCATAAGAGCTATTGATTTTGGTATAGAAGATGAAAATGGTGTTCGTTACCTTTTTGTTTCTGCT